>OZ024714.1:11147927-11864973 GCA_964016945.1 Microplitis deprimator | reverse complement strand
ATTCATCCTTTAAACATTTGACATTTAAAAATTTTTTTAAATTTTAGTGTTGGTAGCAATTACTACATGAAAGTAACTAGCTTCATGATCAATTGAAAAACATAAAGAGTAAATAGCGATAAAGAAAAAGTATAAAAAGAGTGTCTTCAAGTCAAGTGTCTTAGTAAAAATATATAATTTTTTGTAACATCATAATTTTTCGATTATTAAATGTGAATTTAAATTGATGTTTAGACTTATAATACAATTAAATTTTTTAAGTATTGATTTTAAAAACAACACTTGCTGTATATTAGTCAACTTCCATAATTAATTGTTAAATTTAATGTTTTATCATGATGCTCACATTGTAGGTTAGCTTTTTAGATTCACCGAGAATGGCGGAAAAAGCAATAATGAAGGTACTAATTTTATTTTATATTTTAACTTAATTTATTATTTTAAACATAATGTTAATTAATTAAAACTTAAAATTTCATTAACAGCAAATAAATGAGCAAAAATTAAAAGCCTTTTCCATTGGCACAATGGGAAAGCGACCGCAAAGTAAAAAAGAATTAGAAGAGCAAAGAAAAAAAGAACAGGAACAAGCAGCAGCCCAAGTAGATAATTTTTTTAAATTTTTATTGTTATTTTATATAATTAATTCATTAATAATTAATATGTTTATTTATTTATAATAATTAATTGTTTGAATCGCTTTTGAATTAAAAGGCCTTTGAAGAATTCGTAGCAACATTTCAAGAAACTCCAAATAAGACGACTAGTAAAGTATGGATAAAAGCTGGTACATATGATGCTGGAAAAAGACAAGAGGACACTAAAGACAAAGGGAAATTGTATAAACCACAGTCTAAAATATCTGAATTAGTTGATAGTCGTTCGTCAGCTGAGCAAGCGCAGGAATATGCTAAATTACTTGGTTCGAATGAACGTAAATTAGATAGACTTGGAAAGAAAAAGAAAGAGGGTGAAAAAAAGAAAAGTAATTTAGAATTATTTAAAGAAGAATTGAAAATGATTCAGGAAGAAAGAGAAGAAAGGCATAAGTATAAAGGTGTTGTTAAAAGTGTTGTTATGTCACAGTCAGCTGAAGATCCTATGATGGCTGCATTAAAATCTGTTGAGGGTATGCATTATTAATATTGTTATTTTATTTTATTTTATTTTTTTTTTCATTATCAAAATGAGAAATGCAATTTTTTCTTACGAGTGTGAATGTAGCAGGCATCGGACAAATTTGAAATTATAAATAAATAGAGTTAATAATTAAAAAAATAAAATTTATAAAAAATGCACTTATTAATTTCAAAAATTTTTAATTGCGCATTTTTTAAAAATTTAATTTTACTAATTATTTACTCTATTTATTAATAATTTTAAATTTGTCTGATATCTGCTCCATTCACACTGATTTTTTTCTTTACATCAGGCACTAGTCCTAATTTTCATGATTCACGAAAAGCTCTACGAAATTATGTCGATGATCCTCGCCTTTTATCTATGATTTTTGAGGGTAATCCATTTTATCCTTAATCCCTTTTCACTATTACCCTTTTCTTTTAATATTTAAATAAATAAAAAAAGAACAATATTTATTTTTATAAATTATTTTTAGATGGTTCTTTTGACAATGGCGATCCAAATACAACAAATTTATACTTGGGCAATTTAAATCCTAAAGTAAGATTTATTATTTTAATTATTTAATTATTACAATCGACTATCTGTCATAAGTCTGGTCTAGGGGACGTAGGGGAAATTTTTCTTGGAATTACAGCCTACCGGCTAGCGTGCGTTTAATTTTTTTCACGACTACTCCTTATAAGCATATTTTATTTTATATGATTTCAAACGTCATATTTACGTCTTGTTACTTACGTCACTATCACAACTTGTCTAGTGCTCATAGCGATAAAATTAATTCTTATCTTTTTACACTAATAAAAATTATAATGACAACGGTATTAATTATAGTAATAAGAATAATAATTTAATTAATGAACATAATGCTCAATAAAATTTTTAAATTATGATAGAAGCTGTAATTGTAATCAATGATTACAATTATGAACAAGAAATTATATTTTACTTAATATTTATTAAATTATTACCGCGAAACATCGATAGTAAATTTTCATCATTAATTTTGATATTTTTTCCTATTGTTGGTTTATAATTTAGAGAATTTTAACGGAGGCTTATAACGAGATGTCAGGTAAAAAACTCCTTAGAGTGGTTAAGTAGGGAAGAGCTGTTTGGACTCAGTATCTTCCGATTGCGGGGAAGAGGTTTATAAAGGGCAGGCTTATGGCGGGTAGTCGACTGTAATTTAAAAAAAAATTTTATTGTTTATTAATTTATTAATTTAATTAATTAATTAGATAACAGAGCAACAATTGATGGAAATATTTGGTAAATTTGGTCCATTAGCAAGTATTAAAATAATGTGGCCAAGAAGTGATGAGGAAAAAGCTCGTCAACGAAATTGTGGATTTGTTGCATTTATGAGTCGTAAAGATGGTGAACGAGCATTGAAAAATTTGAATGGTAAATTTTAATATATATATTTAAAAATTTTTTCTATTTGGTTAATTGATTGAATATTAAATTTAATAAATAATAAATTATACAGGACGTGATATAATGCAGTACGAAATGAAGTTGGGTTGGGGCAAAAGTGTACCAATACCACCATATCCAATATACATTCCACCAGCACTGATGGAGATAACGCAGCCACCACCACCTTCTGGTTTGCCGTTCAACGCACAACCTCATCGTCGTGACAGACACAAGGTACCCCAGTCAAACCACTCCCAGCGCGTAATTAATAAAACGCTCAATCACTTCTTCAATCAAATATCGTTTTATTACTATTTAATATTTTACCCCTTATACATTAATTAGATTTATAAATGTTTTGATTTTTTTAACATCAAACACCTTCAGTATTAAATACAGTTGTGTCTATTATTTTTCAAATAATATTAGGAAATTAAAATGTCCTTTTTCATTTAGTAACTGATAATTTACTAGGATTTAAAAGATAAAAAAAAAATTTCGGCAATTGCCGTAATTTAAATAATTTATCATAATTACCAGCGATCCCTCCATGGATTTTTTTGCTATAAATTTTTTTAGTGCGACATTTAGCACTAAAATATAATTTTAACTTTAATATTTATAATATTTTAATTACTATAAGTCATCATCAACATATTTATTATTTTTAAATATCGTTGTTAATTATCATTTATATTTATTCATTTTTTTTTATATTTTTTTTTTTATTTAAAATTTTTGAACCGTATAACCATGTTTTTGAAACGTAATCTCAGATACCACGTATCCGCAACCTCCAGAGCGCGGACCCCCAGGAAAAGGAAAACTTCGAAAAGGTAAAATTAATTTACTTCTGTTAGAAAAAAAAAATATATAAATTTTTTTATATACAAAACAAACCGGTTAATCATTCAAACAAACAAACGAAACAAAGTATACAAAAAAAAAGTCTTAACTTTTTTTTTAATAATTAACTACATCGTGAGCTCATCAAAGGTCGATATATAAAATTTAATTGCTTGTTTTTATTACACGTTTAAATTATTTTGGATAAAGTGAACAAGTTAATTAAAAGTATAAAAAAAAATTAAAAATTAATAAATAAGATAAATTAAATAAAATTTAAATGATACTAGACTTTAGGTCTATACAATAACTCGGTAAGTGTGAGACTGATGTGCTGAAAAAAAAGTAAATGAGTAACAAAGTAATATAAAATGAAATAATAAATAATAAAAGCTACTAAGTGGCAATGAAGATGTTAAATCCTTGACTATTTAATTGTCAAATGACAAATCTAATCCACGTTTACAAATTGTGTTGTTGTAATGACTTCTTGTTGGCGTACGTTCTTGGGGGCACACGAACGAATTTTGGCATACGAAACGGGCTGGCACAACACCAACCCCAAACTCAATACTGTGTCTATCAACTTTACCAAATCTGTCTGTCAAACTCTCTTGCACACTGTGATCTTGGACCTTGACAGATTTTGCAGAATGCCGTTGTCAAAGTGGTTATTCCAACGGAAAGGTATTTGTTGATTTTTTTAGTTATGTACTGAAACATTTTGTAAGTATTAAACGCTGTATTATCCTTTCCATCAACACGTGTCCACTGGATGGAGATTGACGTGTGAAGGAATTTTATATTTTAAAAAAAATGATAATAATTAATACTAAAAAAAAAACACAGTTTTTTTTCTACAAATTTTATGGGCACGTCTTTCAATTTTCATTGTGCGTTATAGGAACTTAGTCATGTTGATACATAGAATGGTGGAATTTGTAATCCGTGAAGGCCCTATGTTCGAGGCTATGATTATGAATCGTGAATTGAATAATCCAATGTTTAGGTAAATATATTTATTTATTATTTTAAATTAAAATTTTTTTTTATTTTAATAATTTAATTATTTTTTGTTTTTTACTTGACTGGCAAACATCCGGTCTCTTTTAAAGTCTTTTATTTATTTTTTGGTGATACAATTTAAAAAATTTGCGGAGTGAACGTGGATGACTTTTTATTTATTTAATTCCTTCGGGGTGAATTTTACTCCGAAGGAAAGTTCCGGAAAATATGAATTATAAAAAAAGTTACTAATACATAGTGAACTTAAGTCTTTGATATTTTGAAATTTGTAGTGAGTACGGACATAATTACAAGCTTCCTTTCCATATATTTACGTGAAATGATTTTTAAAAATTATAAGCAGCTGATAATAAAACTTGCATAAGTATAATTCCACTGAGTCACAAACTCAGTTTACTTATTAATATCTAAATGAATTACTTATTGAAATAATTATGTTTCTAATTAACAGCTGTTTCTATTAAATATAAATTTATTTAAATATTAAAACTCCGGACTGGAGTCAGTGCGGATTGAAATAAAATCCGCGTCACTCCGAAATCACTCCGCCCATGAAAAAATCCTTATTCACTCCGGATAAACATTTAAAAATTAAAACTTGAAAATTGTTTTATAATTTCGTTACTATTAACATTTTTTACAACTTTTTTGTACTTACATTTACTATAGACATAAAAAATTTATTTATTATGAACAGATTTCTATTTGAAAATTATTCACCTGCACATACGTATTATCGTTGGAAATTATATTCAATATTACAAGGAGACGGACAAAAAGAATGGCATACAGAAGATTTTAGGATGTTTAAAGGAGGTAGTGTTTGGAGACCACCGCCTATGAATCCTTGGACTCAAGGGATGCCTGAAGAATTAGTTGAAATTGAAGAAAGACAAGAACCAAGAAGAGGAAGTCTATCTAACAGGTATGAAAATTATTTTATTGTATTTTAAATTACTATTTATAATTTTATTTAATCTATTAATTTTATATTTTTTAATTAGTCAACGTGATAGATTAGAAGATTTACTGAGAAACATTTCACCAGAACGTTTAAAAGTCGCAGAAGTAATGGTATTTTGTATTGAACACGCAGAAGCTGCTGAAGAAATATGTGATTGTATTTATGAATCATTGTCAATATTACAAACACCAGCTAATAAAAAAATAGCTAGATTATATCTTATTTCTGATATACTTCATAATTGTGGTGTTAAAATAACAAACGCTACAATCTATAGAAAAGCGTAAGTATATTTAATTTTTAGTAAAAATATTTTATGAAAATATAGTTGATAAAAAAAATCTGAAAAACCGTTGACTCTGTGACCAACTTAAAAACTTCCCGCTAATTTTTGAGCTCTGTGAGCTCAAAAACATTATTGGTAAACTTTTGAGCTCTTCGAGATCAAAAAACGATCGGACCGAAAAGTAATTTTTGTTCGACAATATCTTTGGAGTTGAGACTCAGATTTGATCAAACTTAGAAATAAATCCGTCAAGCGATTTATGAGTTATGCAACAAAAACTTGAAAAATTGTTTTTTTAATTTTTATTTTTCGTATAACTTGTAAACTACTCGACCAATCGACTCCAAAATCCAAGCAATTCTAAGTCTTGGTGAGCCCTCGGCTGCCCGATTTCAAAATACAGTAAGGGACAAATTTTTAAAAATCGATTTTTTAGTATTTTTAATTCCAATGGAGTCTTGTGAACATGATTCAATACATATTTCAAAAATTTTATTTTTGTCAGTTATTGTGTTTTGAAATTGGGAAGTCGCCCTTTCAATTGCCGCCAAAAACATTCAAATCGATTGATTCGTTCCAAAGATATCGTCGGATAACAAAAGTTTACATACATCCGCGACCGGATGTCCATCCGGAAACAGTCAGAATAGCTTTCTAGGATCTCAAGTTCTGATGAAAAGTCGATTTTCGAAAATCGGACCGAAACCAATAACTTCCCTTTTTTTTGAAAATTTTAAAATTTCATCGCAGCAAGTTAAAAACCTATAATTGATGTTTTTATAGATTCGAGGCACGATTATTAGAAATATTTACTGAAGTTCATCAAGCCTACACGCACTTCGAAAGTAGATTGAAAGCAGAAGGTTTTAAAATTCGTGTAATGCGAGTATTTAAAGCATGGGAAGACTGGGCAGTTTATCCACGAGAGTTTTTACTTAAATTACAAAACACATTTCTTGGTCTCGCGATTAATACCGAGCCAGAACCAATCAACGATGATGATATTGATGGCGCTCCGTTATCTGATGTCGACGGAGATGTTGGTGAGGATTTAGATGGTGTACCTCTAGACGGCGCAGCACTTTTAAAAGGCGCTATGAAACTTGGACTTACTCCTCAGCCTAGTAGTAATTACGACGACATCGACGGTGTTCCAAGTAATTTATTATACTTATTAATTAAGATACTTAATATTAAATTAAATTAATGTTATTTAATATACTATATTTATTTTATTTCTATAGTGGATGATGATATCGACGGCATTCCGATGGAAGACAGTCGTACACAGACTAAAAATAAAATGAATGATAAAAAACCCATTATGCCCGCGGGTTTTGTACCATCACGATGGGAAACTGTTGATCCTGATCAAGTTGAAGCACAAGCTATGACCACTAGTAAATGGGAAGAGTTAGAACAAAATGATGACTCAAATTCACACGACGCTAGTATGGATTCTAGGTAATAATTATTTATTAAATTATTATTTTAAAAGAAAAATATCAATTATTATTATTGTTAATTTATTATATTATTTATTGATAGCAGTCGAGATTATAACGAAGAGAGACGCACAAGATTACGTGAAATAGAAGTTAAAATAATGCAGTATCAAGATGAATTGGAGAGTGGAAGAAGATCGTTGAAATCAGGGATGACTATTCAATCACAGGTCGAACATTACAGAAAAAAACTTATAAGAAAGGTAATTATTTATTTTGATAAAAAAAATTATCTTATTTTGTTTGAATTTAAATTTAATAATTTTTATTTATATTTTTCAGAGTGAGAAAGAATCAAAAGAATCAAAAAATGAAGAAAGAGACGACGATAGACGAAGAGAAAGAAGACGTAGTACGTCAACGGATTCACCTGTTCACTATAGAGATAGACGAAGAGTTTCACCGAGTCCTCCACCAAAAAGTAGTAGTCGGTACAGGTAAATAAAAAATATTTTTCATTACAAATTATAAAATATTATATTTTTAATAATAAATTATTTTTATGAAAAATATTATACAGGTCGCGCAGTAGATCGCCGAGAAGTAAACGAAGATCACGATCGCCTTATAAAAAACGTGCTCTCATAACTCCATCACCCCCGCGAATACGTACAACCCCATCCCCGGTATTTTCGAGCTCCCGATCTTCACGAAGATCATCACCACAAAGTGAAAGAAGCGAACGTAAAAAACGCGTACGTTCACCTTCAATGTCACCACCACCTCCACCAAGAAGTTCTGCTAAACATCGACTTAGCAGCCCACCCTCGCCGTCACCCAGAAAACACAGACATAAACATAAATATTAAATAATATCTTAGTTATTATTTTTTTTTTTTTTTTTTTGTTTTTGTTTTCTACATTTATCTTATTTTTTCTTATTAATTATTGACACTTGAAATAATTTTATTATGTAATGCCAATCAAGACAACTTAATTCTATTCTCATGCTATAATATGTAAAATTAATTTGAGATTCTACTTAAAAAAAAAAAATAATTGTAAAGAATCATTAGTTAACAGTGTCAGTAAAGTCAATTATGTTTAATTTGTATTTAATATTATATATGCTCTTCCAATACATAGAGCAAAAAATAAATAAATAAACGGCTAATACTAGTATGTAAATATTTAAAGCAAGAAAATTTGTTTATTATCAATTGAAGCAAATAATTTGATTATCATAATTAAATTGATGCGTTATAAATAATCTTTTTTTTTCATAGTATCAAATGAAACATGTGAGTTTTAATCATTCATCATTGTATAAATAATAAATTTAAATAAATGACCTCATTAATTACATTTTTAAATTGTTAGATATTTATTTATTAAAATATATTTATTTTTTACTTATATTACAAATATTTTTTTTATTAACAACAAAGAAAAACTTTCCTCTTATGAAAATATTCATTATACAGTATATAAACTATATTTATTTAATTATACAACATATTTTTCTTTATATTACTGAGTAATACATGAGCATTTTATTTTTAAATATTTGTTAATTATTTTAAAAAAATAAAATCGGTGCTAAAAGCAATTATCTAAAAATAATTTTTGTATTTAATAAAATTTAATCATGCATAATTAAAAGAAAAATATATTTTCATAAACATATAATGTTTTTTAAATATTTAAACAATTTTAAAAAATTATAATAATAATATTAATTATCTAAATCCTGTAAAAAAAAAAAAAGATAAGTTTATTGTCTATTTATTTTTTAAATATCCCGCGTAAAAGAAATTCGTTCCAAAAAAACGTTCCTGACGGTCAACTTTCAAAATTGAGACAATGGGCGTATTTTTTTTAAATATTTTAAATATTTCTATCATATTCTACCGCCATGTTATTTTGATTCACGATTTTTGAATTTTCTCCCATTTCTAATAAGTCAGTTTTCGAATATCTATTTACCGCGCAAATAATGAGAATAACTAATAAATTATTGGTGAAAATAAAAAAATTCGAGTATACTTTTCAGTGTAATTAATATAATAATTGACACAAATAAATTTTAATAAAACGATTGAATTTCAATTTTGAAATTTCGCACCAAGTTGGCGCAACTGCGTGTCGCTGTATTCAACGTTCAAATTTTTGCTAAAGTGAGGGCGGTCGATGAATCGCAAAATCGATTGGTTTGTATCAATTGACGGTTCGATAGCGGCAGTCAGTATCATCGACAACGGCAGTATTAGTCCAGATCCTTTTTTACGTTTAAATTGAAACAGCATTGCAGTTAATTCGCGGAATTATCCATAAAATTTATTGCTCATAGTGATTGTTTAATTAAAATGTGCAGTGTTTGTAAAATTTAAATTGTGCAAAGTGTCTGTGGTGTCGTTAAGTGTTAATTGTTCAGTGCTAGTGTAAAGTGTTGCGAATTGCTGATGCTGATAATTTCCAAGTTCCTGAGCAAAATCATCTGGCATCGTCTGGTGGGAAATAGCAGTTAAGTGACGTTTTTTAGCTGCAATGCACTTGGAGCAATTTAAATTAAATCTCCAAGTGTATTAGGACACCCTTCTGCATATTATTTCCCCACCAAGGTTTGTTCAAACACTTGCGTGTTTTTTTTTTAATTTTTTAAATATTTTTCTATTATATTCCGCCGTCATTTATTTTGACGCGCGATTTTTAGTTTTCTCCAATTTCTAATAATTTATTTTTCATATATTTAAATTTACCGCGCAGGTAAAAAGAATAATTAATAAGGTTGCATTCCGAAATGAGCTACGCTACAGCTGTTCGCAGCCCATTTCAGAATGCACCCAATTCCGAACTTTGAGTTGAATATTTTTTTAACTTTAAAATAAAAGTGTGAAAAATTTTCAACTAGTGTGGACTTTTCTTGTGAGTTCACTATATTTTTTTTGGAATTTTTTAAATAAAAATGATTTGAATTGACAATTTTTTCAGTTCATAATTAGTTACAATCACTCATTTTTTTAACGATTTTCGAACGAGTATAAAAAGTAAAAAAAAAAAACTGACTTCAAAAAGTTCTAATAAAAGTAAAAAAGTTCATAAATATTTTCAAACCATTTTTATTTTTTTTGCGTCATACCTCAATAATTCTGGTAAGGGTCGAAAATGTTCATAATTTCTACTTAATTCCTCTTTTTTATATGTCCTTCAAACCCAAAAAAATGTCAGATTAAATTATTTTTGTTTAAAAAATAAAAAAAAAACACGCAGTAAAAACCTACACCAGTTGCAAATTATTTACTTTCAAATTTTTTCAAAGCTCCAAAAACGTTCAACTTAAAGTTCAATATTGTCTCAATTTTAAAAGTTCTCTGCCATCAACGTTTTTGAATCGCATTCTTTTTACTCGGGATACTGATTTAAAAGTTAATTAATTAATTCTTACCCTCGCTAACCAGTGTTCAATTTCATCTTGGATATTCACATTATCATAATCTCCAGGATGAATGGATTCAAAAGCTTGACGACCACCTCGAGGAGGCGGATTAACTTGACGTCCTCTCGTAGATTCTCTTTCTTTTGATTTTTTTTCTTCAACACTGGAATGCGCTACCTTTGGAGCATTTACACCTGCTGACAAAAAAAAGTATATTAAAAAAAAAAAAATTATCATTTAAATTTAAAAAAATTATTCAAAAAAAGATCCTCCATGCTGATTGCAAATAACATACAAAAAACTTAAAATTTATAATTAACTAAATCACCTCTAAAATTCACAAATAATTTATTATTTACGTTTCCAATCTCCTTCATCGTCTTCCTCTTCTTCATCTTCGATTTCTTCTTCATCCTCCTCCTCTTCCTCTTCTTCGTCTTCTTCTTCTTCTTCTTCACTCTGACTCGGAGTAGGAAGTTTTCCATACTTAGCTTCCAATTTAGCAACCAATTCACTATCATCAACTTCTTCAGCTTCAATATCTTCCTCATCATCCAGCTCTTCTTCATCTTCCAAATCTTCTTCAGCTTCTAAATCATCATCCAAATAATCTGACTCGACTTCAGTCCCAGAAAATCGTTCACTTTCCGAAGTATAAATTTCTTGTGGTTCATTTTTTGTTTTTGAAAAATTTTTTTCCACATCTATCATAATAATTTTAAATCAATGATTATTATTTAATTACAAAATCAAATTAATAAATAAAAATAATAATTTTTATTACCTCGTAAATTTTCAACTGAACTCAATGGTTTATTAACCCTCTTAATATCTTCTTGTAAATTTGCATATTTAGATTTTAAATCCTGATAAGTTTTTGCTTGTTGTTGCTTTTTATTACTATCCCCAGTTACTATTAATTTTTTTGGAATTGTTGGCGGTACAATAGTATTTCTTCTTTTTAATTCAATTGTTTCTTCAGCTGCTTATAAAAAAAAAAAAATCAATATGTAATATTTTGTAAATTTTAATTTTTTAAATTAAAATTATATTTTACAAAACACAGTGACGTAAAAAAAATTACACTTTATATTTTTAGTATGTTTCATATTATATACTTACGATTTCGGTTAGTTGATGATCACATAAAACATGCTAACATGTAAATATTATTTGCTCAAGCACACTAATTAATAAATCATTAAAGAGCAAAATGACGTGATATTTCTTAAAAAAAAAATCCCCAAGTTTTTTTTTTGTTTGCAATTAATTTATAATGAAGATAATAATTAATAAAATGATAATTGTTAATACGCTTGCGAAAAAGATATGAATTAACATTTACAGGAGCTTGTAAAATAACTTAAAAACGAAAAAAAAAAATTACAGTTACCATTTTTCCACCTTCTAACCAGAACAATATGAGCGGCAATGACTAGTGCAACACCAACTCCAAATTTAACTGGCACTGCAATCACCATATTATATTTTCCGCAATTTATTTATTTTATTAAATACATTTTATTTTTGTATATTATTATATTTATTTGTTTATCATATTTATTAACAATTATAATAATTTCCTACTTTATTTAACAATATAGTGATTTGTAATAAAATAAAATTTTTAAATTAAATATTATCTAAAGCATGGAGGACCTTTTAATTATTCTTAAAAAGTTTTTTATCTAAGGTATAAAAAAAAAGTGACTCACCACTTGTTTCATCTAACACGTCTTCGTTTTCTTCTTTAGGTACTTCAATACCTTCCACTATTTCCATCTATTAACAATACAAAATAATAAATTATCGGACATAATTAACTCGTGGCAATGTCATATGCAATAAAAATTAAATTTACTTTTTCAAAATCTTCTTTCTCATTAATTCCTGGCATCCCCATGAATTCAAAATCTATTTCTTCATCTTCTTTAGAGGGTGAGTGTACGCCCTCTACACTAACATCTATATCAGGTGCTGATATATTAGTTATATCATCTTCATCTTCTTCATTATTCTCATCTTCTTCCTCATTTTCATCATTATCATCATCATCTTCTTTATCTGCAGATTCATTTTCATCTTCTACTTCATCAGTTTCATCAAGATTTTCATAACTTTCATTATCATCATCTTCAAAACCTTCATCTTCATCATTTTCAACTTTAGATACATCTACTTCATTATCATCTTCTTCTTCCTCCTCCTCCTCCTCCTCTTCCTCTTCATCATCCTGAATATCTTCTGAATTTTCTTCTTCATCATCTTCAATATCTTCTGAATTTTCTTCATCATCTTCAATATCTTCTGAATTTTCCTCTTCATCATCTTCATCCTCTATATCTACAGCTTCTGATTCATTTACTTCATCATCATCTTCTTCATCTTCCTCATTTTCCTCTTCTTCAGATCCAATACCTTCATCTTCATCTTCATCATCATGATCTTCCTCATGACTTTCTTTATCATGATCATCTTCGTCTTCATGCTCAACTTCTTTACTGTTTTCTTCTTCATGCGGTTCATTATCATGACTCGGAAGAATATCATCTACCCAGCCATCAAAAATCATCGCCCATTTCGATGAACTTGTTGGCGTATCCACTACAAAAAAAAATACTCCATTAATCCCAACAAAACAATAAAAATAAAAACAGTTTATTAAACAAATTTTATAAATAAAAATAGCTTCTTACCGTCAGTTGTACCTCGATGCTCTAAAATAATGACTCCAACAAGACCAATCAATACTGAAAATAGTGCAAAAAATATAATCTTCGCACACCAATGACCTCCTGTTGATCCTTCTTTGTAGACATGTATCGTAACATTATCCATTGCATGTTCAGCTGGATTTACTAATTGCGGGGGTGGAGTTCCTGAATCTTCGTCTTCTATATCAAAGAAAAATAAATAATCCATTTTTACTCCTAAACATTTTTTAAAAATAAACTCAACCATAATAATATGATATATTAAGCTAAAGATTTATTTCTTCAATAATAAAAAAAAAAAAAAAAAAAAAAAAAAAAATCATACCAACGAGAATTTGTATCCTTTGTATGTGGTACTCTCCCTCAACTAAAAAATTAACGAATATATTCAAATATTTAAAACTATTTTTTTTGTTAAATTTTTCTTCATTACTTTTATAATTTTTAAAGATAAATGCTTTTGAAGCGGCTCATACAAATTATTCTATTTTTGTAGCTGAAAGTTTCGTCTGACAAAGTATCGAAATGCATTATTTTTTCTATTCTTAACTTTGCTTTCATTAATAAAATTAATTAATTAATTAAAACTTAATAAAAGAAAAAAACCATTATAAATAATCAATTTTTTTTTTGTAATAATATTGCTTTTAAAACTATTTATTGGATTATGAATAAAGTTGCGTTTTTGCATTAAATAATTAAAAATTTTTTTTAATAAAACTGTATTTAAATATATTATAAAAAATCTAAGTATTAATTAATTATTTAATAATTAGAGTTAGTAAAATATACAAAAAAAAACTTTTTCTTCTATTTTCTGTAAAGATAAAAATAAAAAAATAGTTATTGCTAAAAATATCTTACCGCAGTGAGAGCGTGTTACGAAAGATAATCATTTACTTGCCTCTTTTGCGTCGTTTTTCTTTACGTTTTCTCGGTTGTACATCACCAGACATTATTAAGTAATTAATTAATTAAATAATTATATAAAAAAGGTATAAAGCTAACAATGATTAATTAACAAATAATAATCTACGCTTAAAATTACTAGTTTGAATAAGAAAAAAAAATTAAAAAGATTTACTTAATGATAAAAACACAAACTTAGAGAAGAAATTTTATTTTACGACTGCTGAACATTCTGATGAAGAACTGCGTAAAGCAGTGCAACCTATTTCAAATTTGAAATCCCTACTGTAATCTAGAGTCACTAGTAAACTATAAATAATAATAATAATAATTATAGGGGAGAGGGCAAAACGGAGTACTCTCAAAATTTTATAAAAAAAATTTTTTTTTAAATATTCCAAAATCATTTTTATAAAAATAATTGAGCATAATTTTGAATTATTTTTTCACCGTTTTTGAAAAATTCTGTTTTTGTAAAAAAATCGAATAAAATCTAATTAATATTTTTTATTACTAATTACTTCTGATGTATTTCAATAATCAACTTGAAAATATTTTAAATTTAATTAACTTTTAAAAATTTCTTTTTCTTCCTTTGCATCCAATAATTATGTGAAATGTAATTTTTCTTTATGTAAATAACTTACAAGAAAATTTAATTCAATCAAATTTATTTAATATCCAGAAATTTTTTTTTCACCTTTTTTAGAAGGTGACCCATTTTGCCCGCAAAAAATAAACATTTTTTTTTAACAGCAGCTGAAATTTTTTCTATTTACTTTGAATATCATTAAAAAAAAAAAGATTTAATGTATTTGAGTCCCCGAAAACAGTAGCCCATTTTGCCCCCTATATATAAATACCCATATTCTATTAAAAAAAATTTTAAATAAATAATAACAAAAAGAAAAATAGAGAAAACATTTGTTTTTTATTGCGTTTATGGTATGTACAATATTATAATTCCAAAAAGAAATAATGTTTAATAAAATTCGAGTATTATATTACAATATTTTAAAAAATAAATAATTCGAGATTATCTACGTGTAAAACAAAATTTATTAACTTGTTTCGTTTTACATATTTTATTTTTTTTTAATTTTCGGTCATTTGATTGATTCCTTAATGTGGGTTTTATTTTTTAAGGCACAATCTATCCTAAGAATTTACTAAGAGACACAACAATAGTAATTTCATGAACACAACAAAAAAGATGATGTACAAAATCATTACTAAATTATTAATACATAATATATATATTTTAATATAAATAATACCGTTGATAAGTAGAATTATTTTTTAATTATTAATTATTATTATACATGTATATTATATATGTCTAGTCGCATTTTATTTTTTGTTAGTCTTGTTCAATAACGATTTAAAAAAAAAAAAAAAAAATTAAATATATTACGGAAGTTTTCTTTTTTAATTTTTATAATTTAATCTCTTGGGTTCATAAATTTAAATACAGATGTATAAATAGTTAAAGTATCGAAAAAAAAAAAAAAAACAGTAAATTGGACCTCATTATTAATAAACAATCAATTCAATATAATTAATAAAATCAAGTAATTTATTTAAACGCAATAGCGTAATGTAGATATGTGCATTAAGATTTTTTGTCAAGACTAAATTTAAATAATTTATATTATTAGTTTTTTTGTAAATTTTTATCCATTATCTTATAATTATATAAATCTGTACACTAAATTATATTTAAATACTAACGGACAATAAAAATTATTACTTATAATTTTTTAAAAATTTAATTCTACAATAATAATATTAATAATAATCAAAGTAATCATAAAGAGAGACAACGAAAGAATTTGTTTAGATCTATATAATAAATCTATATATCTGGACATAGATGAATTCTGTACACTGTACATTTATTGGATCAATCTTATAAGTTTTTTTTTTTATTTTTCAATATCCAATAAGTTATAATAAGATTTATATTAATTAATAATATATTGAATATTAACGACAACTTTTTTTCTTGGTATTATTAATTGGTGTTTTACAATTCACAATTAGCTTAATTAATATCTAAAGGCTAATTATTAATTAACGCTTACTACAATGGAGGGATTCTACACCGATTTTTTAAAAAATATTTTTCTAATGACACAAAATTTAAAATTTTCATTCTAATTTATAATTACAATTATCAAGCCTCTTTTTTTTATTTCACTTTACGTCAACTACTGTTTCAACGTACTCTCAACCTTCATTATTAAAGATATATTGTTATACTTTTTTCAAATTAAATTTTATAAAAATAATAAATGCAAATATTTATCAAATTTTTTAATTAAAATAAAAATATCTGCAATTATAATTATAATTACAAAGAAAATATATAAATAAATAATTAATCTAGATTTTATGTCATTTAAAAATTTTTGTTATCTATTTTTAGTCGAAAAAAAAAAAAATAATAATAAATTAGATTATATTAAAGACAATTTGTAACAGCTGTTTATAAATTGTTTATCTCTGTGCTCAGTAATAAAAAAAAAAAAAAAAATTGCGCGACGTATCGTAAAAAAATTATCAGATCCTAATACCTACAATCAGTTCAAAATTAGATCTTTTTATTTAATTTAAATGTAATTAGAATTAATGAATAAAAACAACTTATCAATTCAAGAGATCGAGCTCGATTATGTAGCAGCAAATAAATTGGATGAATTTTATTTGCTATTTATTATTATTTTTTTAAATTTATTTGGTCTTATCGTTAAACAAACGAAATCATTTACTTAAAAATGAATTTTTTTTTTTATAATGACTCATTAACTCCAGTAAAAAAACTATTAATGAATGAATGATTGAAAGAAAAATATAAAAATTGATGATATTTAATTTTTTTTATCAAAGTTAACGTGGCGTTAAACTCATTAATCAGTTTAATTGAGCACCATTATTATCGTGATCATATGAAAGATAAACTTTGATAAATTGAGATTACGTTTCTTTTTTTTTTTTTTTTTTTTTTTTTTTTTATGTAGTCCATTGACACTTTAATAATCATCAGCATTATTGAATTTACAGTTTCTTACACTTGTCACGTATTTAAAAATAATAATAATTAATAATTAAAAATAATAAATCGTGACAACTTTTAAAATAAATAAAAATAAATAAATAGTAAAAGATTTTTTTTATAAATAACATTCGTTATGTTTTGTTTGTTTTTCCTAACACTTAAATTAATTAATAAAGTAATTAATATCAATTATACAAATGTGCGTATTAATAATAAAATAATTAACGTAATAATAACAATAATTGTAAGGGATGAAAATTAACAGATGAGTTATTAATAATCGATGATTTAACGTATAAATTTAAACAATTATCAGCATTCAAGTGCGGCATACATTAATTTTATGGAAGAGAAGAATATTATTTTCACTGGTTTTTGTTATATTATTAATTAATTAATAATAATAATAATTAATAAAAAAAAAATTTCAATTATTTCCACGACCACTCATAGAACTGGATGATATATCAGACGCATCATCTCTTATTCTCCACGATAATGAACTGTCATTATTTAATTTTTTAACATTATCATAATTACTCAATTTCCTAGACAACGAACCCGATAAACTGACACCCTCACTGCTTAATAAATTATTCATTTCCATTCGCCTATGATTTTCTAAATTTTCATTACCATTTCTTTCAACGACTCTATCTGATTTTAATGCATTATTCAAACTACGGTCAAATTTATTGAGATCATTTCGTTCTGTATTACTCTCATAGAGTTTCAATGTATTATTTTCATTTTCGTACCTACGATTTATTGAATCTGAATCCAAACACTTTCGCAATGACTCATCGTATCTACGATCCGTCTCAATACGACGTGTAAAACCGTCATAGAATCCCGCTTCTATGCATCGTTGATTGAGGCCATCAGAGTCTGTATAGGCAGAACGTTTCGTAAGCTGATTATCAAATCCGGCTCTTGCAGCTAAGTGGAGGTAGTTGTCATCACCAATTGGTGCTTGTCTATGTAACACAAAAATTAATTATCATTATTTAAATTATAATAAATAAACTAAATCGGAATGGCCACAAAAAAATTATTTCAAAATTCCCTGATATTTCCAGTTAAGTTTTTTACTTTTCCCTGATTCAGAAATTTTATTTGTATCATTGATATTCAAAGTTTTTATTATATTTTCATTGTCAGTAATTAAATCTGATGATTAAATCATGCGAGAAACCAAAAAGAAGTCAATAAAATAAATTAGTATGGCTTACTTTTGATTATTCAATTTTTAAAATATATAAGTTAAAATATTTAATAAGAAATTTTATGATTAAAATAAATTCATAATATACTAGTCACAAAAATTAAGCGATATTTAAAAAATTTCAAATTTTTAAGTGATTTTCAACAGAATATAACTCGAAGGAAAATGGTAATACAAAAAAAAAAACAAACAAAAAAGGCAAATTGTAACTTTAAGTGTCTAGTTTTCTGATCTGGTCTAGAAATTTTTTTATTATCCACAGTTCCGGAGTAATAAAAAATCAATCATAATTATCGAAAAAAATTTATTGAAACTCGTAGATCGTTTTTAAGACGGGCGAAAATTTTGAAAATTTTTTTTTCGATGGTTTTTTTAGGATTACTCCGGAACCGGGCATATTAAAAAAATTTCAAGACCAGATTAGAAAATTAGACACTTGAAGCTACAATTTGTCTTTTTTGTTTTTTTTTGCACGACCATTTTCCTTCTAACATCCTGTTGAAAATCACTTAAAAATTTGAAATTTTTTTAATATCTCTTAATTTTTGTGACTAGTATTAGTGAAAAATTTTTAAATTTTGAACTGTAATTAAAGTCCCGGATACTTTTCGAAATTCCCTGACATTTCCCTGATGATCCCTGGTTTGTGGCCACTCTGTAAATGATAAAAATAAAATAACAATATACTCACTTGCTTCCATATTTGGTGTCACGAGCTAATTTCCTAAAGTAAGCACGATGTTCATGTTGCAATGCAAATGCAGCCTCTCTTAATGCAGTGAGTGTTTTAAAACACGAAGGTACATCTTCAATTGGTGAACCACCACCTGGTAAAACACACATTTCACTGGCACCATAGACTGCCTGACATTCACATGCACTCATCAATGTCTCTAATCTCGGCATATTAGTGAAGATAAGTGAATGAATCCTCTGCAGATCGCGGTCTGGATCCAGGACCATTCTCAAACCTGCTTCAATACCTGGAGACACTTCACTGCAGCCAGGAGCTACCTCAGAAATTGCTCGACAGCTAGAGAAAATATAATTATTATTTAATATATTTGCATACCCAATTTATTTAAATATATTTATATAAATATATATATATATAGGAGTTATTTATGGTAAGAAATAAAGCACTTCTTACCACAGCCAGTGGCCGTTGATGTAAGCGCTCGGATGATACCTCTCTAGTCTGTTACTGTTTGTATGACAGATTTTAGTAAGTATGTCAATCCATTCTTTTTCCTCAACGCAATTACCAGCTTGTACATATAATGCACGTTGTGGTTGTACTATTTGAAACATATTTTTCATTTTAAATGAGTCTTCATGTAATCTCTCCACAGCCAATATTTCTTCCAATAATATTCTACACAATGGCTCCTTCCCTATTTAATTATTTTTAAAATAATTTAATATAACAGTTGTAATTATCATAATTTATTTATTGATAATTAAATAAATAAATATGATTACCTTTTGTTTTTGAGTAGGTCAAATCTTGCGTAGTCAGTCTAAAATATCTTTGTTTAAAATTCTTACGTCCAAAACGTTTACGACCTTGTGCTCTTTTGATCATTACTCTAAAAATAATATTTATCATTTAATAAATAATTCAATTAAATGAAATTTATTTTATTTTCATTTTTTCTAATTAATTAATTAATTAATTAATTGATTGATTTATTAAAAAATTATACTAAGAGACACAGGCGATATTTGAGTACCAACCTCTTGCCACAATTTGTAGAATGCGTAAAGAGAAAATTTATACTATTAAGAATATATATTTTAATATAAATAATAATTATGACAAATGATTACAGAAACTCACCCTTCTTTTAAAACTACTGGTTGTTCTTGAAGAATTGTCGGTCGTTGCCGAGTCATACCACTACTACTACTAGTTGAAATTAATTCTAAAAATTGTTTTACAGCTTGTATATGTTTTTCTGTATAAAATTCTCTGCAATTAAATTTATATACATTTAATAAATAATTATAACTGCACTTACGAACAATTAACAATTTTCGAATTTTTTTTTTTTTCAAGAAATCGATTACAAAAAAATAAAAAATAAAAATATGCACATGTAGAAAATTTAAAAAACTATAAGCGCAATTTTTTTTTAAATATTTTTTTTTTTTTTTTGTAAGTTGTTTTTAAAAAAATCTAAAAATTATAAAACGTCGGCTAACTTTAGTATAATTTACAATTATAATTAAATAATATTTGAAATTACCTATACACGCCTTCCATGTACTCTTCTTTACAGACACTTCCAGCACCACCTCGACAACTAACCAAATTTCCTAAGCTCTGGATTGTCTTTGAAATAAGCGTTAATGTTCTATTTGTTTGAGAATCCTAAATAAAAAATATATAATTAAATTTAAATCTTTACTGGATAAAAAAATAAAATAAAAAACGTACAATTTGTTCAGTTGTTATGTCAAATAATCTTGGACCTAGTATCGCAGGAGCGAAAAACCTGAGAAATATAAATCCGCTAATAACCGAGTATCGCACTTCTTTATTCTTTGGGAAATAAGTAGCAGCAAGTTCTCTCAAGCACCAAAACATTTCACACATTAATGGTGGACATCTTACACCCGATGTCGTTATTGCTGTAAATACACGTTCTACGTACTCCTAAATTTAAAAAATAAATGAATAAATAAACAATACTCATTCAAATAATAAAAATAACAATTAACTTTTCGTCCGTCGCGCTATGAGCGCAGCGTCGCAATTTTTATTAAAAGATTATTTAAAAAGAAAATAAATTTCCTAGTCATTTGAAACTTAATGAGTTTTTCTACTATACTTTTTAGTATCGAATCAATTTTAAATATTTAAAAAACGCGGCGTTGAATTGGTACGGATATTTTAGTAAAAAAATTCTAAAAAAAAAATACAATAGAGAAATTGCATGTTTTGCAATTAAATTTTTTTTTTTAAAGTTTAATGAAAGTTGTTAAGAAAAATTGAGGGAAACGTATTATAATAATTGATTTCTCGGTTAATTTTTAAACTAAAAATTTTTTCTTAAAAATGTAAATTCAAATGCTAGTGACGTCATTATATAAGTTCTTTCGCGCCATATTCCATACTTACCCTATCAGAATCACAACAAAAAGAAAATACAAGAGAATTACGTGACTTTTATTGGATCTCATCTCCAACAGATGTAATGACGTCATAATTAATTACAAGACGTTTTTTTTGCGCCAAAATTTATTTATTTTTTATAATGAATTTGTGATTATAAAAAATTCATGCAACTTCTCTATTGTCTAGTCGTATAAACTTATGTGGTTTGGATTTGAAAAATCATAGTTATGATTCATGGCAACACCACAATATTAAATACTTGGCGGCGCGACGGATGGAGAGTTAAAATTAAAAATAAATTCAAAAATAATTACAACAAAAATACCTTTAAATTAGCCAAATTAGTTTGAATTGTATTGGCATCTTTAACTCGCGTAGGATCAATTTCACATGGTTTTTTTTCGAGAAAAACCTGCTCCATAGCTGGCCTCAAGGTACTATGAAGATAATGGAGTCCAGCTAATCGCATACCTTCATCCATCATCTTACTGACCAGCGTATTACCACGGAAAATAGTCGTGGGATCCCTAAATATAAATATTAAATAATAAAATTAGTACCATAAATTAAAACTACTAGTTAAATAAATATAAACTTACGTTAATTTTGAGATTTCATGACTAGCTAACGCTCTCATAACAGATACTAGTTGCCCATGATGTACCAAGACCCTAACCAAGGGTTGAGCAGCTTCCATTTTACTGGCAACTATTTCGCCAAGTATATAAACCGCTGACGACGTTATCGGTTGAATATTAACACTTTGTAACAGTAAACTACGTAATCTATCATACATTTCAGATGGAAATACATGGTCTGCTGTGTAGTGTATCTTCAAACGTAACGACCCAAGATCTGGTAGCGTTCCCGGTGGTGTTGAGTTCTGTGTTATTTTACTTGGACGGTGTTTGGCTGCCCGCGGTTGCAGGAAATACCTACAGAAATCCACAGCAAATTATTTAATTACAACCCTACGATAAGTGAAAATAATAATTTTCTTTTTCTTAACTTACCAAGCAGTTGTTGTGCTAGTGGGTTGTTTTTTCAGGCCTCTTAAAGTAACGCGAACTTCACCAAGAAATGCTGATTGTTCACCCATTCCTGGCGAAGCATGCCAAAGCCCTACAACAACTTCACCAACTTCTCCACCGTCAATAGAGTAGTGGGAAACATCTTTGTCTTTTGGCTCAATCAATTCCGGTTCAAATATAAATATTTCATTAAAGTACGGCGACACAGTCTTTTTTTTAACTTTTGTACGTTTACTTATTTGTTTACCATTACTGTAAATCACCGTAACAATTGCGAATGGATCACAACCACCATTTTTAATAGTCAATTCACTACACTCAATAACTCGTACTGTCAGTTTAGGCTGTGCGTGATTAACTTGGGGCTGTAGTGCAAGCTCCAGATGTGCTTTACCCTGTACTTCTGAGTCAGCATCAACTGGCCTCAATGGAAACCAATGCTCTTTGTTATGGTACGTTGCTAAATCTTCACGTTTAATCGCCACTTTTCCCAGGATCTTATCTTGTTTCAAGTGTCTGTCACGGTCATAAACGTAAATACCGAGGTAGCGGAACTTTCGCGGCACCTCAAACTGGAACTCTTCACCAAAGAATGGACTGAAATGGAAAAAAAAAAAGGTTTAAAGTTCATGGATTGTAAATAGGCTTTTTAACGTCACCCATTATTCATAATTTATTGGCTTGTTTATTAGATAGTAAGATTAAAATAATTACTTGAGAGTTCGTTCCATCGTACTAGTGCGAAAGATTTCCTCCTGATCAAGTGACAGTGCACAATAGACATCTCGTGTTCCTGGGGATCCATGGCCTCGACTTAAAAGATTTTTTACCTCACCTACAAATAAAATACCCGACATTAAAACTTGTACTGTTTGATAATTAAAATCCCACTAAATATACATATTGATTTTTTCTATACTTAAAACTCATTAGCATGCATTAGCAATTAAAAACAATAACTTTAACGATAATTATTTTTAAAAAAAATGTCGTTTTCCTCATAACGTTATCGTTAATTACAACCAATTTAACTTTGTTAAAAAAAAAAATTCCAAGACTATTTTAGACTACTGTTCTCATTTATTTATTGATAAAAATATGAATTTTTAATAAAATCTTATGTTTTTTATTTAAATAATTTCAATTCAATTACTTTGTTCATTCTCAGTACCATCTAATCTTACTATTATTGTTTATTTTTATTATTTTATTTGTTTATAATTTCATAATATATATGTTCATTAGAACATTTATGTTTGTTTTGATGGGTAATTATTAGGGTGGTCGTTAAAAATCAAATTTTTTCAGACGCCCCATAAAAAGCTTCTTTTTAGTGAAACAATACGTTAGGAATTTGGTTTTTTCTTTTTAAGTAAAAAGTACACGTGCCTCAGGACGATCAAAGTTCATTTTTAAATACAATCGCGGTTTTTTTTTTAAATATCTCATGAAATATGCAGATTAAAGGAAAAAATCATAGGAACAATTTTACAGGAAATTAAATTCTCGACAAAAAAGGTCATATTCATTTTTTTATAGAATGTGTATTTATGAAGATATTTTAAAAAAACTTTTTTAGATCTTATCAATTGAACATTTAAAGAATTACGAATGTTAAAAATAACGTTTTTTCTTAAATGTAGACAACTTCGTAACTCGTAACATATCAATCATTAATGCTTGTTATTGTTTCTAGTATACTAAGAAAAATGTTTTTCAACATTTGTAATCCTTAAAACGCTCAATTCATAAGATCTAAAAAATTTTTTTTTTAAATATCTTGATAAATGCACATTTTATTTAAAAAATTAATGACCTTTTTTGTCAGAAATTTAATTTCCTACAAAATTGTCCCAATGAATTTTTTCTTTAATTTGCATATTTCATAAGATATTTAAAAAAAACCGCGATTGTATCGAAAAATAAACTTTGATCGTTCATAGGCACGTGTTCTTTTTACTTAAATAGAAGAAAACCAAAATTTCCACTTATTTTTTCCCTAAAGAAGCTTTTTATGGGGCGCCTGATAAAATTGAATTTTTAACGAACATCCTAGTAATTATAATTTGAGAATAATTAAAGGCACATCCGATCCAAGTCGATAAAAATTAATATTTCGCTGGTTCCATGCATCAGCATCTTCAGAATAAATCTACAATATTTAGTATTTTATTTAAAAAATATGTTCAATTTATTTAAAATTTTTTTCTTTACATTTAAAAATTGTAAGTAGAATATTTATAATTAACAGCTTAGTATTACAATTTAATTTTTTATATGTATATTAAAAATATTAATTATGTAAAACTTAAGAAAAATTAAAATACTAAATATTGTAGATTTGATCTGGATGCTGATGCATAAAACCAGCAAAATATTACCAGTAAATAATTTTATCGATTCGGATCGGCTGTGCCTTTAATTATTATTATTATTATTTAATTTTTTTATAGTTTCAAAATATATATATTTATTAACACATTTATATTTGTTTTGATCGGTAATTATAATTTAAAAATAATTAAAGGCACATTCGATCTAAATCGATAAAAATTATTCATCGGTAATATTTCGCACCATCATCTCTAGACCAAATCTACAATATTTAGTATTTTATTTTAAAAATATGTTCAATTTATATAAAAAAATTTACAGAAAAAAATTGTTTTATTCCAATTTAAAAATTGTAAGAAGATTTATAATTAACAACTTAGTATTACAATTAAATATTTCATATATATATTAAAAACATAAATTATGTAAGACTTAACAAAAATTGTGAAAAACTAACATACTAAATATTATAGATTTGATCTGAAGATACTGGTACATAAAACCAGCAAAATATCACCAGTAAATAATGTTATCGATTTAGATCGGATGTGCCTTTAATTATTCTCAAATAATAATAATAATAATTGTTATTATTATTATTTTGTTTATTTTTATTGCGACACGAATAATCTTGCATTCTTAAACGTTCCAATTTGAAATTCGAATAGCATTCATTGATTGAGCTATTGACAAGTCTCGACACTGAGTCACAGTTCACAGATGCTCCAAACGTGCGTTCATGAATGAAATTATAATCATATATAATAATGTGCATCAAGAATACCCAGTGTCATAAAAGTAATGTCAATAATATATACAAATATTTTATTTTTCACCTGTCAATATTATAATCTCCAGTCACTCTGTTTTACTAATCAGTAATCATCAACCATCAATCATTCATTATCATTATCATTCAAGTAATAAAAAACCAATTAATTATAACAATAATTATTCATTGTTACTTAAATCTATACATTCATAAAATTTTAATTCACATTAATATTAAATAAAACTAAAAAACCCAAACCGCAGAGTATATCCCCAACTTTTTTCCGTCTTTTCCACATAATTTAATACGTTTACAATTATTATATATAACATATATGTGTATATATTTTTTTAATAATAAATTTTTTCACACTATCAATCATTGTACTTAAATTCTTTTGATATTATAAATACGTTATACAAGTTGAGAGGAAAAAAAAAAAAATGAGCACATGCTCGATTAAATATCCTGTGGGCATGCACTACACCGTAATATATACATATATATATGTATATATATATATATTTATGTGTAAAGGTGGAGTATAGTTTAGTTGTATCGAGACGATGACGAGGGCGAAGAGAAGACGTAAGAGGGAAGTGAGTGCGATCCACGACGACGCGTGGGAGTGTAGAATCAAGAGAATGTACGTTTACGCATTTTATTCTGCACGTCTTGCAACATTTTTATATTTATATAAATATACTTTTTTCATCACCGCCATAACAAAATCCATCTATTACCATTTTAAAATAATAATAATTATTATTATTTCAAATCACCAGTCGTAAAGTTTAAATTCAAAAAAATTCATCTCGAGATCTTTAACCGTAACTAAAAAAAAATATTTATTAATTAATATAATTAAAAAATATCATTTAAGAAAACAGTAACAATAAAAATTTATATATATGTTATATTTATAAATGTATATAAAAGTCAAAATATTTTTGAGTCTTCCGCCCAGGCAGCACAATCGAGAGAGGAAGAATGAGAGAGGATGAGAGCGTGTGAGTGAAAGAGAGAATGATAAAAAGAGTGAGAAGCTCAGAGACTCCATTGAACTCGCGTGAACACTTTTTTAAAATTTTTAAATTAAATATATATATGTATATTTGTAAATGCATGAGTACATACACATATCTGTGTATAATATAAATATATGTGCCTGAGTATGTGTATACAATATTTATATACTTGTAAATATGTATATGCATGTATATATAAATATGTATATGTATATATATAAATATATATGTATATGAAGATAGAACATTGACAAAAAACACTTAATAACACAGTGATATAGATACACAAATACACAAATAAATAAACTATAATATTGTATTGATAAATAAAACACAATAGTGAGTAAAATTCGTACCGATTTTAATTTTTAGCCTCTCCTCAACGCGAACTAGGCGCGTCTCCTCGGCCATGTTACCTCCATGACACTACTGAGTGACTACACGAACAGAACGCAAGCAACCAGCGGTTCGTTCATTCTGTGAATGGGTTTCGTACAGGGACGTAGTATTAAATTGTCTGTACCCAACGACAAATTGTGTGTGGGGACTCGATAGTTCCCACTAGCTCTTTTTAAATATATGTATATACAGTAATACACCTATATTTATATACATATATATGTATATAGATTGAAACACCGCTTATTCTACACTACTCTTACTCTATTTCCTCTTTGCCTCTCGCTCCGTCTTCCTTTAAAATTATCAACTTCCGTATAAAACTGGCAAAAAATTAAACAATCCCACTCACGAAAATTTCATATTTTTTTAAATTATTTATTACTTTAAATAATATCCTATTTTAGTTACTTTGTTAGTTTTATTTTACGTAATATCATTGTTTTAATAACTTGCACATATTTTTTAAATAATTAATAAATTAAATTAATTTATTAGAGAAAGCGTTGAATTTTTACATGATCATTGCGGTATAAATAATTTTAAATAAATAAATTTATATTTTTTGTATGACATTTAGTCAGTTTTTATTTTAAACCTTAGGATAAAAATTAGCGGGGAGCTTAAAATTGTATCTCGCGCGAATCCTCGCGTGGTCTACCGATGCCAATACTGCTAAATTAACAAATATACCTTATGTATTCTTAACGTTAATATATATATATATATATATATATATAAATAAAAATATATATAAATGTATGAATGTATTGTTAGAATTTATTCTGTTGTCTTAAAAAAATAGGTAAATTCATTTGTCGGCGGACACAACCTGTAAGAGTGGTCGTATAACCATCATATATATATATATATGTATGGATACATGTATACATATATATCCACAAACTTATACATAGCACAAGCCATTTCCTGATGGCGCAATGGTCCGCTTCCTCTCCTAACTCACTCGCTCATTCGCTATCTTTTCTCTTTCTCATATTTTACGCGACTCTCTCTCATATTTTATATATACGATAAATGTTAAATTATTTAATTCCATAATAAATTTAAAAAAAACCCCTAAATGGCATTACACATACATTTAATAAATATATCATATACAATAATAATAATAATAAATGAAATGGTACAACTGAATCAATAAATAATAAATGAATTTTTTTAAATTACAGACTACAGGTGAAACAAATATATTTTTAGTATAATGATATTTAAAATTTAAAAAATTTAATTGATAGTCGTAAAAGAATGAGGTGAAACAGCTGCATTGACCTAATGCAGGAGTAGTTACACGTAGTAAAGTAGTAATGTAAAATGTAAGATTATGTATGTATGTATGTAGTTAATAATGTAAGTCGCGTGAATGGAGCAGTCAACAGTAACAGAGTGACGAAGATGACGGGTACGACGACGACAACTACTGACGAACGACGACGGCGATGTACAACAGTAGTGTGGCCGAAAGGGGAAAAAAATATGAATGAAATTGCGGCGTGTTTGTGCGACAGTTGGGCGCCAACGAGAGTGTGGTATATATGTATATATATATTGAGCATATAAAGGTAAAGAGAGTGAACAGGAGAGAGTGAGATGTATATATATATACATATATGTATAAAGATGGTACACATAGGAGTGTGTCTTAATATATGTGCGCATGCGTTACATATATGAGCACGTGTGCATTACTTTCGTGCCATTCAACGTAAAATGTAACAGCCGATGTGTATAGATGATGGACGGACGGTTGACGAGAGTCAATAATATGTGGCGTGTCTAGACCCCACTGGGATTAAATTTATAGCTAACTCCAATATATACATATGTCGCACACATATATTATGTATGTAGTACATATGAATACGACTTACTGCAAGTTTATTATTTATGACATTATAAAGACAAACCTTTTTTAAACCTGTTTGTTAATAAAAATGTTTTGTTTTTTTTTTATTATCCGGATTTAAGTGTCTTATGATTACTAATTATTAATGTTTTAGAATAAATATAATTAAATTTATAAATGAGGTATATTTTAGCCTTCAAATAGCGGCATTTAAATTTTAAACTTCCTCACATCTCTTTCTCTAACGTGCACTACTTTTCCGGCTTGATTCTAAATATAAGAGCTATAAACATTAAGCAGAACGTAATGCAAACTTGTGTGGGTCATTTGATCCAAGTTAAATTGAAAATAGTTTTTTTTTTAAACAAATTCATGTCATTACTTTTTTTTTTTTTATTAATGACATGGTTAGAAGAAACATTATTATATTTTGTTTACACTCGTAATTGATGTAGTGATTTTGAATACTAATATTTTGTGTGTTGAGTTGAAACGGAAGCCCAAAGTTGATATGTGTGTTACCGTATACTACGATCAAGTCAATATAGATATTTATTGTACGCTACACATGTAATATTGACTGGTAACGTTTTATGTTATGAATAAGAGGGGGAGAGAGGGGGGTAAAGAGAGTATAGTACACATATGTATTATATACTGGGTGTAGAATATGCGTGGGCTTGCATTACCACCTCAGGGAACACGTGGGTGTCACTGAAACGCATGACTGTCCGATTGGTTTACGGTTTTACGTTTGCGTTTAGTTGTGTTCCAAGGGATACGAGAAGGACGCGTCCTCGTAGGCGGTTCACGGCGACCAACACCACGAGAGAGAGTTATCTTCAATGCCTAGTTTGACTTCTTTACATTTAACATTTTTTTATCTTTATTATTTTTAATTTGTTTTTTTTTTTTTTTTATATATTTTATTCTTCTTCTTATGCTTTACACATTATAGCTTCTGCTTGGCTTAACGCTTTGACAAAGTTCTTATTTGGAAGTTTAAAACAAGTAAAGGTACCGGAAACTGTGTAGGTGCTGCTTCTTACGGTTGATGATGGGCGTTTAAAAAGAAATCTGGAATGTATAATAAATGAAATTAAAAATATGTAAGAAGATATATAGAAGAAGTTAATTTATTAAATTATTTAGGTGTGTATGGTGATAACAATAAGGCTGTAGTCTCTTCGTTGAGGTTAATTGGCATGACCAATTTTTATTTTAAAAAAAAGGGCAATGAGAAAAAAATAACATTATATACTGACGATGTACGAAGAAGTTAATTAGCTGCCCGAGTTTGGATTTTTCTACGACATGTAAAACAATAGAAGATTATTGTCCTACTTACGCAATTCTCAGATGACGTTCTTTACTAGCTGTTTTCTTTTTTTACGCTAAAATAACGTGTGTATGTACACATGTAGGTTTTGATTATACTCCCCAAGTTGTGTACTGCTATGGAGTAAAAGAGAGTCAAGAAGGAAGAGAATCAACGCACAATTACTGCTTTGTCTTTACCACTGTTTCCTCCGACCTCTATTGCTCCATGCTACATTATTATCATTATTATTATTGTTATTATATATGCTCTCTTTTTCGTTATCCACCTCAAAAACTCTCACAATTTCTCGATGTTTTGTAATTTTCATCCATTATAATAAAATTATTATTTGAGTAATGGATCGGTTGCAATTGTGAGAAGAAAATTATATATACATTTTTTGTTGGATTCTATCTTCTTATTATATATAAATATATATATTTTAATAATTTATCGAAATTTTGATACATATACATATATATAATCCTGAAGATTAATATTTCTAATATACACTAGTCACAAAAATTAAGGGATATTTAAAAAATTCCAAATTTTTAAGTGATTTTCAACAGGTTGCTCGAAGGAAATTAGTCGGACAACAAAAAAAAGCAAATTGTAGCTTCAAGTATCTAGTTTTCGGAACTAGAATTGAAAAATTTTATCATGCGCGGTTTCGGAGTAATCCTTAAAAAACCACCGCAAAAAAAATTTCCAAATTTTCGCTCGTCTTAAAAACGGTATATTGGCTTCAATAATTTTTTTTATAATCTTACCTTAGCTCTTTTAGGAAATTTAATGCTGTTTAATTTGCTGCCTTTAAAAAGTCGCTGCGACGTTTTGGCGGGGATTTATCGCCGATCAAAGCAAAAAAATCCTATTTGATTTTGACAATCAATAACTCGGGAATATTGATCGTGCAGGGAGTGAAAGTAATGTTTTGAAAACTGCAAAACATTCTCTATAAAACAGGATAAGTAATTTTCAATGAAAAAAATTTTTTCGAAGCGACAATGTTGATCCAAAATAAGGTAGAAATTTGCATCAATATGTTAACCGTGAATTACAATTTTATGTTAGGATATTATTAAAAATTAGTAATTAACAAACAACCCGAATCATTGGTATAAAATTATATAATGGGAGTAATTTAGATTTTGATCGTAAACCAATAATGACACTTAATTGTATAACAATTATTGGAAATCTAGTCATCTTCAATTATACCGCATGTGTTGATAGATATTCGTGTGGAATGTACAATTAAAGAATTAAGCAATTGTGGTTTAAATACTGAAGGATCGATTAGTTGCCGTAAATTATTTGTAATGAAACCACCAGTCTATTTAGATGATTTATCAGATGTTATTGACGGTAAATTTTTATATGAGTCATTATGTGTCATAACTCAAATAAGAAATATTGTAATTAGTGATATTACATCAAACTTATTTTTGTTGAAATGCCGTACAGTGTTTGGTAATTTATATATACGATTTTATGTATTTAAAAAATATATACCCCAAAAGTTTGATTAAAGAAATAATTTTTACTTCACTACCAAAATTTTTATAAAATTCAAGAATACTAAAAATTTCAGAGCGACATGAAATGATAGGGGCAAAATGGGGCACCTAAAGAAGTAGGTGTGGAAAAAAACTGATTTTTAGTTTTTAGTTTTTATCAATAAAAATTTATTTAAATAATTCTTTAGAGATATTCCATTATGCAAAAAAAAAAAAAATTTTGATTCAATTTATTGTACACTGTAAAAAAAATTGCGGGGTGAACACGGAGTTAAATCCGGAGTGAATGCGGAGCGGGTGACTGTGTATTTATTTAATCCTCTTGGAGTAAAATTTACTTCGAAGGGGCGTTGATTTTAATATTGAAACTCCGGTTTGAAGTGAAATTAACACTTAAAGCGAGTATATTTTAATACTAAAACTCCGAATTGGCGTGGATGAGAATTAGAAAAAAATCTAGATTACTCCGAAATCACTTCGCTGGAAAAACAAACTCCCTATTTACTCCGTAAGCAGAGTGATTTTTTTTTAAATCTGGAATCCGTAATCACTTCGAACTCACTCCCAATTTTTTCCAGTGTTAAATTATTACACATCTGTTTGAAATAGATAAAAACGAATTGCATTAGGACCAGTAACTTGACATCCTCAATAAATCAATTTGATAAAAAATTTATTTATTTCTTATATCTAATATAGTACAGTTAGTTTCGAGTATAACAAAAAAAATATGTGTATATTTTTCTCATTATTCATACAATTGTTTAAAAAAGTAAATTAAATTTGAAAAATAGTTAAATAATGACTCCATTAAGATTCATTGATTTTACTGGTTATTATTATAATGATAAATTTGTGATAAAAGAAATTTCTAGATGCAAAATATCCAGTGATCATTATTATCAACGACCAGTTCTCTTAATAACAAAACCACCGAGCGAAAATCTCTCGAATGAAAATTTTGAATCTTATCAACAATATTATAACGAATGTGGAATTGAATGGAATACTGGGTTCTACGAAATAGATCGACTGCGTCATGGATTAAATGATATGATGAACAATACTTTTACACAGAAAAAAAGGATTTCTTGACGCAAAAAATTTTTTCTTGTTCTAAGAAAATTTTTACTTGACCCAAGAAATTTTTCGTGTTATAAAGTGAAAACAAAAATTTTCTTAGGGTGAGAAAAAATTTTTTTGGAACAAGAAAAAAATTTTTGAGGCGACAAAAAAATTCTTGAGCCAAGAAAAATTTTTGTCTTCAATTCATAATACAAAATATTTCTTGCACCAAGAAATTCTTTTTTTCTGTGTATGTAAAAAGCATTATCAAAGCTCAACAATTAATAAATTTTCTAGATCTACCAGGAATGCATGACAATATCAAAATTTTAGATGATATAGGTTTTAATGAAAATTCCCTATTCACTAATAGATGCCGTTATCATAATAATCAACGATTTAATTACTGCGCACGAGATAATGCTATAGAAATGGCATTTTGGTTTTTAAGAATGCAAACAATTTCATATATTGTTATAGATTTTAGTGGGTATTATGTGAACAACAAGGAATTTATTCTAAAAGAATTGAGTATTCATGGTTTAAGTATCGATGGATCAACGGTGTATAAAAATTTATTTGTAATAATTCCACCGACAGAACTAAGTAATTAATCGGACGTGATTGACGAGTATAACAGAAACTATTTTAATAAATATGGTATAGAATGGACAAAAGGTTCTTATGAACTATCATATATTATTGTGTTATTAAAAAACATTATGAAAATATCTACTTCCGATGTAATTTATATATTCGTTAAAAATGAAATTTATAAAAATATTTTAATAAGGATAATTGGTAATTCATATGATATTTTATGTTTAAATAAATTTAATTATAATGAAAGAGAATTATTATCAACTCCGAATTGTTCTTATCATACCCATGAAGATGTTAATAAAAATATATGTGCTGGTGATAGTGTTGAGAGGATGGTTAATTGGATTGTGGGAAAAGAATATTATAACATCGAAAAAATAATTGCGAAGTAGCAACAAATAAAATATTACAGCAATCTCGCTTCTTAAATAGAACTTAATATTAATCATAAATTCACAACACCAACTCTCTGATTGAAGACTGGTTAAATCTGATGGAATCTGAATCTCAATCGAATTTCTATTAGATTCAATCGGATTCAAAAATTCAATCGGAATTGCTCGGGAGCTTTCCATAACTATCTGATCGAATTTTACACTGTAAAAAATTGCAAGTAAACTCGGAGCTCCAGAGTTTTAAAAAAATCACTCCGCATACGGAGTAAATAGGGAGTTGGTTTTTTTCAACGAAGTAATTTCGGAGTAATCTGGATTTTATTTCAAAATCTGCATTCACTCCGATTTGGAGTTTCAATATTTAAATACACACCGAATTTACTTCGAGTTTACTCCGCTAATTTTTTATAGTGTACACTGAGAGAAAAAAAAATAAATTCAAGTAAACATGTTTACTTGACTCATAATACTAAAAACAAGAAAAAATTTACTACATCGTAGTATTATATTTCTTATCTTTATAACAATTGTTTAAATCTACTCATAAATTTCTACAGGCAACGCATTTTTACTTAAATTAAGAAATTTTACTTGGAAATATACACTTTTTTCTCTCAGTCTAATCGGAAAAAATTATTTATTATTTTCCTATTCAATCCGATTGAAATTTTTCATTCAGATTTAATCGGAAAATAAATTTTTTTTATGATACTGAAGGTAGCCGACGTCTATTAAATTTTGAATTTTTTAAAAATCGATAAATTAAAAAAAAGATATTTAAAAAAATTGCACCTATAGTTTTTAAAATTTTCTACATGTGCATATTTTTAGTTTTTTTTTTTTAAATTAAATCGTTGAAAACAAAATTTGAAAATTTTTTAATTGTCTGCTAACTTCAGGATCATTTTTTTTTCGATTGAATCCGATTGAAAGTCAATTGAAAGTTTCTGATTAAATTCGATTAGAATTTTTTAATTAGATTAAATCGGAGTTTATTATCAGAGCTATCTATCAATGTTAAGCACTAAAAAAATTTCAACTATTTCTAATAATCAGGTTCTTCGGACCTTATTTACTGGTTGTTACATGAATATCCACAATGGAATATCAACAGCAAAAATATGACAAATAAGTCATTAATCATATTCATTTTCACCGTCAAGATTAGAATCATAATTTGCCCTCTTTTCAAATATTTTATGTGTGTAATCGAAATAATATTTTAAATCTTAATATTTTTTTTATAAATATTTTGTTTTCGATATTTAATCCTGCCGCCTTATTTAGTTGTAAACAAAAACTTTATCAATTATATATATTTTTTATGAAGACATCACTTACTGCTAAATAATACAAAATATTTTTATTTTGTTTTTCTTCGCGTTTTATTGCAATAAAATATTTTATTTTTATAAGTAAATTATAATAATAATATAAAAATATTTGAATTTTTTAATCTGATAAATTTACCTTGATAGCCACACTCTAATTATAATTGCTTAGCAAGTTCTACAGTGAAGCATCTACAGCTAACTTAACGAAAAGTTTCTGGTAAGCCTCAGTTGGATAATACTTGCGTGCAAATTGATGCAAATCTACTGCCGTCATCTGAATTTAATTTTACAGAAAAACTAGATGTCAATTTGAAGTGAAACTTTCAACCAACTTAACGTCATTGTCTGACAGTAACACTTGTAGTCAAATTGAATTCAAGTTAACAGACAATTTACTGACAACTTAAAGGTAACTGACTCTACAACACTTTCCTTCAAGTTGCCTTTAGAATACGGCTGTGCTTGAAGTTAACTTACGGTTAGCTGGCTATCAGGGATAATTTTAACCACTATTTTGGCGCGGAAATTTGATATTTTTTAATGATTGATATTCCAAAAAATTGCTATCATCAATTAAAAATACAAAACTAATTTTGTGTATAACTCAATAAATAAATTTTATTTTTAATGTTTATTGCGCCGACTTAATATTTACAATAATTTTTTCTCAAAATTCACAAATACGAACTATCTTATCAGCACTGGATCAAAGTTTCACTTTTTTATATCTACCTCAGTAGTTAAGTCCATTCCTCTTATTACCGACAGTTTAAAACAATTTTTTTTTACTCCATAAAAAAAACTATAACCTAATTTTTATATCACGCATTCCATACGTTTTACAAAAATATTTTATGGTAAAAAAAAAATAAATAAATAAAATGGATTTAAAAACTCTGTACTCTCCAGAGTTTATTTTTTCAAACTGTAAGTTTTTTTACTCTAATTTACAATTTATCATTAATTTAATTGATAATTATTTTTATTTCATGCAGCTTCAATAGATAAAGCCGACGTTTCAGATTACAGTAACATTTTAATTAATTTGTGCAATCAACTCGATTTAAAAAATCGATTGGAAGATGACAATTTGCGTACAACAATAGATAAAATAATAAATAATGATCCAAATAATTATACTGACTGGTTACGTCTCGGTATTGTTGCTCTGTATTTATTTATTCAACACAATTGGACTGGACCAGCAATAAGTTTTGATGAAAACATTGACTGGTTAGTTAACAATAAAAATGAGGAAGCATATCGCGAACTTACACTCGGTGATCAGTGTAATGACAATGCCGAGTATTTAGAACTCTTATATTTATCAAAAATAATATTTACGAATCAAAAACTCCAGCAAATTTTACCGACATCACTTTGGTGGGCAATACGATCAAACTATGTCCATCAAATGATTTTAGATGAGGAATCAGATGTTCTACTCAATGAAACAGAATTACTTATTGATAAAATGAGCAAGCTTGATGATTGGAATAACGATGAATATAAAAGTTTTGAAACTTTATTTTATATCGAAGCATTACAATTTACATTATTATACAGAAGAATTAATGACTCGGAAAAGTATTTGAAGCAAGCGCAAACTATTGCCAAGTTAACTTTAGAACTCGGTGGAGCACAAGGAAAACGTACAAAGTATCAGCAAGAAGAAAAGCCACAACTTTTTCTAGACATTAAAACGGAAAAAGAAATATTTCCTTTTGAAGTATGTCCTGATTTACCTCATTCCGTTCATGTAATGGATGATTTGAGACTTGACTCTGTTAAATTTTCAGAAGAAATAAAACAAGTTGAATTGGGATCTGTTGAAGAAGCTGTTATTTTAGCTAAATGGTAATAATTTATTATCATAATTACAATCAAAACTTTTATTCAAGTACTTAAGCTCATTAGTATTAATTTTTTTATTTTTAGTAATCATCTTCAAATTAGTCTACCAAAAGATGACTTTGCTATGGAAGAAACGATGCCGTATTTAAATGTAAAATTAATTAGATTTAATACTAATTTTTGTTTTCTTCTTAATTAGAATAGTATACGGAGAAAAATGGAGACAAAAAATGTACGAATTTTTATTATGCCGTCGACGAAACTTGAAACAGGAAGTTGAGTCGTCAAAAAATTATTATGCTGCACTATACAGTCGAATGTCGAATCGCTTTATGAGTCCGCTCGTTATAAGTCCGTCGACTCATATTTCTCTTGAAGACATTCCTTTTCCATGAACTAAAAAAAAAATTCATTTCAGTCTCTTGAGATGAGACCGGAACGTTGGTGAGACGAATTAAATGTTATTTTTTAATTAAAATACAAAATACAACTTTTAAAAGCATATTTAATAAAGACTATTGCTATAATAATCATAGAATCCGTATTATTATAATAAATAGTTAAATAATTAATTATAAATTAATGGACTAATCAATAGGGCAGATTTATAACGTGATTATGAAAATAATCACGTACGATCTCACACACTTGTAAAGTAGGGGAAGTATAATCGACTACTAAACAGAAGTGGGGGTACAGGAATTCTTAGAATTATATTCCCCTACAGCCCTGTAGACAGACTTATAACGCGACTCGACTGTATTCATTCGCTTTATCACAGTTGCGAATAACAAAAAAAAAAAAAAGATTTAAAAAAGAATAACAATGATCCAAAAAGAAATGAACCATCAAGAATCAACATGAACATCCATACAGTTTAATTATTGGATTCAGTTTTTACTCTTCCATTTCCACTCGAATTGATTTCTTGAATGCATTTAGAGATCCACTAAAAAAATTTACCGATTTCGAGTAATTTACTGATTTAAAAATTCTATTTCTGGAACCGTTTTGTATAAACGACTTATTAGAGTATGGAATTTCTAAAAGTCTATTTTCCCTTAGACTCTTAGTCGGGATATTGAATTTGATATTTGACAAAATTTCTGGAGAATCGATCAGTGTATAATATTTTTTTAGTGCAGCATAATAATTTTTTTGCAACTCAATTTCCTGTTTCCAGTTTGATCGACAGCATAATAAAAATTCGTAAATTTCTTGCGCTCATTTTTCTCCGCACGTGTAGTTAAGATAATAATAATAATAATATAATTAATAATCAAAGAATTAAAACTTGATAAATGAGTAAAATAATAATTACAGACAATAATTGATGGTACTAAAAATTGGGCATTGAAAATGGAAGCATTACGACAACGCAGTATATTTGAGATGAAAGATAAACGAGGAATAGAGCGAGCTTTATCCCAGTCTGAAAGCCTCGTAGGACAATACAGCCAATCAAAACCAAGTGTCTTTCATAGAACAAATCTTCTTTTTGCAAGTGGTATGAAGCCCATCTGGATATTCAAACAAAACTTGGCAGACGCTATGTTAAATTTAGGATTAGTAAAAGGTGCTCTGGATCTTTATCTAAATCTGAAACTGTGGGAGGAAGTTATTGTTTGTTATACAATACTAGATCTACGTCACAAGGTAAAATTTAAAAAATCTCACAATTATTAACTAGGCTTAATTAATATTAATTACTATAACAGTAAGTATACTTTTATTTTAAATTTAAAAACAGGCTGCAGAAGTTATTCGACAAGAATTATCAAAGAAACCAACGGTCAAATTATGGTGTCTTCTCGGTGATGCTGAACAGGATACTAGTCACTATGAAACTGCATGGGAATTGTCTGATAGAAGTAGCAGTCGTGCACAAAAGCATTGGGGATTTTATTATTTCGAGAGAAAAAGATATTCCGAAGCGATACCACATTTAGAATTGTCTGTTAAATTGAATAATATACAAGAAAATGTATGGATTCGTTTGGGTTTCGCGGCATTGCAAAGTGAAAATTGGGAGCTTGCAGCTCATGCATATCGACGTTACTGTGAACTTGAACAGAAAAATTTTGAAGCTTGGAATAATTTAGCTAAAGTTTATATCAAATTAGGAAATAAACCACGTGCTTGGCATTCTCTTAAGAATGCTGTTAAATGTGATTTCAATATATGGCAAGTTTGGGATAATTTGATGGTCGTTAGTATTGATTTAGGATATTTTTCAGATGTTATTGAGTGTTATCACCGTATTTTAGATTTTAAAAAGTCTCCACATATTGATTATCAAGTACTAAGAATACTAACCAATGCTATTTGTAACAATATCAATGATAATGAAGGACAACCCGCTAAAAATAATTACGACAAAGCTCTGGCGCTCTTCGGACGCATAAATGCATCAGTACCAAACGATCCTGAATTACTGCAACTTTACGCAGAACTAACTGTTATTCAAAACACAGACACGGCTATTAAAAAAGCCACTGAATATTTACAGAGAGCTTATCGTTCATTTGTCGTCGATTCACGGTGGCACCAAAACATTTCAACTGCAAAAAATGTTTTACAATTGTGTTTAAATCTTGCAGATACTTATTTACGTTGCTGCGAAAATACTGATGATATTAAAAAAAAATCAATGCTAGGTAGCGCTAAATTATCTTTGCAGTCTGTTATAACGAAAGTAAAACAAGAAAATTTAACAGATTATCAAGATATCATGCAAGCTATTGGAGAACTTGAAAGTAAATGGGAAATTATAAATAATGAGCTGATGAAAATTAATAGCAGTGGATAAAAAAAATATAAATAATACTCGTAAGCCGGTTTTTATTGCCTGGTTTCTTTTTTACATGTGATACTATCTTAGCCTTTGACAATATTCACAAAAAAACATCTATTGAATTAAATTTATTGAATTATTCTTGAGTATCACCACATTGAGTTGGTTTACCCTCGTGACAACAAATTGGATTAGGAATTTTGAGTCCTGAGAATTTCCATGCATTTGCGTCGCAAATTCGTGTATAAAGACCCACCTGCAATTTCATTTCGTATTGATTTTATACATAAGATTTTTAAATAGAAAACTCATAAAAGATCAGTATATTATTGAATGTTTTTTTTATACATATTTTAATAATATAATAATAAATAAACGATGAAAAATATTTTTACTTACATGCATATTTGATACATGACCCTTTAATTTATCACAAATCAATTCCGGACCTTTATCTTTGGCAGCGCTTACCTATAATAAATCAATAATAATGCATCATAAATATATATATATGTATTTATAAATTTATACTTTTTTACGCTCTTTCAAAAAAGTTAATGTATGGTAAAAAAAAGTTCTCACCAAGTTTTACATCTAGAATAAAAGTATAAGAGATCGCTCAATAATTTCTAATACTTGAAAAAATTCAAAATTTTTATTGGCCTTTAAAATTCATAAGAGGTAAAATTTTCAGATCATTAATTTTCTGTTATAAAATTATGAGTGTGAGTGTAACAGACATCAGACAAATTTTAAATTATAAGTAAATAGAGTAAATAATTAATAAAATGAAATTGAAAAAAATGCGCATTTAAAAAATTTTGAAATCAATAAGTGCATTTTTTATAAATATTATTTTTTAAATTATTTACTCTATTTATTTATAATTTAAAATTTGTCTGATGTCTGTTACACACACTCATAATTTTATAACTGAAAATTAATGATCTGAAAATTTTACCTCTTATGAATTTTAAAGGCCAATAAAAATTTTGAATTTTTTCATGAAATTTATAGTCATATAAAATTTGCCGTAATGAGAAAAAAAATTATAGAAAAGAAGTAAAAAGTCGATTTTTTTTTTAATTAAAAATTTAAAAAATTTTTAATTGACTTATTAAATTTGAATTTTATAGTTTAAACTTCATGAGCTTTTTTTACCATACATATACTAAAGATTATAAAGTTTGAAGACTTACGAGAGCAATGCATAGACGTTCACATTTATCAATGCCTTCCTCATTGCACACAACATTAAACTGAAGAGATTGTTCTAAAATGGGTTCAAGACCTGATACTTCAATAGCTGCACAACTACAATTACCTTCTAATTCCAATCTGCGCCTAGAATGTTTGATGTAAGTATTAATAATCTACACTTAACAATACTTTTAACTAATTAAATTAAAGTAATTAAAAATTCTTACCCTAAAGCTGTTGATGATAAAATCATCATAAGTACAATTCTTATAAATTTATTATTCATTTTAAATCTTTAAAGTAAACTTAAGATTGTCAATAAAATAATATTTGAATTATTAAATCAGGAAGACGATTGTCATAAATGAATGATGGGTAATGATCGATGAAGAAATAGTATTATCTTTATATAGAGTCAATCCCTACCACCCACGAAGAGTCTTATTACTTTTATTTATTCATATACAGTCTCAATTTTACTGTCGCATACACAACTCGGATCTCGGATGTCAAATATTTAAAGAGGAAACATCCGGTAGCTTTTATATACTTTTTAAAACAAAGTCAAGAAAATATAAAACTTAATCTTTAAATTTGTTATGGTATTCAAGGCTTTAAATTTACTAATTAATTATTTAAAAAAAACGATAATTAATTTAAAATTAATATCGCTTAGGAGATATCAGAGGTATGTGAATCAGGTTCGAATCGAATAATTCAAATAATCCGAAACTTTTCGAACAACTCAAATCTTTTCGTAACTTTTAAAATTATTAGTCAATTTTCGAATTATCCGAAAGTTTTCGAATTATTTGTAACCTTTTAGAGATGCATTAATCTCTAAGCTCTACTTACTTCTGACAAAAATTTTAATTATTTAAAAAAATATTACAATCTTAAGTCGTTCGAAAGCAAATTTTGAAATTATTCGTAAATTGAAATTATTCGCAAATAATTTGAGAATTTATGAATTAATCGAAAATTAAAAAATAATTCGAATATTTAATATTCGAAGTTTAAATCGAATAATTCGTAAGTTCAAACTATTCGCACACCCCTAGTAGATATATTTAATGTGATTAAATATTGTTCGGAGTATCAGTTGGATTAGCCGCTAACATGAGCACCGCGATCGATAAGTAGCGCAACGAAATGTTTTATATAAAAAATATAAATATAAGAAACAAACAAATAAAATGATTGACACAGGTATTGAGTATTGGAAAAATTTAATATCCGGCTTTGAAATCTTTCAATCTGTTATTTTTAATATTTTTATTTTGTTCTCCTGTCTTCAATCGCGAATTTCGCGTTGTCATTTTCGTTTTTTTTTCATTTATTCTTATCGATTAAAGTCAACAGATATTGATTAATTACCAAAATAAATAAACTGTCAAATAATCAAATGAGTTATCTCAATTATAATTTAATATTATAAATCACTCAAGCAAATTAACAGGCAACTTATTTATTGGACCAGTCAATCTTAAGCTTTTGTTGCAAACTAATTGAATAATAAAATAATTCTCCTGATATTAATAACCGTAATTATTAAGCAATTTAATTAAAATCTATTTTCGTAAAATGTCATCTCAAGAAGACAAGAAGATTATTATGGAATTATACTGACAACAATATAATAAACCAATTAATAATTCTATCGGTTATCGGATATATTTCTTATTTAACTGGTTCAATTATATTGACATTAAATATTCGCGTTGGATTTTGTACCGTCGGGGCAAATTTTTAATTAATAATATATAATTTTTCATTATAAAGTCTTTGAATCAAACTATAGAATTAATATTAAAGAAATAAGACAAAGGGGTTGAAGTATTTAAAATTAAAGTAATTTTTTAATGAGAATTCGAATACTTTATGTCTTGCAGAGATTAAAATATCGTTGATAAAAAAATTTAATTCAGCTTTGCATTATACGCTTTCAATTTAAAGACTTAAACCTATGAAATATCATACCTGACATATCATAGTTTTTTATCATCTTATATATATTTAAAAAAAAAAGTTTAATATTAATAGAGGTATTTATTTTTAACTTCCCGCCATGAAAATCAAATTTTTGAAAAAACGGAAGTTATTGGTTTCGGTTCGAGTTTCGAAAATCGAGTTTTCATCAGATCTCGACTTTTTTAAGTCCTAAGAAGTTATTCTTTCTATTTCCGGATGGACGTCCGGCCGCGTGTGTGAAAACTTTTTTTGTCCGACGATATTTTTGAAACGAATCATCAGATTTGAATTTACTTTGCGGTAATCGAAAGGGATCATTGAGACTTAGAACTCATTAGATTTTGGAGTCGATCAGTTGGAGTTGTACGAAAAAAAAACTTTTTTTTTCGGTTTTTGTTGCATAACTTGAAATTTGCTCGACCATCGTCAGACAAAAAAAGTTTACACACATGAAGAGCTCAAAAATTTACAAATAATGACGTTTTTGAGCTCTGAGCTCCAAAAAAGCAGGAAGTTTTGGGGTTGATCCGCAGGGTCAATCGTTTTTCAGATTTTTTTCATCAGTACGTTTTATTAATCTCCGAAGTACTGCTGGTCATGACAGAAGATAATGTTTTGTCACGTCGATTTTTACGACGCGAAATCCACAATATAAATTGGAATTTACAACAACTTAGTGGTTGCTTTAGTATTGCTGGATAATTGCTATGTTTAAAAACAAAGATAACCATTTTAAATCTACTCATGCAATCTTAGGAATAACGTCAATTGTGCTTACGTGCATTATCCCTTTGTCGGGATCACAGTATTCTCAGCCGTTAAATTGAACAGTTTTATACGAGCTGTTATCTGAAAATTTATTCACAATTTTCTCGGAATTGCTTGTTTCTTCAGTGGAATGCTTGCACAATACTATGGTTATAATAAAAATTGGTTTATTAAAAATGCCGAGAAGGAAATAGCAACTTTGTGCATCGTATTCACTGGCGTAATATCATTTATCAATATAACACGGCCTCTGAAATCACTTTACGGCTAAATCAAATCGATTTTATATTAAAAGTAAAAATAACATTAACGCTAAAAAAAAAGCAGTATTTTTTAAAAATTAAAAACGTTATTACAATTATCTAATTAATTATTTATTAATATAGTACATACGTGCGAGATAGAGGTTTAAAATTAGCATTTAATTATTATTTATTTACATAACACGTTTAAGTAGAGGTTGCGGTATTATTATTTAGCTGTTGTGTCGGGAAATAAAATGAAATGAAATAAAAAAGGGCTTAGCTAAATTAAAAAAAATAAAATGCAGATGAGTCGAGCAGAATATATATAGAAAATAATGAAGTTGTGGGTGGGTGGGTGTATGTGTGGTCATTAAAAAATTCTTAGTCGCGAGTAAATAGTAGTTTGGACGGCGGAAATGATGAGCCAGGCAAGTGTGGCAAGAAAAGTTGATCGTCCTGACGCAAGACTGTGTTGCATCGCCGCTGGATTGTCACCATTAAATATGTGAACATAAACACGTGCTTTCTGGGCGTTACTTGCCTCGCAGGTGTAATTTCCGGAGTGTCTGTCTAATGCTCTTGGTACTTCGAGCCAGCTTTCACGATTCGTCAGATCCGTACTGACATTTACTCCTTGATCGACGTCATAGTTTATCATTCGGAAGTTGTGGTACCAAAAAAAATATGATGGCACTTCCGTTGATTTTTTAACTTGACAATGGAGTTGAAGGGTGCTGCCTGGACGAACAAATTTTTCTGCCGGACCGTCTATTTCAGCTCTTGCTTCTGTAAATTATTTGTTTGTCTAGTTAGTACAGATTGGTATTTACTCAAGACAATATTTGTTTAATACATTGAAAAAAATTAACTTTTGTAGAAACAATATTTTCGAAAGTAGTAAATCAATAAAAATTGTTTCATTATTAGTTCTATAATTAAGTTGAAGAATCATTTTCTTGAGAAAAAAAAATCGGATTTTATTTAGAGTACTCCAAAAAAAAAAAAATCAGAATATTTCGAGCTGAGTTCGAATTTCTTCGATTAAGAAAATGATTTTGAATGAAATTTTCAAATTTTTACATTAAAAATATGTTGGATTGAAAATTTTCAATAGCATAATTTTTTGCAAGAATATACAATATTTCTAAAGGTTATTTTTTCTCTGTGTACTAGGGATGTGCGAATCGTGTTCAAATCGAATCGAATAATTTAAATTTTCGAATAAATCGATAAAATTGAATAATTAGGAAATTTTTGAATAAAGAAACTTTTCGAATTATTCGTCAATTTTCGAATTATCTGAAAGGTTTTGAATTATTTTTAACTTTTCAAATTACTTGATTCGAATAAAGAGAATTCTGATCAGCTTTCAAATATTAAATTTTTAATTAATGGAGAGTTTAGTTGTTAAAGTAACCAAAATTAATTTTTTCGTAGACTCGTGTCTGAGCTCTATAAACCTTTAAGAAAAATTGGAATTATTAGAAAAAATATTACAATATTAAGTCGTTCAAAAGAAAATTAATGAATAATTCAGTTTCAAATTATTTGAAAATTTATGAATAATTCGAAAAACTAGAAAGTTTGAATTATTTGATCCGAAGTTCTATACTTACCTCTGAGAAAAATTTAAATTATTATTGAAAAAAATATTACAATATTAAATCGTTCGAAAGAAAATTTTGCATCATTCGTAAATTTTGAAAAATAATTTGAGAATTTACGAATAATTCGTCAAGTATGAAATTATTTGAAAATTTACGATTAATTCGAAAACTTACGAATAATTTGAAAAGTTATGAATCATTAGAAAACTTACAAATAATTCGAATTATTCAATCCGAAGTTCGATTCGATTTGATACGAATTTGTAAGTTCGAACGATTCGCACCCCCTATTTAAAAATTTTATATCAGTAATAGTTGAGATAAACGCAGTACAGAAAAAAATGATTAAGTAAAGATTATTTTGTAAGCGTATATACTTTTTATGATTTTATATGAGAGAATATACGTAAAGCAAGGGTAGACAAACAGCCATCAGCCGTAAGGTCCATTAATAAATTCTTACCAACGACCTCGAGGAACAGAAATACACTTGCGGGTGGATGAGTGGACACTTGGCACTCATACATCCCAGCATCTCTAGACTGTACGTATTTTATTTGAAGAGTCCAATCTTCGCTGTGATGAAAGTGGATCGCCTGAAAACGTCCGTCGCTTGCATATGTCGTCAGGCCAACTGTTAACAATTGCTGTACTGCTTTCCTTCTTATCCAGCTTACCTAAAAAGCAAAATAAAAACATAAATAATAATAATAACAAATAAAGTTCAAGAGGAATATTAAAATTATCATATTACATTAAACGTACAATAGTTAAATTTGTTTTAATGCCTTTTTTTTAACTTCTCTACTCAGAAAGTTTGAAAGTTGTTGAGTTTAACATTCATTTTCTAGTTTTTTTATCTGTTTTAATCAGTTTGCAACGATTTCCATGAGTTTTTTTTTAATAATACTCATGAATTTACTGATGAAAAAAAAAAAAAAGTTTTAGTTTGATTTTTTTTTGTTTTTGATAAAATTTTGTATAATTGAATAAAATACGAGAGTAAATGGCTCTGTGGTTAAATTAAAAATTAATCGTTTAATTGAAACTGTTGAAAATGAGAGCTCTCATTTATTTCGTTAAATGATTTTTAATAAATGAATTTAATTATTTGTGAAATAATAGTTTTAATTAAAAAAATTTTATCAGATAAATATAAAATTAATATTTTAAAATTTAATATATTTTAAAGTAACAGTTAATAACTTAATAAGTTTGAATAAAATATGAATATAATTATACTTTTAAATTATTAAATTCATTACTAGTTTTATTATTAATCTTCTTATTTTCCTCGATAAAACTTGATCTATAAGTATTCTTATAGATAAACTTTAAATTTAATTCTATTCTTATGATTTATTTTAACATTAAAATCTTTTGTTAAAAGTTTAAGTTTAAGTTTTAACAAAATTGAATAAATAATGTTACAACTATTAAGAAAGGGTTATAAAAAAAAAATAATAATCCAAGAAATAATAGAGACCGCAAAAAAAAAGTACTAAATTTATAGTTAAATTTTTTTAAAAATTATTTATATCGTACAAGTTTTTAGCTTTTTAAAAAAAAACTTGACTATTATTCGCGCCGGGGAGTGACTGGCGACTCTTAATAACATAATTTTTACCCATGGTGGATTGGCCTGGGGGTAAAACTAGTTAAAACACGGTTGAGTTTATTACCTCGCGAAACACTCAAGCCATAAGGTACAATAGTAACTCAATTTTCATGGCTGGGCAGATGGGGTACTGCTATTCCGCTCTTTACTTGTTACATTGTAATATACGTCTAAACTTTATCTACCCTGGTACTCCATTTGGTAGTTGCTCATTTCATTAATCTTCGCATACCATAATTTAAGTATTAATTCAAATTTAAATTCAAAAACAATAAATTTATATTTAATAAACATATAATTAAATACATAAATTAATTTATATTAACACAAATTTAATATAATAATAAAATATTAACTTTCATATATATGTATATATATATATAGGTACATAAACTTTGTAGACTTTCAAGGTAATATGTATCATATGCGTATAATACTTGGTAATTTTCACGAGTATTAAATTTCGCGGTACTCGATGTGTTCGAGCTAAAATTGTTTAAATCATTATCGTATATATTTATATGTATGTATATATACGATGCAACCACTACACAACTACTAAAAGTACCGCAATAGTTTAAATGAAATCAAACTATCGCTTTTAAATTTCTACTATCGGTTAACACAAAAAAAAATAAAATAAAATAAAATAAAAAATACAACAGAATTTCTACTCAGTGAAACGATTTATTAATTAACGCAGTAAATGTTTTCCCATTGAAATACCGTGCAATATTTTATTCCATCATTTATGAAATAGTTAAAAATGAAAATATAAAAATTTCATTGTATTACACAAAGAAATTTAAATTTTAATATTTTATCTCAGATGTGCATAATTAAATTTTTTTATGCTGATATTATTTTTTTTTTTTTAATTAAAGGTACACCTTAAATTAATATTAAAGTGTGTAACAATGGTTTTTTTTTTAAATTAATAACCAACGATTATGAATATTAATTTGAATTATTTAACGCGCTATTTGATGTTAGATAAATATGTCAAAATTGTTGTTGTTATTATTAACAATAATATTATTATTGTTATTATTATCATGTAAATTTTGACCTAGAAATATGTAACTCCAATTATTTTTATTATAACGATTCATATCAGCCTGCAATTTTTCATAACGTCAAATAAATTACCGACGCTACATAGTACACATTCTCAAATGAATATTTTATTTTATTAACAAATAGTAATAATTATTTATTTGAATTTAAATATGGATTATATTTCAATACGAATTATTGTAAATTAAAATCGTAAAGCAGCAATAATTCAAATATAAAATATATATGATTTAATTATAAATGATTAAAATATATTATTGCGACGATAGTAAAGAGCTTATCATAAAACCAGGAGATTTTCATGGTTGTTCTGTTCTTTTATAGGGAACCTTAAACACTTAACATTTTTTTTTATCACTCATTTTGAAATGTATTAATTTTTTAAATCGTAACTTTTTTATTTCGAGTGATTATTTGCAATAATAAGTCTCCGAACTGCCGCGTTTTGTGAAATTAAAATTTAAAGTGTACTTTTTTTATCCGCATTAGTAAGGAATTTTACATTTTAATTTAAAAATCATAAATACACAACTAAGATAATAAAGGGAGATTATTTTTTTTATTTCATGTTATTGATAATTACAAAAAAAAATTGAAAAAGTATTTTTTGATTAAATCGGTGGACAAAATAAATTTTTTAATTGTTTACACGATTGTTTTATTTATAATATAACAGAAATCTCATTGAATTCTACAGTCACTAAGTGATTGCTCGAGTATTATTACGAAATTTATAAAATATGATTTGAATTTAACTGTTTATTAAAATCTATACTCTAGAATCTTTTGTTTATTTTTATTATCATTGAAATTTAATAAGACAAATCTTATCATTAACTCAAAAATCTTCACACGGTCAATTTTTTTTTATTAGTCGTCTAATAAATTTGTTTCACTGATCTCAAATTAACTTTTTTAAATTTTTATTATCATAGAAGACATGGCATAGACTAAATTTTTTGAATTTTCTCTTGATTATACATATAATAGTTTTATATATTCAGTGACAAAATAATTAAAATATTAATTTATTTAAAGAAAGTAAATACGATCGTCTTATTTTCCCGCGTAATTTAAATGTAATTCAAATGATATAGATAAATTGATTTATCTTGATACTTGGCAATAAAAAAAGAGTTTAAACCATGAAAAGGCACGAGAAGTCAAGACTTTTTCAACAATACCAACTTTAATAAAATCAACTTATTCTATCATATAGAAATGGCTGGAACAAAATTTTCTTTATTCTCTTAATAATATAGATCATAAAAAAATCGCAATTCCTAAAAATCATTTTTTTCAGAACCATTTCGCGATAATTAAATAATTAATTAATCGAATTTCGTAAATCACACAAATAATTACTTTTATTTCAGTTTATTTATTTATGATGATGGAACTGCTGACCCTTGTGATCACATATAAATATACATATTATTATTATTAATGAGTAAAATTATAATAAACTGAATAAAATACAGTTTAAGTTTAAGTTTTACGACTACAGAATTTTCAGACGTTCACTCACTCATTTCAACAGATACCAAAGTTTACTCTTTCAAGGGTTGACTTGTTTTCTTCCAGATTCATCAAATATAAGTAGCATTTACTTCGAAATTAATCTAATGTTTCTGATGTCGTAACTTCAAGCGTAAGCGAGTACCAAAAATTTCAACCCTTTGATAAGTTGTTGTGTAAGCAAATGGAACTAGAAGAGTATCCGTTATAGCGAAATTACGACGAGAAACAACATTGGGCCTAAGTACTAACTGATGTTTGAAAAGACTTGATCGCATAAGACATAGAACTTTATAAAATTCACATGCGACAAGGTGTGAGTAATTGGATGATGTTTTTACTTTCTGAATGATCTTTAAATTTGAAAAAAGTTTGATTTTGTGATATTACTTTGAGAATAAAAACGTAGCAATGAAAACTTTCCACAAAATTTATTTTTTCACGAATTAAAATTTAAAAAAACTTTTTGTCGTCAGTTTAGAAAAAAATACCTTTCAAAAAAACTAGAAAAATGACAACAATTTGGTGACTGTTATTTTAAAAACTAATAATTTAGTACTTTATATATTACACGAAAAAAAAAAACAATTTTTTCTTAAGTAGTAAACCAATAAAAATTATAATATTGATTTCATATTCAAGATGAAGAATAATTTTCTTGAGAGAAGAAAATCGAAATTTTTTTATAATGATCCTAAAAAAATAAAGATCTCGAGAGCAAATCTCGAGTTGAATTCAAAATTCTTCAATTGATAAAATGTTTTCAAGTGAAATCGTAAAATTTTTTCAGTAGAAATAAATTAGATTGAAAATTTCCAATAATATAATTTCTACAGAAGAAATACAATACTTTTAAAAGTTCATTTTCCTCTCAGTGTAATAAAAAAAAAATGGTTACTTAATTAACCGCTATAAATATTAAATTTCATTCCTTTTAAATAATAATTTATAATTTAAAAAAAATATTTCTTCATAACAAAATAGTGAAAGGAAAAATTTTCTTTACCGTGAATCCATTAGGTTTTACCCTAAATTGAGTTTAAAAAGTGTTTTTCTACCTCACGTATAAAAAAAAAATATAAATATATATATATAATAACTTTCGATTTAAAATGAAAATTTCTAGTCTCAATTTTCAGCTTCTCCTTTATATTTATTAAAAATAAACTATGTATGTAAGTGAAGAAAACTTTTAAAAAGTTATTTAAAGTAGTAATAATCGATCTGAAAAAATATGAGTATCCATATAAAAGAATAAAACCAACAAAAAATAAAACTTACTGTTCCGTCGCCAAGATTGTGTATAATACATGGTAGTAATGCCGTCGAACCCGATTGTGCATAAATAATAGTTGAATTTTCGGTGCCAAAGATCATTGGTAAAGTTGGTGGTAAGTCAATATCAGATATAGGTTTTGAAGTTGGACTTTTATCGATAGAATTGACACCCAATCGTTGCTGAAGCATTTCAGCGGTAACTGTAGCCGACGGGTAGTCTGAAAAGTAATAATGACAAAAAAAAAAAAAAAACGAAAAAGGTATAAAAAAATATATAAAGTTGGATTAACTTGTTGTAATTTATAATAGAATAAGAAACTGATGAAAAGATAAGAAGAATTTCCGATAAACTTTAAGTCAACTAAAAGTTATATTTAATAATAATAATTACGTTGGCTTAAATCAGTGAGCAGTTATAATGACGTCTATAAATTTAATTATCACATTGTAACATAAATTGTATAGCTATACAAAATAATATCTATATATATGTATGTACAATTAACTTACTGGTTTGTATTGCGATGTTTAGTAGTAATGAAAACACTAAGATCCTCATTGTACAATTAAACAGCACAATAGTAGGAGTTAAATAGTATGATGATTACTATATATTCATATATATGTTTTATTACTTGTTAAACAAAAAGCATCTTCATTTCGAGTAACTTCTATTTTAATTTCTTCTTTAATCATCTTCACTATCATCTTCTTTTAAATAAAATAATACTCGACTCTAGAGATTGAGATTAATACTCCGGCGTTAACACGACAGTTATCTACTACTCTTTCACTTGACGACTAATTAAAAAGCTAATTAAATCTGCAACATAATTGTAAATAACTCAAGATTCATACTTGATTACATTACAATGTTAATTGTTCCATGCATTTAATATCATTTAATTTATAGCTCATAATTAATTCAATAACAGCATAATAATATATTCCATGATCAAATAAAATTCAATTGCAAGTATCAATCAATCATTTAATAATTAAACGAGGTGATAACGATAACTTTCATTGTAATAAAATACGTAATTAATTTCACAGCTAAAAATTTAAATGATTCATGTTAAAGTAAAATATGATAGACAAAATCTAATATAATGAAAATAAATGTAATCTGTGATATATCTTTTCGATATCATTCAATATTCGTTCAAATTTAGTCAACGCTGATGAATACAAATTACAACTCAATATCAATCTACCGCAATTGCATTGGGAATTTTTTATGGTAAAACGATCTCTGCATCAGCAAATAAAAAATAATTTATACTTATATATAAAATAGGTAAAAGTACATAAATCCAAAGAAGAAGAAGAAAAGGAAGAAAAAAAACAAATAATTGTATATAATTATTATTAAATAAAACGAATAAAATAAAGCGCTCTTTTCATTCTCTCTATCATTCGTCTAAAGTGCTTTCATCGCTTTTAACGCCCATTGCCTTTTCATTCTCAACACTCAACACATCTATCATTCTATTTCTCGTGTACTCAACAACTCTTGATCATTCTCTCATGACTTTACATTAGCTTTTACCCCTTTTTTTGTATGTTAACATTTTTTTTATTACCCGATGATACGAACTGAAACAAGTACTCGGCTATTGTAGGTCTTGACCGTAAATCAACCGCTAAAATTGTCACGGATCTAGTGAGTTAAATTTAATGGTTTAGTATTAACAAGACAAAAAAAAAAATATAAAATAAAATAAACCGTATAAATTTTATCTCAATTCCGAAATCAGCGAATTAGTTTTCCGAGTGATTAACTCATAGGGTATGAATGTATGTATATATTTATTTACATGTGTGCAAATATACAGGTGTGGTTTTTAGGCAACACACGACCTCAATTTCGTATCAAGATAAACGATCAATTTTATTACGGGCAATTGCAATTACTACACAGATGAGGCTATACATTACCCTGATAAACATCCTGAGATTAGGCAGATCGCTTGACTCCAGTATGTAAACAAATTATGTATTCTATACAAAATTTCACTTAATATTTTTTGAATTTAAATTTTAATAATAATTAATTTTTATTCTCTGCTCTATTTTTTAATTAAATTTTTAAATAAATAAATAAAGTAAAATAATTAGCTAAGTAAGTAAATTTAAAATTATTAAAATAAGATTGCGTGTAAAGTGATGAATGATCGTCAGTTTATGTACGAGGGTGTGTTATCATAGTGATAATTTAACGGAGCGGTTGACATCAATCTGGGTAGACGATGTACCGCGAACTAACGCCTCAGTATTGGATGCTGTGCTCTCTCCCTACGACGGGGGTTGAAAACTAGAGGACTTGTACAGGGAGAAAATGAGAACGTTATAGTGGGAGGAATTGTCTATATATATGTATACATAGATATATATGCAAAAGAGATAGACAGAGAAAAATGAAAGAAGACGATACATTAAAGCGCCTGCGTTATCTTTTAAAATGTATATTTTCTTACTCTTTTTATTTAGTATTTAGTAAACTTTTGAGCCACAAGTAAAGACAAAATTCACCTCTTAATTACTATTCTTAAAACTTTAACTATTTATCATACTTGTTCATGTTTATCACGTACTTATTTATCTTCTGTTTACTTTATTATTAAACTTTTTCATATTCTTCTTCTTTTACGTCAAATACATTTTTTTATTTATTTATTATTTTGTTTTTAAAATCATACTTATTGCAAGAAGTAATACGATACTCGATGATAATTTCAACGGTAAAATGATCACAAGTCGATTCAAATTTCATGAGTAATACCGTAGTTATTCCGTGACAGAAATATATTTTAAAAAGATGTACCTCATGAGAATACTACTCATAAATTTTTTTTTTTTATTTTACATCAACGACATGGATATGTATACACATATATGTATATAAACAGTTTGTAGGATAACGCAGGCGCGAGAAATTCGAATAAATAAGAGAGCCACAACCCCGCCCAATAAAATCCAGGGGATCAAAAGCTGTGCGTAAGATCTCACCTGCAAAAAGTCTTGTGTAATTCTTTTACTGGAGTTGTTCCTTACTTTTTTGTGTATTTGTATTTATTTATTTTCATTGGCTTTTTTTATTTGTTTTGTTTTCTTACTTAGGATTAATGTAACAGATGTTTTCACCCTAGATGTGTATTTTTTATTTATTTGATTTTATATTTTTTTCCCCTCATTCTTCATTGCGATATTTATCTTGTAAAAATTGTCGCTGGTATGAAATCCTCCTTAGAGAAATAAATCCGCGACATTTATGACCCTTAGAGACTTTATTGCTCGCTATGGTGTTTTCCGTCAAAGAAAAAAAAATCCACTTGGTTGTATGTATTATCATAAATCTTTCGAGCCTTTTTTTATCCTATAATTTTCTATTAAATATTTTTTATTATCTATTTTTTTTTTTTTATTTTATTTATTGTCATTACCGATAATTAAAATTCCCGCATTTTTTATGAGTGTGACTGAAGCAGACATCAGACAAATTTAAAATTATAGAGTAAATAATTAAAAAAATAATATTTAAAAAAAATGCACTTATTAATTTTTTAATTTTTTAAATGCGCATTTTTTAAAAATTTTATTTTATTAATCATTTACTCGATTTATTAATAATTTTAAATTTGATGTCTGCTACATTCACACTCGTCAGTTTTTCCATGTTTGGTAATTTAATATTTTAATGTATGATATATTAAATATAAAATTTTACATCCGCGGCACATTCGGACGTGATAAATAAATAATTATTTACTGGTACGCATTAATAAATTCGGGATTACTGCATTTGAAAGGAATATGTCGACATTATAATTAGCAAATTGTCTCTCCATTTCAGAAAATCCTCCACTTATGCGAGAAAAATTATTTAAAAATTTTTTTTTCATCTAAAAATTAATTTCATATCTAGTATATGCACAATATTTTTGTCTAGGTTACTCAAATATTTTTTCTGACTATTACTGAAAATTGCACAGAATCACCTGCTAAAAAATATTAAGTTAGACAATTTGCTAATTAGAACGTCGATGTATAATTAATAAATATGTACACTGATAATAAATATTGATAAATGTTATTTTTTATAGATACCTATATATGTAATATAATAAAGTAGACTAACTTTTTTATAATCTAATTGATTATTTATTACAAATCACTTCGTACAAAATCACCAGGTCCAGGTGGTGGTGCTGTTAATGATGTAAGCCCACCAGCTGGATCTGCTGCAAATCGTTGAGATTTTTGTGGACCTGGTGGTGGTCGTTCACCAGCTTTTAATTTATTTATTATTTCTTTTGTTGTTTCTGCGGTTAAATCCTCCTAAAAAAAAAAAAATCAAATTTATTAAATGATGAGTAATAATTAAAATTAATTAAAAAATATAATAATTAACATACATAGTAGTCATCATTAACTTGCAGCATTGGAGCATTAGCACAAGCTCCAAGACATTCAACTTCCGAAAGAGTAAATAATTTATCAGCAGATGTACCACCGAGTTTACAGTTTGTTGCTGCTTCCACAGCTTCAACGATTGAATCGGAATCACGTAGCCAGCATGGAGTACATGTACAAATTTGTACGTGATATTTTCCCATTGGTCGTCGATTGAACATCGTGTAGAATGTTGCAACTTCATAGACTCTCATGTTTGATACATTTAAAATCTCAGCAACTTTGTGCATAGCAGATATTGGTAACCATCCATGTTGACGCTGAGCTAGATCTAGAAGAGGAATCATTGCGCCGCGTTTATGACCTTCTGGATAAATTCCAAGAATTGCTTCCACTCGTTTTTTATTTGCATCATTAAATTCAAATGGGATGTTGGGATTATCTTGCTCTGAGTCACGATGCTGTAATTTTTTGACAATCATTACATGTCAGATGACTGTCATCAATCAATAACTACTAAATTGGAGTTATTTTATTTAAATGTTTGATTATTATTTTTTAAATATTACTTACGACAAAAAGATGATCAGATGCACGGAGAGCTGAGGTTTGAATCTGTCTAATATTTCTCAGTGCCTGTCAAATAATAAACAATTTATAATTATTACATAAGATTTTAGGTTAAAATTATTTATGTAGTTTTTAAATGATGTAATTATTGGAATTTTAATACTTACAGTTGCATTGCATATTTTTCCTAATGTAACAAACATTTTTATATTGATAATTGTATTTAATTTATGTTGTAAAAAAGATTTTTGTTAAACAATAATATGCAATCTCTTCAGCAATCAACATAACACTGATTATTTTATTCTGGTAGAGGGCGGTCTTTTTCGCGCATGTTTTTTTTTTAATGACGCGGGTTTTTTAAATTTATTAAAAACTCGTGTAAAAAAAATTCGTTCCAAAAATGTTCATGACAGTAAACTTCAAAAATTGAGACAATTCTGAATAAGCTGAACATTTTTGAAGCTGAAAAAATTTCAACTGGTGTAGACTGTTCCTGCGCGTTTTCTTTTATTTTTTGAGCAAAAATAATTGGATTTTACAATTCATTGGGTTTGAAAAACTTTAAAAAAAAATGATACTGAAATTAGCCGATATCTAATAATTTTTGGATTTTTTTGAAAACGATATTTTATAAAAAAAAAAATATTTCAAAAAATTGCACCCATAATTTTTTAAATTTTCCACATGCGCATATTTTTTTTTTTTTTTTTTTTCAAATTTAATTGTTAAAAAAAGAATTCGAAAATTGTTAATTGTCTGTTAACTTCAGAATCATAGAAAAAAGTAAATTACATTTAAAAAAAAATATTTGCACCTATAGTTCTTTTAATTTCCCACATGTGCATTTTTTTTTTCTTTAAATTAAATTTTTAATCGTCTGCTAATTTCAGGATCAATAAAAATGTACGTCTATTATAAGTTTTTTTTTTTTATATGACTTTATAAAGTAAAAGTTTTCTTTTATAATTAATTTAAAAATATGAATTAATAATGAAGGTTTTAAATATATTAATAATCAGGTGACAGGTGATTAATTTATTTATAAACATCATCAATAACGAGCTCTTAAAGTAAACTTCGACGTCATAAGTAAGTTATTAATAAAGTATTATTGCTAAAAATAAAAATAGAACAGTCTTGACTTTTTTTTTTTATAGTAGAAAATGTTTATTGAGCATTGTTACATATAATTATCGTAATAGTAGTGACGATGACAGCGATAAATAATTAACAATTTGAAAATAACTCAACAGAATAATTGATGTGGTTATAAAAAATTTTTTATTTAAAAAAAAAACTTCTCTTTCGTGTCTTGTTGACTAGCATATTAAAAGCAAATTAATTAATAACAATAATAATAATAGTAATTAAGTCAATTAGTATTGTCATAATACGTGAATAAAACTCTTACGTTTTATATTAAATTATTAACGAAATTTTACAAATAAATTAATTTTTTTTTATCCATTAGTTGGGTGATTTTATAAATCGATAAATCACAATTATTAATATTATTATTATTTTATAGTTTTAATTATACGAATAATAATAAATCTAGTTATTGATGAGATAAATGATACGAATCGTCATAAAACTAACAGTACAATTTTATAATCGTTATTATAGAGAAATATATGTTTTTATAAACTTCAATAAATATGTTAATTTTATCTGACAGATACATTGCTTATACATTTCATACTCTATTATTTTTATATAAAATAATTAAAAATATATCGTATGTAATTTAATAAATTTAATGTTAATATTATAATTATTACGTTTGATTAAAAGTTTAATTGCTTTTAATGTTATTTTGACACGTTAAATAAATAATTTTATAATTAATTAAAATAATACATATTTAAAAATATAAATGAATGATAAAATAAAAAATTTTTACGTATTATGGGTTAATTTTTAGTGATAATTAAATTTTATATTTAAAACTTAAAAATATCGCAGTCATTTGATCTGAATGGGATAAAAAAACAGCCATAAAATAATTTTTTTTTGTTAAAGATCGAGTATACTGCCATGCTCTGCATTCAAATAATTGTTTATAACAATTATTGGTTTTTTTAGATACAATATATATATGTATAAATCGATTATATCATTATCAAATATTCTGTGTGAAAAGTTAAAAAAATTTTGGTCTCTCCAAAGTCTTGATGAAATTATCATTTATAATTTCATGCGATAAATTGCTTATGTTAATTTTTTTTTACTTTTAAAATATGCATTTGAGCACTTGGTATTAAATACCACTCATGTTTTATTAATTTATTTATTTAAGATGTCGTTTTTGGCCAAGCTATTTTAGCGTCAATTCTTTTAAAAGCAAAAAGGCAGTGTGATAGCTCTTGAGGGCACTCTTGATCTCCCAATAATGTTTCTAAAGACAAAAATAAGTATATATTATTTTAATTTATAATTAAGTAAACTGTTAAGTGTTTAAATTTATAATTATTGCTATTTACCTTCGCCTTGTACTAGTTTATATAAACCATAATCTTGTGGATTTGTGCATCGTGTTTTATGCGCAAGTATACGGCAAATCTCACGGGTGTTCATGTTTGGTCTGACGGGAAGTGTTCTAGTATTTAACGATCCATGAATTTCGTCTGGTACAAGTACCCGAAGTACTGAAGAACAACATTCAGGAGTTCCACAACCCTTTAATTAAATATAATTATATTATAATTATTATTAATGCACTGTAAAAAATTGGAAATAAATTCAGAGTCATTACGAATTCTATTTGAATCCGAATTCACTCTGAATACGGAGTAAAAAGGAAGTAGTTTTTTCAGCGGAGTGATTTTGGAGTGATCTAGATTTTTTCACTCCCATTCGGAATTTTTATATTAAAATACTCCTTTTAGGAGTGAATTTTACTTCAAACCGGAGTTTCAATTTTAAAATGAATTCTCGTTCTAAGTGAATTCTACTCGTAGAAGATTAAATGTATAAACTGTAATTCACTCTATCTTTCAGAGTTCTAGAGTTTTTAAAAACAATCACTTCGTAGTCTGGATTTTATTTCAATCTACATTTACTCCAATTCGGAGTCTTAATATTAAAATACATTTTTTTTAGCCATGAATTTGATTCCGAACTGGAGTTCAATATTAAAATTAACTCCCATTCGGAGTGAAATTTATTCCAAGTGGATTAAATGAATAAACAGTCATCTGCTTCGAACTCGCTCCGTCACTCGGAATTTTGGGGGTTTTAAAAAAAATCACTCTGTATACGGAGTAAATAGGAAGTTTTTTCAGAGGAGTAATTTCGGAGTAATCTGGATTTTATTTCAATCCGCACTCACTCTGATTCAGTCTTAATATTTAAATAAATTCCTTTTAGGAGTGAATTTTACTCTTTACCGGAGTTTCAATATTAAAATGAACTTCTCTTCGGAGGAGATTTAAAAAATAAATAGTAGTCTGCTCTGCATTCACTCAAAATTTACTCCGCTAATTTTTTAGTATATAAACAAGTAAATAATAATTAAAAATATAAAAAATTATTAAAATAAAATAAATATATAATTGTATTTACATTTGTAGTTGACATAGTTCCCTGACTAGTCTTGAATGTTTTTAATACATGAACGGCACTTGATAGCGTAGTTAAATAATATCCACCCTCACCAGTAAGAAGAGACGGATGAAGTAGACCCCACATAAATTCAGCTTCTATTTCAGCATCGACCACTTTACCACGTACCAGAACCCACACAAGTAGCGGCAATAAATCATCAGCGCCCAGAGTTACGTGTTTATCGCAATTAGAATGTTTAACAGAATTAAAAATAGTCGATATGGCAGACAATAAATTCTCCAATTTGTCCAACGGTGAATCTGATTTTTGCAAACGCTCAATGTATTTTAATATCAGATTCAAATTATTATCTGACGGCGGTATTATAGTCGCTCGTACGCCTAATTCTTGTATATGTTTACCATGAGCATATTGAATACTGTCAGCAAGGGTATTAAGTGACCCAGTTGCACCGTAATGTTCAACAAATAGTTTGTATACATGTTCACGTAATGGACGTACAACAAGCCTCATCATTACTCCCTCAAGTATTGCATCTAAATTAAGAAACTCATTGGCCTTTAATTTAAGACGTTCTTTTTCAACTTCTTTTTCAAATTCACGCTCGCCGTGTTTGACTAAATAATTTTTCATTCCCGACATAAACTGTCGGATATTTCTCATTACAACATGAGGACTCGCTTCTTTACCTTCCATTGTACATTGAATAAAATTATCAATATTTTGTGAAAATACAGTCGTTTTATCAGCCGCTAATAGTAATGCGTAAGCCCTTATACTTGATCCAGTTCCGCTGGCATCACGATTTTTCAAGGCTTGAAGTCGTGGGGGAGCTATCAGATAAAGAAATATATATATTTTTATAAATTTTATCATATTTATATTTATCTAGTATAATCTGTTTATATTATATTATCATTGGTGTTTCAAGTATCATTATTATTTGACTTAAATTGTTCACGAGTGATCACGAGTTATCATTATCAGAAAAAGAGATTTTTTAATAAAGAAAAAAATTTATATCAAATAATTATTTTACTATGAAAACTATATATTTTTTATATATAAATATTAGGGTGTGACATTTTAGGGCCTTTTTTTTAACACACTATCAGCTTATATACTTGCAGGAACGTAAATAAGATGTCTGTTAAAATTAGAGCCCTTAATATCAGCAGGTGGCTCATCCCAATTTTCTATTTCCCATTTAAATAACATGGGAAAAAAATTTTAACTTTGGAATTTTATACCTCGGCAACGGCTCATTGTACAGATAAGCCCAAGACAAAAAAAGTCTCTTATCATTCTTTGATAAATCTATCTGTTCAAAACTTATTCAACTTGAAGTCAAATTTATAGTAAATTTCGAGATCTTTTTACTTTTCCAGCGAAACTATCAGACTTATCACAAAATGTCTTAGGATCTTTTTTGTAGACAATTTTATTTCCTACAAATTATTTCGAATAAAGTTTTTTCGGATTCTACATAATTTTCAAGTTATTTCCATTTTAATGTCAAGATCTTGAAATCAATCAGGACTTTTTTTGTAGTGCGTTAAATTCCCTGCGAAAATGTGTCCTGGGCTTATCAGTACAATGAGCCATTGCCGAGGTATAAAATTCCATACTTAAAATATTTTTTTCCCATGTTATTTAAATGGGGAATAGAAAATCGTGATGACCCACCTGTTAATAATAATATTAAAGACTCTAATTTTAACAGGTATCTTATTTTACCTTCTGCAAGTATAGAAGCTGAAGGTGCGTTAAAAAAAAGTAGCCCTAAAATGACCCCTAGTATATATATAAATTAAAAAATTTTTTTTAAAATTCTTACATTTAAAAATAACAGTAGTACGTTGTACTTTTCGACAAAAGCATCGGAACCATAAGCTTATTTTTCTAAACATTTTTTTAGTATAAAAGGTAAATTTTTTACACTCTTTATCGACCCCCACAAAATTATCAATCATTATAATTAAAATAATTTTAAGTATCACGATTACTCACAAATAATAATAATTAAATCTTGAATTTTAAAGTTACTTTTAAATAATTTAATCATTGTAGATTTTCAATGTTAAATATCGTACGCTTATCAATATACTAAGACTATGAATACACTGAATCTCTTCGGTTAGTTTTAGCTAGTACTTTATCAGAGAGAGGACAAATAAGAGGGAGGGATGAAGCTAAAGATAAGCGCGTCTGTCAAGAGGATGAGTTAAGTAATATACAAGACAAACTTGGACAATACTGAGTGACAATCATTGATAATCCCACGAATAAACCATTGTCTCGAGTGCATATGATATTCATAGATACAGATTAATCATTGCGCGTAGTCACTTATTATTATTTTTTTTTGTTTTTTTTTTTTTAAGTATTTTCAAACTAATTATCATTATCACCAGATTGCGCTATATTATGCTATTATAATCTATAAATCTATCATATAATTTATAACTCTTTCTTTCCGTGTCCATAATTTATAAGGATTAGTTCTACATAAATTATAATGAAAAGAATAATAAAAAAAATTTTAAATAATAACAATAAGACTAATAGTATTATAATACGACACATTTATATAAAAGAAAAATATTTTTTAAATGTTACAATTATTTTTAAAATGAATTTTATTTGTTTGAATTAGATTTAGCCTGATAATAATATTGTGCTGATGATAAAAACGTCAGGGATGTTAATAATAAAAAGTTGTGTGAAAAATAAATAATTGCACGTGAATATTCTAGAGATACATTTTTAAGATAAATAATAATTTATTGTTTATATTTGTTTCAATATATGTAGATTAGAATGTATATTTTTTTGATAAGCGATAATTATTTTAAATTTTAATTACTGACAAATTTGATCTCTCTTATAGTTACATAGAGAGTGAACTCGGTGGTTTTCAAATGAAATGTTTTGATAGATAAAGACCCAAATCATTAAGTAAAATATTTCATTCAATGCGTAAAGTTTTTTTTTATCGAATGAAATGATTCTTGTTCGGAAATTTCAGTTTATTTCTGAGAACGGCTCAGTTGAATTTTTCATTTGCTAATGTAAGTACAACAAGAACCGTTTCGTTTGTTCAAATGTGTGTGAAAAAGAGAATAGATGTCATATTCTCTTAAACAAATTACGTGATCATGGAATTAAATTTTTAGAGATGTGCGAATAGTTCGAACTTTCGAATAATTCGAGTTTTTTGAGCTATTTGAATTATTCATAAATATTCAAATAATTTGACTAACGAATTATTCGTAAATTTTTTAATTATTCGAAAATTTACGAATAATTCCACAATTTTCTTTTAAACGACTTAATATTATAATATTTTTTGTAATAATTCAAATTTTTTCCGAGGTAAATAGAGCTCAGACACGAATCTACGAAAAAATTAATTTTAGTTACTTTAACAACTAAACTCTCTATTGTTTAAAAATTTAGTATTTGAAAGCTGATCAGAATTTTCTTGATACGAATCGAGTAATTTGAAAAGTCACAAATAATTAAAAAATTTTCTAATTATTTAATTTTATCAATTTATTTGAAAATTCGAATTTCAAATCGAATAGTTATATCCGATTTGAATACGATTCGCACACTCCTATCAATATTAAATTGAATTTCCAATAAAATCAATAAATTTTTTTTTTCTTTCCCGCGATTCATTTCGTAGCAATAAATAAATTTAATTATTATTATTATTTTAAATGTAATAGAGACAATGTATCTAGTTTTACTATTGCAAGTACTTATTATGCATTGTTTGATTTAAATTGCGTAGTTGTCATAGTAATTATTTAAAACACTTTCGTTCTATTGTACATTTAAATCTCATCAGTATCGCTTGTGTACACCTGCTATAGACTGTTCCGTACTTGTACTTTGCTATAATAATATTTGTTATAAAAACTTAACACTTACACAGAAGAGGATCCAATCGTTCTTTGAAACTAGCTTTTCGTTTTAGTCTCTCATGATCACTGTCATCTGTATCAACATTAGTTTCCCATTCGGATGGTTCATACGTACGATCAGCTTCCCAATCTGACGGTGTTGTTTCTCGGATTTTTCTTTTTTCAATATTACTAAGCGTCGAATTATTGTAATTACTTTGTAATGTATCTGTTGCATTTGTTGTTTTTATTAACTCTGGGTACCTGTTACATTAATAATTATTTTAGTGATAAAGTTATACATTGGTAATAAATTCCTTTAATGACATTATAATCAAAGCCTTTTATGATCACAATTTATCGACATAAAAAAAAAATTTCATTCAAATGTAGACATTTTTGTGGTGTCAAGACTAAATATCCTGTTTGAACACACTACATATATTTATATATATTGGATAGGATATTTTTGGACGAGATGTTTAGTCATATATTCCCTAAAGTATTGTAGCAAAAATAATACTTAGTTTTAAGGCCATACACAGACAGTGCCCCCACTTTTTAAAAATTTTCAATGACTTTCGTTATAAGTGTATCAATATTTTATCAATTAATTAAAAAAAATTAAAGCATTAATTAAAAAAAGGAGAACGTAGAAGTAATTTCGCCGAAATAGAGAATTAAGAAAAAATTACTTACAGGTGATATTAATTGGGAGAAAAACAAAATTTGTGGAATAAGTTTCAGTAAAATCTTCATGTCAATTTTAAAATTCGAATTTTCAAGTTTTATAGGCTAAAAGTTATTCAATAAATTTTATTTAACTCCCAATTAATATCACCTGTGAATAATTTTTTTAAAATTCTCTATCTTGGCGAAATCACTTCTACGTTGTCTTTTTCTCAATTAATGCTTTAATTTTTTTGTAATTAAATTAATAAAATTTTGATACAGTCATGACAGTTGAAAGTCATTGAAAATTTTTAAAAAGTGGGGGCACTGTCTGAGAATGCCCTTAAGTTTACACCGTAAAAAATCGGGAGTGAATTAGAGGGATTACGAATTTTATTTAAATCCGAATTCACTCCGTTAATAGGAGTTCCAAATTTTTAGAAAAAATCACTCCGAATACGGAATTTATTTTTCCAACGGAGTGATCTAAATTTTTTAAAAATCCGCATTCACTCCGAACCGGAGTTTCAATATTAAAATAAACCCCCCGGAGTAAATTTTACTCCAAGGGAATTAAATAAATACACAGCCGTCCGCATTCACTCCGGATTTAATCCGCGTTCACTCCGCAAATTTTTTACAGTGTAATCAACTTATTAAAATATAAAAAAAATCATTGGCTTAATTTATAGTATTGAATAAAAAATTTAAATAAATTAGCTATAGCCAATAAATAGTGATTGTCAAAAGTTAGATTATAATATCATTAGATGATTTTATTATTATCATTATTATTTAAAAAATATATTAAGTATCTATTTATATTTAAATTACCGTTGAAAAATGATACTCTGAACCGTAAGAGAATTAGTTCCATCATCTTTGTTATAGCTATCACGTGGAAATTGTCGTAATAAAATATCACTCATAAATTCAGGACTATCCTCAAAGTCAGTTTCATTTTCCGTCTTAATAACATCACTCTTATTATCACTTCCGTGTCTGTTACCATTACCATTTAGCTTTGGGCTTTTGTGTTTACCCTGACTACGGTCACTTTCACTACTATATTTATCCTTCTTGTCATCTTCATTTTCATTCTCTCCTCCTCTGCGCTCAGCTTCACTACCGCCTGTATCATCTCCTTCATTTCCTGTTATTAATAAAATCAATATTACCAAAATTAATTTAATAAAAACATATCTAAATAAATTAAATTAATAAAGTGAATTGCTGTTGACTGTGGGTTGAATAAATCCCAGCAGCATAAATAAAATAAAATAAAATAATAAAATTACCAATAAATTCCCAGCTTGAGTCGACTGTCCAGGAAGTATCATTTGATATTTTAGGTTTAACTTTTGGTGGCTGAACTGGTTTAGCACGTGGGTATATTTTTTTATTTTCTTTACCACCAAGACGATTTGAAGTGAGATTATCTACGGAAGACGATATAAGTGGTATTTTATCTTCTATTTCTTCAGACTCAGTCCAATCAATAGGATGCATTTGATGAGGATTATTACCACCCGGCATTTGAAACCAACCAGGTTCACTGTGTCGATATTTACTCGTTATTCCACTGTTATTACGATTTTTTCTCCGAGGTACAAGTGGTTGAATTTGTTGTATAGCGTCAGCAGGTTCAGCATAAAATGGACTGCTCTGTTTAGATTCAGGAGTCATCGGGCTATTACTCTCAGACTTAGTGAACATCAAAGCTAGTTTATTTTTAACGGGAGTTATGGCAGTGACGTTTGGACTATTTAAAGAATTTGCGCTACAAACTCTCGACAGTAGATCTGGACGTTTTGGTATTCCACCAATATCTTCAGGCGAAGTTGAACCTCTTGGACTCTTTGAGCAAGACTCGGCAATTGGTTTAAAACTACTGAATTCTGGACTTGCTATTTCCATGTAACTTAATTTTTCACGCGATCGTGATGATCTGTCATTGCGCAGCAGCATCACACGATCAGTACCAGCAAATGGATCTTTTATTAAATTTTCACTCGGCTGACTTGGACTGAGAGTATTTTCACTACGATCATGCGGCGACCAACTTGAATTAGATCTGTCAGTTGTATTCCAAATGTCTTCGTAGTCAGAAATTTTGTCAGCCGGCGAACTGCGGCAGTAAGATTCAAGTATGTCTGATTCTTGGTAATGCTGAGAATTTTTTCTCGCTTCACGATCACGACGTCGACGTGATTTATTTGTGCTCGATGGGGTCGTTGGCGACAAGAGATTCGGCGTTTTTCTTCCAGTTGAGACTAGTTTTGATGAAGGTGATAATAATGTTGGTGTACTGGGTGATAAAGTAGATCTGCTTGTAAAATTTGATGAAAATGATTTATTTGATGTTATACTTTGGGGGCTCAACATTGTCACGCTTTTATCTGATGATGTGACGACTTGTTGAAATGAATCACCAGTACCGTTACCAATTTGATTAACATTCAATGAAATAACAGTAGTTGTAGTTGTGACAGTGACGTTGCTATTTTGACATTGACTTGCTCCTGGTTTAGCCCAACGTGGCGGTGGTGTAGGTGGTGTTTTAATATTATTTATTTGTATAACACCAGCACTTTCTTGGCTTTCAAATACAATATTTCGTGTAGTATCTCCTGACTGACTGTTTGGTGAATTAGCATTTATTAAATTTGGGGAATTACTATTTATATTTTTAATTAAATTTTGTGACTCATTATTTAGTTTAGATTCGGTGGGTATAAGTACATTACTCTCGACATTATGAACAACAGGTGAACGACAACGAATACTTTGAACGAGATTTGGTGACACTAATTTTTGACTGGGTTTTTCACATGGCAAGATAACATTTTCAATCCGCTCGTTCTTTTCATCAAGAGGTTCGATAAATCTTTTTAAATTAAGAGTATTTGGCGGAGTAGGTCGTGGCAGTCTTGGCTGTTGTGATGTAACAAATGTACTAGTAGTTACGGACTTTATTGAGTGAGATGAATCTTGTGATGTGATTGGAATTAAATTAAGTATTATACTCTTGTCTCTAGATGATATTATGTTATTGTCATCGTGTGCTATTGGATCATTTCCAGTATTAAAACTACCTAAACTTGATGCATTACTACTACTGCCACCACTTTCTGGTGGCTTTGGATTTGCCATCGGGTATCTCCAAAATTCCTGACCCAAAAGAGCAAGTGAGGAAAGCTGCTGTCTATTTTTGGCCTCACGCATTGCTCGTGGTAACGTTAATTGGACAGGTAACTCGTCGCTGCTTGACAAAATAAAACAAACATTTTTTTTTTTTTTTCAATAATATAATTATAAGTATAATTTTATTATTTATTTTTGATTGATACACTGTAAAAAATTTGCAGAGTGAAAGCGGAGGGGATGACTTTTCATGTATTTAATTCCCTCGGAGTGAATTTCACTTCGAAGGAAAGTTTCGGAAAATATTAATTATAAAAAAAATTACTAATACATAGTGAGCTTAGGTCTTTGATATTTTGATATTGATATTGAGTACGGAAATAATTGCGAACTTCCTTTCCATATATTCACGCGAAATGATTTTTAAAAATTATAAGCAGCTGATAGTAAAATTTGCACAGATTAAATTCCACTGAGTCACAAACTGTCATATGACTCTCATCAACCATACCACGAGATAACATTTCATATTGTACCGAAATATAAAATATTCCCATAAAAACTATGTCACTATAGCTATTCAATAATTTAATATTTTCACTATGTTACTAAAACATTTTATAAATTAAAAACATAATATTTTAAGTTTAGTTATTAATATCTGAATGAATTATTTATTAAAATAATTATGTTTTTATTAAATATTAACTTATTTAAGTATTAAAATTCCAGACCGAAGTGAATGTGGGTTTAAATAAAATCTGCGTAACTCCGAAATCACTCCGCCCATAAAAAAATCTCTATTGACTCCGCATGCGGAGTGATTTTTTTTTTAAACTCCGGAACTCCGGGTGAATTAAGATTGAAATAAAATCCGTATTCACTCCCTATTTTTTACAGTGTAAATAAATTAGAACTAATAATTTTTTTTTCTACTCACCAACACTGAGAATAGTGAGCTATAAGTGAGGGAATGTTGTCAAATCGATTGTCACTAGTTTCTAAGCTCAGTTTACCCTTATTTGCTTGAATTAGATAGTGCTCAATGTACGGCCCTTTTCCTGCGGGCAATCTCACTGACAATGCCATTGTATCACTTTGACTCGACTGTCGTACCACAAAATTCTAAAAATATCATTTATTATTATACACTAGTCTATATATTTTATATAATTTGATCGTTAATTAACAGTTTAATTAACTCATTAAAAATAAAAATAGTCGATGAAAAATTCATTATTTACAAATTATAAAAAGATTGTTAAATAAAAAAAGTATATAAAAAATAAATGACGTTTAAATTTTTTTTTAAAGATATTTATAAATCAATTAATAATGACAGTGTCACATTTAATAAGTATGAAACCTTTTTTTTTTTTAGCAAGACAGCAAAAAAAAAAATAAGCTTACTAAAATAAAAATAGTTAAAAATAGCAAAACTCGTGAGTCGTTGGTCAAATGTAAAATTTTTAATTTAATTTAAGTGCAAAGAGTTGATGTTTCTAAGAGAATTTCAATCACTGGCAATATTTTTAAATTTCAGTAATCAGTTTTTTGAAATAACATTTTTATAAAACTCTATAAAAAAAATTTCAAAATAGTTTTTTCATTTTATCATAATATTATAAAAAATATAAAAGTATATTAATATTTAATATTAAATACTAACCCCTTCTTCTTTGCCTTGCAAGAGATGAAAGGCGCCAGCTCTTTGTATACCCGGAAGGAACCATATCGGATGGGAACGTATGAGTCGTTCTATAAGGGTAATGTCGCAAGCAACTTCACTCCCCGAATCTGAATGTGATGCTGAAGATTCTGCAGCCGATGTACCATGAGCCGAGGATTCTCCTTCTGACGAAAGCGATTCCGAGCTCTAAAAAAAAAATAAATATTCAAATCTTGTTATAAAAATTTTTTCAATCACTTAAAAAAAAATATTACATATAGTTTTTATATAATAAATAAAATAACTGACCTGGACATGATGTAAGTGAGCAAGCTGATGCTGCATGAGTGGGTTCGGGGGAGGTGTGTCCGGTGAACCATCAACTTCACTAACAGTTCCATGCTGCTGGAGATACGGTTCCAGGAAGACGTCACTCCTAAAAAAAACAAAATTTTCATCATTATCATCAATACTTTTTATCATTATCACTATTATTAAAAATGATTTTAAGTTGAAATGTCTAGATGCTCATATCAGGGTAAATACTAGTCTAGTAGTCTACTAGTGTGTCTATGGGGATATAAAAGGTGTGATAAAGAAGAAGGAGATAACGATAACGAGAACGAGAGAGATAAACGATTAGAGTATGGATGGCTTCCCTGTCTTTGTACGGGGGTTGCTATGGCAATTGGAGGTTCTCAACACGTGCTCGGTATTTTCTCATTTCCTTGCTACAACTGCTGCTCCTATTCAACCACCTACGACCGGCTTTTTTTTACCCACATTATTTTCAATGGGTTTTTATACCAGCTTTAGATTTTTCAGCTTTTGCCAATTTAACCCGGAAATGAATAGAGTTAATGTGTACTATTCGTGAATCGTAAGTTTTTATTTAACTCAACTCACATAAAATTACTCTCCAGTTATTGGAGCAAGAAGTACAGGAGTAGCGAAATCGAAGCCGAATAACGTCGCTTGAATTTCACGATGGGAGTCAGACCGAGACAAGATTAAGTTACCATCCCATACAGTACAATTTGCTAGACTACATGGGACATGAGTTTTAAACTTCTTTATTTAATTATACTAGTACAAGTACTAGTAAAGAAAAAAAATATATATAAAACAGCAACTAAATTCGTTTATCATTTACCTTCTGATAGATATTTCAGCATATCGACCTCGTGTAGCTGGACTTGGTGCATTTCTCTCATGCGTTGGACTCGCATAAAATGTCAAAACACCACCATTTATATTTGTCAAAAATGGTGGCAACATTTTATAATTTTTTATTTATCTTTTATTATTTATAACTTTAATTTAAATTTATTTTAGTAGATTTATTTATATATTTTTTTTTAATTTTATTACATTGTCATGAGTAAAAAATTTATTTTTAATACTGTATTGGGTGGAGTTTTAATGCTTGTTAAACATTATTATATTATCAGTAGTTTAATACATGGTCTCTTCGGTTAAATGCACAAACTAAGAGAAAAACATTACGCAACGTTATCATGTTCCAAGAATAATTGAAGCGTGACAGTGAACTTAATAACAATTCTTGTTTATATCAATTAATCAGTTCTTATTATTATTAAGTATAAATGTATATATTTTTTATCCTTCGATTTATAAAACAAGTTATTAATATAAATATGGTGTAATAAAAAAAATATATATATATTATATGACAATTGCACGTATGATGACTAGTAAAATGTTATGTTATGCCTTAGCAACCGTCGAGGACAACAAATAAAAGTAAATGGTGAATCTCAGCGGGTATAATTTTTCGATAAACCTTTGACACAATTAATATATTTATATTTTTACTCAATATTATTTATATTTATAACATTTTATGAGTTAATTTAAGTCTTCGGTAAACCCACTGACACACTTGTTCACTCTCTAATGCAAAGAAATCACTATCGTATCCGTCCTATCCATACTATGCCAGGATAATTAAAAATAAATTAATTTTTTTTATAAATAATTATCGTCTTAAATAATAAATAAATAAAAAATATATTATCAACAATTTTTAAATTATTATGTATATATATTACTTTTTTTTTTTTTTTTATAAATACTTAAAACTATTATTTGATAAGCGCAAGAAAAAAAAATAAATAAAGTAAGCTAGTGCACAAGGAAGAGAACGATTCTAGACACCGGTCGACGGCGCACTGACTAGCGTCCAAGGCGTCGGTGGCGACGACGGTGACGTAGGGGGCGTCGCGACGCTCTGCACTTTTACTTGAACCCACACACACACAAATTATAGGATATCAATGTAACCGTGTGTTAAGCAAAACGGCATTTTTAATCTTTCATCTTCACTTTGCGTTTCGTCTGAAAAGCATCAACGATTCTGCGTCTCACAATCACTCGTCAAGGTCTGGGGTCAAAGTCTCCCGCAAACTTACCAGCTTTTATTCATCTTTATATATGCTTATAATATACATATATTTTTTTTTATTACTCGAGATGTAAAAATTAGTAGTAGTAGACTAAATTATCAAGTGGGCAGACATGTGGCTGTTCTTGACGTTTTCATCCACTGTCGTATCCAACAAGACTGTGTACTACTTAAATATATATTTAATTGCCACGTGTATTTTAAACACATATGATTTAATTGAACGTTTCCTTGACATAAAATCAATTTATATTAACTAATTACTTTATAATTTTTATAGCTTAGTTTATTAGATTGTATTTTCCGTTTGTCCATTTATATGTCTATATATTTAGACATATTTCGACTAGACATAGACATTTATCAGTTCTTTTTAATCATTTATTTATTTTTTTTTTTATTGTAAAAAAATTGATTTAAGAAAGTAATAAGCTATGATTGAAGTCTTTTCATTAAATCTGTACCCGAGGGCAATTGATATGATTTGTAGGTTCTAGTAAAGTTTCTAATAACACTTGCTCATCATCAAAGTACTGTCAAGTGCAATAATCATAATAATAAAAAAGTACAGACAGAGTGTCAGCGGGTGTGCGGTACCGCGGGTAGAGAAATATACCCGCGAGAAACGAGATGATAAAATTTTTAAAAATAATGTTTTTAATATTATAATGGATGTGGCGAAAGTTTAAGATATTGTATATTTATATTTATGTAAAAGAATACTATAAAGTGAAATGATGTTTCACCAACGGTTCTTAATACTTGTATCGCTCTCATCAGCGATTCTGGCAAGGAAAATTCTTGTCCTTTCTATATTTAGAGCTCATATTTCGTTGGTTGGCATTCTACTTATACTTTAGCGAGGGCAAACTCGTACAGCAACTGTGTACTATATAGCGTACATATACATATACATATAAGAAAAAGGGGAACAGAATGAAAATGCTTCTCGAGCCTATTTGACAGTATAAATTTTTTTTTATCTTGTTCTTCATTCTCATTTTGTTTTTTATCCTCCAACTTTTTTCTTTATTTATTTGCCTTTTGCCTAACAATATTTATATTTTCCTTTTTTTACGATCTACCATAGAAGTAAAAGTCAACAGTTTCATAACTCTCTGATTTTTCACATGATCAGACGTCGACAGTGGTGTCGACAACAACAACCAGGAGGATATGAACCATACTAGCAACGGGGTAGAATTTTAGTTTGACCCCTCCGCAGCATTTTCAGAGGGATACACCCCATACACTAGCTGGTGGCTGGTGGCTGGTAGCTGGCAGCCATTGTCTGGCACCCGCTTTTACCTCATCCTCTTTACTTGGTGATATTGTACAGTCTGTCAGCGGGTAAGCTTTTATCTTCTCGCAAGCGTTACCGTAATACTTTTCTTTATGCACCTTAAAAGTTACACATACATATATGTATAAAAAAATATATATATATTTATACCTATACATTGTATATGTATGAATAAGAAATATTTTCAGTGTAAAAATAAATGAGCAAGATAGATTGCAATGTATATGACAATCTCCTTGTGCACCTGCTCACTTAACCGAAAAAAATAAAAATAAATAATAAAAATAGCTCCGAGGCAATGTTAGTAAAGCCAAGCGAATCAATTCAATTTTTCCGAGGATCATGACCCTTGAATTTTTATATATTTCATTTTACGCTTCCCCATTCTTATTTTTATTACTCGTATCATTTTATTTATTAAATATAATTTTTTAAAAATAATTCATTGTATTATTTATTGGTGGCACGTGTCGCTGAGGAGTTTCTGTTGGTTGTTCTTGTTTATTTATGCGTAATCGTTAGCATGGTGTCCGCGTGACTTTAAACGACAGCTGCAAACACACATAATCGTTGGTCGCTGGGTTTGCTTAATAAAACATTTGTTTCTCTTTCTCTCGTTCCCGTAATTTTTTTATCGATCTAGTTTGCTTTACTTTTATTTTAAATTACATAGATAACTGGACGTTAATTTGCCTGTCCTGTACTGTACATAAATATTTAACGTACCTCTGATAATCATCGGCTGGACTACACAACTCATTCAACATACAGTCCAAATCGTTGGCCAGTGAATTAAGTAACTGGAATTAAATAAATTTAATTATAAATATATTTATGTATGAGGGTTTTTTTATTTGTTTTACTTTTTTTTTATTCGAAATGAAATAGTTAAGTACTTACGAGTAAGTAGCTGGACGCATTACTGCTCGTTGATTCTCTCTTCTTCTGATTATGAGACACACAGTCCCCACTGAGAAGTGACATCATCCAGTTCGCATGTTAGTCACCGCTTCCTAACTACTATTTGTATTATAAGTGAAGTTTATCATCCCACTCTACTCGGCAATCCAATTCAGCAACTTCATTCCTGTAATCACATAAATAAACTTCGATATAATACTTTATTGTCACAAGTTTTACAAATATATCATTATTCTAGTACAATTTTTGTTGATGCTGAAGATTTTATGTATTTATTACTTTCCAACTCTTAGTAATTATTATTATTATTGTTATTAATTCGTGAACGAAAGTTTTTATGGATTATTGTATTTGTCATTTTTGATTAATGGCACTTCTTGAATATATAAAAATAAATACAGACTATTTGGATTACTGATATAGATTGAGATTGCGTAATCTTTGTAAAACAATATATTAATGTTAAATATATTAAAAAAATTAATAATCTATATTATTAAGAGAATAAGGAAAATTTTGTTTCAGCCATATCTAGGATAGAGGTACCATTTGTGGCCACTACTCAATTTTTGGACATTTGATTCTTTATTTTAATAAATAAAAAAGTGTAAAATAAAATTACCAGTTTAATAGCGGGTTCAAAGTATCTTTGAACAGATTTAAAAAATTCATTTTGTCATTGCGTCTTTTACAAAGTATTTTATTTAGATTTTTAAGTGCCCAAAACTGGCCCTACGAGTCAAAAACCAAATTCTAGTTTAGTCCACACAAGCCTCAATTCCTTTGATGTTTCATTTGCCGCCCAGAAAGTAATTCTACTTACACAGAAAAAAAGAATTTCTTGGCGCAAGAAATATTTTGTATTATGAATTGAAGACAAAAATTTTTCTTGGCTCAAGAATTTTTTTCTCGCCTAAAAAATTTTTTTCTTGTTCCAAGAAAATTGTTTCTCATCCCAAGAAAATTTTTGTTTTCACTTTATAATACAAAAAATTTCTTGGGTCAAGTAAAAATTTTTTTAAAACAAGAAATAATTTTTTGCGCCAAGAATTCCTTTTTTTCTGTGTAAGTACTCAAAATCCTCAATCAAAACTATGAGGTCTAAATGGAAATAATTTGTTGATTTTAAATTATAATTAAGACCTCAAAATCCTCAACGAATGAAAAGTTATACATTGGACTTTGAAAAATTTTAGATAAAAAATGTCAATCTTAAAATTCTAAATTGATCCTCAAAACCTCATTGAAAACTTTGAGACTTAAATCCAAATTTGTTTTTTGACTCGAGTAAAGTGACCAAAAACGGTACCTCTACCCTATATGATAGAATTAGTTAATGTTATTAAATTTGGTATCATGCAAAAAGTCTTGACTTAAATTTGTGCCTTTTCATGGTTTAAACTCTTTTTTATTGTCAAGTCTTGAGATAAATCTATTTATCTATATCATTTGAATTACATTTAAATTACGCGGGAAAAAAAAACGATCGTATTTATGTTTTTTTTAAATAAATTAATATTTTAATTATTCTGTCACTGAAAATGACTGAATATATATATATATATATATATATATATATATATATATATATATATATATAATTAACAGAGAATAAGAAAAATTTAGTCCATGGCATGTCTTCTATGGTAATAAAAATTAAACAAATTTAATTTGGTGCTAATAAAAAAAAATTGACTGAGTGCAGATTTTTTCAAAAATTCCATGATTATACAATCATCGAAATCAATAAGTTTGCGAGTTAATGATAAGATTTGTCTTATTAAATTTGCATGATAATAAAAATAAAAAAAAAATGATAGAGTAAATTTTAGAGTAGAGATTTTAATAAACAGTGAAATTCAAATTATATTTAATGAATTTGGCAGTAATACTAGCCTATATGCTATATATAATACTACCTAATATTATATTGATTTTTAAGTAATTATTTTTGACTGTACAGTGTATAAATGTAATAAAGTTTAGTTTGAAAATGCTTTAAGAGCAGTTGAATGGATTTTAATTAAATTTATTTTACTTGATTAGTCTGTGATGAAATTGAGTCCTTATTTAATTTTAATTGAATTAAATTTATTTTTCATTGTAACGAATAATGAAATATTATTTTTAAATAAATTTATTAAATGCATTATAATTATATCATAGGGTTATATCACTCAGGCCTGATCAGATCTAATTATATATAAGACTATATATGACTACATATAAGCCGATATTAGTCAAACATGATCAGATCTAATTCAAAAACAACTGTATATATAATTTATATATAAGAAGTGTGCGAATAGTTCGAACTTACGGATTATTCATATCGAATCGAATTGAACTATTTGAAATTTTAAATATTTCGTAAGTTTTCGAATAATTCAAAAATTTTGTCAGAGGTAAATACAGCTTAGACACGAATCTACGAAAACATTATTTTTGGTTACTTTAAAAACTAAGCTCTCCATTTAATAAAAATTGAATATTTGAAAGCTGACCAGAATTTTTTCGATTCGAATTGACATTAAAATGAAAATAATTAGAAAACAATGCAGAATTTCGAAAAACTTTATTTTTAATAATTTAACAGGAATAAAATTACCCACAACAAAGTTCTTATGACATTTTGTGATGTCTGATAGTTTCGGCGGAAAAGTAAAAAGATCTTGAAATTTAATGTAAATTTGACTTCAAGCTCGAATTCAGATAGATTTATCAAAAAATGATAAGAAACGTTTTTTGTAGAGCGTTCAATTTCCTACAAAAATATTTATCACATATAAAAATCCTTGATTGGTTTGAGCTAGAAAATTCTAAAAAAAAAAAAGTTTTTTTCCGTGTTCTTTAAATGGAAAATAGAAATCTGCGATGCGTGACCTCTAAATATCAAAATTAAGAGCTCTGGTTTCCACAGGCGTCTTTTTTCGGTACTCTGAAGATACTTCAATGCGGGATTTGAAAAAAAAAAAAATTGTCGATTTTTTTGAATCAGTCTAATAATCATATATAATTATATATGACTAGACAAAATAATTTTTTCCCGGGGGATATTCATAAAAGATTTTTTTTTTAATTCTTAATATATTATATAATCTGATGTTTAATAATACAGAACTTATCGAAATACGTTGATTTTAAGGATGTTAGGTAATTTATTGGGTATATTGATTATACTGTGATGAAATAATAAATAGTTGTTAATAATAGTTTTTTATTTGATCGCGTACGGCGCACAAATCCTGAATTTTCCTTGTTATATTAAATATATCAATAAATATTAAGAAATAAGTATAAAATGAGAACAATTATTAATTTAACATTTTCCGCGGTGATTTTTATGACATTTGATATCGATTATATTGAGGTTTGAGTATTATTTCTAATTTAATACTAATTATAAAAATTGCATAAATAGAAAATTTTAATTTTATTTAAAAATTTTTTCCTTTAATAAAAGGGAGGAATGACTGTCGAACAAATTAAAACTTTTATGAAACCAATGGGTAAAAAATGTCGTGAAAAAATTGGACTTGATCCAGGTATGCAATAAATATTTTTGTATTGTTTAACTTTTTAGCAGCAACGTGGGTTGTTTAGGATACAGATAAATTTTTTGTACTCAGTAATTTTACAAGGCAACCATAAATAGTAATCGCTAGTCATCGTAAAAGATTTTAAGGTAAAAGGATCTTTGTGACCAAAAGGCGTAGACTATCTTATCATATTTTAAAACAGGAACCTAAAGTAAGTGCTGATGTTTAAAAAATGCAAGCTGTTGACCCTTTAAAATTTTTTAAATTTCACAATAATTGAAAAATGTTGTTCTTTTTTTTATTAAAACATTTAGTAAAATAGAGTAAAATGTTAAAGGGTATGATAAGAAACCCGACACTGAAATAGATTATGAGATGACTAAAATTCATTTGCTTCATTTTAATGTAATTTAAATTAATTAATAAATTTTTAATGCATTTTTTCATTCAATTTTACTAACCAACAGAAGATATTTTTTAATATGAAAAGAACGTCCGAAAATTACTTAAGACTGTTTAAATAATTACACATAAAAAAAGTATCGAGTAAATTTGAAAGATGTATGTCTTAATAAATACAAATTCTGATATTTTATTATCCTTAATTTTGTTAAATTTATGTAATTACAGCGTCGCATATTTTTATCATAAAACAGTTTTTTAAACGTTAGTGGTTAAAAAACTGCGTCGAATGTCACCTTAAACGTCAAAATCGGTTCATTTCAAAAGATATTGTTGATATAAAATAAAAAAAAACAACTATTTACTTCACTCTTATTTTTTTTTAATTATTGTTTATTACTTGAATTTTCAAAATGAAAGGTGCGACATCACTATTTTCGAGCTTGAAGAGCTAAAAAATGTATTAACAATAATATTTTCGAGCTCAAGAGCTCGAAAATAGCGGAAAGTTTAGAGCCGGCTCGCAGGGTCAGGCGGTTTTCAGTTTTCTTTTTTAAAATTAAAAAAAAAAATTCTAATTGCTTGATTGCTTATTGTCAGAAATAAATGTAGCTGTGATTTTATGTTTACCTTAATTTTTTTTTTTTAATTTTTTAGAGCTACAGGCAGGACAACATTAAGGGGAGTTCCCAGAAGATGAAAAATTAATGTGTTATATATACCATGCTTGTATTTATGAAGCAGTAAAAGTTGTGAGTACTTAAATTTTTATAAGAATACTCATTTCATGTCAATTGACAAGATATAATTAATAATTGTTTCAGACTGATAAAAACGGTGTAGCTAGTGCTGATATGGTAATTAGACAAATGGAATTAACGCTTCCAGAAGATATTAAACAAATAGCAATAGCAGGAGTTAAAAAATGTGATGAGCAATGTAAGTGTTCAATTTTTTGTTATTATGAGCTTGTCTTAACTTTACACTTTGCTAAATTGTATTGTAAAAATTACAATTGACTAATTAAAAAAATTTTTTTTTTAGTTCATATTGACAACACTTCTGTACGTAAGTAATTTTTTATTCCTCCTTTAATTTAGAGTTTTTCTCTCCTTCTTTTTTTTAATATAAATAATTGAAATAATAATTTTTACTTTTTTAGTGACCCCTCAAGAAGTTTGCAGAGCTAATTATAATTACATGAAATGCTATTACACAGAAGCATATGAAGTAATTTTAATAATTTAAAAAGATTTTTTCTTTTTTAGATAAATTTAAAAAAAAAATTTTTTTTTACAGGCATACGTTTTTCCATGAGAACAAAAAATTAAAACTATTAAATAAATATAAATTTATTATAACAAATAACATATAATTATATTATATTAATTAATTTTGAGGGAAACTGATAAAATTTTTTAGAATAATAGATTATTATTACTGATAAATTTTGTTTTGCAATTACGTAATAAAAAAAAAATCTAACGACATTAAATTGTATTAAAAATATATGTATATGTATACATAAACAAAATAATAATTGTAATGATAATAAAATAGTAACGTAACATTTATATCAAATGTAATTATCAAGGAAACACTTCCTGTCATGTATAAAATCATCTGAAAGACATCAAGTAATTAACATCTGCAAGTGAATAAATCTATATAAATATAAGGCGTAATTTCATTTTATTTAATTCCATAAGCAAAATTCATCATTGCTGTACTAGCGTTAGAACAGTGTTACAATTCATATAATTACAAAATAAAAATGAGATACTCAGTATTCGTTTTTGTAGGAATACTTTTTACATTTGTCATTACTGTAAGTTATTAAAATAATGATATTTTATGTAAATTATTGTAATTAGTTAATTAAATAAACAATTATTTAGTCCGATGCTGAATCAAGTGGAGAAACAGAATGCCCATTTAAAAAAGCTTTTCAAGAAAGTATCGACGCGTGCAAGGATAAATTATCAGAAGGTTAGTACGTTTTAATAAAATTAAATGATAAATTATAATCAATACTAATAAATTACTATTATTAATATAAAAATTTTAAAAGTACTTTGTGATCTTGTTACTCATCATACATTTTTGTACAACGATTGGATTCTTTGAAACTTCTATCATTTGCTTACTCATTCAGAAAACCTGGCTCTCTTGGAGAAAGATGAGAACGCTGACAATGAGGAAATCCGATGTTTCAAGGCATGCATTTTGAACGACGGTGGTGTGGTATGTAAACAATCCATAAATTTTAATATTTAAATTTATTTTTTTTTTTTTTCATATTTTATTATTTTGAATTTTAATTTAAATCTGATAGAAATAAATGTTATTGCTTTGAAAAGATTTTCTTGACTCGAGAATCAATTTTAATCAACTGTTACACTGTAAAAAAATTTCAGAGTGAACGCGGATTAAATCCCGAGTGAATGCGGAGCGAATGACTGTTTATTTATTTAATCCTCTCGGAGTGAAATTTACTCCGAAGGAGTGAATGCGGATTTAAATAAAATTCAGATCACTTCGCTGGAAAAACAAACTTCCTATATACTCTGTATGCAGAGTAATTTTTTTGAAAAACTCCGAGTGACGGAGTGATTTTATTTAAATCCAGATTTAATTCATCACTCGGAGTTTCGGAGTTTAAAAAAATCACCCGGCATACGGAGTAAATAGGGAGTTTCTTTTCAACTGACTAATTTCGAAGTGGTCTAGATTTTATTTAAATCCGCATTCACTCCGATTCCGAGTTTTAGTATTAAAATAAACTCCCTTCGGAGTAAATTTCACTCCGAGAGAATTAAATAAATAAACAGTCATCAGAATAAAAAAAAATTTTTAGCGCAAGAATTGTTTTCTCACCCCAGAAAATTATTTTTTTAAATTTATAGTGCAAAAAATTACTTGCAGCAATTAAAAATTTTCTTAAAGCGAGTAAAAATTTTTTTCTGTGTATCCTTATACTTAACTCAAAATAAATAAATATTTTTATACCGTGTCAATGAATTCTTGAGACTAAAATATATATTGCAATGATAGTTATCAAGAAATTAATTGCTTCAATTGACAAATATTTCTTAGTAAACGTATTATTTTCTCCCAGTATATTAAATATGATTTGATTCAATGTTTTTTTGTTTTTTATATGCTGGTATAGATGAGTAATGGTAAAATACAGATTAATAAAATTGAAGAAGCAATCAATGCTGCTATTGAAAATGTAAAAGAAGATGAAGATAAAGCTAAAGAAATAGCAGAATCTATGATTAACAGTGCTAAAAATTGCGCTGGACCAGGTAAATATAATTTTTTAATTAAAATCTTTTCGACAATAAAATAAGTTGTATTGTACTTATTGTTCTTTTTTCTTTTATTTTTTTAATAAAGCTGAAGAAGGTGAAAATGAATGTGAAGTAGCACACCGTTTTATTACATGTCTTAAGGAACATGCAGATGAAGAGAAGAAAAAACATAATGAATAATAATTTTGTGAAACAAATATATAAAATATCATTTTGACGACTACTGAGTTTAACGGACATGTATTTTATTAAATATTTTAATTAAATATTATTTTTATTGCCATGTCAACAATATTTAATAAATATTTTATTTTTTTTTGAAATATCATGTCATTTATCTTAAAGTTTCAAGATGACAAACAATCGTATCTCTATTTAAAATTTTTCTATACCTAAGTAATAGATTTCAATCATAAAAATCCCGACTTGAGATTTATCTCCATTACAAAAATATCTTTATATATTCTATCATATCTATAATACCAAATATTTTTATTTCTTCATTCCTTTCATAGAATTATATCTCCGGAAAAAATATATATATTTAAATTGTTATTACATTTAAAATAATAAAACACCATTTTAAAATTCCCGGCATATTTTTCATAATAAACGTGAATAAATAATGCGGTATTAGAGCATGATTAAAAGTTATAATTTATCAGTTATTGACTTTATAAAAATAACCGTATTAAGTATATTTATATATTTTATCGATAAGAGCTATTATTACTATATAGGTGTATATATATAAGAGCAATGCACTCCTTTAGAGCAATGACAATATATATATAGGGCATTTACCCTCGCGTCTGTGTCTCAGCAGCCATCGAATCGATTTTAAGCATGGGAGCATGGACCATCGGATCTTGCTGCCGCAAAGCTTTATAGTTTATATATACATGTATAAATTTAAGCCCGTATCAAAACCTCTTGTTTAATTTATTCCAATTTATTCATCATACAACACAATAGACGATACTTGTGATCCTAACAATGAGTTTACTCTTCACACTTTATACATTAGTTGACTTGTTAGTAATTTAAACAACCAACTCATGTAAACTAACAAACCATTGTCTCAATATATTATCCACTATAAATACACGTTTTTTTTTTCTCTCATTTTTGTGTATGCAGATAAAAGTACATAAGGTACACACTGTTTTACTACGTGTACTCCATAATGTATACATATATTTATGAATACACGTATGTAGTAAAAATATTGAAGGAAAAGAGTAAGGGAAATCCATGGTCAATCGAGATGCCGACCAAATACGTAAAGTGCGTGGGTTTGTTAATACTTTTATTTTAAAAAATTTTTGAACTGCACCTACACGAGTTTTAAACGAAACCAAACGGGTTTTAAGAATACATATAAAGCCGATCCCACTTGATGAACCGAATGAGTATCGTACATTGGTCCAGTATAGAAACAGAAAATTGTATGTTAAATATAATACACAACCGTTCACTTTCGCTGAATAATTAAATTAATTGGCGCATTCATCTCAAGGACTTATTTTTAAAATTCTATTGTTATTGTATTCTACTCCAATCAATCATGATTCATTAGCCCACAATAAAAGTTTTTTTTTATTTTAAAATTGTCGTATAAATTAACATAAATCGTATCATTGATATCATTCATATATATTTAATAAATATCATTTGTATTTTGATTCAAGTCCCGTATAATCTTTTTTTTTGTCATTCTAATTTATTTAATTTCTCTTGGGTAAACTTGCCGGATATTTTTTGTATTTTTTATTATTCTTATCCTTCGTCTTTTCATTCTGTATAACTTTCATTGTTATTATTCCCTCGACTGTACTCTTATTCTTCACTTCAATGATCTTTATTATTATTTATATTGCTTTTTATTATTATTACTTTTAATAATTTTAAATGCGTGCGCATATTTACTCAATATGGCGTATTTCAATCCAAGATACAAAAGTATCTTCTGTATATTTATAGTATCTTAATTATATTTATAGAATTTATATAGACGTAAAAAAATATATATCTGTTTATTTATAATCCAATAAATATAATGGAGACTATTTGGATCTAACAATATCATGTGTGAATGTAGCAGACATCAAATTTAAAATTATTACTAAATAGAGTAAATAATAAATAAAATAAAATTTTTAAAAATTGCGCATTTAAAAAATTTTCAAATTTCATTTTTTAAATTATTTACTATATTTATTTATAATTTTAAATTTGATGTCTGCTACATTCCGCTGCATAAATAACGACATATTTTATTTTTTTTTCAATTAATGAAAGATCTTGGGGTTAATGGAGCCAATGAAAAAGAATTGTCGCAATTGCATAAAGAATTTATACTGGAGATGTGTATTCATATATATGTACTACATATATGTAGGAATACATGACATGCGATCATGACTCAGAGACTATATTATCTGACAAGATGCACACATGGTTACTGAGAATTTTTTTTTTTAAGCAACGCGTGAATCAACAGCTTCATGATCTTTAAAACTATTAATACTTACATACAAATATATAAATATATATATATCCTTATATTTAAATTACTTATATTTGTTCAATCATACCTGTAGTGATAATAAAAGTAAATTTGAATATTTTTTTAAAAATAGAATATAGTAATAAAATAAAATTTACCTTTGAATTTTTAAGTTTTTATAAAAGTCCAATATTGTAATTTTGATTCGCTCTTTGTTTGTTATCAGACATTTCTTGAGACACACAAATAAACTCACTTTATTGACATACGTAAAGATTATTATTAAATATATTTATAGTACGAAAATTATAAGAAGTAAAACAAAAAATCGTCACGGTTTCAGTCCGTTACAATCGACAGGAAGTTTAAATTTCCGGCTCGAAAAACAAAAATAAAGAGAACCAACAAAAGACTACACTGCACACTTGGTAGTAGTAGTAGTTGTTCTTTATCACATAAAGAAAATAAGGTAAAACGTGAAAGAGAATTTAAAAAAGTTGATAAGTAGAGAGACACACAGAAGCACATCACCTGTTGCCCCTTTCTCTCGTTTGTGAGATTGACAAAGACAACACGAGTCAATATACACAAGACACAATATACTAGTGGAGATATCAAATAAAATGGAATGCGCGTGGAGGTACACGCGAAACCAGCGGCGCGGGGTCTACTGCATGCCGCCATATTAAACGCCAGCTTGCGGAAAAAATTTCAAACTTTCGGCGGGAATTTTCAATCATATTTATAGATCATTTTTTGCGTTTGAAATATAATTAGGTGCCAGTTTTTTAAACTGGGTTTGAATTGATATTACTGATATATCATATATTATTAATGTATAGATATACTAGCAATATTAATTTAAACCCCGATAAAAATAAACCCGGTTTGAAAAATGGGTCCTTAGAACTATTGAAAATATTTTTATTATTTCAAATGAAATTATAACTTTTTTTTTTTTTAAATTAAGAAAAGAGAAATGAAATATGATTAATAATCAAACAAACTTATTTAATTAGTTTTGGATTAAAATTTTTTTTACTATTATATTGTATGTTCTATATGATCCTGAAGTTAGCAGACAATTCAAAATTTTTGAATTTATTTTTCAACAATTTACTTGAAAAAAAAAACAAAAAACTAAAAATATGCACGTGTAGAAAATTTTAAAAACTGTAGATGCAATTTTTTTTAATATTTTTTTTTCTTAAATTTATCGTTTTTAAAAAAAATCAAAAATTATTCGACGTCGGCTAATTTCTATATCATATGTTCTATTATGTGTACACTAAAGTGTTTGTTAAAAATTAAATTTTCTCAGACGCCCCATAAAAAGCTTCTTTTTAGTGAAAAAATAAGTGGGGAATTTGGTTTTTAAGTAAAAAGAACACGTGCCTCAGGACGATCAAAGTTCATTTTTCGATACAATCGCGGTTTTTTTTAAATACCTCTTGAAATATGCATATTAAAGAAGAAAATCATAGGAACAATGATGTAGGAAATTGAATTCTTGACAAAAAAGGTCATATTAATGTTTTTTATAAAATGTGTATTCATGAAGATATTTTAAAAAAACTTTTTTAGACCTTATCAATTAAGCATTTTAAGGATTACTAATGTTAAAAAGAGCGTTTTTTCTTAAATATAGACAACTTCGTAACTCGTAACATATCAACCATTAATGCTTATAAGAATAACCTTTGTGTAACAACCTTTTAGATATTAACACAATAATGTAACTATATTGTTTTGTATATAAATAATTTTGAGAAAACTATTGACAAATAAATTTTTTGACTGAATGAAAACGTTTCGAAATTCAAAATAAATTTATATTATACATATTTGCATGCGAAAATTCACAACTTTTCTTTTAACTTAAAAATTTTTACTCATCAAATAATTTTGGTAATACGATTGTTTTTCTAACTTCCAAATAATACATGGAATATAATCGAATTGAAGATAACTTACAAAATTTGAGTGTGAATTTTATGTGTATGGAATTTCGATAAAAATTTATTTAAAATGTTTTCGAAGATTTAAAAGGCAAGATATTCGAGTAGTCTACCAATAATACATATATATTTATCAAATAAAACAATAAATCGCTTTCAATAGAAAATAATTTTCAAAATTTTTTTATTACATCTATTAAGATTTCCTGCACCTGTATTGTATAACAGACGATAGTTACCTGTTGACACATTGCTTGAACTCTATGTTTTAATATTATGTAAAATTGTCGATGAATTTACAATTATTAGAAGAATGGAATAAAATTTATTCAGATATTGATTATACAGAATAAGATAGTATTAAAATTTTGAATAATCACTGTATATAAGCTGAAGAACAAATGCTATTTACCTTAATTCATCATACTGGATATACTATAAAGCAAATCGAGTAGTCACATACGTGTTTCATTAAAAATACGAAAAATAAATATATTTATAAATAGATCAATAAATGTAAAAATGAAGGGTATAAATAGTATCCCTACAATAGCAATTGCCGTTGTTTTTTGTATCTCATTAAATTTTTTTAATACTGAAGCTGTAAGTATTACTATTAGGATTTTACAACAAAAGATTAAACCAACCAACGATCCCTTATTAAAAGAAGCGATTTAAAACGATTAGGAAACAAAAATTTTAAATACTTTTGAATCGCTCTTCTTATGAGCATTTAACATTACAAATCGCTTTAAATCGCTTCTTTTAATAAGGGATGAGAACTTAAAAATCCAGTCATTAGTTCTAATTTTTGTCGATTTTTTTTTTACTCAAAATTCTGATTGTTGGGAGCTACTAAAAATCAGTGTGCACTGTGAAAAATTGGGAGTGAATTTGGAGTAATTACGGATTTTATTTAGATCCGAATTCACTCTGTCACTCGGAATTCGGAAGTTTTTAAAAATCTCTCTGCACATACGGAGTAAATAGGGAGTTTTTTTTTCAGCGGAGTGATTTCGGAGTGATCTGGATTTTATTTAAATCTGCATTCACTCCGATTCAGAGTTTTAATATTAAAATAAACTCCTTGTAGGAGTGAATTTCATTCTGAACCTGATTTTCAGTATTACATTAAATTTCCCTTCCGAGTGAATTTCACTCCAGGGGAGTAAATAAATAAACAGTCATCTGCTTCGCATTCACTCCGGATTTAATCCGCGTTCACTCTGCTAATTTTTTACAGTGTGTTTATTTACGTTTTGTGAAAAAAAAAATAATGTTATTTTTAAAAGATTTTTTCATTTGTAGGCTATGACTATCGATCAAATCAATAACATGATGAAACCACTGGGTAAAACTTGTGTATCAAAAGTAGGACTCAGTCCAGGTACACTTTTTTATGATATTTGTTAACTCGATTATTAGAATATTTATTTAGTAAATAATTTAATTACTGTTCAGAGTTACAGGAGCGACATAGAAATAGAGAATTTCCAGAAGATAGAACTTTCATGTGTTATATGCATTGTATGGCAAAAATGACAAAAGTTGTATGTATTGAAGAATTTAACTTATTATTAATTATTTATATGCTTTTTTAAAATAATTTTTAGTTGAGTTTAAAAAAAGTAGATCAATTCTTGCATAATTCATTTTTCCAGTTCGACAAAAATAATAATTTCAATTCAGAAGGTACATTCAAACAAACAAAATTAGTATTGCCAGAAGAGTTGATAGAAGGTTCATTAAATGCCTATACAACTTGTTATCCTAAAGGTGAATTTGAAATTTTTTTCGGTTAAATTAGTTTTTTTTTAATTTTTTAATAATATTAATTAACAATTATGAAATTTAATTTTTTTAATAGCCACAAGTGATGATCCTTGTGAAAAGGCTTATCAATTTGGGAAATGTTATTATGAAACGGATGGAAAGGTATAACATTATTTTCTTATTCTGAGTTACATTCATTAATAAAAAGCTATTAATTTATGTATGGATTACAGAGTTATTTTTACCCATAAAAATCGAATTATTGCTAATTAAAATCTACGGCTGAGTTGGATACATTACTGTCTATATACTTATTTAATTTCACTTACACTATATTAAGTATAATAAAAAATAAGAACTTATTGTAAAGACAAATATGTATATAATAATAATGATAATAAACTTATTCTATTACATTGCCACTTATATCGACATTTGCGATCTACTCATATCTTAATTCATATAATTTTTATTTCAATTATTTTTTCATGTATTAATTTTGGGTAATTGAGCCTAAATCCGTTTTGACTTTTCATCTACTTTTCTCGACAAATTACGAATTTATTTGCTTTTGACCGCTTCTTTCATCTCATCATTATATAAGCCAATGTTGCTTGGCCTCAAGTCTCACATCTTGACTGTGCTCATAATTTCCATATTCTTTTTCTAATCGTTATCAGCTCCATTCGGCGGACTTAGTGTAATATATATATTAGGGTGGCCCAAAAAAACCGACTATTTTTTTTTTTTGATCTCGCATGATAATTTGTTGGCTTACGATGTTTTAAAAAGTATCTCAAAAAATCAGCTTGATAAAAAATTTTCAAGAGGTCGCTCGCGAATTTTGAAAATATCAAAAATGATTGAAATTCGGATTTTTGATTTCAAAATTTTTTCTTTCTCGTGGCAGCAATAGTTTATATTTGTAAAATCATGACTATGCTGAAAATTAAAGCCCAAAATTTAAATATTTAAACGGCGCTCAAGAATTTTGAATATTAACTGATAATATATAACTAATAGTTTGAATTAGTTTTTGTATTTTTTTATAACTCAATTATTGTCATTTCAGTAAAATATAACTTTTGCATAACCAAAAATATACGGGACAGTCTTAAACATTAAAATTTGGTAAGTTTTGAAAAAGCGAAAAAACCTACAAATTGAATTAAAAAATTAAAAAATACGTAAAAAAATTATTATTTCTATTTCTCGGGTTATATTTTCATTCATTGTCATGCAAATTGATGGTGAAAAAATCGAGAAGCTTTTTTATTAATATTCAAGGGTCGCTCGAAAACGTCCAAAAGACAGCACTCGAAAACATTCAAAATTCTTGAGCGAGGTTTAAATATTTAAATTTTGGGCTTAAATTTTCAGTATACTCATGATTTTACAAATATAGACTATTGCTGCCACGAGAAAAAATAAATTTTGAAATAAAAAATCCGAATTTCAATCATTTTTGATATTTTCAAAATTCCTGAGCGACCTCTTGAAAATTTTTTATCGAGCTGATTTTTGGAGAGACTTCTTAAAACATCGTAAGCCAACAAATTTTCATGGGAGATCAAAAAAAAAAAATAGTTGGTTTTTTTGGGCCACCCTAATATATATATATATATATATACTAGTCACAAAAATTAATTAAGGATAAAAAAAAAAACGTTTTGAAATTGAAAATATAAATGAAAACTGAATAATTGCTTATCACGCGATTTTTTTAAATTTAAAACTTCGGGGCACTAAGAAAAAAAGACCGCCAATGTAATTTTTTGGTTACCGATGTATATATTGAAGCAATTATATATTTTCGGCATTTCGTGAAAAAATAAAACATACGTAAAAATTTGATAAAAGTTTCAACATGCGACCCTCTACAATAGTTATATTTTCAAAATAAATATAAGCCACAGAGATACCGCTTTTGGCCACTTTAGGCCCAGTTCTGGACATGTCAAAAAATTAAATGAAATAATTTGTAATGTTCGCAATGACATAATTAATTTTTAAAATGTGTTCATAGATCCTTTATCACACGATTAAAATGGCAGTTTTTTTTATAGTTTTCTATCAATTTAAATGAAGCATTAAACGTTCAAAAATGGAGCAACGGCCACCAATGGTACTTCTACTTACTAAAAAAAGAATTTTATAAATAGAATATTGATAAGATTATACACGAACACTTTTTTCAAATCACCCTGAATTTTATGTTATGGGTTCCATTTAGTTTAATTCACTAAGCAAGATGAATGAGTTCGTTTTAATGCAAAGAAAAATAAAGTTATTTTGATAAATAGATTATTTTTTATTCCTAATATCAATATTACGTAACAAACAATAGCTGTAGATAATAAGACAATTAATAATTAGTGTTTTAGTAATACGTAAATATAAGTTGCTGAATATTTGACAGCTTTAGGTGTATAACATAAATTTAGTACCGATTATGCTGTCACTTATGACAAGATGTTATTAAAAGTATAGATGATAGAGAAGCAAAAGTATATAAGATGATGTAAATCTAGTTTTTTTTTTCAATAAATATTTAAACTGGACAGAGTACACCAAAATAGTGAGTGTATTTAATTGTTGTATCAAGTATAATAATAAATATACAAAATGAAGAATATTATTATCTTTACAACTGCAACAGCTCTATTCATTTTCATAAATTTTTCTCAAACTGAGGCTGTAAGAAAAATATTTTTAATATATCTGATACTTATCACTACAAATATAAAAAATTTTGTAATTAATTTTTTTTTTATTATGGACAGAGAATGACTATGACACAAATTAGAAATGCTATGAAACCACTGGGCAAAAAATGTCTAGAAAAAACGGGTCTTAGCCCAGGTAATTTATTTGCTTAGATAATTTAAACATCAATTTAATGATAAATCATTTTTAGAGGTACAAGCCGGACAACACAGGGGAGAATTTCCAGAAGATGAAGCTCTAATGTGTTATCATTCGTGTCTTCTTAAATTGGCGAAAATTGTAAGAATAAATTTTGTAGAAATGATAATTTAGTTATTAATTTAAATAGTAGTAAATTAATTAAATATTTAAACAAAGTATTTTAAATATTTTTTTTTTTCAGTCTGATAAAAATGGTAACATTAATTTAAATACTGTACTTAAGCAAGTAGATTTAATGATGCCTGAAGATTCAGTAGCTCGTGCAAAAGCTGTAACTACAGATTGTTTTGGTGAAAGTAAATATATTTTTTATTGAAGTATAATTTATTATTAATAGCTGATTATTATTAATTGATATAATTAATGATAAAATAATTATCTTTTAGTTAAATCTACGGAAATTTGTAGAATGAGTTTTGAATTTGTCAAATGCTATTTCCTAAATGGTCCAGAGGTAATCTTATAAAGACATTTATTTTTATTAATATATATTAGACTGGGCCAAAAAAATCGACTATTTTTTTTTTTTCGATACCATGAAAATATTATTCCTGACGACCAAAAAAAATTATTGTGCTAGTTTGAGCCCTTAATATTGATATTAAGAGGTGTATCGTTACGACTATTAGTTTTTTGACAGAAATTTCATTTTTTACCCAAAACTCGTAAATGATCTACCTGAAAAATTTGAGCAATATATATTCTTAAAGGAAATTGAATTCACGACAAAAAATTACTCTTAGTAAATTGACGTCAAACGAGCCGTTTTCTTGTAACCGTGCCTTAAATATTGTTTTGTTTTTCAAATTCTTTGTTTCTATTTTGGATTTTTGTAACTACGAGAAATACTAAAATTTTTTTTAGTCAAGATATATATTTTTTAAGGAAATTTAATGCTTTACAAAAAAGGTCTCTTAACATTTTTTGCTAAATTCACTCCTTCGCAAGTTATATAGGTTATTGAAGTCGTTTTGACTCAACTTCAACCTTGGATAACTTGCGAAGGAGTGAATTTAGCAAAAAATGTTAAGAGACCTTTTTTGTAAAGCATTAAATTTCCTTAAAAAATATATATCTTGACTAAAAAAAATTTTAGTATTTCTCGTAGTTACAAAAAATCCAAAATAGAAACAAAGAATTTGAAAAACAAAACAATATTTAAGGCACGGTTACAAGAAAACGGCTCGTTTGACGTCAATTTACTAAGAGTAATTTTTTGTAGTGAATTCAATTTCCTTTAAGAATATATATTGCTCAAATTTTTCAGGTAGATCATTTACGAGTTTTGGGTAAAAAATGAAATTTCTGTCAAAAAACAAATAGTCGTAACGATACACCTCTTAATATCAATATTAAGGGCTCAAACTTGCACAATAATTTTTTTTGGTCATCAGGAATAATATTTTCACAGTATCGAAAGAAAAAAAAAATAGTCGATTTTTTTGGCCCAGTCTAATATATATATATATATATACGCTGTGAAAAAATTGCGGAGTAAACCCGGATTAAATCTGGAGTGAATGCGGAGCGAATGACTGTTTATTTATTTGATCCCCTTGGAGTAAAATTCACTCCAAAGGGGAGTTAATTTTAATCTTAAAACTCCGAATCGGAGAAAATGCGGATTGAAATAAAATCCAGATTACTCCAAAATCATTCCCTATTTATTCCGCATGCGAAGTGATTTTTTTCTAAACTCCGGAACTCCGAGTGATGGAGTGAATTCAAATTTAAATAAAATCTGTAATCACTACGAATTCACTCCCAATTTTTTACAGTATATATATATGTTTTTTTTTTTTACAGATCGTTTTCTTCCCATAAAAATATAACTATTCAATCTCCAACAACAAAATAAATATGATATAAATTTTCAATTTGAAAATATTATTAACTTTTATCTTTAGAGGTAATTTTTTCTCACATTGATATACACAAATATATTTTGCAAATGTATATTTATGTTATTTGAAAATATAAAAATAATGAAAACAATTTGACGTAACATTAATTTTAAAAAGTCATATCTCGAAAATTTTCTAATATTTTTTTTTTTTACAATCAAATTCACAGAAAATTTTTCAGCAGAACATTTAATATATTGAGTAAAATTTCATTTGATACATGTTTTCTACCCTGATTAAGAAAAATTATTTGAAATGGTTCAAAACAATTTGAAATGATTTAAAACAATTTGAATCGACTAATATATAGATATACATTTAGTATAGATTGAATCATTTTTCTTAATCAGGGTAAGTATTATTATTTTCTATTGTTCTGTATATATATATGCTATTATATTTTTCAACAGTTTTCAGTATTTTCTGAAAAATTTTCAAAATAATAAGAGATTCTACTTTCCTAACTGAGGCAACGATTTGCAATTCTAGTAATTGATATAGAAATACATTTTCTATTATCAAAATTTGTTACTTACTTAACTAATGTGCTTATAGAATATTTTACAGATTTCCTTAAAACAAAAAAAAAAACAATAATAATAGATAACGAGATTAATGAGGTAATTATGAAGGAAACGCTTCCTTTTGTGTCGACGTCACGTCTGAGATGAGAGGATATAATTTATGCCTGACATTGAATTGTTTTGATGTACTTTCAGTCAATCCAATAAGCAAAATTATAACTCAAATTATCGTTAAAAAAATAAACACAGCTTAATTACTAGAATTAATAAAATAATGTTGAAAATAATTGATCTTTTAAAGTTATTTTACGCTATTGCATAACTTAATTTTTACATTTTTGCTTACTCATTTAGAAAATGTGATTCGTTTAGCAAAAGAAGATCACCAGATGACAAAAAAATTAACATTTTTTAAATTTTCATACAATCCATAAAATGGAGATTATTTTATTTTTTTAGACCAATAAATGTTGAATAAAAAAAAATTTGTTAAATAATTTGAATTTATAAATATATATTATTTCCTATTAGTTTATAAAATTACAATATTTCCTTCGAAAGAGCATTAATGCAGCGCAATAATTATTGTGACCATTAACTTTTTAAATTTTTACTAATAAACCAAAAAAAAAAAAAAACAACATTTTGGATTTTTTGATTTTAACACCTTCTGCATTGCATAACTACCTAATAAAGTATCATACATAGTATATGACTTACGTTTTAATGTTACATAAATAAGTCTTTAATTTTGAGGAAGCAGATGAATAGGGTAATTTGTAATTTGCATTCAAGTATTGATTATACTGTAATATGTAATGAGATATAATGTTGAATAAAAAACAGAGTTGCTAAAGTATATAAGATGTAAAAATATTTTTACGCAACTCATTATGCCAAATAGTGATCAACAGTAATCAAGTGAGTGTGTTAAGTGCAAGGAAATACAAAATGAAAAATACCCTTTTCTTCACCTTTGCTGCGGCTTTTTTATTAGGATATAATATCCCACATGTTGAATCTGTAAGCTTTAGTATTTTTATTTTAATAATCGATAGTATACAGCTGTATAAAATTTACACATATGTAATTTTTTTTATTTTTTTTAAATAAATAGAGAATGAGTATGGCACAAATAATAAATACTATGAAACCATTGGGCAAAACTTGTGCAGCTAAAACTGGACTTAGTAAAGGTAATTTTTTAAAATATAAATATAAATAAATTTTTATTTTAAATAATAAAATATTTGTTTTATTTAAAAATTTATCAGAGATACAAGACGGACAACACGAAGGACAATTTCCAGAAGAGGAAACTCTTATGTGTTATCATACATGTTTGCTTAAGATGGCTAAAGTTGTAGGTATTTAATTATTTATATTAATATTAATGAAAAAATTTACTAAAATATATGTACTTTTTTCCTTTAGGCTGACAAAACTGGAAAATTAAATATAGACGCGATGATTAAACAAATCGATATGTTGATGCCCGAAGACTTGGTAGACAGAGCAAAAACAGCTTGTTCAGGTTGCGCCAATGAAAGTAAATATCTTAATTGATTTTGTTTATTTCGATAAATCAGGCGAGGGAGAGGGGGCACGGGGTACCCCAAAAATTTTACAAAAAAAATTTTTTTTTGAACATTCTAGAATCACTTTTGTAAATTTAATTGAGTATTATTTTGAATTTTTTTTTACCGTTTTCAAAAAATTTTGTTTTTGTAGAAAAATAGTATGAAATCAATTTGATAATTTTTCTTATCAATTTACAATAAAAGAACTCCCAGTGTCAAAATACTTCAGATGTATTTCAATAATCAACTTGAAAATATTTACAATTTTTATAATTTAATTAACTTTTAATAATTTTTTAATCTATTACTTTAATCAATATATAATTGCTTTTTTAAAAATATCTTCTTTGGAATTGAAACTAACTTAAATTTTTTACTTTGAAGCTAATAATATATAGTGATTAACAAATAAAAAATTACCAATTTAAAGTAAGCAGTTAAACTTTTTCAAAAATCAAGTGTCAGTCGAAAAATGTTAATGACTTTTGTTTTATGATAAAAACCATTAAAAATTTTTTTTCTTCCTTTGCATCCAGTAATTATGTAAATTGTAATTTTTCTTTATGTAAATAACTGACAAGAAAATGTAATTTAATTAAATTCATTTGATATCATGAAATTTTTTTCTCACCTTCCTGAGGGGGTACCCATTTCGCCCGCAAAAAATGAAATTTTTTTTTTAACGCCAGCTGGAAATTTTTTCTATTTACTTTGAATATCATTGGAAAAAAAAAGATGTAACGTATTTGAGTACCCGAAAATTTAGTATTTCCTTAAGTAGCCCGTTTTGCCCCTTCTCTTCTCTATAACTACAAGTATTATTAAAATTAACACTATTTATTCACAACTTTTTAATTAGTTACAGCTACTGAGGGTTGTAAACCGAGTTGGGAATTCATGAAGTGCTGGTACAGTAAAGAACCAGAGGTAATATTATACTTTAATATTTACTTTTTTTTTTAAATTAAATATAAATTTTATTTATTTAATTTTTCTTCTTTACAGTTATACTTCTTCCCGTAAAACAAAATCATAAAAAAAATTAAAATCTATCAGTAATGACATAAAATTAAAAAATTGTATAATATTCTATAGCATAAAGACAAAAAAATATGTATTAATTTTTACATAAGTATGATAATAAATAAATTTTAAAATAACACTGTAATTTAATTTAAAGTAATTGATTTTTCAGAAAACTCGGTAAGATTTATTTCAATGATAAATGATTATTGTTAATTATTGTAATTATATGATAATTATTTATGTTTTAATAATAAATATATAGTAATAACGAATGTATCAATAGTGATGATCAAGGAAATGCTTCCTCTCGTGTACGAGATTGTTTCAAAGACACAGTAATTGATACTTACCATTGAATTTTTTTCATATAAATACAGAGCGTACACATGTTAATTTAAGTCACTCTAATTCTAACAGAAAAAGTATCAATAACTTTTTTCAAAATTTAAAATAGTGCTTTAATAAACAACCAACCAAAATGAAGTGCTTCACATTAACTGCTGCAGGAATTTTATTCACTTTCCTTATTACTGTAATTAATTTTTTAATATATCATTATATATTTTCTGTTAAATTTATACTTTGCAATTATATATATTTAGATATTTTTTTTTTTCACGATTTAATTTATTTTTAATTTTTATATTTATTGAATTAATGATGTAGGTCAATAAAGCTAGTTCGAATGAAATGGAGGAACTTATTAAAAAATCAATGGAAGAAACTTTTAAGGCATGCAAAGATAAATTAACACCAGGTAAGTACAAGTATAAATCTATATTATAAAAATTAGGACAGAAAATATAAGAAGTAATTTGGAATTTATGTAAATAGTATTGGTTGTTTTATTTTAAATTTATATACATATTTTTTTTAATAATTTAGAAAATTTTGCGCTTCTTAACAAGGATCCACATGCTGATAATCAAGAAATTAAATGTTTCAAAGCATGCGGTATGAATCATGCAGGTGTAGTAAGTAAAAAATATATCAATTCTACTTAGTATTTTTAGATAAATTTCTTATAGAAATGTAGATGCTGTAGAGGATCTCATGTCGCAATTTTCAAAGAATTTTATTTTGCCGAAAAATGCCATCGGTTCAAAAGTTTATATATGTATGTACGTATGTATATAACGCGCCGTCAGACGGATGCTGGCTACAATTTTTATCGGATCTTAATAAAACTTGGTACACTTGTTCTTTAAAAAATTACCTTGCTCAAGTTCGAAAATGAACAAAATCCATCGAATAGTTTAGAAGATGCAGGTGTTTGAAATTTTTTTTTATTGTTGTAAAAATATCATTTTTTGCTTTATCCTTAAATAACTTTTGAACCGAAAGTGATAACTTAATTTCGTAAAATGCATCTTGAAGTTCGTGAAATTAGCTTTGATTTTCACTACATAACTTGTGTTTTATAACAATTTCTTCTAACAAATTTATGATCTCGAATATTTGAAAAAATATAAATAATTTACTTTCGCAGCTTCATCTTCTCATAACTTGTGAATGATAAGACATAACTGAAATTCGTAAATTTTATAGTGTAGAGAATGAAATAAACATCAATTGACACTATTATAAATTTATTTTTAAATTATTAGTTCATTTTTTGTGGCGTTTCGAAGGTACCAGAATCAATATCATGAGATTGAAATTAAATCTACACAATTATTTTAATATTTTGAAATACATGTTATAGTTTAGGAAATAAGCTTTAATTAATGACTTTAGAACTTCACTTTAAATTGATTTAAATAAGAAATATACTTTTTCATTCAGAGTATGGCCGGGTGGCCGTTTTCATATTTCATTGAATTTATGTCAATTTTTTTTTTTTTATTTACTCTAGATGACAGACGGTAAAATACAAATTGATAAAATAGAAGAAAAGTTAAATTCCATGTTGGGAGAAGGTAAAAAAGACTTTGCAAAAGTTTTAATTGGAGGTGCAAAACCATGCGTCGAAGAAGGTAAAGATAATAAGTATTAATTACATAAGCAACGAAATATATAAAAAACATGCAATTAATAAAAAATATTTTTAATATTTAAAGCTAATAAGGGTGAGAATGAATGTGACGTAGCAGCCGCTTTCGAGGCATGCGCACAAAAAGCTATAAGCGCAAAATCTGGTAATTAAAAGAAAAAGTTCTATGGAAAATAAATTTAGGATAAAAATATAAAACGACTACGGAATTCCATGGATCTGTCTACTGAACAATTAACTTCTAATTTATATTATTTTAATTTAATGGTCAGCAACAAATGAGCATTTTTTTATTTTTTTTTAAATATTTTATAATTAATAAAACTGTAAATCGATTAATAAAATAGCAAATTTTACCTACTGTATAATTTTTATTTTAATTTACCATTTGCAATAAATAAAAAAAATTTATGTCATAGTATAGTTACAGAAAATTTAATTTTTATCACTTATTTTTCGGATCAATTTACAATAAAGCTTTGGTAGATATTTATAATTTTTAATTCAATTGATTTATTATCATTATTAAAAATAAAAAATAAGAATAATTGACAACATTTTTACAATTTTAATTAAAAAAAAAAAAAATGTTTTACAAAGAAAGAAAACAGCAGAAGTAAATTATTTTTTTTCTTTGTACTTTTAACTAAAAATATGGACGATTATGAGTTAATGATTTCTTCTAAGGCAAATCCACGTCTGAGGTGGTTTCGGAATATAAAAATCGGCTGGTTTTAGATCTGGATCTTCAGAACATGGTAGATGCCAGCCATGTGAATTTTTTTGAGCAACTGGAAGATATTTGGGGGGATAAATAAGTAATAATGTTCGATGGAAATTTGTTCCAACGTATGTAGGAAAGATCTGCCGGCTTGTCTGCCAGTGACGGAACAATTGCCGAGTTTTGTTATCCTGCAGTTCGAATTTATGCTGACGCATTAAATCTCGAGATACGAAATATGAATTTGCGCCACTGGCAAGAGTTGCGTAGAGTAAGAATGGGTCATCGTGTGATCTAAATAAATTAAGAAGAAAAAGACATGAATTTCAACTCAGTTTTAATAGATAAGAATTTATACTTACAAATTATTTGCAAAAAATAGGTAGCAATGTTTTCGTATGTAATCCATATGTTCGTGTGACCATTTATTCATATGCTTGCGTCCTAGTATGAATATTTTTTTCTTTTGTGCAACGAATTTTTCAACAACTAACGCTAGCTATAAAATTAATTTAATTATTTAAGTTTCATTAAACAAAAATTCCAAAATAATAACACTTTATAATTTAAGTTCGTAATTAGAAATTATTTGGATCTGAAAACTCTAGAACCTTTTGAGACATTAAAAAAAATTCTAAAACTTTATAAAGCATTCGTTAAATTTTTAAAACTGTCTAAAACATTTCAAAAGGTTTCAGAGCTTTCTAGCGTAAAATAAAAATCTAAAAACCGGTTGACCCTGCGGCCAACCCCAAAACTTCCCGCTGTTTTCAAGCTTAGAGAGCTCAAACGTTATTGTTTGTAAATTTTTGTTCGACGATATCTTTGGAACAAATCGATCGATTTGCTCGTGATTTGTGGCAACCGAAAGAGCTTATTGAGATTTAGATTTGATCAAACTTAGAAACAAATCGGTTAAGCGATTGAAAAAAAATTTATTCTTCGTATAAGTTGTAAACTACTCAACTGATCCACTCCAAAGTCTAATTAGTTCTAAGTCTTGGCGAGCCCTTTCGATTACCGCAAAGTAAATTCAAATCGATTGATTCATTCCAAAGATATCGTCAGACTAAAAAAGTTTATACACAGATCTGACAGTGGTCAGAAGTTTTCTAGGACCTCAAGACATCGAGATCTGATGAAAACTCAATTCTCGAAAATCGGACTGAAACCAATAACTTCCCTCTTTTTTTAAAATTTAAAATTTTTCTAGCGGGAAGTTAAAAAAAATTACGATTCACCGTCGACTTAACATCTCTACTAGAAACAGGTTTACCCAAAATAAAACTCCATCCGAGTCAACTGTACTGAATTAAATTTAAAAAAACACTCCCAACAATAACCTATTGATGACAGAGATATATATGTACCAGAACCACGATAAGGTAATATAAAACCCGCACGAAAAATTGAACTATATCAATTGAGAAGCGAAAAGAAAAATACAATGATAAAGTGATCTGTATCTACTATCATTCTAAATAGTAATTCTTTCATTTAAAATTAAAAGGTGAATTATTATAGGATAAGTATCAAAATTTATTGTCCATGCAAGAAAAATTAATATTTAAACTTTAAAAATCGTAACTGATACTTAAAAAATTAATGATACGTATTATAAAATTTGTTTTAAATATTAAAGTTTTCTATATTGATATCCAAGTTCCGGGTTATAATTTCAAACACTAATTTCAAAAATTTATTTTTTCGGTGCAAGCATGAATTAATAATAATATAACTAAACTTCTAACTGAAAAAACACGTGAATTTTCATGTTAACTAACATGTTTTCTCATTGATTAGAAAAGTTTAGGAGTAGAGCTTGAGCTTGAGGAGAGTTGTTCTGGATACAGATGTTTTGGAGTAATCAGTTCAAGGATAGTTTTATTTTACAATAGACATATTTCAGGTAGAGAAATGCTATTGAGTTGTCTGTGTATAGAGAGATTTTGGAGTGACGTCATAATGCCAAACTTTTCAATTACCTCTTGGCCTAACGACGATTTTTGAGTTCGATTGAGAGTATAAGCCGCATTAAGTCCATCAATACAGACATCATAAGGTTTTGTTGTGTCAACAAATTTTTTAAACTGCCTCAACTCCTCAGGAGTTGTTTTGCCATAAACATCTCCGCCTATTAAATTTTTAGATAACACAAGATCTGACAAAGCCTGAAAATCTTCTGGCTTAAGATCTAGAGGTTTCAGTGCTTGTCTACAATGTTCACACCTACCACTGTTGAATAATTGTAAAAATATATCATTAGCTATTACATAGTTAATTAAAACTATTGAGTATAGAATAATTTATAAATTTACTCATTAAAAATTAATTGCATAACATATTTACTCTTTTCCAATCGATGTTCTTCTAGCAGCCCATTCGCCGGTACTAACAAGAAGATCAATTATTGACTCAATAACATTTAAAGGCGCTAAGACGTCATTTGCTTTCCATAATTCAAATAATTTGTTAATAACATACTCTAATTCTCGTGTATTATTGGACGTTCTCGTGCAATATTTTAAAAAAGAATCATAGGCACGTTGACTTGGTGGTAATCGGGGGAACATTTGTGATAAAAGCTCCCAACCAAATTTAAATTCGTCATGATCAAAAGCCGCTGATATAATTGCCGAGTAAGAAATGCTACGTGACGTACTTGTCATTATGATCATGTCCAATAATTCAACACTTTCTTTCCATCTTTCTGTCAATGATAAACCCAAGATTAAATAGTCAGCAGTAATTGCATCAACAACTGGATACTTTGTCTTTATTTCATCATATAGACGATAAATCTCTTCAATGTCTTGTGAGTCCAATATCTTTTGACTGTCATACAGTAATTTAAAATATTTACCAACAGTTGCAAGATTTAAATTTTTATTTTCATTTCGTATTAAATGGTGGACGTAATTTAATCCCAAATTCAGATTTTCTGATTCTCTACATATGTCAATAATAATACAGTCAATATTGGCTTCATTGATCCCTACACTACTGTCAAATAATTCTTTGCGTATTAATGACCATTTGTCATCAGCAAATTTTAATTCTCCATCGACTAATTTATTTACTATTAACTCTTTACAACTTCTTACTTCATGTATATATGTTCTTTTATTAATTATTAATTTCTTAGGTGTCAACATCAACCGACATATATTAATCCAAGGGAATTTAATAATAGACATGCTGAAATATAAATTTATAATTAATTAATTTATAATTTAGTGTAAATATTATTATAATTAATTATTGTTACTTGAAAATTAGCACAGATATAATGATATTTATTTATAAGTATTTTAATTATTGTTATTAAATGATAGATCTAATTCAATTTTTTAATATATATTTTGTCAAGCGCACATGGTTATCATGGACCTGTTTTTTTCTTTTTTTTTAACAAAAAGTTTCTGTAGACTGTAGAGGCGTCAGTTTAAAGTTCTGACATTTTCCCGCCATTTATTTAACATGAAAATGAAAGCAACATCTGACAGTTTTATATATTTTTTTATATAAATAAATTACATATTATTAGTATAATAATTATTCGAAATCATGTACTTACATATATAAAGATTTCATACACATTTTCAAAAATATTTTTGACATTTAGAAACAAAAAGATTTCTCAAGTTTCCTGCTTTAATTATTATTGTAGTTAATTACATCAAACTGTTTTATTTTTCTTCGTAATATATTTCACTATTTGCAACAAATATGTATATATATCGCGTTATATAAGAGTGAATGTCCTTGACAATTATCAATTTTTTAAATTTCGAAACAAATAAATAAAATGTAAGTGGAATAAAAATTTAAAAATGCGTATTTAGATAATTGAACAACAAGTACGCGCATTTTTTTCAATTTCATTATATTTATTAATTCATTCATTTATTTAGAATTTATGGATTGTCTCATATATGCTACATTCACACTCTTTCGCGTTACTAATTTCAAAAAAGCGTATAATTTTTTTTTCATTGCCAACCGTCTTGTAGACTTATTTTACTGCTAAAAATAAAAAAAAAAACATTTTCAGTTTTAGAATAAGTCTTTATATGCTTAACACTTAAAAAAAAAAATTGTACGCCTTTTTAGTTTTAAACTGAGTGACTAACTCCAAAAAGGCGCATAAAAATATGTCTTTTTGGAACCAAGACATGAGTATGAATGTAATAGATATAAGACAGTTTATAAATTTTGAATAAACAAATTATGCAACCTTATTAATTATTCTTATTACTTGCGCGGTACATTTAAATATTTCAAAAGTAAATTATTAAAAATTGGAGACAATTAAAAGTCGTACGTCAAAATAAAATGGCGGCAGAGTATGATAGAAAAATATTTAAAAAATTAAAAAAAAAACACGTAAGTGTTTGAACAAACCTTGGTGGGGAAATAATATGCAGAAGGGTGTCCTAATACACTTGGAGATTTAATTTAAATTGCTCCAAGTGCATTGCAGCTAAAAAACGTCACTTAACTGCTATTTCCCACCAGACGATGCCAGATGATTTTGCTCAGGAACTTAGAAGTTCTCAGCATCAGCAATTCGCAACACTTTACACTAGCACTGAACACTCAACACTTAACGACACCACAGACACTTTGCACAATTCAAATTTTACAAACACTGCACATTTTAATTAAACAATCCTATGAACAATAAATTTTATTGATAATGCCGCGAATTAACTGCAATACTGTTTCTATTTAAACGTAAAGAAAGATCTGGACTAATACTGCCGTTGTCGATGATACTGACTGTCGCTATCGAACCGTCAATTGATACAAAGCAATCGATTTTGCGATTCATCGACCGCCCTCACTGGTAAAAATTTTTGAACGTTGAATACAGCGACACGCAGTAGCGCATCTTGGCGCGAATTTTCAAAATTAAAATTTAATAATTTTATTAAAATTTATTTGTGTGAATAATTATATTAATTAGATTAAAAACTATACTCGAAATTTATTAATTATTCCCATTACTTGCGCGGTAAATTTGAATATTTCAAAAATAAATTATTAGAAATTAGAGAAAAATTAAAAATCGTAAATCAAAATAAAATGGCGGCAGAATATGATAGAAATATTAAAAATATGAAAAAAAAAGAAAAAATCGTACTGCTACCACGCTGCACTTGCACGGTCTGCTGCTGAGCTGCAGCGCATTTCGGAATACACTCTCATTTTTTAATTATTTAATATTTTTATTTGTAATTTAAAAATGTCTTATGTCTGCTAAATTTACACTGATTTTGAAATTAGTAACGCGGTATATATATTTAATAATAAACATATCGACAGTATTGTAATTAATAACAAAATTCATTTTTGAGTTTTGATAAAAAAAAATACAGAACTTTTATAAAATAAAAAAAAACATTCCGAAAAATGTCGATAAAGAAAATGATTTTTAAATCAACGCCATCTTTTGATTATAAAACGAAATAATTTTCTATTGATAAGAAAAATTAGTAAATCCTTTCTCTCTCTCTTCTTTTTATAGTGACAACTTTATTTCCGGTAATCTGACGTGTACAAAAAAAAACATATGTTATACACAACACACATTTATTGTGAACAGCTGTAGGTTAGCTACATTTATTAGACATTTAAATATATATATATATAAATAGATAAACAGAAAAAAATATATAATTATTAGTTAAAAAATATAAAATAATATATTTAAAAATGTTGGATTTATTTACAATATTTAGTAAGGGTGGAATTGTTCTTTGGTGCTTCCAAAGTACATCACAAATATTTACTCCAACTGTTAATGCACTTATAAGAAGTGTCATATTGCAGGTGAATATTTTCATAATATTTTTATTAAATCAATAATATATAAATAAAAATAAATTTTATCAGTTTAAGTTATTAAATAAATGACATAAAAAAGGAGTGCGAATGTAACAGACATCGGACATTTTATAAATTTTAAATAAATAAATAAATTAAAATAATAAAATTTAAAAAAATGCGCGTACTGATTTTTCATTGATCTAAATACGCATTTTTTTATTTTTATTATGCTTACATTTTATTTATTCAAAAATTTAAAAAATTCTCACTTGTCAGTTACATTCACACTCATCATAAAAAAAAACATGTATGCAAATAAAATACGATAATTTAAAATACTCATTATTTACATAATTCATTAGAAGTTAGAATTGATGAGAAATTGACTTGTCATATCGTATAATTATTGCATAATCATAATAACAACCAATTAATGATAATTTATTATTATTATTCTAGGAACGTACTGGAGTTAATTCATACGAACATGAATCTCTACGTTTGCAATATAAATTGGATAATGAATTTGAATTGATATTTGTTGTTGCGTATCAAAAAATATTGCAATTATCTTATGTTGATAAATTTTTAAACGACATCCACTTAGAATTTCGTGATAAGTTCAAAAATCAATTAAACAACTCTGATTGGTTTTATAATTATAAATTTATTGATGATTTTAAATATATATTAACCAACGCGGAGCAATGGGGTAAACAACAAGCTAAATTACCTAAGCAAATGCGTACTTTTGACGAAAGTTTTAAATCGAAAAAAACTGTAGCTAGTATGATTGAAAGAAAAGATGATAGAGATAATACTAAAAAACAACAGCAAGGTAAAAATTTTATTTTTATATACATCGCGCTACTAATTGGCTGCCCAATTTCAAAACAGTAAGGGACAAATTTTTCAAAATCGATTTTTTAGTACTTTTCACCATACCTTCGTCGAAAGTTTAAATTCCTGTCCTGTTTAGAGGGAAGAAAGTCGTACTCTTCTTTTATGAGAAAACAAATTATAAAAATTCTTCCCATAGACAGAGGAAAAAATTTAAACTTTCAGGTCCCAATTTCAATTACACACGTGGGTTGGAATGTCCTACTTTCCTTCCTAGGTGTGTAATATACTAATTTGTTACAGTGGAGTTTCTTATAAACATGATTCAATTCATATTTCAAAAATTTTACTTTTGAAAGTTAATGTGTTTTAAAATTGGGCAGCTGTAATTCTAAAAGAACGTATATTTCTATACGCCCTTTTGGGTTTAGTTACTGAGTTTAAAACCAAATGGGCGAATAATTTTTTTTTTAATTGCAAATCATATCTTAGATTTATTCTGGAGCTAAAAATTTTGAATATAAATTATGAAAGTCAAAAGGACATATAATTTAAGCTGTACGCCCTTTTGATTTTCAAAATTTTTTTTTTTTTTTCAACTTTTAATCATAAAATAAGTTCACAATATGGTTGGCAATGAAACAAAAATTTTCTAAAGCCAAAAAGGCGTATAAAAATATGTCCTTTTGGCTTTAATTTCTAGACATTTTATTTTTTATTTTGATAAAAATTACATTTATCAAAATTTTATAACATTTTTATCAAAGAATGTCACCTTAGTTTGAAATAGTCGTAGCCCACAAATTTAAAAAATTTTTAAGTCAGTATATTTTCAAAAAATTTTTCGCGCTTCTTTTAAAATTTTTCAAGTATGGGTCACATCTTTTTAGAACTGAGGTATCGATATGAAAATAACAAAAAATATTGATACTGTGATAAGTGTAATTAAAAAGTTTTTAATATGATCCAAAATCTGTCATATTTTTGTGTATTTTATAAATCACTCAGAATTTTTTAAATATCCGGAACTTGTAGTTTTAGCCTGTCTTTATATTATTTAATTTGTAATAATAAATACTGAAATTATTTGTAAAGGAAAGAAGAAAAAACCTAATGCAGGAAATGATGAAGTTCCAGGTAAAGAAGCTTTAATTTATATTTTTGTCTAAAATTAATGATATAATTAAATTTATTAATTAAAATTTAAGCTAAAATTCAAGAAATTTTAAAAGAAAATAATGATGTCAATTCAAATGTAAATAATGAAGACGATATGGGTGATGATCCACTGGCTATAAATCGTATAAAGTTGGCGCAAAGATTCAACAGTCAAAAGAAAAAACCGGAAAAACAAAAAAGCCCGAAAGAAGAGAAAGCAGGAAAGAAACCACGTGTATGGGATCTTGGTGGTACAAATAAAGATTTACCAAATCTTGAACGTACTAGAGATAAAATATCCGACACACCAGTTTCTGTCCAAGCTAATACTGCTCTTGTTGGTCAGATGAAAGGTGCGATTCGTGATTTAGAAGTTGAAAGCGATTCTGAAGATGAAATAAACAATAAAACTCCAGCAATGAGCAACAACAATAAATCACAAGCAAATAAAAAATCATCTGGAGGAATGTTTTCAATGTTCAAAGGTCTTGTTGGTAATAAATCATTGACACAAGAAAATTTAGATCCGGTTTTAGAGAAAATGAAGGATCATTTAATTATGAAAAATGTTGCTGCTGATATTTCAATGAGTCTTTGTAATTCTGTACGCGCTAAACTCGAAGGAAAAGTATTGGGAACATTTGAAAGTGTTGCGAGTACTGTTAAAAATACATTGACTGATTCACTTGTACAAATATTATCACCTAAACGTAGAGTTGATATACTACGTGATGCTTATGAAGCAAAAAAGAATGGACGGCCGTATGTTATGTCTTTTTGTGGAGTTAATGGTGTTGGGAAATCAACAAATTTAGCTAAAATATGTTTTTGGTTGATTGAAAATAATTTCCGTGTATTAATTGCTGCATGTGATACATTCCGGTAAATAATATACAACTATATTTTATATTAAGGGGGGAAATAGGTGTAGGACAGCATATTTTCAGTGATTTTCATGAATTTTTTTAACACATAAGAAATACATATATTTTATTTATACCTCGGGGTCATTTTATACATATATTCAAGAGTATATTCTGAAATTTTTTAAAATTTTCCAAAGTCAAGTTGTAATTTACTTTTTGTCCTCACTTATGTCAAGTCTTTTAAGAAGATATTCTTCGGTGACATAAATTTCTGATTATTTTGTCAATATATTGATGCCTTATCGATTGATCAAAAAACGAAGTTTCAAAACTTCTATCTTATAGATCCTAAGTAGCACACTTGACTGCGACACCTATAAGATATCAGTTTTTAGGCTGTTTTTTGATATATCGAGGCACCAAAATGGTGACAAAACGATCAGAAATTTATCACCGAAAAAATATCTGCTTAAAAGACTTGACACAACTGACGACAAAAAGTTAATTACAAATAGTGGTCAAATAAGAAATACATCTGTACGTCTTATTTTTATAAAAAAAAACTTGACTTTGACAAAAAAAAAATTTGCCTTGTCCTTTTAAAAGACATCGTAAAGTTGTCTCTGTGCTACTTGGATTTAAACGGCTCGTAATTGAGTTTTGAAAATTTCAGAATATATATTTGAATAGTTCTACAATCAATTTATGGGAAAAAAAAAAATTGAATTCTTTGAAGCCTCTACATCTATTTCTCATTTTAAAAAATATACTTACTAATAAAATAAAATATTTAAAAAATAAAATTACAGAGCTGGAGCTGTAGAGCAATTACGTACGCACATGCGTCACTTGAATGCTTTACATCCACCAGAAAAACACGGCAACGTTACAATGGTTGAATTGTATGAAAAAGGATATGGTAAAGATGCTGCTGGAATAGCTGCTGAGGCTATTCGTCATGCTAGAGATACAAGAATTGATATTGTGCTGATTGACACTGCCGGTAGAATGCAAGATAACGAACCACTGATGCGTGCACTTGCTAAATTAATTAAGGTCAATCAGCCGGATCTTGTATTATTTGTTGGTGAAGCACTTGTTGGTAATGAAGCTGTTGATCAATTAGTTAAATTTAATCGTGCACTCGAAGATTACAGTAATTCTGAAAATCCACGTACTATTGATGGAATTGTTCTCACCAAATTTGATACTATTGATGATAAAGTAAGTTTTAAGTATAAAAATAAACAGTTTTTCATATAGAAGTAGGGCTGCATACATTTTTCAATGTTCCGAGTGCTCACACTTTAAATTTCCATAATTAAACTTTTCCACGTATTCAGTTACACGGCGGATTAAATTTTCTCTGTGCAATTTTGCCTTTATCACAAGATACCTCTGCAGGTCTTGCACCTCAAGGTATGAGGTCTTGCAAGGTCTTGCAAAAAAATGATGGAAATAACAGAAAATCTTATAAATTTTCCAAAATAAATTTTTAAAATTGGCGACTATAAAGCACTACCTCTCCACTTCGTGGTGTGCAATATATAATTGTCATTTTTATATAATATCGTAAGATGGGCGGTGGAGTTTTAAAGGTCGATCTTAAGAGCTACAATAATTTTAGAGCTCTTGTAATACTTGAAAATTGGCATATTTCTGTTATTTCATCACTCTTGCGATGTACAACAGCTCACCTAAAATTGAGATGCAAGTAATTTGGACAGTATCCGCCTCCATCTACTAGTATAGTGTTGAGTGAAGCCCGTGACACGATTTTAGCTCATTTCGTACTTAGATAAGGTGTAGTCCAAGGCAAGAGCACGTTAGCATAGCCTTGCTGATGAGACTGTTAAAGCTAGGCCGTACCTAACAAATTTTAGTATTTTAGATTTATCATTACGTTTTATATATTTATGGGATTCGAATGATGAAAATCTTCTGAGGAAGTTCATCTGATGCTTTTTGTCGGGAGCTAAAAAAATCGCTGTAACGTTAATCAATTAATGAGTTAATAGAAATCTTAAATTCGAGAATTTGCTAGGTACGGCCGAGCCTTAACTTACTCAGGACGAAACTACTACCTATAGTAGCACATAGACATATAATTTAAGTTTTTATGGTTGACTTACGAATCAATGCATAGAAAAATAAGGAAATTATGTTAAATAGTGCAGTTTGGCACGGAACTATAAAATTTCAAAGATAATCTTGAAATCAACTATAATTTATACACTTCGTATAAACTTATAGAACACTGATTCTTATATAACATCTAATTAAGCAAATATATCATAAATCCCTCGACAAACGCTGGCTGATAAAACTGGATTCAAAGCAATCTGTAAAGAATTTGTTTTTTGATTATCAAAAGAGTTAGCAGCCACACTTCTGTATAATTATCCAATAATAATAGTACTCAAGTAGTAATAATAACAATTTATTTTTATTGTCATAGGTTGGTGCAGCTATTTCCATGACTTACATTACTGGTCAACCAATTGTTTTCGTTGGCACAGGTCAAACTTATACAGATCTAAAGACATTGAATGCCAAGGCTGTGGTTCATGCTCTCATGAAATAAATTTTTTTTTTTTACAAAATTTATAAAAAAACAAAGGAAAAAAAAATATATAAATATATTAAGTAGCCTTGAATTAACTAATTTGTATATTTATATAAGAGAAAATTAATAATGCTGTTAATTAAAATTATTTAAAAAATTTTAAACTAATTTTTAGCAAAGAGATAAATATAATTAAAATTATATTTAATTATTGATAGTCATCTATATATGACTCATGGGAACTTGCTCGACTACTCTTGAGTTATTCTCACGTGCTTTTCGTGGTATTTCTTGTTCATTATCATCTTCAAGTTCCCAATTTAATGCATCATTAAATTTATTTACTTCAGATACGGTACCACAAATATCAATACGTAAAATAATTCCTAAAAATAAATAATTAATTTTGTTAATTAAAGATAATAAATATATTTAACACGAACAAAATGTGATGCAAAAATAAAAAATGTTAAATAATTGCATTACCAGTAATTACTCCAGAAATAATAGCAGTTACAAGTGTGACAGCTAGTGCGAGTAATTGATACGCGGCTTGTTGACCAGCAGTTCTATCAATGCCTGCGTTTATTCCTAATTCACTTTTCAATTCAGCGAGTCTTTCACCAGAACTAGGAGCTCTTGCCGGGAATATCTTATGAGTTAAATAAATAAATTAAAAAAAAAATATATATATATATTGATTGTATTTTGACAATGAAAATAAATAAATAAATTTTTACCTGATAAAGTGAGTCACTGTACATATCTTCTGAAGCTATTCCAGCCATTAAAGCACCAAATATTCCTGCAACCATACCAGGCATCCCATGGAGATTATGAACACCACAAGTATCATGAATTCTTAATTTTTTTTGTATCAATGGCTGCAATAAAAACATTCATCAATTGGTTTTATAAATAATTTATTACTGGTGGTAATAAATTTTAATACAGAAAGATATTTATATCCAAAGACACTTAGACTTCCAGCAAAACCACCGACAATTAATGCTCCGACTGGTTCGCACATCATTCCTGAACAACAAAAATCAAAAACATTTTTATGATCTTAAGGGGGAAAGGGGTCTGAGATACAAAAAAAAAAAAAACCATATTTTTGTGATTTTTTTTTTCAGAGTACCTTCTTTATTAAAATTCTTAAAATTTGTGACATTACTAAGCATCATTTCAAGAATATTCTGCTAAATTTTCATAAAAAAATATTGAAAAATAAGCCAGTGGTAGTGGGGAGAGCCGAGTCACCTTAAAAAAAAAGTCTCCATGCGGTAGGCAGGATAACTCATGACTCCTTCACCTGAAATTCAAAAACCAAAAAGATTTCTTGAGTTCATAAGTTTATCGTAGATTTGAACGAAGGAATAAACAAAATATTCATTTTTGAATTTTTGGTAAAGGTGCAATCGAAAAATTCTGATTTTTACCAAAAATTGCTCTTTTTGTTTAATTAAAAAATAAGCAGTTATTGAAAAAAAAAATCCTTCGTTCAAATTTAAGATAAACTTATGTACTAAAGAAATCTTTTTGGTTTTTTGATTTCAGATGAAGTAGTCATGAGTTATCCTGCCTACGGCATGGAGACTTTTTTTTTGTATCTCTGATCCCTTTCCCCTCTTAAAGTCAGTAGACAATTAACAATTTTTGGATTTTTTTCAACAAATCAATCACAAAAAAAAAATATTAAAATATGCACATGTAGAAAATTTAAAAATCTATATGTGTAATTTTTTAAATATATTTTTTTTCTATAATTTGTCGTTTTTAAAAAAATCCAAAAATTATTAGACGTTGGCTAACTTCAGTATCATAAAATTTTTAAACAATTTTGAAATTTTATTATCATATGTATTGTGTTTTTATAATTAAAATAAATGATCACAAGCTTGACATCATGTGGTATTTTACCTGCAGCTGTTCCAATAGCAACCCCACCAGCAAGCGTTGAATTTTGTATATGAACCATATTAAATTTACTTTCATCCGAGACTAAAGCAGAGGCAGCAAAAGCAGCTACGCAGCTTGCTGATATTGCAAGTAAAGTATTTATAATTGCTCGTTGTTGATCATCATCTTGAAGCAAAGCGCTATTGAAGGAAGGCCAGAAGAGCCAGAGAAAAATTGTACCTGCATAAAAAAACATCTCCAGTATTACTGTTAATAATTTTTAAGTCAGCAGACAATTAACAATTTTCCGATTTTTTTTTTTCGAAGACTTAATTACAAAAACAAAAAAAAAAAAAATATGCGCTTGTAGAAAATTCAAAAATTTATCGTTTTTAAAAAAATTGAAAAATTATTAGTCACCGGCTAATTTTAGTGTCATGTTGTCACCCATCTAAATAAATCAGATGATTTAAAATTTATGAAAAAATTTTACCAATCATAGCAAATATATCTGATTGATATGTTGATCCCTCTAGATTATGCTCCTTAGGTTTATCTCTTATACCAAAAGCAAAGCTTACAGCCAAGCCAAAGTAAGCACCAAATACATGAACGAACATACTTCCTCCAGCATCGATTGCCTATAATTCAATAACGAATGGAAAAAGGAAATCGTTTTTTATTTTTTAGTTTCAGAATTAAAATTTAAAAGTAATAAAGAAAAAAAAATGGATATAAAAGAAAAAGGAAATAAACCATAAAATAATGTTCTCCGATATATTTATTGGCAGTGTAAATGGCCAGCTCAATAATCCCCATTACGATAAGCTGCATGTACGTAGTCTTCCCTAGAACAGCCCCCATTGAAATTAGTGGAGCGGCAACAGCAACATCGGCATTCAAAAGTCTGCAAAGGTTTTGTAAATATAACTGTATTTGTCATCTGTTCTATATCTTAAGGGGAATCACTGGTGTGAAATTTTGAAAAAATCAATTTTTTTTGCATAGTTCAATAGTCTATAGATTCAAAAATAGCAGAATAAAATTTCAAGTGCGTATCTCAAATAGTTTAATAAACTTTTTGCTTTTTTAAATTTCATGCACTATGAAGGTCTCTATCGCTGCAGTAGTAAGAAATTTTTTTTTTAGCTTTGGGAAATTGCGAATAGAATAAATCGCTGAATTTTGAATTGTTTAGTTCAAAAAATTTATCATGTATATATTATATATTTATAAATATATCCATAAAACCTTAAAAAAACCCATGCAGTAGTTTTCTGTAAAAAAATTCCCAAAAATCATTTTTTTTCAGGCGGTCACACTCGTGGGTCCCCTTAAGTTGATAATATATATTTTTAATTATTTAGTTATTATTAAAATTACTAAGTTAAATTTTTTTAATTTTTATAATTATATTGTAGTTATGGTCTGAGGATTCGAGTAATGGGCTCACGGAATATCACCAAATAAAAAACTTTAAAAGAGATCGGATGTTGCCAATTAAATAAATAACAATAATTATAACTGATCAAAAAGATATATGTATATATATATATCGCGTCACTAATTCCAAAAGGATTTATATTTTTAAATGCCCTTTTGACTTTTGTCACTAAGTTTAAAACCAAAAGGGCGTATCATTTTTTTTAAAATAATTTCTATTCATATTTTAGACTTATTCTAAAGCTGAAAATTTTAAAAAAAGTTTTGAAAACAAAACAGGCGTATAATTATATTTTTTTTTTTGCTAATGATATTGTAGACTTATTTTAAAGTTGAAAATTTTTTATTTAATTTTTACTGATAAAATAAGTCCACAAAATAATTGACAATGAAAAAAAAATTACACGCCCTTTTGGCTTCAGAAAGTTTCCTAAAACCAAAAGGGCGTATAAAATAAAATTATTTTTATGAGTGTGAATGTAGCAGATATCAGACAAATTCAAAATTATTAATAAATTAAGTAAATAATTAATAAAATTAAATTAAAAAAAAAAAATGCGCATTTAAAAAATTAAAAAATTAATAAGTTAATTTTTTATAAATATTATTTTTTAAATTATTTACTCTATTTATTTATAATTTTAAATTTGTTTGATGTCTGCTATACTCACACTCGTGTCCTTTTGGAATTAGAAACGCGATGTATCGAAAATTTTTGAAAAATAAAAACTATATAATTTTTAAAAAACACAACAATTAAAAATATTAAAATATTTATTATTTCAAAATATCTTTTACCCCATTAAAGAAAGCGGTACTTTGCCATTCTCGCCGATGTTAATGACTCCGTCGAAGAGTAAAGCCACTTGAAGAAGAATAGCTCCCACAAGGAACGTCAACCCAACGGCACTGTATGCATAACGTTTGAGAAATGCCATCAAGAAACCAAAACCAATCCATATCATGACGTGAACATCTTGGTACACTTTATGAAGTAAATTCAAAAAAACAATCATTTATTTATACATATATTTTTATCCCTTATACACAATAAATATATTTACTATTGTATTTATTTATTTTTAGAGACTCAATTGTACAGAATGAAGATGAATGAAAATAGTGTGATAACTCACGTGAATAATTATAAGGTAACGAAACATTTTTTCCAAATGAATAAACCGAAAGACTATGGGCGGCATTTGCTTCGGGTGCATATTCGAATGTCGCTAAAAAACCGCAGATTAAAAATGCTTGAAGGAAACAAAGAGCGATTCCGAGAGCAAAACCCGTCGTCATTGTATTTATTTTATACTTAACAAGTCAATAAAAAAAAAAAAAGAAAAAGTCAAAAGTCTAAAAAGGGGTTAGTCGATATTAAAAAAATGTAATTACACGTATAAAATATAAGTACTTCTAATATACTTGGAGTTTTATAAAAGACTAGAGAATTCAGCGCACAAGTCGTTCATGACCTCAACGCAGGACAATAAAATTAGCATTAGTTTTCATATCTCATCTGACAATCTCTATTTAAAAACCCACAACTGTCACCGTACGTATGTACAAACCCAGTCTACATACATATAAATGCTACATATATCATGTTACATTAAGTTTTGTATACAATTTTACAGTTATTTATGATGATCATGATCTTGTTTATTTCCCTCAAAAAAAAAAAGCTGTCTGGATATATATAAGCCATATGAAACTTACTCGCATAGACAGATGTGTCTTTTTGTAAAATATTAGACTTGGCCGTAGTGGACACTTGGTCGCCCTTGACCGATGATCTACTAGCTGACGGCACCGCCTCGGGTCCGTAGGCTGTGAAGAATCCCATCAGCACCATCAGGATGATTTCAATGGCGATAAGACGCAGCACCTGGTACTTCTTTGACCACTCGTACATTGTCACCAGCAATCGTTTAATTTAAAATTTAAATAATTATTATAAATAAAATTTATGATGGAAACTCGACCGGAAGACTTGACGTTTAAATGTTATTTTTAATAGCTTAGTTTAATGGTACGATAAAAATAAAATAATAAATAGTAATTCAATCGGTTATTCAAGTTTCGATTGAATATGTACTTTTTTTTTTTTTTTTTCTATTATATTAGGTAGAATAATGTAGAAAACCTACGCGTATATCAAAGAACTCTCTTATAAAATCACTCGAGCGGATATACGCGATTCAGTTAATGCCGATACTTCCGATGCACGATCAAGCTCGTTGTCCCTCACTAATGCACTGAGCTTGTCGCATGTCATGTATGCATAACTATTTATCTATTCCTCTTCTCTATACTGTTCTTATAATATATGTACACATGTACTCTAATATATAATATATATATATATATATATTCTTATACTTGCATCCCGATCACTCTGCACATCAATTTATGTCCTTGTGACATATAAATTTTATAAATAACAATTCATCAATCAATCCGATATTCTCATTTGTATATACGTGAAAAGTGTCAGATTTTTACATTTATATAAATGTAAATATGTACATATATATAGAATAAAAATAAATTGATAAACGATGAACTGGAGAATATTCTAGGTCATATTGATTATTAACTGATTTTGTTTTCCTTAACGTGGACCTAGAGCTTGTTTTAAATGACACGCGATGACCAATGACTGTTCAAATACGTACATTTAATAAAACAGTTACTTTCAAATAAAATAGATATCGACATTTGGTTAAAACTTTGACAAGACATTTATCAATTATTTACATTAAAACAATTGATATTGAGCTTTATTTCACTTTGATGACTTGTACTTTTATATAAAACAATTTTAAAAAAAAATAAAGGGTAAATTTTTATGTTCAAGTGTTTATATAATTTATTTTGTTACAATTGAATTATAAAAACATTATATATTATATGTATAAGTAATACATTAATTAAACAGCGAATCAATCCGCATGATAAATTATCAATTAGGATTATCTTTTAATCCAAGTAATGGACATTGTACTGGTTCTTGTGAATTAATATTAATTAATTAATTAATAAATAATTATTTGTATTGATTATCGTGAAATAATAATAAAATAATGTCCTTATATGTATACCTATAAATTACAAGTGAAATGAAGTTTGTGAAAATTGAATTCTTTATAATTATTATAAAGTTCAATTAATCAATGATATTATTAAATAAAAATATGGCACAAGCCAAGTGAAAAATATAACTATAAATATACGAGTACAACTAAACATATACAATGTCAATTTAAATACATACTTAATAACATTCTTACTTATAGTATGTATCAATTTTTTTCCAATTGAGCAAAAAATAAAAAACAAGAAGTAAAAAAAAATTGCTCTTACAATTTTGTTAATGTGTTTACTTGTAGTTCTTTTATCATACTTTTTTTTTTTCTTTTTATATATAATATTTTTGGTATTATATGTGCGCGAAGATTGATAGAGGATTGATGATCCTTTGAGGATGATGAAACAGCACATTTTAGACGACTACGATGACGAGTAACAACGATGTTAGATAGTAAAGGCATTGACCTATCGTGACTATGTGTTGTACATAAGTTGTAGAAGCCTTGGAGGTTGCGACAGCTGCATTTTCCCGTCGATTTGAAGGCTCCTCGGATGCCATTGGATCATCCCTCGATTGTTCAGGACATGGTTTTTCTACTTTCACCTCAAAAAGATGCTTTATGTAGCCCATTCTTCCGTCTACTAACTGGAGCTATTGAGAAACAATCAAAAAATATTTCAAACATACATTTTTATAACTGTATATATGTCTATAAGCCTCTAAGCCTCCCATGAAAATTTGATTTAAAGCTAGAGTTTAAAAAATATGTGTTTATACACACATAAAAATACAAAGACAATTTATCTATACAATACCTTTCCATTGTTAAATTTAGATGTAGAATCGGAATAGTCGCGATCATAATCATTATCATTATCACTCATGTAGTTGTTGTTGGCATCATGTGTATTATGCTTTCCCCTCGACTTATTGACGTCGAGAATTTCCCCTGAAAAGCGAATATACATGAATTATTTCATCGTTAATCACTACTGTGCTTGTAATATTGATATATACAGTAGTGTGTAAGTCTAATATAACAATAATATGATACAATTTCTCACTCACCAGTCTTGAATTTTCCTGACGCTACACGAGCTTTATTATTTTCAATAGCCTGGCTTGCGTGATGGGTATCATTCTGTACTTCAAGGAAACACGTCAACAAGTCAAGCGAGTCTTTAAGTTTTTGATTGATTGTTTCATTTCTCAAGCCTTGTATCCATGCCAAATTACAGTCGCAAACCAATTTATTATCTGAAACAAAATTATTTTATATTACAGTGTAAAAAATTGGGAGTTAATTTTTATGTTTTTTCAATCCAAATTCACTCCGTCACTCGGAAATTTAAAAAAAATCACTTTGCATACGAAGTAAATAAGGAGTTTATTTTTTCAGCGGAGTAATTACTCGGAGTGATCTGGATTTTATTTGAATTCAAATTCAAATTAAACTTCCTTTCGAAGTAAATTTCACTCCGAGGGATTAAATAAATAGACAGTCATCTGCTCTGCATTTACTCCAGATTTACTCCGCTAATTTTTTACATGTAGTAAGCAGATATAGTATATGTGGGATATATGTATAAAATTAACGGGGTTGATTCGATGGAAACACACAATTGTGAGGTCATTGTACTTAATATCTACTTCCATCATCATAGAGTATTAGTTTAATATTTTTAGAACACTCACTGGTATTCTAAAAATACTATTAACTAATTAATAATTACTAAAGCGTCACTGGATACTAGGGGTGCTAATTTTAAAAAGCGGCAAGTGATTGTATTAAAAAAAAATATTTTTAAAAGAGTATTATTATTATTAATGAATGAGGAATGAAATACAATATTTTAGCCGAATTATAATTGGTGTAAATTAAAATCGATAAGAGGAAAAAAATGTATATACATTAACTGAAAACGATATATATATATATATATATATATATATATATATCCTTTTCAGTTTATGTAAATATATGATATATAATACTTATTTAAACAGTTTATTATTGATAAAAAAAAGAAACAGATTAATTTATACGTTATGATTATCATTATTTAGTGAGTGAGGATGAAAATATTTATTAAATGAGTACGCTTTGATGCTTTGTTAATGAAACTTGAAAGTTTAAAACATTAAAAGCATGCATTAAATTAAAATAATAATACATTCTCCGATATTTCTCCATTTTATATATCCACAGCCAAAGTATCTAAATAATAATTAAAATTATTTGCATAGCAAATAAATATTTAAAAAAGTAAAAATACAGAAGTAAAGTTGATGGGAATAAATTTAAAAAAAGTAAACAAAGTAGAATTAAAAAATAATATTTAAAAAGATAATTAAATTTATAAAAATCTAAATATGAAAGGTTGAATAAGCATGTAATGTAAAAAAAAAAATTTGTTTGATATAATTGGCAATTGCTTGAACGAATCCTATTTATTATATATGTATGTAGGTAATGCTTTGCGCCCTTGCGGCCTAGGTATTTCCTGCGTAAGCCTCCCTGCCTATGTAATACTGCCCTCAGGCTCTTAGAAATTTATATGGCGAGTGGCAGAGCGTTGACGCATCGAAGCTCGCCGACCGCCAAGCAAAAGGAATATATGTATAGTACAGAAGCAAGGGAGAGAACGGTAAAGTAAAAGCGAAAAAGGTAAAAAAAAATATAATATAAAAATAAAATCCCGAGAGAAACCTTCGTCTCTTCTTCAATCTTTTCCAGGTAAATGGCAACGGTGGACAAGTATTGTCCCTTGAAAAAATGTGTCCAGGTGGTCTTTTTTTATTTTTCTTTCCAGGTTCCTTTCTAATGCTCAAATCATGCAGCATTAAAATCTTTTATATATTTTTCTATTTTAAGAAAAAAAATCTTTTTTTTTTTTTCATGTTTACGGTGAGTTGTATACGACATGAGCAAGAGAATAATACATAAATATATACATGTAACAAGAAAAAAACAAACAATTCCGGTGTAACGGTTGAGATGAGAGACACATACCAAAAGTCCATTGAATTATTAAATGAGAAAGATAAAATGATACAGCAATGCCTTTGGCATCAACTTGGGACTTTACTTTTGGGTATACACTATACGCTGTACAGACTTATCCTCGAAGTAGCTGATGCTGCGGGGGTTGCAAAAAGATAGACAGGACCAAGCTTTGCAGACAGGAAGGGGTGTTCCCGGTAGGGCTGTAGACTACCACGCCTACGACCCTGAAATTTCATCCCCTAAATGATTAAAACCTAATATACGGGGCACGCCTACAAAGCGATGGAGCTTGCTGAAAAGTTCACCCTATCTCGCGTTATTCCGAAAACAAGTTCACTTTCTGTCAAATTATATCCTACAGAATCAACAAGCAGATTGACAGAATTATCACAAAAAAAAATAAAAAATAAAAAATAACAACACTGTCTAGAAGTTTTAATGGAAATTTAATAACCAAGAGATAGTCGGCTAAGCGATTCTTTAAAATAATTTATTTAAAAATAATGTCATATATCATGGCAGCTCATAAATATTTTGATTATATGCGTTTATTAATGTTTGTCAAACTACAAAAGGCAGAAGATTCAATTGGGTGTGGTTGGGTACAAGGTCGAGAGTACTTGTGTGTATGAATCGTAAATGAAATAAAATAAAGTAAAATAAAATGATATACACACACGTGTATATGTATGTATAATATATAAGTGAATGTATATAAATAAAAAGAGAATAAGCGAACGAGAAAGATAGTAAATAAAAAAATTGAAAAAAAAAAAAAAATGCGGAAAGAAATGAAGGGTTAGTGAATTCGATCCCCCTTGGCGAATGCAAAATCAACGGGTTATTGTTCTTCTATACTGCATGCATCGTATGGGGTCTTACAGGGTTCTACTCTAGTCTTTAGAGACCGGTTTGTGTACCAATGATAATTCTATATGCACAGTTATGAATAAAAACATATGTGAATGAGAATAAACATAAGATATTAAAGTAAAGATTGCTATCAATAGTAATAAGAGTACATAATAATACGTAATATGTATACACAAAAAAAAATAATTTGTTGGCGCAAGAAATTTTTTTTATTATAAATTAAAAACAAAAATTTTCTTAGGCCGAGAAAAAATTTTTTATTGCTCTAAGAAAATTTATTTCCGCTTCAAGAAATTTTTTATTTTCAATTTGTAATACAGAAAATTTATCGAGGCAAGTAAAAATTTCTTACACCAAGAAGTCATTTTTTTCTGTGTATGTAGGGGGGAGGAGGCGCAAAACGGGGTACTTAAGGAAATATGTACTAAATTTTCGAGGACTTAAATACGCAAAATCTTTTTTTCTTTAATGATATTTAAAGCAAATAGAAAAAAATTTTATTTTTACGTGCAAAATCGGGTACCCCCTAAAAAAGGTGAAGAAAAAAATTTCTGGATATTAAATAAATTTTTTTGTAAGTAATTTACATAAAGAAAAATTACATTTTACATAATTATTGAATGCAAAGGAAGAAAAAAAAAATTTTGAATTGTTTTTATTATAAAATAAATGTAATTAACATTTTTCAACTGACACACGATTTTTGAAAAAGTTTATCAAAAAAAATTCAAAATAATACTTTCGGAACATTTAAAAAAAAAATTTTTTTTTATAAAATTTTGGGGGTATTCCGTTTTGCCTCCCGTCCTCTTTATTTAAATAAATTTATTAAATAAAAAAACTTACCATCGAGAGATAAGTAACCAGAATCACCGTACAAGTTTGTAACAATTGGTTTGACAGTGTCAAATGTAACTCTTACAAGTGAGTTGTTTTGTAGATCAAGATAATTAATAGATTGAGCGCCGGTAAAAATATCTGACGCTAAATGTGTAATTTTGTTGTTGCTCAAAACTAATTTACGTAAATTGCGCATTTTTTCAAATGCATTGACATTTATGTAAGAAATTAAATTATTATCAAGATCAAGCTCTTGTAATTCTGGCATTTCAATGAATGTCCGTTCACCGAGGGCTGATATTTTATTTGAACGTAGTATCAAACGTACGAGTGATTTTAATCCCATAAAGTGTTCAGTTGTTATCACTTGTAAATTATTGTCACTTAGTCCAAGTTCTTGAAGTGATGTTAAATGCTTGAATGCCCGATCGTGAAGAGTTGTAATATTGTTATGGTTCATAAAGAGCTTCTTTAACACCGGAAGATTGACAAAGACCTCCCTAAAAAACAAATTCATTCAACCATTAATCTCTATCCTCTAGTTATTTTTATTTTTTATTTATTATTTATTCAAGTGTAAAAATTTTATTTTTTTTTATGGACCATAAAAAATATCGCAAGTAAATGAATGAAGAAAAAAAAAATTTCTTACCTATTGATCTCGACGATTTGATTGTCGTCGAGATTGATAAAATCTAGCTGAGTCATGTTTACAAATGAATGTTTTTTCAATTGCATGATACCGCACTCAGCAATGTCAACAACAGTAACGCTTGGTTGGTTAGCAAATGCACCCTCACTTATTTCCTCAAAATTAGCATATCTAACATTTATCATTTTCAATTTTGTCAACGATTTAATTATTTTACTCGGTACATAAGACATGAGACCGCCAATTCTAACTTTCATTGACAACTTTTCAAGTGATACTTGTGACATAAAATAATCCCATATTGTGTCATCGGGTTTTGTTGCATCCAATACAACACAATTAGCCTCAGTTGCATTACCAATTTTGCTGACATCGCAATTACAAATAATCGGTTCTTCCGTTTGTACAAGATTACAAATATTTATTTGGGGGTTTTTTTTTCCCTTAATATTATTATTATTTTTTATTGTCGATGAACTACTGTGGCTTATTGTTTGCACAGACAATTGACTAGATGGCATAGAGTAACAGCCATAAGCAAGTAATTGTATCATAAATATAAATTCCATTAGTTTCCTCATTTTTATCTCTTTTATTACCTGCAACAAAAAACATTAAAAAAAAAATTAAATAAATAAGTAAAAAAACAGGCATTATGTTGTAGTTTTTAATCTCTTTTTTCTCGCATAAACGAGTATGCGTCGGAGAGAAAGATGCAGAAAAAAATGATAATATAAAAAAAAAGTAAATAAATAAAAAGTAAAGGGTAGACACAAAGACGGTAATTGAGTCGTTGTTGGTGGCGCTAGATGGAAAAAAAGTAGTCCTAAAGGTGGTGAGCTTTGAAAGATTACCCACAAACTGGAAAGCTCGAGGATGTGTCTCTACAACAAAAGACTTGGATATTTCGAGCAAAATTTATTATGCACTGAATCAATGTCTATGAATAATTAATATTGAAAGTACCGTCTGCGCATTTATGTGGTCGTAATGCGCACGTATATACATATAAATATACATATTGTCTTTCTTTCTTTCTTAGTACGCGATATCAGGTATAATAATATATATGATACATCTATTTATATATTTACAATACTGATACTTTTTTTGTCTGTTTAAATAGAGCGAATAGATACAGCCCCTTAGCATTTACCCTCGAAGGATTTGGCGCGTTGATTCGTCATCCCGCATTAACCGTATGACTGAAATTTCCATTGGATTTAAAATAATTCATGTGTGTTTACTGAGTGAATGAGTGAGTAAGTGAGATTCAGATGGCCCGCACGAGCGAAAAGAATCATCATCATCATCCCCTAACACTACTAATGTATTATATATATAAATACATTCACATATATATGTATATATGTACGTAGATATGTAACTATTCTCACGATGTCACTCGCTCTCTCTGACCCATGTCTTTTATTTGAATGAAAAGCCGCTCATACAATTGTCCCCTTTTTGCCTTTTACTTCTGCCCGCTTAGCTCTCATTACATTAGAATAGTGATCTCAGTGATCACTGCATCGTCACCATTATCAACAACGTAATAAATAATTAACGTCAGAGATTACATGTTCTTTTATTATCATTATTTTTTTTTTCTTTTTTATATTTTTTTATTACAGTTATTGTAAGGATGAGAAGTCAATGGACGAGATGACGATGTTGTTACATATATTTATATAAAAAAATATACAGTATAGTATTACTGATGTGTATATATCGAGGAGGAGCCAAGATTCAGCATAGGGTCACTCAGTGGGCTCATTCGATCAACTCAACGGGGTGCTTGACAAAAACCATTGTTGTTTCAACACAGCTGTCGAAATGAGCATGTAGGTACTACATACTATATATGTTCACCCTTATAAAGGAAAGATTCGAGGCAAGCGCCAGTAACCAGTAACCAGACCAGGATGAGAGTGTGTACCAGTTGAGTACATACTTGAGTAAATTTAATTCTGATTTTGCACATGCTTAATACTCATGTTTATTACATACTTCAATGAGCATTAACTTTTTGAGGACAATTAATCAAAGGATTAAGCTTTGGACACATTCTGTATTATATTTTTAAATAAATGTATTTATGTATATAGATATAGTAGTAGTAGTAATAATAATAATAATAAAAATAAAGGACGCGGATGTACCTGTCTCAGATATTTTTTGAAAGACTCAACACTTAATGGATTTACACAGCGGCATACTATTGAAAGTTTACTTTTGACGTGACGGAACCTGACATTTCCAGGATAATTTAAATAAAATGCAGGTGCAAAAATGTCAGGCACAAAGTGTATGACGCGTTATATTTTCTTGGATCGGTTCTTGTTGGATGTAGTCATTTAAGGTAGTAGTAGTAGTGACAACAGTGTAAGGTTTGATGCTGCAAGGTATAAGTGTGTTAAGAAATTTTAAAAAAGAAGAGTATATAAGTATAGTCTGTACGCGTCTTTTAGTCTGTATTTTAACGAATATGAATAACTGCCTACCGGTCTTCTGCCCAAGACCAACATCCAAAATCATTCAGGTAGTTTTTGTACCTGCAGTATTTCTTACAATCCCTCGCGCGTCCTTCTACCGTTTTTTTAGCATTCATAAATCTCGAATATTTTAAGCAAACTAAATTTACTTTTATGTTTTGGTTCTTTGGTTTTGCTAAATTTTCGGTATTTACAACTTTCACTTTTTCCCTACTATACGATGCATTATATCCTAACTTTCCATTATTTTCCTTAATTATAAAAAATTTTATTGGAAATAACTATTGATATTTTTTTTTATTTAAAAATAAAAATACTTACGTATTTTTTTATTTAAAGACGTAGATAATAATAGAAAAAAATTCACACTAACACTTTGGCACAGTCTACAAAAACACAATAATTATTATCAAGTTTAATTATTAATTAACACATTAACAATTGTAGTATTAGTATTTTAAAATACTTGTAATTTAATAAATAATTTTATTAAAAAAAATACGCCGCGATAAAAGGAAGTTTCTTCTCGCAGGATACATGCGCAGCGCGTGGCTTCCAAACTGCAACTTAAACAAGATCCCGCGTTTCAAAACGACGAACCCCGCGGTCATAAAAAAAAAAAAAATTCCATTAGACATTCCTTCTCGTCTTCCAGATGTCACTCATTATCAGTCATTATATTTCATATTTTTTTTTATTTTCAATCGGTATTTAAATGTTCTAAAATACCGACGTCACTCTATCGATAACTTATCATGATTTTGAAATTAGCAGACAATTAACAATTTTCGGATTTTTTTTTCAACAATTTAATTTGTAAAAAAATAAAAATATGCACATGTAGAAAATTTTAAAAACTACAAGTGCAATTTTATAAAATGTATTTTTTTTTTATAATTTATTGTTTAAAAAAAAATCCAAAAATTATTGGACGTCCGCTAACTTTAGTATCATAACTTTTCAATTACATGCCCAAAAAAAATGTAAGTCAAAATTTTATAATAAAAAAAAAATTTTAATTTAAAAATCATATAAATTAATTATTTATTTGAATTCAAAAAAATGAGCGTGAATGTAACAGACGTCAGGCAAATTTAAAATTATAAATAAATAGAGTTAATAATTAATAAAATAAAATTTTTTAAAAATGTGCATTTAAAAAATTTTGAAATTCATAAGTGGATTTTTTATAAATATTATTCTTTTAATTATTTATAATTTTAAATTTGTCTGACGTCTGCTACATTTACACTCATTTAAAAAATTTAAATTTAGCGCGAAAAGTTTGAATGTAATATGCTGCCGCCATTAGGCCAATAAAGAAAATGAAATTGAAGATGATCCTTTTACACGGAGGGGATAAAGTAATCGTTGACGTCATAGTCGTGTAATCCCGTGGAAGTTCGAGTGGCCCGATATCGCCCGAACGGGTCAATGTCTGAGAAGGCTTCGAAAAATCGGTGACTGTAGTGTGTGGTGTTCCCGAGGACTAGAAATAAAGACATATAAATAACGACGAGGAGTTATAATACCGCGTTTAAATAACGCGGCCAATAACGTCCATTAATTGTGTAACGACTTACTACATATATATTTAAATAACAATAATAATAATAATAATAATAATATATAAAAATATAATTGACAGTGTGAATGACAAAAACGGTCGTGACGCCGCCCACACGTCGTCGTCGTCGTCGTCGTTAACGCGAGCTTGGCTTTCGTCATCGCCCCCGCGGGAAAATGGTCTGCACGACGACAAATTATTAAGTTTTAACTGATGGTAATATTTTATTTTAAATAATAATTATTATTATTATTATTAATATTTATTACAGAAATAATATTCACCCCAAAATGATAATAATAAAACAATTATTTCTGTATCAGTGAGTACCGTTTAGTTTGACAATTATAATACGAGATTTAACGTGACGTGAAAGACGAGCGGAAGAGAGTGCGAGTGGTGTTGAGGTAGGAGAGTAAGTCTCCAATCGTGCGTAAGTTAGTGATAGAGAAATATCATATACTGATACTAAAAAAAAAACTGATGTTTAATTAAAAAATTACCCGATAAAAATTTAAAATTTAAAGTCAATGTGAAAAAATTGAGTGGTAAATTTTAAATGGTACTTTGAATGAAATAAGAAAAAGCATCATGTTAATTTAGGTGACGTCGTAGTAAATTAATTTGAAAATAAGTAAAATCGAAGAAACGAAGCAGTGTATTGCGTTACTTTGAGAGAAAGAAGTAGGGAAAAGGTGCGACGTGGGCGATCAGAATTGAGTACGTCTGTATAATCTTTTTGATACAGTCTATTAGAAACGACAGTTGTATTGAGTTAACGCACCATCATAGTCACGGTTAAGTGTTTCAGTGTCCTAGAATTCTAGTGTATAAAGAAAATTTTAAGTAGAAGAAAAATAAAAGAGATACATAAAAAAAAAGAAAGAAAAAAAAAGTAGAGGAAAAGAATAAGAAAAAGGTAATCTTCATTGAGTGTGTGTGGCTATATAATTGTCGTCGTTATCATCGTATAGTAGGTTGTCCGTGCGCGGCGCGTTACTATAAACCATTCTAAAAACGTTGATTCATTCTGCTGCTCTTCTTTTTGGTATCTACTGCAGCACCCTCTTGCCCGCTGGTTCTCTATGTATGTGTAGTTTCTTGATTACTAGCAAGTGCGCTGTACCGCCGTTTCTTTTTTTTTTATCGTTGTCAAGTACCGATGATTATAATAAACGTACGACAACGAAAACAACCACAACGACAAAATTTAAATATACAATAATAAAAATTTTTAAATTTACAAGAAAATTTGATTTTTAAAATAAAATATTAAAAGACAATCATCAGGACGAGTACTACGAGGTATTTTTGCCTCAGTAAGACTAAGATTATCAATAATAATCAGCAGGTACAACAGAAACGGATCACGGAAATACGAATCTTCAATTCCGGATAAAAGTAATTTTATTTTATTGTTTTTAAATTTAATTGAAGATTTAGTAACTGTACTTTTATGTGTTTAGGAGTAAAATCGTTGATTGACGTGATATCTAGCTCGTTGCTGTTTTACGTACGATTAAATTAACTAAGTACTACTCTACCGATTGAGTAAAGAAGAGCGTGTAAACGGAGAGACAAGAGAGGCTATACCATCATAATAATAATTTTCATCAGCAGTTATCGTTGGTAAAATAGCTGATGGGTACGCGATGTGATATTGGCTGTCATTGATGTACGTGATATTTAATACAACAAGTTGGATTAATAATTATTATTGTAATAATAATAATAACAATAGTAGTATTAATAATACTATTGAAACAACTACGAAAAAGTTTGAATCATTAACATCAAAAGTCAAAGAACTAGTGTTGTGTTTTTTAATAAAATTGTCATTGTCAAGAGGAATAAATCACAGGTCGTACGAATTTGATTTCTTAAAAGCGGAAGAGACAAAAGTGGAGGTGGTGGCTTGCAATTCAGAATGAGCGGCCGTCCAAGGACCACCTCTTTTGCTGAGGGGACTAAACCCCCCGCGAATCCGCCCCTGGGCGGCATGAAGATCAGCAGTGAGTAGTTTTACCACGCCATTCCATAACCTAACCTTTCTTTACTTCTTTTTTTTTCTTTGTACCCTCTCCTGCTCACATAATCACTTTTTTCCTAATCCCGTTCATACATTGTTTTTTTTTTTTTTTTTTTTTTTAAATTCATTTCTATTTTATTTGTTTTTTATTTTTCTTGTTAAATTTTTTCAATGTGTCATGTTCACGTCATTGGTAATTTTTTATTTTAAATTTAAAATATACTTAAATTACTTTTTAATTCTGACGTAGATTAATAAATTAAACTTGATAATAAATTAGCTGCTGATAAATGAGGTATAAATTTAATTTAAGAATTAGAGTTTGGAATTTAAAAAGTAGCCCATTAAATAAATTTTATTTTCGGCCCTGACTGGCCTTAAACGTCAGCAGTACTCGTTTTTCTTGCGACATTTTATAAATAAATCATTTTTATTTTTGTTAACAGATTGATGTATATATTTATAGATTCTTATTAATTTTGGGTATTGATATAGATGATAGTTGAATGATTTTTCAAGTTCATATGCTCCATGTACAATTATTCTCAATTTTAATGTCGATATCATTCTGTTTCTCCATTTTTTTTTTTTTAATATTTTTCTGTCATTTCGCGGTTAATTTGAATTTTTAAATTTATCATTACCGTCTGCGGTTTAATTATCACGAATAATTTTAGTTGCTAATTAGTTAATTGATGATAAATGGAGGTAAAATCGACGTTATTATCATGTATTAGGTTTAATTTAATTTTTTTTTTTTTTGTTCGCTTGACGATAATGAATAATGTGGTGCGCCCGCGCTCGCGCCAGCGCATTTGATAACTTTATACCTACCTGACAACTGAGGTAAAGGTTGTTCATTAAAATTTGTCTATTGTATTGTAACCATTGGCTTCTTGATTAGATTACATACTTCCCACCTAAACTTTTTCGATCCAGACGATGAGTAAACTAAAAAAAAAATATTTCCGACAGCCAACGAAAAATAAGAACAAAAATATTTAGATTTAGTCTATTGATTCAACAAACTAAATATTAATATCTTTTTTTTTATTATTTTATTTTATATGTTAGGACTATTACGCTAAAAAAAATATATATATATATATATATATATATATATATATATATATATATATATATATATATATATGAATAATTTTCTAAATAAATAATATAACAGTCATTTTTATGATCCTGAAGTTAATTAAAAAATTTTTGATTTTTTTTTAACAAATCGATTACAAAAAAATAAAAAATAAAAATATGCACATGTGGAAAATTAAAAAAACTATAGGTGCAATTTTTGTAAATACTTTTTTTTTTCAATTTATCGTTTTGGAAAAAAATTAAAAAATTATTAGACGTCGGCTAACTTGAGTATCATTAATTTTTCTTAAAAAAACGGAGATGAAATAAAAAAATTTTGATAAACTTATTGTTATATACATTTGAAATCTATTTGTTTGTTGACAAAATGATAGAACAAATAAATATATCTTTATAATATGAACTTAACTTTACATCTGGACAGGACAGTCATTGTCCGTATATATCTATATTTATATTTATATATAATAAATGATAGGAAAATCTAATTGTCACGCATCATTGAACTTGATAACATTCGGAAGACTATTGAAGGACGCAATGCGACATTGATGACGACAGTGTTGATGAGTTGTCGACGACACTATTGTAATATAAGATTTACTTTACAATAGACTTTGACGTACGTTTGTTATAATTTAAATCTTCGGTTATCGGTTAAATATTTTTTTAAAAATTATATAAGTCATAATTCCGGTAGTTGAGTAAAAATATTCCGCTGTCAATATGCAAATCATGAAGAAAAAAAAAAGATATTTATTAATGTGGGATTTGAAGAAATGACAGGTGTATTTTTTTTTATTTGATTTAAATATATACTTTTGAAATTTTAATTTAAATTCTATATTTAATTTAGAAGTAGAGATAATTTTAATTAGTAAACAATTGTTAGATATGATAAGGTCGGAAAAAAAATTTAAAAAAAACCAATTAAGTATAGATGTATATAAATTTATATGTATTAAGATTTGCTGGAGTACGTGACTGATATTCAAAACAAGTTAGAGAGTTGACATAAAGTGTGAGATCGCTTATCCGTTTGATTGGTGCGCTGGCGCACTACACTAGTTAACTTTGTTAGTGCGTTATCTTCTTACGTTGACTAAATATAGCGCGAAACATTCGACGAGTTAACGTACAAGTAAACGCACCGAGTTATCGTATTAAAGTATATGTAGTTAATAATTTATAATATTATATTTTTATAAATATCAATCAACAGTTTCATTATTTTTTTAGATATTTAAATACATATTTTTTGTATTATTTTTTTACTAAAGATTTTTGTTTAAAAATTATAAACAAAATAACAATTATTTAATTTAAAAAAAAAATAACTGAGAGTAAAGAGAAATAATTAAAATTTTTTTTCAAAAGGTCTTTGTGTGTTTAAGTGTTATCACTTATTATCGTGGTTAGTATGATGATTAGTAATCATATGATTATAATATAAAATTACTAAAAATAATTATATTATATCGTGTTTTATTGAACTTATACATTACTCTTATATTTATGTGTTATTTTAAAAAATAAGTGATTAAATTTTTTTTTACACTAATATTAATAGTGTTACAAGTTACTTGTAGTTAAATACAAGACTAGGATTAACTTTGAACAATTTATTTAGTTGTAAATTTTTTAAAAAAATTAAATTTAAAAATAAAAATGACTTCGTTGACTGCTCTGAATTGGTCAGAACCACGTCAGAATTGGAGATATCCAAAAACAAGTTTACAAAATATTAATAGCAATAATGACATTAAATTAAGTAGTTTTATTATTGATAGTGATAAAAATAATCGTATAAGCGATAGAAATAATAATAATGGTAATAATACTAAAGTGGGTGATAAAAATAGAAAAATGTCATTCAAAAATTATAAAGGAATTCGTAACTTATTTACGAGGTTAACAGCAACTAAATGTGAGTAATTACTAATTACCAACAAACTGATATGTTATAAGATTAACAAAATAATCAACTGATTAATTTAACGAATAACACCATTGACGTGATATATTTCCATTGTCTAATATTTTTTTCCAAGTAATTGAGATTATAATCGCTGTAGTATATTTAGAATTTTATAATTACAGTAGTCAATTATTTACTTATTTTTTTCTTTTACTTCATTTTACTTTTCTTTCATCCTTGTTACATTTTTTTTTCCTTTTTTTCACTTTTTACGTTCACATAGCACTGTAGCGTTTTCGTATTTTTCGCTTGTTTCTATGGGTGGTGCAATGTGCAATTCAGGCAAGGATGGCAGTAAAGTGACCACTGTGGTAGCAACACCTGGTGCTGGTCCAGATCATCCACAGGAGGTATCATACACTGATACTAAAGTTATTGGCAATGGGAGTTTTGGAGTCGTATATCAGGCTAAACTTTGCGACAATGGTGAAATGGTAGCAATCAAGAAAGTACTTCAAGATAAAAGGTTCAAGGTTAGTTGATAATCACAGCGCTATTTATTATAATATTTATTTATTATTATTAACAATATTAATTATAGTGTTTATATTTTTCATCACAGAATAGAGAACTCCAAATAATGCGACGACTGGAGCATTGTAATATTGTTAAACTTAAATATTTCTTCTACTCTAGTGGTGATAAGGTAATTTATTGTTATATTTTTTTAGTGATAAATTATTATTATTATTAATAAATAGAACATGTTATTAAAATAAATATTTTATTTAATAATTATAATTAAACAGTACACAATGACTTTTATTGTTTATAGATAAAATTTTATCTTTAAAATTTTAGATATGATATAAATATTTTATCATTCATTAAATTTAATTTATTGACATGTTCTTATAAAGAGGAATGTCAAAATTGAGCATTTAAAAGATAAAGTGATTACAAATAAAAATTAATTTAAAATTGAAATAAAAAAAAAAAAGTTGCATTAAAATGTCTTTAGATGAATGCATGCACTATTGTTGTTCCTCTATTATTTTGTAGAACGTCTTAAACTCAACTAATCCAGTTTTTCATGTGTCCGTAAGTTACAAGCGAACCCAAATGTAGATTTTTGTTGAGTGATTTCTCTTACGGAGTTTTAGGCTAAACATGCTTTCATTTTATTCCCCAAATATATATCTGTATCTATATAAGGAATAGTGGGGCAGGAATGGGATATTTAAGATAGTAAATACTTTAGTCGAAAAATGTCGAAAGTTTTTTTTTTTTATTTTATTCTACTAGCGTCATAATTAAACAAATTTTTTTGTAAATAAATTTTCAAATACCAACAACTTATTAATTTTTTTTGTCAGATCAGTTTAGTTTGTCGAGAAAAAAGTTTTTTTTTGTTCATTTGAAAACTAGTTTAGATAAGTTCAAAATTATCAGGATTTAAGGGCATTCTTGCGTGACTCGTGAGTCAAATGAGGGCAAGCTGTTTAAAATTTAATTCCAATGCTATTAAGTTTTTGAAAATATCTCAATAATTTTTTGATAATTAATCAATTTTTTTAAACTATCGAAAATATTTATATAACAGTTATTGTAAAAAATGAAAAATTTTTGTTAGACATTACTTTGACTTAAATTTTTTTGTGATAACAAATCCGGCAATATCACAAATTTCAAATCTCAATATACATATATATGTAAATATATGATTAATACATATCATGGATGATAATAATAAGAATAATTATAATAATGTGAGAAATGATGATGAATCTTCTAAAAGGAAGAAAGGAATTTGTTTAATTACTTGTGATTAAACGAATAACTTAAATATTTTGAGAGTAAAAATAACCTTCTAATAAATTTTATGGTCTCCTTTGTCTACGCTTACAAACATATGTTTTTTTTTTTTTTTCATCGTGCAACGTTGCCGGTTTTCAAAACGGGCAATGACGTGACGTCATAATTTCAGTTTTACTAACCATAATTATTAATAAATTATTCAAATCATCGATAACACTATTTTTTTACAACGATTATGTCATTAGCATAAATTAAATAATATTTTGAAACATTATTTGTCCCTTTCTCTATTCTAATAATATTTTTTTTATAAAGTTGACACATAAAAAGTTATACAGTAGACTCTGGTTATAAGTTACATTTCTGTCTATACTCTTACTTACAGGAAAAAATGAAATTGACGTGAGAGTGAGTAGAGCGTCTGATGTAACTTATAACCAGAGTCTACTGTAGTTTCCCATAAGACTCTGTGTTGGAACTTTGAATTTTAATCATTAATAACTTTTTCAAATGATCGATAACATACACTGAAATTTTAAAGAACAATAATTATTGATTCATTCTTGTCAAAAATATATAATTTGAATTTTTATCTAATAGTAAGCCTCACGCAAGAACGTCCTTAAGCTTTTCAATGATTCCTTTACACCCTGAATTTAAAAAAAAATCTAGCGTCCCGTCATACCCCACCTTTCCTTATATTAATTATAATTTAATAGAACAAATATATTCTCTCCACTTTATCGATTTTATTTTTTTTAATTTTTTATAAAGATTTTATCACAATTGCTAATTTGTTTACATTTAAATAAATGTTAAATAAATAAAATTAATTGTTAGTGTGACATGTAAAAGAAATCATCTAATAAATTAAAAGCTTGCAAAATAAAAAAAAAAATTATAATAAAAATTATGTAGAAAAAGCAGCTTGATTAGTTTATTTATAGTCATAGTTATTTATATGTGGAAATTGTTTCGTGTCAGTTGATAAACGTTCACGATACAACAGCCACAGTGTCATTTATTCGTGATCGTATTTTTTGCAAATTATAACGTGGCAAAAAAATAAATGTCATAATCATTTAAATGTTTTAGAAATAATTTTCTTTTTGCTAACAAATTATTTTGAAATTTTGAAATCTTTATTTTTTAACTATTATTATTACTAGTAACGTTGATTATCTTTCATAATATTAATTATAGTTATCCCATTTTGGGATATTTTTTTTTTTTATTTTATTTTATGTTTTTGTTTTCATCACTATCTTTAGAAGGATGAAGTTTATCTCAATCTTGTACTGGAATATATACCGGAAACAGTGTATAAAGTTGCGCGGCATTACAGCAAGAGCAAACAAACGATACCTATGAGTTTCATTAAGGTAAATAATTTATTTACAACAATTTAAAAAAAAAAAACATTCATTTAATTATTTTTTTTTTTTTTTTTAAATTAAATTCAATTTTATTGATAATAATTAATTGATTAATGTTTCAGCTTTATATGTATCAACTGTTCCGATCGTTGGCATATATTCATTCATTAGGAATTTGTCACAGAGACATAAAACCACAAAATTTACTACTTGATCCAGAAAGTGGTGTATTAAAACTCTGTGACTTTGGTTCAGCAAAACATCTCATTAGAGGAGAGCCTAATGTGTCTTACATCTGTAGTCGTTATTATCGAGCACCAGAACTCATTTTTGGCGCTATCGATTATACTACAAAAATCGGTAAAAAAAAAAAAGAGTTTATCATTTAAGGCAGTTGTCGGGTAATGAGCGTAGTGTCAGAAAATTTTAAAATTTTGTATACTTAAGAGTATTAAGATACAATTACCATTGGTAGAAGATAATTTATTGGAAATAAAATGGTCTACCAAAAGTCCTACGACATTTTGTCATAAAACTGATATTTTCGTCGGGAATAACTTTTGAAAGAGTAAATTTATTGAAAAATTATAAGAGGCCTTTTTTGTAGGGCTTTCAATTTCTAATGAGAATTTGTATTGACCTTTGCGGTAAAATGATTAGCTGATGAGTTATAAAATTTCAAATTTGAAAAAAAAAAAAAAAAAATTCTGTGTTATTTAAATGGAAAATAAAAAATTGCAATCAGGGAGTACTTAATTTTAATACTAAGGGCTCAAATTTTAACAGGCGTTTTCTTTTAGCCTACTGATACTTTAGTGTGTGTCCTTGAAAAAAAAACAAATAGTTGATTTTTTTGAATCGGTCTAATATATATTTATTTTAATAATAAAAACAGTAATTAGGTAATTTTTAACTACAGATTATATATATAACCGGACAATATTTAAGCTAATAACACCGAAAGGTGTGAAAGATAACACTCACATCTTGTTAAAAGTACATCTCTTGATAATTCACACCGTTAATTCATACAGCGGACACCGTGTAAAGTCCTCGAGTACCATTTTTACACCAAAAATTTTTTACAGTGCATGTATATATGAGTAGTGTGTTGGTATACTCGCGGGTACAGTATCAAACAAAAACAATGTCTCGTCTTAACTACCACCTAGCCTACTCTTAGCACGCATATGGCTTGTAACTTTTTGACAATATTGTAGCTGGGCAACTGCCTTAAATCGTTAATTTGTATTTGAAATTGAATTAATTTAATATTAAACATATATCTTAATTATTAATATATTTTTCACAGATGTATGGAGTGCTGGTTGTGTATTAGCAGAATTATTACTCGGTCAACCAATATTTCCAGGTGACAGTGGTGTTGATCAGCTTGTGGAAATAATTAAAGTTCTCGGTACACCGACACGCGACCAAATTCGTGAAATGAATCCGAATTACACAGAATTCAAGTTTCCACAGATTAAATCCCATCCTTGGCAAAAGGTATGGTCTTTATTGATTATTAATCAATCACTTCATTGCGTGCTTGTTTATATTAGATTTACTTTAAATAATTTACAGAAATTTGAATTTACATATTTATCAGTAACGGATTTTATTTTTAATCCTCTATCGGAATTTATTTTTATTTGTTTACTTATTTATTTATTTTTCTTTTTTTTTTTTTACCTCGTAAATCATTAAACAAATCAGGTTTATTCTCGTCATTACAGTTCATGCTCCAACGAATGAGCGCTCCAAAGTGTACGACAAAGCATCAAAAAATTAGAGTAAGTGGTTTCTCTTGAAAGAATACGTGAAAATTGTTGCCACGAATTTGCGTTGATTTTTTTATTTTTATCTCCATATTCTTGACCAATTCAAACTAACAACAAAAATGAAACAATCAAATGAATTATGTCTTTAAAAAAAAAAAAAAAAAAAAAAAAAAGTTTTCTTTAAATTTCCTCACTTTATTTTATTTTTAGAATTTTTTTTTAATTAAATAAATTTAAAAAAAAATATGAAAATAAAATAATAAATCGTGTGTCGTGTGATATCTACTTTAATTTATTTTTTTTCTCTCATTCTTTTTTTTTCTCTTTTTCTCGAGTCATCTCCATTTTTTTGCTCGCTGATTCATCAGACAGTTAACAACACTAACGTAAATTCCATCGTCTTGCCGAAGATAATATTAAAGTTGCAGAGAAAAATCACTTACTCTAATAATATGCCATAAAAAATATAATTATTAATAAAAATTATTTTTATTAATAATAAATAATTATTAAAATTTTTTTATAAATTATATCGCTTTCAATTATTGATAATAATTCAAATTTTCATTATAAATTATAACTATGGTCATAAATTATCATATTTGGCTTTACCTTACACTTTATATCGCATTTTAAATGCCTTATTTACGGTACTCCGTATCCTAATTTTTTTTTCTTCTTCATTCCACAAAATAATTTTATAATTACTATATTTAATTATAGACATTTGTATTTCAACGTCTTATTTTTATTCCATTTTATTTATAAAATATATTCCCGGATTTTTTTTTTAACAAATCAATTACAGAAAAAAAGAAAAGTAAAAATATTCACATGTAGAAAATAAAAAAAACTACAGGTGCAATTTTTTTAAATATTTTTTTTTATAAAATTATCGTTTTGAAAAGAAATTAAAAAATTACTAGACGTCAGCTAACTTCAGTATCTTTTTTTTATGATCCTAAAGTTAACGGACAATTAACAATTTTCGGATTTTTTTTCAATACATCAATTAAAAATAAAAAAATTAAAAAAAAATGCATGTGTAGGAAATTAAAAAAACTATAAGTGCAATTTTTTAAAATATTTTTATTATTAGTATCATAATTTTTTTCGTTCATATAAAATTAAAAACAATAATATACTTATTATACAAATGTATGAAAAATAATTTATTTCAATGATGCTACAAGTAGTAAACTCGCAATAAATTATTCAACATGACAATACAATATCTGAGAAACATTATTGATATTTTTTTTTACATAAACACTATTCTTGATTCAATAGCCAGTTTGCTTATTATAATTATTTTTATTGTCAATCATTAAATAATATAGACAAATAGACATGTAAAAAATAATCGATAGCAATAAATAAATATTTAATGTTATTATCGAATACAAAGTATTAAAAATAAGGTAACAATAAATTAAATATTTTTAAATATACATTTAAAAAAAAACCAATCAATAGGAGTTTTAATAAAAAGCAAAATGAAGATTCTTGAAGTAAAATATTTTATATTATATACTTAATTGATTTTTCTTTTTTTTTTAAGGTATTCCGAGCACGTACACCACCAGAAGCAATGGATTTAGTATCTCGACTTCTTGAATACACACCACCATTACGAATAACACCACTAGCTGCATGTGCCCATCAGTTCTTCAATGAATTACGAGAGCAAGGAACATCATTGCCAAATGGCCGTGAATTACCACCTTTATTTAATTTTACTGAACATGAATTACGAATTCAACCTAATTTAAATTCACAATTAATACCTAAATATATGCGATCGTCGGAAACGAGTACCGATGGTGGACAGCCAGCCGAAACTACGACAACCACTGCATCTGCCAGTGGTAATTCAACTGATAGTAATGTTAACACAACAACACCTTCCGTCACACAAAATTCAGATGCTAATCAATCGACCATGGCTTGAATAAAAGCTAACTAAAACATTAAATAAATAAATAATAAATTTAAAAATAAAAATAAATAATAAAAATTATTTTTCATCGTTACGACTTTGGAGATTTATCATTTAGAAAGAAAAAAAAAAAGTACACATCCTTATTGAACGGATAAATCAATAAAATTTATTATTTATTATATCTCAGAGACTGTGAGATATGGATGCCCCGTTGTAAATTGAACTCAATTCAAACTATAAATGATTTAAAACTGATGTAAAATTACTTTTATTTATATTTGAGACTTTTATTATTACAAAGATATATATCTATATCTAAAATTCTTTTTTTTTTTTTTTAAATAATTAGTTATAGTAAAATGAGCAATTACTTAATTCACGTAGCAATTAATTTAAAGTAATTATTACATCAGTTTTATCAAGTGGATTGAATTCAGTGTATATATAATAGAAAGAACTGGTATGAGGCCTCTTAAAAAAAGGGTTTATATATGCAAATATAATACTTGGTTAAAGAGAGATGTGTTAACGTAAATAATGTGGTGGTAGTACGTTAGAATCGTTTGCGTCGTCTTTTTATCGAGTTTTGTTTCGACAATTTAAATGAAAAGTAAATTAATTAATTAAAAAAAAAAAAACAAAACATTAAATGCAGGTCAATATTCAAATGAGGCAGCATCATTATACACATACTTTTTTTTTTGTTTTTTTAACAAGTCGACGAAAATTAATTAAAATAAATGCAAATACAATACTGATTAAATATTAATATAGCGAATATTGATACAAGTGCTGTTCTTATATGTTCGATTGATTATTGTTATTGTCGAGTGGTTTTATTATTATTGATATTGTCATTATTTTTAATTATTAATATTATAATTATTACTATTAGTCTTCTTTTTTTTTTGTAATAAATGTGAGACTTTATTAATTATTACTCGATAGTTAGTCCCAATAAAATCGTTCGCATTTGACGTGAAAAAAAATTAGTATATTATATACCTAGGCCAGTAAAATAAGAAAAGTCTTAGAGCACATGTAATTGTTGGCCGAGGTGAAGCCGAGGCTGACAAACATGTAGTCTGAGGCTTTCTTTTTTACTGGCCAAGGTGCGTATACTATTTTTCTGCTCGACGAAGCCGGAAAGTTGCAACTTCGTTTAGGGCAGCGGCCCGAAAGTTGCCACTTTCCGGCCGGAGGGCAGAAAAATTGATATTTCGATAAAATATAAAATTGACTGGTGACTAATTTAAATTATTAAGACAATTATAAATTTTTAGTAAAATAATAATCTTTGTTTGAATAATAATATAGTGTACAGTGGGTCTCACATGTTTAATATATACGAGTGATTGTCTAAATTTGCTTGTTTATTTTTTTCATACTTTCGACGAATACTGTAGCATTGTATAATACATAAGATATGTGTACGTTTATTAGCTCGATTCAAATTTAACGTTTATTATTATTATTATTATTATTATTATTATTATTATTATTATTATTATTAAATTAAATATATAAATAAATAAATATAAATATATTTAAATTATAAGAATGGATTATTAAGATCAAATAATACTCTCTATATAATATAATTCATAACTAATGTATCTGGAATAAAAATAAAATACATTTGTTGATGTATTTTTTAACATAACTAAAGAGAAAAAGAAATAGAAACAAACAGTGCCTGCTATTATTGGTTTTTTTTTTATTATTTCATTACACCATTTAACCCTTTAGGAATACTGTAAACAATGTAATAATAATTATTTATTATCTGATTGACTACTTGTTTTAATTTTCACGAAAACCATATGATATTTATATTTAAATAAATTAATAATAATTATCTTGATAAGAAATGAAATTATTTTAATTGATGGATGTGTTGGATTGATATTAATTCCTAAAGGGTTTAATAAATTTATTAATTTTACATGATATTCATCGCACATCATTCATAAACATATCATTGTATACTGATAAATAGTGTGAAGAGGAATTTAAGAGTAACGAGATAAGAGTGGAATGAATAAAAGATTTTAACACTATTTTTTTATTAATATTTGTTATTAATAAAATCAATTATTGTTTGCAATATTTATAGGGCCCACTGTCTTTTAATTATTTTATTTAACATATAATAAATATAGATATTAATCAAATAAAAATATATACAAACAATTACATTTAAGGCCATGCTCAGACAGTGCCTCCCATTTTTTTTAAATTTTCAATTACTTTTAAATCTCAAGCGAAGCAAAATTTTATCATTAATTTTCAAAAAATTGAAACTTTAATTGAAAAAAAGAACAATTTCCCTGAGATGTAGAATTTAAAAAAAAATTTCTTACAGTTATTATTAATTAGGAGTTGAACGAAATTAATTTACTGAATTTTAGCCTACAAAATTTGAAAATTTTACTGAGATTCACTCAGAAATTTCGTTTAACTCCCAGTTGATATAAACTGTAAGTAATTTTTTTAAAATTCTACATCAGCGAAATTGTCCTTTTTTCAATTAATGCTTTAACTTTTTTTTTAATTAATTAATAAAATTTTGATACGCTTATGACAGTTGGAAATTTTTAAAAAGTGGGCGGAACTGTCTGAGAATACTCTTAATATTTTTCATTTTATACCATCAGACATTGTAGCAATTTAAATTTGTATATTGAATGCCTTACTCTACTTTTTTTTTTAATGTCTCATACTATATTTATTTAAATGTCAATATCTTTTATTATTTTCTATGCAGTGTTATTTAATTGGTTGATCATAACAATAATATTTAAACGCATGTACAAAGTTTAAAATTATAAAAAGCTCATGCCAATGCTACAAGAATTTTTTTTTATCATTATTTGAAGTTTAAAAAAAACTAAAATAGATTTGAAACATTCAATTTTTTTTCATTGAATTTTCGTCTTGATAAATAATTAAAATTTTTTTTCTTCTTAATTAATTAATTAATTGATTATTATTTAAGTACTGATAAAATGAGTCGCGTTAACTATAATAATAATAAATTATAAATACTGCGTATAATTATTTTTTATATAGATAATTTATAAATGATTAGTTTATATATATATTTTTTTCCTGAAAAAGTTGCATTAATAAAATATATTTAAATTGCTTGATGTCAAATAACAAATAATAAGGGCCAGTTTTTCAAACCGGGTATAAATTATTATTGTTGGTATATCTATATATATGTATACTAATAATATATATATATATACGAGCAATATTAATTTAAACCCAGATAAAAATAAACCCGGTTTAAAAAACTGGCCCTGTGTGTATAAATTAAAATATAATTTGTGTGCGTAAATGTATATATATATAATATTTAATAATTTTTTTTCTTATTAAATTAAAAATTATTAAATTTTTGGTCTTAGTTTATTTAAACGCTTGAGTAATTCATTTATAAATAAATAATTGTATTATAATAAAATGCCATCTCATATTTATATTTGTCAAATTTTAATAAAAAAAATTTTTTTTCTGTTTTTTTATTTAATTTTTTAAATTTATTTGTAATTTAATTTGTAATGAAAAATGTGTGTGCATATATATTTATATATATAAGATAAAAGGACGATGCAATGATATACAAAAAAGTACTATTATAAAATAGTGTACAAAATAATAATGCCAGATAAAATCAATATGCTACCACTTAAATAAAAACGTTAATATTCAAATGTTACAATTAAATTAAAGATAATTATTAATAATGATAAAACATAATAATTATAATTAATGTGCCCGTAAATGTCTAAAAATTCTGGCACACAAATATATAGTAATATAAAAATTGTTTTCTTGTATAATTAAGTAGCTTAAAGAAGAAATAATGTAAAGAATAAATAAAACTAAAAACATGACAAGTAATCGAGTGAATAAAATGAATACGAAAAGAAAAAAAATTAAAAATAAGCTTATTTATATTAATATCATTAGGCCAAAACTTTCAAGACACGATCGCTTAAATAAAAGCGGCATAAAAAATTTTAAATCTGTATTATTTATGCTAATACCGGGAAATATTAATAATATTTAAAATTGTGTGGTAGACATCAGTGTTCTGAAACAACAAAAGTAATAATTATATTTCTTTTTGAATTTAGAATCTTCCTTCATTACGAAAAATATCATGAGCACGTGCTTTTCATGTTACACAATAAAACTGACAAAATATAAGAAAAATATAAATTCATTAATTGTTTAAACGGGTGAGTGACTCAATTCTAAAAAAAAAAAAATTGAATTATACTTAAAGTGCGTTTTTACACCATAGGGAGCAAAAATGAAATTTGCTAAAAGCACGCTTTGATAGTTTCCACTTTTTCATAAAAAATAAAATAATATTGAATACCAAAAAAAAAAATGAACAATTGTTTATACGATACATTCAATCTCTTGTATATTTGGCAATTTATAGCCTCTATATGCTACAACTAATAGTATAAAAATAAAATGTAATAAATAAATGAAAATTTTAAATCAAGTTTGTCAAGTAAACAATGGAAAATAAAAATGCATAAATGCTCATTTCGTAATAATTTATTAAAAATTAATAATAATAATTATAATAATAATAATAGTAATAATAATTATGAAATAAAAAAAAAGATAAATAAATAGTATATTGTGTGGCAAGGGATGAAAGAAAACGATTTCAGACCAGGGTAAACTTGGCTGCCATCACCCGCAGTCTGAAATCGTGTTTCATCCTGAGTTACACACTAGATTTTTCATGATTACCTGCATTGGAACTTAAAGTTTCAGTATCAGCAGCCAGTCAGAAACAAATTAATTTAAGACCAATAGTGTCATCAACTATGAATTGTCATTTGCAATTTATAATTAAGCAGAAACTATAAATACTATTTATTATTGACACTAATTTTTATAAAACTTAATCACAGTCAGAACTGTCATTTACGTAAATAAAATAAATGGTTTGAAATTACTATTAAACAAATGACAAGTATCAGAGTTTAAATTGCGATAGCTTTCAGTAAGCGGGTAGAAACATTAAATGTTTCTTCCCAAGGAACGAAACATAGTATATTACACACCTAGGGAGGAAAGGACACTCCAACCCGCGTGTAAAATTGCCTACCCGAGTCGAAGGCGATCTGTACCTGAAAGTTTGAATTTTTGCCTCTGTTTCTAGGAAGAATTTTTATCATTTATTTTCTCATAAAAAAAATAAACGTTTTTCTTCCCTCTAAACAGGGCAGAAATTTAAACTTTCAGTGCAGGTATGGTAAGAAAGTTTGTTTCTGCCCGCTAACTAAAGGCATTTACAATTTACGCGTTTGCTAATATTAATTCGCGGCATTGGACTGAAATTAGCTTCTTTCGACTGGCTGTAGAGACACCGAAACTTCAAGTTTCGATGCTGGTGTCATGAAAATAATATTTATCAATAATAACAAAAACAATGTCGTTAATCACAAAAGATTGCTTGTCGTAGAGTGCATAATAAATTTGTGCGCTTGATTATAATTTTGTTGTTTGTCAAAACAACTGTTTTTTTCTTCAATAGAAATTTGTATTTTATAAAAATCTGAGACATGACATTAAATCAATCATTTGTAATGTAATTCAACATACATTACTAATTGATACAATCTCAGATGAAATCTTCCTCTGATGAGAGTAAATAGGTGATAAAAATAAAAAAAAAATGATGAATAAAAAAGTTGCTGATGAAAAATAAGAAATAAATATTATTATTAATAAACAGTAATAAAATAATGTGGGATATTAAATCGTGATATAAAGAATATCACTCGTGTAAACCTCATGAACTGTACGATATTAGTTTAAAAAAATGCGTTGCACGGCACACTATAATTTTAACGCAATTTGAAAACAATAAATAAAAAATAAATTAATAAAATTCATTACTCAACAGACTATGGAATAATAAATATTTAATTAATTAATAAATAAATAATTTATTAGACGTACATGTTACTTATCACGTAAGTCTAATAATTAACCAATTAAATTTAACTAATAAATCGTGTGTAACAATTTTTTTGGTGCATTAAAGTAGACGAAAATAAAATTTAATTAAATAAAATAATGCAAGTGAATGATAGATAATTATTGCGAGAAAAAGAGTTAAATAATTGTGGGCGTGTGTGAATTTTAAAAAATAAAATAAATATCTGTATGAATGTAAGAAGACAATGAAAAAAAAAAAAAAAACAAAAAAAACAAAAGTATATATATATAATAAAATAAAAAATGAAGAGTACATTTATTAGCGCAAGTTGAAACTAAATATATTAAAATTACAGCGCATACATACATATATGTATGTAATATATGCAAACAGTAAAAAACAAATCCACATGTATATGAATATGTATATGTATGTATAATTATATGATTAACTTTCATGATAATTGTAGCTAATTATTGTTATCATTGCCATTTAAATCGTCATCGTTATTTTATTATTATTATTATTATTATTATTATTATTATTATTATTATTATTATTATTATTATTATTATTATTATTATTATTATTATTATTATTATTATTATTTTTGTTATATTAACTAATTATTCAATATTAATGTATATTGTATTGTCTTTAAAATGTTTACCATTTTTTTTTTCCTTTAGGGTATTTATATTTTTATTATTAATTATCATCGTTCATTTTATTTTATTTTTTTCATATGTATAAATAATTGTTTTTGTAGAAGCATTTCTTCATTTTACATTAATGCATTATATTTATCATCTTAAATGTATCGACACACAGAATTGGTTGTCTTAAATTTATTTAAGACTTACCTATATAATATTACTGTACATTTAACAATAAAATATTAACAATAATCTTGACGAGTATAATTATTTATCATTACTTTAATTAGAGATGATAAATTGCCCAGCATCCAGATGCTGAAAGTAGTAGACATCTGCCAATTTTTATTTTTATTTACTAGTCACTTGCCATTGAGATAAATTTATAAAATTATTAACAAAAAGATTTATAAAAATTTTTCAGATGCATTTTGAATATTTTTTCTGTTAGGATTTTATTTTTTTATTTAAAAAAAAATATCAATTTTTTAATGTCTGTGGTTTTCAGCATCATATCTAAAAAAACTAGAATTAAAAATTTTTTTTATGAGGTCTAAAATGAGTGTGAATGTAAAAGACAATTAGCAATTTTTTAAATTTTTGAATAAATAAATAAAATGTGAGTAGAATAAAAATCTAAAAATGAGAATGCATTCAGAAATGCGGTGCTAGCAACTGTAACGTAGTGCAGCGTAGTAGCAGCATGATTTTTGCGCGAAATACTTGCGTGTTTTTTTTTTTTTTTCATATTTTAAATATTTTTCTATCATATTCTGCCGACATTTCATTTTGACGTACGATTTTTAATTTTTCTCCAATTCCTAACAATTTATTTTTCAAATATTCAAATTTACCGCGCAAGTAATAAGAATAATTAATAAATTTCGAGTATACTTTTTAATCTAATTAATATAATTATTCACACAAATAAATTTTAATAAAATTATTAAATTTTAATTTTGAAAATTCGCGCCAAGATGCGCTACTGCGTGTCGCTGTATTCAACGTTCAAATTTTTGCTAGTGAGGGCGGTCGATGAATCGCAAAATCGATTGCTTTGTATCAATTGACGGTTCGATAGCGACAGTCAGTATCATCGACAACGGCAGTATTAGTCCAGATCTTTCTTTACGTTTAAATAGAAACAGTATTGCAGTTAATTCGCGGAATTATCCATAAAATTTATTGTTCATAGGATTGTTTAATTAAAATGTGCAGTGTTTGTAAAATTTAAATTGTGCAAAGTGTCTGTGGTGTCGTTAAGTGTTGAGTGTTCAGTGCTAGTGTAAAGTGTTGCGAATTGCTGATGCTGAGAACTTCCAAGTTCCTGAGCAAAATCATCTGGCATCGTCTGGTGGGAAATAGCAGTTAAGTGACGTTTTTTAGCTGCAATGCACTTGGAGCAATTTAAATTAAATCTCCAACTGTATTAGGACACCCTTCTGCATATTATTTCCCCACCAAGGTTTGTTTAAACACTTGCGTGTTTTTTTTTTATTTTTTAAATATTTTTCTATCATATTCTGCCGCCATTTTATCATTTTGACGTACTATTTTTAATTGTCTCCAATGCCATAATTTATTTTTCAAATATATGCTACAGCTGCTCACAGCGCATTTCAGAATGCGCCCTCACACTCATAAAAAATCAGTACGCGCTTTTTTTTAAATTTCATTATTTGTTTAAAATTTATAAATTGTCTCATATCTGCTACATTTACGCTCATATAATTTTAGTACTGTGCCATCTGGACAGTAAATTTAAATTCAAATTGTAGATGTCTCTTGATGTCACTGACCAATTTGTAATTTTTTATATATGTTACCAGTAGACAGAGAAAAGTCATAATGGTGTATAGATATAGTCTACAGTGTGTGTGATTTTTCGCTAATTCACGATTTTGTTTGGGTGACTTTTGTCTTGTAATTATTGCAAACTACAATAAAATACTAAGTTTTAAATAAAATATTAAAATGAGTTCTATCGGTACTGGAGTAAGTCAATAATATTACAATTGTTTATTTATTATTTAATACAATTTAATAAAAATACTTAGTCATTTTTAACTAACCTAAAAATTTATGTATTTTTAGTATGATTTATCGGCCTCACAATTTTCACCTGACGGACGAGTTTTCCAAGTCGAATATGCTCAGAAAGCCGTCGAAAATAGTGGGTATGTATTTATTTATTTGTTTTTATTACTTATTACTTACTAATTGCTTTATGTGAATTAATAAAAAAAAGTCATTTTCAAACTCATCAGCGTTCATATTTAAACTCCAGTCACGAGAACTTACAATCAAACTTCATACTAAATTATTTATAAAAATTTATTATTGAAAATCGTTAAATTATAAAATAATCTATAAATTTTAAATGAAAATTTTATTTTTAGAACAGTAATAAGTCTCCGAGGAAAAGATGGAGTTGTATTTGCAGTAGAAAAATTAGTGACATCAAAATTATATGAAGCTGGAGCAAATAAACGAATATTTAATATTGATGAGCATGTTGGTATGGCTGTAGCTGGATTAATATCTGATGCCCGACAAATTGTCGAGACAGCGCGATCAGAGGCAGCGAGTTATCGTGCACAATATGGTGTTGGAATCCCGGTTAAATATTTAAATGAACGTGTCGCCATGTATATGCATGCATATACATTGTACTCAGCTGTACGACCTTACGGCTGTTCAGTTATTTTGAGTGCCCATGAGGCCGATGGACCCGCAATGTACATGATCGATCCATCCGGAGTTTCTTATGGATATTTTGGGTGTGCCGTTGGTAAATAAAATACCATTTTATCATTATATTTATTTAATATTAATACTTAACAGTATTAAAATTGTTTTCATGACACCAGCATCGAAACTTGAAGTTTCAGTGTCTCTACAGCCAGTCGAAAGAAGTTAATTTCAGTTCAATGCCGCGAATTAATATTAGCAAACGCGTAAATTGTAAATGCCTTTAGTCAACGGGCAGAAACAAACTTTTTTACCATACCTGCACTGAAAGTTTAAATTTCTGCCCTGTTTAGAGGGAAGAAAAACGTTTATTTCTTTTATGAGAAAATAAATGATAAAAATTCTTCCCAGAAACAGAGGCAGAAATTCAAACTTTCAGGTACAAATCGCCTTCGACTCGGGTAGACAATTTTACACGCGGGTTGGAATGTCTTTTCCTCCCTAGGAGTGTACTATATTATGTTTCGTTCCTTGGGAAGAAACAGATAATGTTTCTACCCGTTGACTGAAAGCTTTCGCAGTTTAAACTCTGATACTTGTCATTTGTTTAATAGTAATTTCAAACCATTTATTTTATTTACGTAAATGACAGTTCTGACTGTGATGAAGTTTTATAAAAATTAGTGTCAATAATAAATAGTATTCATAGTTTCTGCTTAATTATAAATTGCAAATGACAATTCATAGTTGATGACACCATTGGTATTAAATTAACTTGTTTCTGACTGGCTGCTGATACTGAAACTTTAAGTTCCAATGCAGGTAATCATTAAAAATCTAGTGTGTAACTCAGGATGAAACACAATTTCAGACTGCGGGTCATAGCAGCCAACTTCACCCTGATCTGAAATGGTTTTATTCCATCCCTTGTTACACAATATCCTATTAATCTTGTTAATGAAAATTTTAGTTTGCTTACTATTTTTTTAGGCAAAGCAAAACAATCAGCCAAAACTGAAATTGAAAAATTAAAACTCGCTGACATGTCATGCAAGGAATTAGTTAAAGAAGCTGCCCGAATTATTTATCTAGTTCATGATGAACTAAAAGATAAACAGTTTGAATTAGAGATGAGCTGGGTTGGTGCACACACGAAAGGTAAACACGAGCGTATTCCACATGAAATAAAATCGGAAGCTGAAGCTAAAGCCCGCCAAGCTATGGCTGAAGATTCTGATAGTGACACTGAAGATATGTGAAAATAATAATGATAATAATAATAAATGCGTTAATATTAAGTAAAAAAAAATTTTTTTCACTCAAGGTACATTTATTATATTTCAATTAATTTTTAAATCAACAATAAAGGTAATTACTCTAATAAATTTTTTTTATTATATATAATTGGATCATGAAACAACAATTTATTTTTTTTACTATCGTCATTGGTGATAACGTAATCTAAATTATTAAGAGAATAAGAAAAGGTTTATACCAGCCATATCTATATGATAGAATTAGTTAATGTTATTAAATTTGGTATCGTTAGAAAGGTCGACTTGAATTTGTGCCTTTTCGTGGTTTAAACTCCTTTTTATTGCCAAGTATCGAGATAAATCAATTGATCTATATCATTTGAATCACACATAAATTACGCGGGAAAAAAAGACGATCGTATTTATTTTCTTTAAATAAATTAATATTTTAATTATCTTGTCACTGAATATGACTGAATATATATAACTACTATATATATAATTAAGAAAAATAAAAAAAATTTAGTCCATGCCATCTCTTCTATAATAATAAAAGTTTAAAAAAGTTAATTTGGTGTCAGTGAAAAAAAAATATATTAGACAACTAATGAAAAAAAATTTTACCGTGTGTAGATTTTTTTTCAAGAATCCCATGATTATACAATCATCGAAATCAATAAGTTTGCGAGTTAATGATGAAATTTGTCTCATTAAATTTCAATGATAATTAAAATGAACAAAAGATTCTACAGTTAATTCTAGGGTAGAGATTTTAATAAACAGTTAAATTTAAATGATATTTTATAAATTTCGTAGTAATACTCAGGCAGTCACATAGTGACTTTAGGTCGCTCGTAACTGATATAAAAATATAACGTTACAATCGTAAGTTAATTATTAATTAAATGCAGTTCAAAAAGGTTGGTTATATTTTATAATCCATAAATAACGAGTACAATATATATGTGAAAATACGATCATTAGTAAAAACAATGATACGGGAGTTATTTTCTACTCATATCTTTTTACAAAATAATTGTTATCATAAAAGATGTTTTTTTTTTGTTGCATATATTTTTAAAAAATTTAAGCTAAAGCTGATCATTATTTTGTTTTAGTTACACATGTGTGACAATTTATCATCCGATAGAAAAATGTTGCACCAGATGTTTATAGTGAAAGAGGTCATTTTAAATAATTAATTTAAAATTATACATAAGTGCATATAAATTTTAAATTAACGAATTATATATAATTTTATTCTGTTTATTTATTTTCATTTGACATAAGAAGGGTGAGAAATTGAAAATTTTAATAATTTTATAAAATTAATTAAAATGATTTTTATTCCATTCTTTAAATTTAACGCAGACAATACGTTGGATTGAAAAATATTAATAATGTTCTTTAAAAATTTGTTTAGCGGTAAAATTGTGTGGTTGTTAAAATATCCGCTCCTTGAAGATCGTAATGCGCAGCTTCATACTCACCCTCTGAACTCATTCTCTCGTATATAATAGATATAAATGTTATATATTCGCGGCAGTTTCAACTTAAACGACGCGCTTGAAGTACTATATTGTATATAATAAATTTAAAAAAATGGGTATAAATATTTTCGAAGGGCAAAATAGTCACATTATTTATGCAATAATAGCAGTGATACTAGGAGTTATTGGATTTTTTGGAATAATATTAAATTTTTTTGTTATTCTTGTTGTCATGAAAGATTCAAAATCACTTCAGTCTCCCATAAACATAACGTTAATAAATCTCGCAGTATGTTTTTTCAATTAAAATATTTTTATTTTTATTTTGATAGTAATATATGTTTTTATTAATAAATATTCATTATTTTATTAAGTTCGGGGATTTTTTAGTTGGTCTTTTTGGAGATCCTATCGCATTAGTATCAGCTTATAATCGCGGATGGTACTGGAGTCATGGGACTTGTATATGGTAATTAAATATTTATTTTTAATTTATATTGTCAACGGATTTATATATTTTTTAGATAGATTTCATATAAATCTGTCTATCACATTTGTCCTCACGGTGAATTTTTCAAAAAGTTTTATTATTAGTAGTTGAGTAGCTTCCAAAAATATCATTGGTTCAAAAATTTATATATATATTAGGGTGTTGAAACAATAAATTTTTTTTTTAAATCTTATGATCTTAAAAGTAAGCCTCAGGTATAAAAAAATTCTCCCAAAACAGTAGTCGAAATCTTAATCCTGTTAAGAGCTTAACAAATATTCATTTTCGCATTTGAATTACATATGAAAATTTTGTTTTTGGTTTTTTTAAATAAAAGTATTGAAAATTTTTCTTTTTAAATCAAAGCACATATTCTTGTAGGAAATTTAATGCTCTATAAAAAAGTTTCTGAATGTTTTCTTCGTACAACTGACAAAATAAAATTTATGAAGCTTGAAACAATAGTGAATTGGAAAACTTAACGTATACACAGTTTTAAAGCGTATTTCCGGATTTTATTGCATGTAAATATTAAACGGTGAATCTATATATTATGTATAGTCAGTCAGATCTTTTAAAAAGATTTCTGGGATCTTACTTATTTTCCGTATAAATTTTCAAAGTGAAATATTAGTTTTTAAGAAAAATTTTAAATTAACTGTTGATAATGTAATAAATAAAATGAATTAACCAAGTTATTTCAAAATACATCAGTTTTAAATTGAGATGAATTGCGCATTTAAGCAAGAAAAAACCTAAATGTCTGTCAAAAAACTGTTTATTATAATAAAAACATGAAGTTATACTATTTATTACAGTTCAAAGCTTCATAACTTTTTCTTGTTAGTTTTACGAAGAAAACACTCGGAAACTTTTTTCTAGATAATTTAATTTCCTTCGAGACCATGTACTTTGAAAATTTTTTAATACTTTTATTTTTCAATAGCAAAAAAAAAATTTTTTCCATGCAATTTAATTGGAAAAATGAATATTCGTTGAGCTCTTAGTAGGATTGCGATTTCGAGCTGCTCATTTTTTACCCCAAACTTAACATTTTGTTTTTCCCTTCTAGTAATTTCAATGATTTGATAATTTGAAATAAAGAAAAAAAAATCTGAAAACCGCCTGACCCTGCGGGCCAGTCCCAAAACTTTCCACTGTTTTCAGGGAGTTCGGAAACATTATAACTTGTAAATTTTTAAATTCTTTGAGCTCAAAAATTTGTTGGTCCGGTAAAACATACCTTCACTGAAAAATTATAATTTTTGTCCGACGATATCTTTAGAACGAATTAACTGATTTGAACGTTCTTGGTGGCAATCGAAAGGGCTCAACAAGACTTAAAACTTATTACATTTTGATGCGAATCGAGCAAGTGGTTTATAAGTTATACGCAAAAAACAAAAAACAAACCATTTTTAATTTTTATTCTTCGTATAACTCGTAAACTACATGACCGATCTACCCCAAAATCTAATCAATTTTAAGTTTTGGTAAGCCCTTTCAATTTTCACCAAGGACATCCACCCGGGAATAATCAGAATAGCTTCCTAGGACCTCAAAACGTCGACATCTGATGAAAACTCGATTTTCGAAAATCGGACTGAACTCAATAACTTCCCTTTTTTTGAAACTTTGCAATTTTCTTACAGGGAAGTTAAAAATCTGAAAATTTAAATTCCTGCCCTGTTTAGAGGGAAGAAAGTCGTTTTTTTCTTTTATGAGAAAACAAATAATAAAAATTAGCGCACGCGCTATTCTTACAATAAACAGAGGCTAATATTTAAACTTTTAGGTGCAGATCTGGTGAAAAATTGTATACAACCACGGAGGAAGGAAGAACATCCCAATTCGCGTGTTTGCCACCCTCGCCCTCGTCTCGGGTAGGCAATTATACACGCGAGTTGGAATGTCCTACTTTCCTGCGTAGGTGTCTAATATATTATTATGGCGAGTCTTTAACTTATTCTTATATTCATTTAATAATGACTTTTACTGCTTTTATAAGGGTTCAAAATGTTTGAAACTTTTTTTGAGAAATCTATCTTCTATTCTGGCTGTCAGATGTCATTTTTTTTTTAAATACTGTTTTCTTTCGCTAATATTAAGATCTTATAAAACTTTAAATTCAATTTATTGAGTAATTTTTGTGATCCTGAAATTAGAAGACAATTACCGATTTTTGGATTTTGTTTTCAACAAATTAATTACAAAAAAAAAAAAGAAAAGAAATATGCATATGTAGAAAATTAAAAAAGTTATAGGTGTAACTTTTAGAAATATTTTTTTTTATACTTTATCATTTGTAAAAAAAAAAATCCAAAAATTGTTAGATGTCGGCTCACTTTAGTATCATTAATTTTTTAGTTACTTGATAGAATTAAAAATTTTTCAAGTAATTAATAAAACAAATGTTTAATTCATTTAAAAATGCAATTCGTTTTAAGATTTGATAAATCTGATCGATTATAAGTAAATCGTTCAAACTGATATCAGTATTGAAAAATTCCATTAGATTAAATTTAAAATAAAATTATTACATTTATTGAATGATATCTTATGAAAAAATTTACTCATTTAATTCATTCAAAATTTATCTTTGTTTTTTATTATAAAAGCATAATTTTTTTTAACATGCATGTACACATATTCAATCTTTCTTTAAAAACAGTAATTTGGATTTATGACATAATAATAATTATACAACTATTAGATCTTTTATTTGTTTTCTTTTTTTTAAATTTTTTTATTTTCTCAGTGACAGTTCAAATGATTTTGAATTTAAAATTATTACGAAGTTGATTTCAGATTGACCATTTTGAAACATCAAATTAATTTGTGAAATAAAATAATAGTCGCAAACCCATAGCATTCTCATAAAATCAATAGATCCCTTATCCGTCAGTTAATTAATTAATTTTATTTATTTCGAATTAATTTCAGTAATTGTTCGTTATTTTCTTATTAATAGCTATTACCTTTAACAGACCCCATGCTAGTTTTAATTGATAAAATAATTTACGGAATATTTTATACCAGTCTGCGCAGTTACGAACATATGGGGTCACTTAATATATGAACCTTAAATTTGTAGCATTTGATTTTACTGGTTATTGCCTCTTGTTAGCACTTTTCAGCATTTACGTTGACACAACATTCACGACAAAAAAAAAATTTTTTTTAAACTATTTCTTATGCATATAACGTCGATGCTAAAGTATTTTATGCAGAAAATCTATTAAGATGACTACATAGAAGTTCCAGAAATCTTAAAGTCATGTTTGTATTTTATTTCAAATATTTCTGATTTTTTAAAAAATTTATCATGAGTGCACCGCAAAAAATTTGCGGAGTATACGCGGATTAACTCCGGAGTGGATTCGGAGCGGATGACTGTTTATTTATTTAATCCCCTCGGAGTTAAGTTTACTTCAAATGGGAGTTTATTTTAATATAAAAATCTCGAATTGGAGTGAATGCGGGTTTAAATAAAATCAAAATCACTCCGATGATAAACTCCCTATTTACTCCGTATGCGGAATGAATTCGGATTTTAACAAAATGAAATTTTTTATCATTTTTTAAAATGTAAAGTATAATTTTTTGTTTAACGTGGATGGAGATTTTACAGTAAAAAATAATTATTTTCAATTACAACATGATAATTTTCAATGTTAAGAAATTTTTTTGAATAATAATGAAGAAATATTGAGATAAAAAAATATATTTTGTTGATAATCATTAATTAGGTAAATTCCTGGATCATAAATATTTTGCCTGTTAAAAGTATGTGAATAATTAGTACCTGGCATATATGGTAAATCTAATAATTTTGAATGAATTTAAATAAAATATTACACAAAATTATAGAGTTCACTCACATGTTATTTCGATTACTTTTTTGATCAAGGCTATCAAAAATCATCGATATCGAAAAAAATAAAATCTGTATTTTTAATTTCACAATAAATAACTAAAAGCATATACATGTGATTAAAATAGTTTTATATTCAACATTATAATTAATTATCATATAAATTTGTTTTAAAAGAAGGTAATTGTTTGGAAGTGGGGTCAACAGGTATTTCGAAAAGCAAAAATCCAAAACCTGGCAAATGGCTTAGGGACCACGTTTAATCCCAAGCATTTGTCGGCGGATTGAAGTTGTTTTTGCTTAAATAGATGTTATATAAGCTTTGATAAACCTTGGTATATAATTAAGGTATAAATTATGCTTAATTTCGAATTTATCTTTGAGATTTTTCAATTCCGTGCTACACTGCACTATTTGACATATTTTTCTTTTCATTCTATGTATTGACTCTTAAGTCAACCACCAAAACTTAAGGTATATGCCTATTTGCCATAATGTTTGTAGTTTCGTCCTAAGTATGTTAACGCACTCTTGCCTTAGACTACATCTCTTACTAGTACGGGCCGGCGTAAAACAGTGTTGTGGGTTTCTGCCAGACACTATACCAGCAAGGGAAGGCAGATACCATCCAAACTACTTGCAACAAAATGTTATGTGAGCTGTTGTACACATTAAAATACTGAAATAACAAAAATATGCTGATTTTCACTATTACAAGAGTTCAAAAATTATTTGTAACTCTTAGATCGACCTTTCTATCATCACCGTCCATCTTACGGTATTATATAAAATTACTTATATTTATTAGAAAAATTTATTTTTGAAAATTCACATGATTTTGTGTTATTTTTGACATTTTTTCACACTTCAATTGCAAGGTTCAGATAGATATCTGGTGTTAGAGACATAAACTCATACAGAAAATTTAATCCGCCGTGTAGCTGAACACGTGGAAAAAGTTTAATTATGAATCTTTAAGGTATAAGCACTTGGAATTCTGAAAAATGTGGTTGACCCTGATTCCAAACTTATACCTAAAAGAATTTTAAATATTGAAAAAAAAAAAAAAAAAAAAAAAAACTAATTTTATTTCTGCTGAATTGAATTAATTTAAAAATTTAAAAAATTACAGTAACTCTCAATGACAGAATAAAGTAAATTCTCAGCTTAACATAACAAAAAATTATATCTATAATAACATATAATATTTTTACATTACAAACAGTACAGTTTACATTACAAAATAGTACTCTATTAGTCGACGTTTCAATCTTAGTAAAATTTAATAAACAATACAAAATATACTAACAAAGACAGACTTAAATTTAGAGTGGTTTCTTATAAATCAAATATGATATTCAAGTACAGACGGGATAATTTCCCTGGAGAAAATATGAGAATATCGTATCCTTAAAATAATATACGTCCTGAGATTATTACTTTTCTGCAGTTCACTGTATCCACAGTCCAATATATATATATATTAGACTGTGCTAAATAAAAGCGATAGTTTTTCATATTTTTTTGGTCCCATACGAAAATTACGTTGAATATAAAAAAAAAATTGAGTACCAAGTTGGGGCCCTTCAACTCAATTACAAAATTTAAAAATCAATTTTTTTTTTTCTCGAAACCTCCTATTAAATAGTTGCAAGTAGGTGAAATGAGATGCCTGTTAAAAGATGAGCTCTTAATATTAATATTTAGAAGTCGCTCATCGCAATTTTATATTTTCTATTTTAATAACATGGAAAAAAAATTTTTAAGTTTGAAATTTTATATCTTGGTAATGGCTCATTGTACAGAGAAGCTCAGGACATAATTTCGTAGGGAATTTAAACGCTCTACAATAAAAGTCTCTTATCATTTTTTGATGAATTCATCTGTTCAAAAGTTATTGGAGCTTGAAGTCAAATTTATAGTAAATTCCGATATATTTTTACTTTTCTGTCGAAACTATCGGACTTATCACAAAGTGTCATAGGATATTTTTTGTAGACAATTTTATTTCCTACAAAATATCTCGAATAAAGTTTTTTCAAATTCCGCATAATTTTCTAGTTATTTACATTTTAATGACAAGCTCTTAAAAAAAATAGTGCTCGCATCAATTCCAAGATCTTTACATTAAAATGAAAATAACTAGAAAATTATGCGGAATCCGAAAAAACTTTATAAGAGATAATTTGTAGGAAATAAAATTGTCTACAAAAAAGATCTCATTACATTCTGTGGTAACTCTGATAGTTTCGTCAGAAAAGTAAAAAGATCTCGAAATTTACTATAAACTTGACTTCAAGCTCCAATAACTTTTAAACAGATGAATTAATCAAAAAATGATGTCTTCTTTTGTAGAGCGTTTAATTACGGATGAAATTATGTCCTGAGCTTCTCTGTACATTGAGCCATTGCCAGGATATAGAATTTCAAATTTAAAAATTTTTTTCCATGTTATTTAAATGGGAAATATAAAATTGCTATGAGCGACCTCTAAATGTTAATAGGGGGTTTCGAGAAAAAAAATAGTCCATTTTTTTGAACCAGTCTCTAAATGATAATGTAACTCGATACTATAACCGATAATATTTTATAAGATATTAATTTTGGTGGTATTAATTTGGAATCAGGGTCAACCACATTTTTCGGAATTCCAAGTGCTTACACCTTAAAGATCCATAATTAAACTTTTTCCACGTGTTCAGCTACACGGCGGATTAAATTTTCTGTATGAGTTTATGTCTCTAACACCAGATATCTATCTGAACCTTGCAATTGAAGTGTGAAAAAATGTCAAAAATAACACAAAATCATGTGAATTTTCAAAAATAAATTTTTCTAATAAATATAAGTAATTTTATATAATACCGTAAGATGGACGGTGGTGATAGAAAGGTCGATCTAAGAGTTACAAATAATTTTTGAACTCTTGTAATAGTGAAAATCAGCATATTTTTGTTATTTCAGTATTTTAATGTGTACAACAGCTCACATAACATTTTGTTGCAAGTAGTTTGGATGGTATCTGCCTTCCCTTGCTGGTATAGTGTCTGGCAGAAACCCACAACACTGTTTTACGCCGGCCCGTACTAGTAAGAGATGTAGTTTAAGGCAAGAGTGCGTTAACATACTTAGGACGAAACTACAAACATTATGGCAAATAGGCATATACCTTAAGTTTTGGTGGTTGACTTAAGAGTCAATACATAGAATGAAAAGAAAAATATGTCAAATAGTGTAGTGTAGCACGGAATTGAAAAATCTCAAAGATAAATTCGAAATTAAGCATAATTTATTCCTTAATTATATACCAAGGTTTATCAAAGCTTATATAACATCTATTTAAGCAAAAACAACTTCAATCCGCCGACAAATGCTTGGGATTAAACGTGGTCCCTAAGCCATTTACCAGGTTTTGGATTTTTGCTTTTCGAAATACCTGTTGACCCCACTTCCAAACAATTACCATTTTGGTAAATCATTATTCTCGTGATAGTATTGCATCGAAAACTATCATCTTACAACAAATAAATATCATTACAGTAATTACATTAAAAAAGAGTTTGAAATTTTTACGCTGGATGATTCAATATTACATACTTGAATATAATTTTTCAGTCTTTACTATTCATATATACATACATTATTGCGCATTCTTGCCAATTCATACATTTAAAGTATAAAAAATGATGTACATATTTATAGTACTGAACTTTAGTACATCAAATAGGAAACCTTTGACACAATTTAACTTACAATATATGTATGATAGTTGACAAATGTCGGCTAATATAATTTTATTTTTATTTTCATATTATTTATAGATATATACGGTTGCGTGTTTTAAACACTTTTAGAACTAGTAAGGTTTTAAAAGTATATTATTATACCTTACACGGAAAAAAATAACTGTCGCTGTAACAGGAATAGATCCTGTAGTATGAGTTTGTTGCTGCAACAGGACCCGTCTTGTTACAGCTACAAGATCAGTTCCGTTGCAGTCATAGGAATAGTTTTGAATTCGTAATAAGTATACTAATGTGAATTATTGGAGAGAATCAACGCGAATGAAAAGTAATTTTTTTACGATACACACCGATATCCACTGCATGACCATGTCCTGTTGCAGCAACAGATTTTTTTTTCCGTATAGACATAAATAATTGTAATATTTGACATTATTAATACGTTAAATTATTGAAGGTATGCGTGGTTTATGAGTACCGTCGGTCTATCTAGCATCAGCAACTTGACAGTAATGTCAATTGAGAGATGGTTTATGATTGTTAAGCCAATGTGGTCGTTAACAATTAGGTGAGTAATATTAAGTAATTTTTCTATGCTAATAATTATTTAAATTAAAATATAATTAGATCATCAATAATCCTATCTGTTGGAGCATGGATTTATGCATTAATTTTGAGTTTACCGCCTCTTATTGGATGGGGTAAATACGGTTTTGAAGCTGCCAATATATCGTGCAGTGTTTCATGGGAAGTTCGTGATCCATCAACACATATGGACTCTTATATCGCATTTCTTTTCTTCTTTGGATTTGTTGTACCCGTTATTATTATTATATTTGCATATGTTGGTATCATCAACACGTTGAAAAGAGTTAAAAAAAGTGCAGGTACGTAATTTAATTACAACGCGGAAATTATTTTTACTTCCTTAATATTTTTTTTTTTAATAATTATTGAGAATAATATTTATCTATATTAAATAATATAAATACACAAGTATCACTTAATAAAATACTCGGTAAAGTTATTCTTAGAACAATAATTATTTTTTTTTTTTTTTAATAATTAACATTTATTGTGAGAAAGTGAACTACTCGCAAGAATTTCTCGATGCTATTATTAAACATTTAATAAAATAAATAATAATAAAATTTATTATTATTTAATACCAAGGCGGAACGGTTGGAAAAAGGGAAAGAAAAGTCACTCTTATGGTTGCACTTATGATTATTGCTTTTCTGATTGCTTGGACACCGTACGCAACATTTTCATTAGCTGCGCAATATTTTTCTGTGAGTTTTTTTTTGTATTTAATATTAATATTTATTAATTAATTATTATTTCTAAATTTGATATTTATTGTTGCTATTGTAGAAGAGTATAATATTTTTTGGCTGCAAAATTTGAAAACCAAAGAGCCAACTCTTATTTTCTTTAAAATTCGTCTTAGAAAAAAAAAAAAAAAAAAAAAAAAAATTACATACAATAGATATGAGTGTGAATTAAACTGACAATTGTCAATTTTTAAAATTTTTTAATAAACAAATAAAATTTTTGAGTAGAATAAAAATTTAAAACTGCGTATTTAAATATTTAAATAATCAGTTCGCGCGTTTTTTCAAATTTCATTATTTTAATTAATTTATTTAAAATTTATAATTTGTCTCATGTCTTCTACATTCACATTCATCAATAAATTTATTTTTCGAATAAAAAAACTTTAATAAAACAAGAATGGAATTTTCAAAAAACAGAGTATTGAAGATATTTTTAAAAAAGTAGTTCCCGAAAATTTGGTTCTTCCTGGGTTTAAAAATTGGGCAGCCATCTGAAGTTCAAGTTTTAATAACTTCTATAACAATGTATTTTTTGGCATAAAAAAATTTTTTTGTTTGACAGTAAAGGGCCGCTCATAAAATACGTCACGTAAAATTTTCCTTTTTTGGACTACCCCTCTCCTTTTTCACGCTATGTCACATTTTTTACGAATCCCCTATCAATTATGTCACAAATGATAACCCTCCCCTCCATACATAATATATGGCAATTAATAGTACATCAATTTCTATATTTAATATTATTTATATATTTACAAATATGAAATGTATGACTTCCTATCGTAACAAAAAAATAAAATTAAAAAATTTTCAAAATTATTTGGTCAGCTGCAAACGTCACGTTTCGACCCCCCAACCCCTCTGTCATTTCTTGTCACAGTAAGTGATACCTCCCTCCCACGCCCTATAAGTGCGAACGTATTTTATAAACGGCCTTTTAAAAACTTCTATAAAAACATATTTTTTGGCATGGAAATTTTTTTTTGTTTGACACTAAAGAACTCAAAAAATATAGTGACTTAATGATTTTCAGTATCAATTAACTGGATTAATAGCAGCCATACCGAGTCTTTTAGCAAAATCATCAATTTGCTATAATCCGATTATATATGCAGGTTTGAATCCCCAGTTTCGTAAGTCTATTAAAAAAATGTTCGGATTAAAAGATAATCAACAAGCAACGGTCAGAATTAGAAAATCAAGCACTATTCAAGTACACATGACAACCAACTTTTGAAAAGTTGAAAAATTTATTACTACTCTCATAATAAATTCACAATCTATAATTATTATTTTATGTTATTTAATTTATCGTAATATTTTTCTACGACTATAAAACTAAATTTGAATCATACATTTATTCATATAAAATTCATATACATATTTATGATGTGAAAATTATTGATAAGATATTTTTATTCAAATCATGTAGTTGTCATGTATCTTGCATCATTCCAGTCTAAAGGGAAAGTACAAAAAAAAAAATTGCATCAATTAAATTAGCATATTACTAAAGCTTATTAGCTGACAATATAATTTGACATTATTGTCATGTTGATATGCCGAAACCTGTAAGCCAATAAAGTTTATATTTTTATTTATAAAATTAATATAATTTTAAACAGTTTGTATTTTAAATAATTATTATTTTTATCATTTATTTTTAAAAAAAATTATTTTTTTTTTATTTTGCGCAATAACTTCTAATTAAAATGGGAACAAAGTATAAAGGTGGTTGACCTCTATTTCACGACATTCCTAGTTTCCATCTCTTGTCCGCAATTTCACTCGACTTGATTCTTAATAAATATATTTATATATATATACATATAGAACTTGTATATTTGTGTATATAACATATCCTATCGTTAGGTCCTGTAAATAAATTATTTATTGCATGTAAACACTTAAACGTCAATGATTTAAAATAATTTACACAACTAAATATCGAAATCTAGACATATAAAAATACTATTGCATACATAGCGACAAGTATTATGTCCACTTGTTTGTACGCAATAATAAATAAACTCAATTCGTGTTCAGTTTACATGATCAACATAACTAATTAATAAAATAAATTTTTTTTTCCTGATATAGATGGGATCATGATTAAAGATTTAACTCTCTCATATATTTGTATACATTGTATCAATATCCCTTTCTCTCATAATTTCTTCTTTCACTTTGATCCCCACTTTATTTTTAAGTTCCATACCTTGATGTACCTCTCGTTTTTATTTATGTTCTATATCTATATTTACTTTTACTCTTTCACCTGTTTGTTTTATTGAAAATATTTTTTGTTTTTCATTTATTAATACACGAAATTTTTTAGTTATATTTTACTTTAGTTAATGAACGTGTGTAATAGTAATTGATTTAAACCTGTGGTTAATAGTAGATTGACTTTTTTATTTCATTTTATTTTTTTTTTAAATAAATATAAGTCAGTAGGTGGGAGACGTTAAAATTCTTGTTCTTTCTCTTTCTAACTCTCTTAAAGTATCCATCAATGATTTTAACCTGGCGGTATACCTGGTCAGTCAAACTTTCACGCTCAGTGTGAATATTACTAAGTCGTTTTCACGCTATCGTTTTCTCGTTACTTTATTGTATAAAAAGTTATAATAAAATAAAATAAACGTAAAAATAAAAAAAAATTTACTGTGTAAATAATATATGAATAAATGTATTTTAATTGTTATTAAATATATAAACAATTGTTAAGAAATTTATATAAATAAAAATGATTATTATAAAATAATAAATAGTCAAGTAAATTTCAAAATATCTAAAGATAGTTTTCAAAAATTTATTCAAAAATGCGTTAAAAAAATCTGTCAATTAAAAATTAATTTTTTAAATTTCACTTATGTGATTATTTTTTTTTTTTAATTTATTTGGTTTATTTGACAAACGTGAAGTAGCGAAAATGTCTTACTCGAGGGTATTGTGTGCTGAGTGAATAATAAATAAAAAAAAAAATGATAACAAGCCAGTGGGAATGGTATGACAATTTACATAATTGTCACAATGTACACAAATTATTTTGACTAATGGTATGTTAAAGAGTAATCACAAATAAAAAATATCTTTTATGTTTTTTAAAAATTACAAGGTATTATTTAACATAATAACAAAGAATGTTTTAATTAAAAACAAAAAAATAAAGAACAAGAAGAAAAAAAAAAGAAAAAAAATATAATAAGGAAGGAGATAATATTTTGAAATCGGAAAGACGTTGTAATTACTAAAGAAGACTAGTCGGATTATCACAATTGACGAGACAAGTCTTAGTTAATTAATACAAGAAGAAGAAGAAGAAGAAGAAGAAGAAGAAGAAACTTTTTTTTTTTAAATGATGGGGAAAAAATTGATATTTATATTTATATATTTTTTTTTTAATTATTGTACTGCTTATAATGTATTATTAGCAACAATGGGTGGTACTAAATCACACACAGTTCCCTTTGTTGCTTTGGGAACGGCCTTGAGAATTAGAGGTCACAATGTAACATTAGTTAGTGCATTTCCTGGACCGGCAGCAAACACCGGATTACGTGAATTAATACCACCGATATTTGAGGTAATTAAAATATAATAATAAATTCAAATAATTATGCAATAAATATTATAAATTGACGGTTAAAGGCTTATGTGGGTAATTATACATCTGAATGGGATCTTGTTGGTTCGAGATTTCGTAACGAATTACCACTTTCGCCATGGGATGCTATGAGATATGGCTGGGAATCATGTGAAGCTTTGCTCCGTGATGAGAGCTCTGTCGCGGCTCTCAGACGACCAGATATAAGTGAAAATTACGAATCGAACAGTTGGGATGTTGCTATTCTTGATGGAGCATTTCCAGAATGTCTTTTGGGAATTTTACATGGAGAAAATATTCCTACGATGATGCTGAATACAGTACAATTTTCTTTACAAAAATTATAAATTAATAATTTTTATTACTATCATTTTAAAAAATTAATTAAAAATATTGATAAGGTTGCACTTTACGGGGGATCGATGTCTCGTCAGGGCAATCCAACTCTCTGGTCATTAACGCCGTACTTTGGCAAAGGATATACCCAAGATATGAATTTCTTCCAACGTATCACTAATGTCGCATGTTTAGTTACCTTAGAAGTTATGCATTGGATTATGACTACTGGATTTATTCAGCCTACACTGAGAAAGTATTTAGGTAATAATTTAAAAAAAAATAATAAAACATTCAATTACTAAGTTGATGATTCATTATTTAAATGAGCGGCAGCTTAATGATAGTAAGAAATAAATAAAATTTAAATATTATTATCATCATAATTACAACCATTATTACCCATCATCGTCATCATCTTCATACATCATTTTTAAATTTTGACAGCTAACGATTATATAACTAAAATAAATTTACTAAGCTGTAAACTTCAGTACACGGTCAATGTCAGTAATTATATAATTTATTGCTTTGCTCGGAATTTTTTTTTCTTTAAAAAGTTTCATTTCTTTTGTGTTGTGATGAAATTTAAACTTCCGTATAACGAAACACTCAGTTTATTAACATTTTTTTTTAATCATGTTGATGCTTTTCTAACTCATTAATTAATTTATTTTATAATTTTTTATAAAAGGTGATCAAGTACCGGATGTTAGAGAATTGGTATCCGAAGTGTCTTTGACTTTACAAAATAGTCATTATTCAGTAGCCGAATCAATGCCTTATTTACCAAATGTAGTGAACGTTGCTTGTCTTCACTGTCGCCCGGCAATGGAATTAAGTCCCGATTTAGAATCATTTCTTCGCAAAGGTATTTATATATATTTATATATGTAGCATTATTGATTACGTAATTATACTAAAGCAATTTATTTTTATTTTTCTCTTGTTATTTATTATTACTATTTTTTATTTAATTTATTTAAATACGTCTTTTAAATTAACACTTTACGCTTACTTATTATGTTTAACATCTAAATAATAATCCATTAAGACAAAATGCTCATAAAAAAAAAATTGTTTAGAATATACACATTTTAATTTAAATGGTTGTAATTTGTAATGCTAATATACTATGTAATAATAGTAATTTAAATTTATTATCTTAAGGTTTCATATTTGTTTCAATGGGTTCATCAGTACGTGCTTCTGGTATGCCAGATACATTGCGCGAAATATTTATAGCTGCATTTTCAACTTTACCATTTAATATTATTTGGAAATGGGAAGGTAGTAAAATAAATAATTTACCGAGTAATATTAGAACTGGTGCTTGGTGGCCACAACAAGAATTACTTGGACATCCTCAATTACGCGCCTTTGTATCACACGGTGGATTATTATCGCTTCATGAAGCTGCGTATCATGCAGCTCCTACACTAGTACTTCCAGTTTTTTGCGATCATGATGGGAATGCTGCTCAAGCTGGTAAAAAAAAATTTTATTAATAATAAATTAAATAATCCATCTAAGGTAAGAGACCTAGTACCCGATCACTCATGTATTTGTATATATATATTTAGTAAAATTTATTGAATATAGATATACAAATATATGAAGTGATCGGGTACTAGGTCTTTTACCTTACTTTATTTAATTTTTTTTATTTTTAATAGAAAAATTAGGTTACGCTCTTGTAATGAATCTCGCTAGTCTATCTATTAATGACTTACGTGAAGCTATACTTAAAGTTACTGCTAAACGTAGTAATCCTTACAAAGAGGCTGCAAGACGAAGGAGTATTTTGTTAAAAGATCAACCGCTAGGATCTAATGAAGTAGCAACTTGGTGGGTTGAACACGTTGCTAAACATCGAGGAGCTGAACATCTTAAAAGCCCTACAAGGTTCATATTATGTTTTATAATTAATCTTCAATAAAAAAAAATTTATTTTTAATGTTGATTTCAAATCATAATAATATCTCTGACGGATCCGAATTACGGTAATTAACGTAATTTGCCTTTAATTTACGACATTCAGAAGAATTACGGTTAAATACCGCAATTTACGGTAAAATTCGGTATTTTACAGCCAGCACGCGGTATTTTTACCATAAATTTGCCGTGAGGGTGTGGTAATTTATCGTAAAATTGCAATGAGCCTGCGGTATTTTACCGTAAAGTGAAGTATTGCACTATAAAAAATGTAAAAAAAAAACATATGGCGCTTACGATAAAAAACGCCGCAAATTACGGGAAATTGCTGTATTTTACCATAATCCACTGTAAAAATACCGTAAATTGCGGCTAATTTGCCGTAGGAACATGGTATTTTACTGTAAATGCGGTAAATTACCGTAATTTAGACCCGCCAGAGTATAATAATAATAATAATAATAATTATTATTTTATTTAATTAGATAGTTATTTTTACATCATTAGTAACAACTTTCTTCCTCTCATTATTAAGATCTTTCATGTCCTCGATAAATTATTTTAATAATGTCACGTTGCAATTAACGGTAATGTCTAATTAATTCAGTCTTCTATTCAATTTCCGCAGAGATAAAAAAATAAAATAATACATCAAAGCAAAATAATTTAAATACCATCTAAAAATACATTTTTATACTTATGTTTTTATTATTTACAGACTTATGGGTGTCGTGCGATATTACTCTGTCGATGTACTTGCTTTTTATGCAGCTGTTACATTTATATTTATTCAAGTACTTCACAAATTACTGCGAAGAAGTTTTACAAAGCACACGTTAATTGTAAAAGGAAAAATTGATTGATTTAGTCATTTATGTACATATACTCTTTACAAATTAATATTATTTTTTTTTTTTTTATAATTATAAAGTGTTTATTTATTAGTCATATTTTATAACTAATGTATTTTAATTGTTAAATAAAATAATAGTTTAAATTTATACTTAAAAAATAAAAATATTATTTATTTCATGCAATTTTAAATTATAAAACCTTACAGCGAAAGCTTACAGAAATTATTTTGTAATGTAATCGAGGTGTTATCTCACAAACTCCTTATAATTATAAAATATATAATAATTTAATGTGAAAAGTATGTAGCAACGTATAAAATTGAATATAAAATCATTCACAAATTAGTTTATAAACTTGACATACATACATATGTAAAATATATGCGTATATAAATGCTTATAACGTTGAATAAATATAAAATAATTATGAAAGTCATTGAGAGATGGAATTAAATATTTTTATGTTTTGTTAGTTTATGACGTATAGAAATAAAAAAAAAATACTTTCACCGTATTTATAACCAATCGAATATCGAATAGGAAGTTTACAATAAATAACAAACCCATTGAAATTTTTTTCATTACAATTTTATTTGACTTTTACTTCACATTATTTTACTTCGCTTGTTTTTCTTACAATGTTTATATTTAATAATAACTAGAAATTTTTTCTTGTTTAACAAACGTTATTTAAATTTAATGTAAATATTGTAAGTAAGTTTCCATGGATGTTAGACTTATTGATTTAATATAAGATTTCAAGTACTGAATACCAGTAGAAGTTATTTCAAACAACAATAGATATAATATTCATTTAAAGATTTAAAAAAAATAATGGATTCGAAAATAGAAAATACTCAGTATGCTTATTTAAAAACACGTGCGCAATTTGGAAAATGGTGCAATTTTTCGGAGTATAGTAAAGTAGAAGTGGATATTAAATCTGATAAATCATTAATGCATGATTATATTAGAGTAGATCCAGTAACGAGCGCTACTCAATGCAGTAAAAATTATAGTGTACATGAGGTATTTATTTTTAAATAATTACTGGAGGTTCGCAACTAGTGTTAGAGTCGAATCGAATTAAACCCGTGTGAAAAAAAAAATATTGGACAAAGGTTGAAAAAGGGTTGACTATTCGGATTTTATTCAAATCTGAATTCATTCCGTCACTCGGAATTTCGGAGTTTTTAAAAAAAATCACTCCGTATACGAAGTAAATAGGGAGTTTGTATTTTCATCAGAGTGATTTGGATTTTATATAAATTCGCATTCACTTTGATTCAGAGTTTTAATATTTAAATAAACTCTCCTTCGGAGTAAATTTCACTCCTAAGGTAGTAAATGCAAGAAAAAAACAATATAGTAGTGGCAATTCTCTGGGACAGTACTGAGTACTTTTTGTAAAAAAAAAATTTCAAAAAGTACTTAGTACTATCCCATTTCCACTATCATATTGTTTTTTCCGTGTAAATAAACAGTAATCCACTCCCCATCCACTCCGGATTTAATCCGTGTTCACTCCGAAAAATTTTTTCAGTGTAGACTCTTTAACAAAGTTTTTTTGACTCTAAATTAAAAGTGCTAGGTTTCATGATTTTTTTCAGTGCAGAATACGTTCAGAAAAAGCTGATTTTGAACTATTTCTGAACGTTTTTTTTAGCATATCGAGAATATTCATAAATTTTTCTCTTGAATTTTAAAAAGTTTGAAAAACGTTAAAAAAAAAATTGGTCGTTGTGTCACGTTTTGAAGTTTAGAAAAGTCAAAGCTTTTTCAACAATTTTTTTAACACGGGAATATTACTAGAAGAAATAATTAGAAGTCTTTTTATTTACCTCTGAAAAAAATCTGAGATTATATAAAAAAATTTTACATTTTTATAATTTGCAAATGATTATAATTTTTCAAATTTTTTTTTTTTGAAAAAGCAAATTATTATATTTGATACAAATAATTCATAAGTAGAAACTATTCGCCCATCTTTATTCAAAAAAGAAAAATCCATTCAAAGAAAATTACAAATAAAATACTAACTGTAAAGGTAAATACAACAACTGCGACATTCAAAGATGCGGGACTACATCATGTCGAAGGTGGATGGCCTAAAGATATAAATATGCATGATATAGAGCAGACTGTTCGTTATAGACGTAAAATTGAAAAGGACGAACTTTATATTCATACAATGCTACAATTATTACCTGTAATTACGTTAGTTTACAAAGAAAGCTAAAATTATTATTGCATTGTATTTAAAAACATACATATATTTTAGGCAATGGAACATTGTATCCTTCAGAATAACGCTTGCAATATTTATCAGCAGTATTTTAATGACACAGAAGCAGTACCATTAGTCCAAAGAACATATTCACGTACCGTTAATGTTTACCGAGATGTTATACCGGTAAAACGTCCGATTACTCATCTCTCGTGGTCACCAGATCAAGGTACACGTATGGTTGTTAGTTATTGCAATAGAGATTTTAAAAAGTCAACAATTCATAGCAACTTTTCTTACATTTGGGATATTGGTAAGTTTTAGTAATTAAATTAGGGGCCATTCATAAAATATCTTCGCACTTATGGGGGAGGGGATGTCGCTTACTGTGACAAGGGGGTCTAGGAGTTGAAGGAAACATGACGTTCGCAGCTCATCAAACAATTTTGCAAATTTTTCTCAGTTTTTTTAAAAGTTTTTTCTTTCTTACGATAGAAAGTCATTCGTTTCATATTTGTAAATATATAAATATTTTTATGTATAAATGTCGGTCATAATGGGGGGAAAGTCTATCATTTGTGACGCAATATTGATAGGGGGATCGCAGAAAATGTAACACAGGACACAGCATTACGAAGGAGAGAGGGGGTCAAAAAAGTTAAAATTTTGAGGTATTTTATGAACGGCCCCGTACTCAAAAATGAAATATAAGTGGTAATTTTTATTTATCTTTTTAAATTATAGAAAATCCAAATAATCCACTGATGACTCTTAAACCATTATGCCCAATAGTTGCGACAGAATATAATCCTAAAGACAGTAACACACTGATAAGTGGTTTAATATCGGGCCAAGTTGCAAGTTGGGATTTACGGCGAGGATATGAACCCGTTGATGTAAGCGTTGTTGAGAATAGTCATCGTGACGCTTGCAATAAAGTTTTATGGATAAATTCTAAAACTGGAACTGAGTTTTTTAGCTCATCAAGAGATGGTCAAATAAAATGGTGGGATACAAGAAAACTTCAAACGCCGATGGATACATTAGTTATTGATCTAGTTAAACCAGAAGAACAGGATATTAATCGTGCTACTGGAGTAACAACACTGCAATTTGAATCATCACTTGGTACAAGATTTATGTGCGGTCTTGAAAATGGTATTGTTATATCGGGTAATCGCAAAGGTAAAACACCTGGTGAAAAAATAGCATCACGTTTTCATGCGCAGTATGGACCAGTTATTACTGTATTGAGAAATCCAACTTTTGTTAAAAATTTTTTAACTATCGGTGATTGGGCTGCTAGAATTTGGTCTGAAGACTGTCGTGAATCTTGTATTACTTGGACTCCGTATGTTTTGATAATTTTTTTTTTTTCCAAATTTAATATATTTTATGCTAATAATATTTTTTTTCATGATTTAAAGAGGACATCGTGAACTTCTTACGGGTGGCGCATGGAGTACAACACGTTTTTCTGTATTTTTTTTAACTAAAACAGATGGTACATTAGATGTATGGGATCTATTAGTTCAACAAGACTCACCTGTTCTCAGTGTTAAGGTATTGCTACTATAATAATAAAAGAAACATTAAGTTTTGGTGTAAAAAAAAAAAAGTTAAAAAATAACAGCTCAATTCTTTCGCGCCCATCGAGAATCTTTTCTTCCATTCATAAATTTTTTGTATTTTTCTAACATAAAATTTATTAAAAATAGTATATTGTGTGGCAAAGGATGAAACAAAACGATTTCAGACCAGGATGAAGTTGGTTGCCATCACCCGCAGTCCGAAATCGTGTTTCATCCTGAGTTACACACTAGATTTTTCATGATTACCGGCATTGGAACTTGAAATTTCAGTGTCAGCAGCCAGTCAGAAACAAGTCAATTTAAGACCAATGGTGTCATCAACTATTAAATTGTCATTTGCAATTTATAATTAAGCAGAAACTATAAATACTATTTATTATTCACACTAATTTGTATAAAACTCAATCACAGTCAGAACTGTCATTTACGTAAATAAAATTAATGGTTTAAAATTACTACTAAACAAATGACAAGTATTAGAGTTTAAATTGCGAAAGTCTTCAGTCAGCGGACAGAAAAATTATTTGTTTGTTCCCAAGGGACGAAACAAGTTTGTTTCTGCCCACTGATTGAAAGCATTCACAATTTAATTGGACTAAAACTAACTTCTTTCGACTGGCTGTAGAGACACTGACTTTAAGTTCCGATGCTGGTATCAAAAATTTTTTTCAATTTAAAAACAAAATTCTTTTCTATAGGAAATTTCCTTCTCTACAAAAATAAATTGTTATTCATTATATAAATAGAAAAATTGGTTAAAAATATTTTTTTGTTTTATAAATGATTTGCGGAGACCACGAAAATAAGTCGATTTTATTTTTATCATACCCTAATAATATACATAGGAGTTAATTGACTCAATTATACTATATATAGCTTTTGAAAATAACTATACAATTACAATCGTATTGTATAGAAACAAATTAATACTCTGCATGAGAAATTTTCGGGTATCAAATCAATCATCAAATGTCTAAAATTGATTATTATATTTGTCTATATTGGAAACATTCACACAATTTGAGGACCCCCAATAATTTAATTCTCAGTATAGTATTAAAGGATTATTCAATCAGCCCAAAATAATATATCGTTTATTTAAAGATACATGCATGATTGATTTTGACAAAAGATAGGTAATAAATAATAATTATATTGGTGTTAAGTTAACATAGTAATTAAATAATGTTTGAGACAAATTTATGAATAATAATAAATATATTTATAATACTTTAGGTGTGCGATGATGGTTTAACGTGTGTAAATCCACATGAACAAGGTCAACTAGCAGCAGTAGCTGGTAAAAATGGGACAACTTATTTATTAGAATTTTCAGAAACACTAACTGTCAATCAGAAAAACGATAAACTTTTATTTACAGCTGTAATTATTGTTTTTTATTTTTCTAAATACTTAAAACTATGCATATATGTATGTAATTATTGTTATTATATATTTAAATGTCTTTTTAAGCTCATAGATCGAGAAACTCGACGTGAAAAAGTTATTGAAGCAAAAAATCGTGAAATTCGATTAAAAATGAAATCAGTACGTGTTGAAATAGATTCTGATGGTACGAGAAGTTCAAGAAAAAATTCTAAAACTACTGATGCTAATAATCCTGCTATTGTACAATGTGAACAGGAATACGAAACAGCGATCGAAGCAGTATGAATAAGCTTATTTATTTATTATTATTATTAAAATTAAATTAAATATTTCAATGATGAAATAATTAAACGTTCAAATTTTATTAAAAACTAAATCATTTATTAAAATGTTTAATGAACTATAAAAATAATTATTTTTAGAAATTATCAACAAAAAATTTCATAAGTATAACTAATGATCACAATTTTGTCTAACACACGTGGCATAGTTTTAATTATTTAATCATTGGAAAATTTATTTTATAATCAAGGGCCAGTGTTTAAAACCGAGTTTATTTTTAATCCGGGTTTAAATTATTACGGCTGGTATATTTATATTCGGTATTAGTTTGGAATCAGGGTCAACCACATTTTTCAGAATTCCAAGTGCTTACACCTTAAAGATCCATAATTAAACTTTTTCCACGTGTTCAGCCACACGGCGGATTAAATTTTCTGTATGAGTTTATGTCTCTAACACCAGATATCTATCTGAACCTTGCAATTGAAGTGTGAAAAAATGTCAAAAATAACACAAAATCATGTGAATTTTCAAAAATAAATTTTTCTAATAAATATAAGTAATTTTATATAATACCGTAAGATGGACGGTGGTGATAGAAAGGTCGATCTAAGAGTTACAAATAATTTTTGAACTCTTGTAATAGTGAAAATCAGCATATTTTTGTTATTTCAGTATTTTAATGTGTACAACAGCTCACATAACATTTTGTTGCAAGTAGTTTGGATGGTATCTGCCTTCCCTTGCTAGTATAGTGTCTGGCAGAAACCCACAACACTGTTTTACGCCGGCCCGTACTAGTAAGAGATGTAGTCTAAGGCAAGAGTGCGTTAACATACTTAGGACGAAACTACAAACATTATGGCAAATAGGCATATACCTTAAGTTTTGGTGGTTGACTTAAGAGTCAATACATAGAATGAAAAGAAAAATATGTCAAATAGTGCAGTGTAGCACGGAATTGAAAAATCTCAAAGATAAATTCGAAATTAAGCATAATTTATACCTTAATTATATACCAAGGTTTATCAAAGCTTATATAACATCTATTTAAGCAAAAACAACTTCAATCCGCCGACAAATGCTTGGGATTAAACGTGGTCCCTAAGCCATTTACCAGGTTTTAGATTTTTGCTTTTCGATATACCTGTTGACCCCACTTCCAAACAATTACCTTATATTCTATAAATGTATAGGTATACTAGCAATATCAATTTAAACTCGGATAAAAGTAAATGATACTGAAGTTACCCAATGTCGAATAATTTTTGGATTTTTTTCTAAACGATAAATTATAGAAAGAAAAATATTTGAAAAAATTGCACTTATGGTTTTTTTAATTTTCTACATGTGCATATTTTTATTTTTTTTTTTTTTGTCATTAATTTGTTTAAAATTGTCAAATTGTCTGTTAATTTATGACACTAAAATTAGCCAACATCTAAGAATTTTTTGTTTCTTTCAAAAACGATGCATTTAAAAAAAAAAAATATTTTAAAAAATTACACCCATAGTTTTTTAAATTTTCTATATGTGCATTTTTTTATTTTTTAAATTTAATTGTTAAAAAAAGAATCCGAAGATTATTAATCGTCTGGTAACTGCAGGATCACGTTAATTTCAGGATCATAAAAATAAACCCGGTTTAAAAACTGGCCTTAAATATTTTTTATTTATATTTTAGGAGTCAGCACGATTTGCAATGATGGATGATAATGACAATAATAATTTCACAAACGGAACTGCTGCATAAATGTTATATTATTTTTTGTAAATAAATAATTTTGTTAAATAAATATGTGTTTAATTTTTTTAAATAATAATATCACAATATTTATCATTATTTACATGTAAATATATATATATGTATATAACAGAAAAATATTGATTAATCGTCGCATGGTTACGGAGTTTGTCTTGTAACAGTAAGCAGCTGTAATAACACCTGTCAGTGTTGTTAAAAAACAACGTTCATACAAATAACTACTTCATAGTTTACAAATAGAGTCACAATGTTAAAAAAAACGAGAAATAATAGTGAAGACATAATAGAAGAAGTCAGTACTGGTGTTGGTTTAAGCGGTAAATTGAGTGGAATTGGTACCAAAATGGAGAAAATATTTCGGGCTGCATTTCGTAAAGATCTGAGTCAATCAACACAAGAATTAAATGCAGACGTTGATAACAATTTACAACGAATGGAAGATAAAAGTGACAGCAAAGATATAAATAATAGAAAAAAATTAGTACGGGGTAAAATGAAACGTACTAAAGCTCTCGGTAGTTCTGATTGGTCATCTGATGTTGATTTTGGATCAAAAAAAAATTTGGTCGAAGAAAATAAAATGACAGATGATGAAATTCATGAAATCATTGATAAAAATGACAGTAATAGTAAAAATAATATTAAAAAAAGCGGGAAAAAATTACGAAAATTAAAAAGATCCGAACGCATACGTTCGAATGAATTAGAATCAAATTCCGATGTCGTAGTGGTGGATATCCATCGTGAAAATATTAGCAAGTCACCGAAAAAAATTGAACAAACTATTATTGATATAACGGAACACGAAGATCATGAGATAGAACAGGAAATTATTCATAATTCTAATAGTAATCAAAAGTCATTGGATATTACGCAAGATAATTTAGTTGATTCGATGAAAAAACAACGCAAACGTTGGTCTAAAGATGCTAATATTGTTATTCCACGAAAAGAATCAACATCTTCATCTAGTGTTTCGGATAAAAGTAATTCCTGGGTTAAAAAATCTGGTGGTACCACAACTGCTACAAAACCTGTACCGGCACCACGGCTTAATAAAATTATTATCGAAGAAAGTAGCTTACAAGATCATAAAAAATTAGGACAAGATAATGAAGCATTTGAATCGGATCATGATTATGTAGAACAGGTTTTGACGATTGAAACGGAATTCGGAGTTGTTGAGAAGACTAAAATTGAAATGAATTCCGCTGACAGTGAATGTGAAGAAATCGAAGAAATAGAAGAGATGGAAGCTGAACAGGTCATAAAATCCGTTGAAAGACTGGCGGATATATCGGATATTGAAGAAATAAATCAAGAGACAGTTGTACAAAAAATTAAAATATCCGACAGAGAACGCGATTCCGAAAGTCAAACAAAAAACACAAGTAGTTCATCGCGAGAAAATGAAAAACGCGCGAAACATTTGCGAGAAAAAAATCAGTCAGCTGAAGACTCGACAAGCTCTGATATTCAGAAGATTTCTGAAGTTGCAACTGCAATAAAAGAAGATAAAAAGTATAAAAACAAAATAAGAGAACGTTGTAAATCAAAATCTAAATCTAAATCATCATCAAGCCGATCACAGTCCGGAACAGTTAGTTCACAGTCCGTAGATATTAAACCTCCGCACCGTAAAAATAGAAAAACCAGAAAGAAAGAAGATGTAGAACATGATTTTAAATTTATTTCAATTACTATTCATAGAGCGGATATGTTGATTGCTGATTACATGACTAAACATCCAATGGTAATTGTTCATATCGTTGAAGAAAGTACCGGAAACTATTTGAAGACAGGCAAAGAATCTAAGAATAATTTGCAGCCATTGATAACCGGGACATTTGATTTTCGAGAAAATAAATCTATGATTCCTTGCTGGGAGGAAGAATTAATATTCGAGCATGATTTTGATTCTATTGTCAATCAGGATAATCATAAAACTTTGATCCTCTTCGAGATTGTTGACCTTCCAAGTTTTGCTGATGCTTCTTATACATACGATCATTTTGGTAACATTATAAAAATTATTAAACTTTAGAATTTTTTTTTAATAAACATTTAAAATATTTTTCAGGTGGTGAAAACTGTTGGTATAAAATAGCTTGGGGATTTTTGAAACCTGTCGGAAGAAATGGTGTTGCCCATATTGAAAAATTCGTGCGACTTCAGTTATATAAGCCAAGAAAAAATTATCGAAGATCTATTAGACATAAATGTGAACCCTACAGTTGGTGGAAATCCGGTTCTCGTGACAAGTATCCCAGTACTTTATTTGTAACTGTTGCTTCAGTAGAACCGCCGAAACTAGAACCTGTATTTTATGGTCAATTAACACTAGATGAATTATCTGACGAACAAACAGAGCCAGCTAAGTCAATACCACATACGGAAATGATTAATGTCTCAAGGTGGAGCCGTCTAGCAGCTCAATCATGTAAAATACCTAATGAATTATTTTTAAAAACTGAAGTTTCTGATAATGGATGTTTTTATGTTTGCTTCAGTAATAATGGAAAGTATTTAGCTTGCGTAAACTGCGAAGAATACGATTATCCAATTACTGTTTGGAAGATTGATGATGAAAAAATATTTGTTAAATTTTCTGGCCACAAGAGTTTTATTTATGCCCTTGACTGGTCCAAACCGGACAATCATCTGCTGTCAGTTTCGTCAGATCAGACAGCAAGAGTTTGGGATGTTGAAAATAAATTAATTAATGAATTAAATATGCTGCCTCATCCATCTTATGTCTATTGTGGTAAATTTGAACCATCAAACCCTCAAACTATTATAACAGGTTGTTACGACCGTGTTTCAAGAGTTTGGTCACGTAAAAATAAAAATAATAATTATGAATTATCACAAGAACTAGAGGGACATGATGGTTTTGTTAATTCTATTTGCTTTTTAAATGACGGTGGTCTCTTAACAGCCGACAGTGTTGGTATTATTATTCATTGGAGCGTAAAAAAGAAAAAAGGAAGTTCAAGAGACTGGCAAATATCACGAAAAATAAAAATACGTGAAATAGTTAATGTTACAATTAATAATATCATATTACATCCATTAGGGTCGAGATTATTAGTTCATTCACGTGATAATGGTTTGAGAATGCTTGACTTGACTACTGCTGTTGTTTTACAAAGATATTTAGGTCTAAAAAATTCAAGGTAACTTTAAAATTATCGTTAAAAAATTAATAGTTATTAGAGGTATGAAAATCGGGTTCAAATTGTTCGAATTATTTGAATCTACAAATTATTCGTAACTTTTCAAATCACTCGTCAATTTTAGAATTATCCGAAAGTTTTTGAATTATTTGTAACTTTTCAAATAACTCGATTCAAATCGAGAAAATTTTGGTCAGTTTTCAAATACTCAATTTTTATTTAATGGAGAGCTTAGCTTTCAAAGCAACCAAAAATAAATTTTTCGTAGATTCGTGTCTAAACTCTATTTACCTTTGAGGAAAATTTAAATTATTCGAAAAACTATTACAATTTTAAGTCATTCAAAAGAAAATTTTGAAATTACCTAAGTAGCACGCTTTGTGACATCTATAAGATAGAAGTTTTCAGGCTGTTTTTTGACTTATCGATAAGGCACTAAAATGTTGAACAGGCGATCAAAAAAATTTTTTTTTTAGGGCGGAAAAAAAAGAAAAAAAATTTCCTGTGGCTTCTAGGACCAACATCTGTGTCTTATTTATATAAAAAAAATTGACTTTGAGAAAAAAAAATTTGTCTTGTTCTTTTAAAAGTCATCTTTATGACATCTTAAAGTTGTCTCTGTGCTACTTGGGATATTTGTAAATTTTCGAATTATTTAAATAATTACGAATAATTAAAAAATTTACAAATAATTTAAAAGCTTACGAATAATTCGTAAGTTCGAACTATTCGCACACTCTAATAGTTATGATTAATAAAATAAAATAAATTTATTTAATATTATTATAGAGTACAAACAACTGCAAGAATATCACCATGTGGTAGTCTTATACTTTGTGGTGGTGAAGATGCAACATTAAATATATGGAATACTGATTCTGGTAAACATATAGCCATTTACCAAACAAATTTAGTGAATGCTATTGTCACCGGTGTTGATTATCATCCGTATGATCATGCCTTAGTTTATTCAGTATTTGGTTTCGCAACAGAAGCATGTATCCTACGTTTCAATAAACAGTCAACCGGTGAATCTGTTGGATTAAAATTACTTGATACAAATTATGAAACAACTATAAATGATACGGAAGTTAAATTAATTAATTCAAGTGCTAGATTATCAACACAAAGACTTTCACACAGAAAATCTTATGATTCAATAAAATTAGAAAGCAAAGAAAATTTAGGGATAATGAATAGTGATAGCCGTGAAGATTTACGGTCTAGATTAAAATTGTTTAACGATTCAGAACGACAATTAAAATCACGAAGTACTAATAGGCTGAGTAGTATTATTGCTAAAATAGATAAAATTCTTTCCAATAGCCATAGTCACAATTCTGTGACACGGACACTGTATGACATTGAAGCCAATAGAACTGAAGATTTAGGACTAGAGAGTCCCCTTTATTCAGATTATCATAATCCAAATCATCATCAAGAGAAAGTGATGCCTTATGTCCCACCACTATTCTCAACATTAGAAGATAATTCGACATCCGGTTCTAGATCGGAGACATTTGAAATGATAGATCTACATAATAGCCGTCGTCATAGTGGTGTTGTAAATAAAATTAAATCAAAAAGTGCAAGAAGTCAAACCAGACATTTATTGACGCACCATGATGACGATATTGATGATAAGACAATGTCAGATGGTGCTGCGTATAATAATCGAAGATTAAAAACCCTTTCTGAAAAAGTGGAAACTCGATCTTGGACTAAAATTCGTGTCAAGGATTTAAAAGGAAACAGGAATAGAGATGAAGATAAAGATAGTAATGATGTAGAGTTAGGTCAAGGTGTTTGTAGAGATGAACGACATGAAAGTAGTCCAGAAAGTGGAGGTACATACGTAGTTGATAAAAATGATGATGTTAACATTGAAAGTGAAAGCTCTGTGAGAAGTAATGTTACTTTTGTTATTGAAAGTGAAAAACCGGTACCGAAACCGAGAAAAAAACGTGCGCGTAAGCAAAATTTGTAAATATATTTAAATTAAATTTATGTATTATTATTAATTATTTAATAAGTTTTTTTTATACTTTTGTTATTAAATTTAAATAAATATTAATTCTTTTTTAATTAAATATATTTTAATTGCTTAGTTAAAAAATAATATATATTTACTTTTTTTCCATTAATTTAAAATTTAAAAATATTTTATAGTGTAATTTTAAGCATTAGTCAAATAAATAAATTTTAAAAAATTGTGTAGTTCGCGCCATTAATTAGCCGAGCTACCAAACTTACAAACAATAAAATCTATAATTATTTTATTGAGTTGGTAATTCTCATTAACATAAAATCATAATTTACTGTATGTTTTTAATTTAGAAATGCATTCGAATCCCAAGTGTAATTCATACTATTTTTGACAATTTATTTGTCTGATAATGCAGTTTAATAATTTGTACAGATGGTGACTAAATAAATTCTAAAAGTGTGACGTCCTGTTCGGAGTCGTTTATATTTTATCAACCAAATTATTTAAATAATAACCTAGTCATTATAATTATGGTCTCGTTACTAAAATTAATTTTTTTTACATTTTTTTGTGGTAAGTATTCACACTTAAAATTTTTTTTTAATTGACACTTTGTAAACACATCATTATTATTATTTTTATTATCATATATATATAAATATACATATATATTACATTTACTTATATATCTTTAAAGCCTAGTAAAAACGATCGATAAACAGCTGTCGTTTTTAATTAAATTAAGTGTTTGTTTATGATCTTAAAGTTAACAGACAATTAGCAATTTTCGGATTTTTTTTTTAAATTAAAAAAACTAGAAGTGCAATTTCTCAAAATATTTTTTTTTACGATTTATCATTTTGAAAAAAAATCAAAAAGTTATTAGACGTCAGTTGACTTCAGTATCTTGTTTATTTTTAAAATAATAATTTTTTTTTATAGCATTTGTTGCTAATACAGCAGCATCACGTGTCATTGAACTGAGTGATAGATTTCTAGATATTTATAAGGATGGACATTGGCTAGTTATGGTAAGAATGTCGAAATTTATTTGAATAAAATAACGATGATGATAATGATGATAATTATGAATGAAAAATATATCAGAGAGTATTATTTATTAGGTAATAAGATTGAATAATTTTAAAAAATTTAAATTAACCAGATGTACGCGCCTTGGTGTGCTCATTGCAAAAGACTGGATCCTGTTTGGGCACATGTGGCTCAACATCTTTATGCAACTTCTATAAAAGTTGGCCGAGTTGACTGTACAAGATTTACAAACGTGGCTCAAAATTTCAAAATACGGGGATTTCCTACTATTTTATTGTATGTTTATTATTTATTATTTTTATTTAAGAATAATTAGCTGTCCTAGTTCTTAATGACCTTGATAATTTAATGTTCTGACATTATTTTTTTTATAATTAAAAATTTTTATTTCAACAGTTTAAAAGGTGATCAGCATTTTACTTATAATGGTGATAGAACGAAAGAAGAAATAGTCAAATTTGCATTAAGATTAAGTGGTCCACCTGTTCAAGAAATAACAAAACGTCAAAGTTTTGATACTATTAAAAATCAGCATGATTTATACTTTTTGTATGTCGGAGAAAAATTTGGACCACTATGGGTATTTTTAGATTTATTTTATTATCATTAATATATCGCTTTACTATTTCCAAATGACTTATATTTTTTTATACCTTTTTGCCTTTAGGAAACTTTTTAAAACTAAAAGAGCGTATAATTTTTCTTCGTTGCCACTTGTTTTATAGACTTATTTTATAGCTAAAAATTGAAAAAAAAAATTTTTTTCAGCTTTAAAATAAGTTCTATAATATAATTAGAAATTAAGAAAAAATTATACCCTCTTTTGGTTTTAAATTTAGCGACTAAAGCCAAAAGGGCGTACACTGGAAAAAATCAGGAGTGAATTCAGAGTGATTACGAATTTTATTTAAATCTGCATTCACTCCGATCCGGAGTTTTTAAATTAAAATAAACTCCCCTTCGGAGTAAATTTTACTCCTAGGGAATTAAATAAATAAGCAATCATCCGTTCCACATTCACTCCGGATTTAATCCGCGTTCACTCTCCAAATTATTTATAGTGTATAAAAATAATGGTCCTGAAGTTAGCAGACAATTAACAATTTTCGAATTTTTTTTTTCAACAATTTAATTTAAAAAAAAAATGAAATAAAATTATAAAAAAAATAAAACTAAAAATTTGTATATGTAGAAAATTAGCAAAACTATAGGTGAATTTTTTTTAAATTTATCGTTTTCAAAAAAATCTAAAAATTATTAGACGTCAGCTAATTTCAGTACCATATAAAAATATAAGTCCTTTTGGAATTAGTGATGCAATATCTTAAATATTAATATTATTGTTATTATTATTATTTTTTCAGAATTTATACCATAAAACAGCTGATGCATTTCAACCGTATGCATTTTTTTATGAATCTCATCCAGTTGTTGTTGGTAAACATGCACCAGTAGAAAGTACACCAGTTATTTTTGTTTATAAAGAAAATTCTCATTACAACTTTACGGGTAAAAATTTTTTAATTGCTTATATAAAAATTTTAATTATTGACAAGTCATAAAACTACATTATTTTAATTGTAGCTCATAATGAAAGTGAAATTGAAGCATTAAATGAGACATTATATTATTGGGTGAATGCTGAACGTTTTCCAACATTCCCAAAAGTAACACGTGGTAATCTTCATCAGTTATTTAAAACTAATAAAAATCTCGTTCTGGCTGTAGTGGAAGAGAATGCTGTTGAAGATGTTTCACCAGACATGTTGGAATTTAGAGACATGGTGGAATCAGTAATTAAAAAAAAACGTGAAAAATATCACGAGTAAGTAACAATTGACTAATTAGTTATAAATCTATTATAATGTATCTCGTATTAATTAATTGTCTGATAATTTTTAGTCACTTCCAATTTGGGTGGGTAGCAAACAATGAACTGATAAACAGTATTGCTATGACAGAAATGCCTTCCCCAAGCTTAATAGTAATTAATACAAGAACGAATCATCATCATATACCTGACGATGAGCCAGGAGAATTAACACCTCAAGCTATTGAAATGTTTTTGGAGCATATTCGCAATGACAGTGCACCAGTAAGACACTTTGATTTTTATTTAATTAAAATGGTTATTTTTTTCATGATACCAGCATCAAAACTTTAAGTTTCAGTGTCTCTACAGCCAGTCGAAAGAAGATAATTTCAGTCCAATGCCGCGAATTAATATCAGCAAACGCGTAAATTGTAAATGTCTTCAGTCAGCGGGCAGAAACAAACTTTTTTACCATACCTGCACTGAAAGTTTAAATTTCTGCCCTGTTTAAAGGGAAGAAAAACGTTTATTTCTTTTATGAGAAAACAAATGATAAAAATTCTTCCCAGAAACAGAGGCAAAAATTTAAACTTTCAGGTACATATCGTTTTCGACTCGGGTAGGCAATTTTACACGAAAGTTGGAATGTCCTTTCCTCCCTAGGTGTGTAATATACTATTCTGCCCGCTGACTGAAGGCTTTCGCAATTTAAACTCTGATACTTGTCATTTGTTTAGTAGTAATTTTAAACCATTAATTTTATTTACGTAAATGACAGTTCTGACTGTGCTTAAGTTTTATAAAAATTAGTGTCAATAATAAATAGTATTTATAGTTTCTGCTTAATTATAAATTGCAAATGACAATTCATAGTTGATGACACTATTGGTCTTAAATTAACTTGTTTCTGACACTGAAACTTTAAATTCCAATGCCGGTAATCATGAAAAATCTAGTGTGTAACTCAGGATGGAACACGATTTCAGACTGCAGTTGATAGCAGCCAACTTTACCTTGGTCTGAAATCGTTTCATTTCATCCCTTATCACACAATATACTATTTTTTTTTGTAATTCATTTTTTTTTTAAATTAAATTTAGAGATACGGAGGAAATAGTATTCTAGTACAAATATATCGATCATGGTATGAAACAAAATCGACATTAATGTCCATGTGGAAGGGCAATCCCATATTGACGATGGTGGTATTCGGACTTCCAGCATTATTTTTTTCGTTAATTATTTATGGAATATGTTGCCCAGATATTTTAGACGCTGGAGATGATGAAGAAGAAGAAGAGGACGAAGGTAATGTAGTTTAAATATTTTTATTTTTAAACTTGTAAATAAAATAAAACATAATTTTTTTTTCTTGTACTTACAGAAGATAGCAAGAGTCATATGAAAAAAGATTAAGGAAAATTAGAATTAATTTAAAAGCTATTATGTTAATGCCATGTACATTAATGACAAATTATTATGAATTTGTCTTGTATAGAATTTAAAATAATATTATAATTTAAAATTACCAATAGATGCGGCATTAGTTTAGTGTTTGTTAATAATTGTGGCATTTAATTGAGAGTGATGCATCTTTGGTATGGAATTTTTACAGGACAATACAAACAATACTATAATAACATTAATATTAAATATATTAATATAACGTCATTATTAATGTCGTTTATATTAATAAATGAGCCATATATTAATAGTAACAAATAAATATTCATTATTTGTGTGAGTGAAATTTTGAAGTATTATTTATTATTACAAAAAAAAAGGCTTATTTTGTCATGTCATATATATATATATATATATATATATATATATATAAAAAATGATTTGTTTGATGAGCATTCCAATCAATGTAATTCGGGAATTTTATAGAGATACAAAAGCATTTAAAAATAATAATAATAATTATTAAATAAATATATAAAATTTGAAAATAATTAAAGTTTTGTGAATTTTATTAACATAAATTGTGTTATGAAATAAATTGAATGAAAAAAAAAGTAAGATATTTAATTAATTAATGCTACAAGTCATCATCGGAATCCAAAGCAGCTCGTCTTCTGTCAAACTGAAAATAAAAATAACAATACAATGATTTTTTATCAGTTGTCAGGAGTATAAATAAATGAAGACAATAAAGTTAGCGGACATCTGACAATTTTTAAAACTTTGAAATAATAAATTAAAATGTTTATAAAACAAAAATAAAAAAATGCACGTTTAGACAATTCAAAAATCAGTACATGCATTTTTTTTAAATTTTATTATTTTTTAAATTTAATTTTTTTTATATGGAATTAAATAACTATCTTATGCTTGCTACATTTACACTCATGAACTTTGTAGACAATTAACAATTTTGGGATTTTTTTTTCAACAAATCGATTACAAAAAAAAAAAATCTAAAAATATGCACGAGTAAAAAATAAAAAAATGTATAGGTGCAATTTAAAAAAAAATTTTTTTTTATAATTTATCATTTTGAATAAAATCCAAAAATTATTACTCGGCTAACTTGAGTATCATAAATAAATAAATAATAATTAATACCTTAACAGTAGTTGTTTTTTGTGTTTGCTGATTAACACTCTCTAATAAACTAATAAGTTCTTTTTCCCCTAGTTTACCAGGTAATTGTCCTCTCTGTGCCATACTGACAAGCATTTCTTCAACCATTTTCGCTTTCTCCGGTTTGCCCAATGACAAAGTATTTACTGTTAAATAATTAGAGTTAATCAATCGTAACTATAAATAGTTGATATAAATAACTAAGCAATAATTATTATTAAAAATTAATGTTACTTACGTCGTGCTCTAGCTGATTGATCCAATACTTGTGTTAATATCGAGTGTTTCATTTCTTGTATTTTTTGTCTCTGTTCTTCAGCAGCTTTTTGATTTGGTTCATCACCACCCTAAATAATTAATTAATAATTATATATCAACCTCCAAAAAAAATAATTCTACTACTTGCTCACGACAGCAAAAATAAATTCTGAATTTTACTATCAATTTAAATAAATGAGTACAAAAAATGATGAGTCTGAATGTAGTAGATACGAGACAAATTTCAAATTACAAATAAACGAATAAAATAATAAAAAATAGATAAATAAAAAAAATACACGTACTAATTTTCAAATTTTATAAATGCGCATTTTTTTATTTTATTCGATTTAAGTTTAATTCATTTATTTCAAAATTTTTTTAATCGGTTACTGTCAGCTACATTCACACTCGTTAGTTAGCGGACGTCTAATAATTTTTGGATTTTTTTAAAAATAATAAATTGTAAAAAAAAAAAAAAAAAAAAAAACAAATTTCAAAATTGCACTTACAGCTTTTTTAGTTTTTGACATGCACATATTTTATGAATGCGAATGTAGCAGACATCGGACAAATTTAAAATTATAAATAAATAGAGTAAATAATTAATAAAATTAAATTTTTAAAAATTGCGCGCTTAAAAAATTTGAAAATTAATAAGTGCATTTTTAATAAATATTATTTTTTTAATTATTTACTCTATTTATTTATAATTTTAAATTTGTCCAATGTCTGCTACATTCACACTCACCATATTTTTAGTTTTTTTTTTTTTAATTGATTTAAAAGAAAAATCCGAAAATCGTTAATTGTCTACTAACTTTAGGAATGATCCTGAAGTTAGCCGACGTCTAAATAATATAAAAATTTTTTTCTGAAACGATAAATTAAAAAAAAAAATATTTGAAAAAATTACACTTATAGTTTTTTCAATTTTCTACATGTCAATATTTTTGGTTATTTTGTTTTTTTGTAAAAAATAAAAAAAAAAAATTTGAAAATTTTTAATTGTCTGCTAACTTCAGTATCATACTTTAGGATAATTAAAAAAATTGATTTATTTACTTCGCAATTAAAAATAAAAACTTTAAATTTTTAAATAGTAACTAAAGTCAATTATTACTTGTCAATAAATTTTAAATATTTAATATCTGTACCTGATATTGTGAGCGTAATTGAGCCATTCGTTGTTGCCGGATCATTTCAAGTTCAGGGTCTGCCATTTTTACTGATTTTATTATTAATTATTACTTAACAATTAAAATTGAATTTACAAATAAATTGATTACACAAAAACACCGCAGTTTAACAGAAGGTTATGTTTTATTAGTGTATTCCAGAATGTCTATTTTTAGTTCTGATCCCTTATTCCTACGCTTTTGGTGTTGATTCTGACGTGAGTTTTTGGTTAAAGTTCCGTTTCCAACGACATCACCCGGGATTTTTTGTAATTCACTTAAGAAACAGAAATCCGGTGCGAAATATGATCCTCAATAATAAAGAAAGACAAAGAAAATTGTTTTTGAGAAAGCCATTTTGAATTCGGTTCTTTGTTTAAAAAAGCTTAATCAGATTGATTTTATTTGTATAATAATAATTCATTAATTATTTCTGACATAAGTAATAACATGACAATGATTTTGAATAAAAATAATTAACAAAAGAATGTTAATCTTCACATAGATGATAAAAGGTAACAATTAAAATAATTCTATGTATAAATAATATATCTGTATCTATATATTTAATTTTACATATGAGCTATAAAATTTTTATTTATTTTTTCTTATTATTATAAAATAAATTATTTTTGACATAAATTATAAAATTATAATAATTTTGAATGAAAATAATTAACAAAAAATTGTTAATCTTCATGATCTGAAAGTTAATGAGTGTAAATGTAGCAGTCATACGACAATTTTTTAATTACATACAAAAAAATGCTGTTGAAGTTAACAGACAATCAACAATTTTCGGATTTTTTTTTCAACAAATCGAATACAAAAAAATAAAAATATGCACCTGTAGAAAGTTTAAAAAACTACAAGTGCAATTTTTCAAATACTTTTTCTTTATAATTTATTGTTTTATAAATAAAGAATCAAAAAGTTATTAGACCTCGGATAACTTCAGTATTATACAATAAAATTAAATAATTGAATTAATGAAATTTAAAAAAATTCATGTACTGAATTTTGAATTGTCTAAACATCTATTTTTTTATTTTTATTTTATAAACATTTTAATTTATTATTTCAAAATTTTAAAAATTGTCAGATGTCCTCTAACTTTATTATCGAAAGTTACCATGAGTGTTAATGTAGCTGACGATTTTAAATTTTATAAATTTTGAAATAAGTGAATTAAATGTAAATCGAATAAAATTTAAAAAATGCGCATTTATGGAATTTGAAAATCAGTATGTGCATTTTTTTTATTTTTACATTTTTTATTGTTTAAATTTTATCTCGTATCTGCTACATTCACGCTCATAAAGTTACCAGGCAATCAAAAATTTCAGATTTTTTTTTCACCAAATGAATTACAAAAAAAAAAAACTAAAAATACGCACATGTAGAAAATTGAAAAAACTTCAAGTGGAATTTTTTTGAATATTTTTTTTTCGATAATTTATCGTTTTCAAAAAAATCCAATATCAGACCTCAGCTAACTTCAGTATCATTAATTTTTACGGAGATGATAAAAGGTAACAATTAAAATAATTCAATATATAAATAATATATCCGTATCTATTTATTTTTACATATGAGCCATAAGATATTTATCTATTTTTTATTTTTATTATTTGTTACAAATTAAATTGATAAGTATAAAGTAAATATCAATTACCAGATATATTTATAAGGCACTTCTAAATACTTTTTACATTGTACTGGTGCTGTCGTACCATGGAGGCATCCAGTTGGATGGTGTTTTGTTCCTAGCTCTTCTTCTAGACTCACCAACATTACTTTCATAATTATAATTTCTGTTGAAACGTTTCCTACTGCTTTCTGTTGCTCGATTGGCTCTCGATGCCGCCGTAGTATTGTCAAGAACAACGAAAGCTTGATTATTGCTGTCATTTGAATTTTTCAATTCCTTTCCGAAGCTCGGAGAGTAGGGTCGTGTGTCATCTAGCTCCGTAACTTTTGGTGGACTCGGAGGTTTGTGTTGAAGAGATGAACGTCGTCGTCGTCGAAAACCTCGAGGTTCGTCATCTACGTTGCAGACATGGAGACGATATGTAGGACTTGGTGATCGGTTTTCTGTTGCTGATGGATTAATGTCCAGTCCAGTTGGTCTTGAGACTTGTATCGATCCTCTAGATCCCCTGAAAAATGATAATTAATTTCATTTAACATTTTATACTCATTGTGAAGATAATTAATGTACCTTCTGCCTCCTGGAGGCGGCTTATCAACGATACTTTCATCTTCGACTCGCGAGTTGAGCACTTGGAAGGAATTCTGATCATGTTCATTATAACTCACATCCAGTTGATCATCATTATTATTGCCGAGCCAATTATTTTCATGTTTACGAAAATCAGTGAGACTGCGATCACGATGCCGATGCTTGATATCAGTCACTGAATGCTCTCTTTTTGTACAATAGGCATCACGATATTCCGGCTGGAGATCCATATCACCCTCGGGACGTAAATTAACCGGCATTCTAAGGGTTTCTGTTCGCGGTATATTACCGTAAGGCACATACTGGGATCTAACTTCACTTGTTGGATGGTATTGTCGTAAGTCTGGGACTAAACGTCTGTTGAAACCTGATGAACCTATGGATGGTCGTCGGGATAGAGGCGGCTTACGATAAACTGGACGATCTCTGTCGATATATTTGGACTTGTATTCAGGATCCTGGTCAATTTTCGTTGGAAATTTTCCTGCACTATTTAGTGAATTAACTTTAGAACCATCTGCGCGACCAATTTCATCTTCGGGTTTTAATAACTTTGGTCGTTCTCTGGGAAAATCCTGTGACATTTTAACACTAGTAAGTATTTGATGTTTGTTTTAATTAAATTAATGAATTATTTATTTATTTACCTTATAAGCATCTTTGTATTCAGGAACTCCAAGAGGTGGCCCTTTGAGATCCTCTAGCTTGGATACTAACATCTTCATGTCTTGTTCTTTCTTCCGTTCCAATTCTTGTTTCGACTCTTCAATATGATCGATAACATTATTGTGACTCTGTTCCATAGGAACAGCACCTCGTGGATCAACAAAATTTTGATAGTTTTCAGTCCTTCCACTGAAGTCTCCTCCAGACTTTAAATGTGACTCTGGCACTTTTAGAGATCTTTTGGCTGCAAAACCAAAAACATTTTTTCAACTTTTAAAATACAAACAGAATAATGATTAAGTAAATTTACCTTGAGCAGCATGAGGTTTAAAAACTGCGGTGTACTCGGGAACGAAGTTCGACTCTCCCTCGAGTTTTAGATGAGCTTTTTGACGAAGTATTTCCGGTCTTCTAGCCCCAACAAATGGCACATACTGGTCATGATTCTCTGTAGACGTTTGAAATTGTCCTTCCAGCTTTAGATTAGTTGGAATACGTGCGAGCTCAGGTCTACTGACGTTCAACCACTCGATGAACTTCTCACACTGCTCCGTGACAGTCCGCATGTCTCCCTCCATCTTCAAAGAAGTCGGCCGACGTGCCAGTTCCGCACGATGGATACCCTCATATATTTTGTAGTTTGCTGATTCCGTGTTCGTATAAAATGTACCGCCGGGTTTCAAACTAGTGTCTCTTTAAAATTTAAATCAATTTAAATAACAAATGTTACCATTAATGTTTATAAAATTACTTTATTTAAATTATTGTCTATTACCTTCGAATCGGTGAAGGTCTTGACAGATCGGGAATCCTAGAAATGTCAACAGCCTCCATGGGCTTGTCATTGGCATTAATTTCCGGGTTTTTTATTGTCTCAATAGAGAAACCACCACCAAAATCTTGAGCACAAGTTCTCAAATCGTCAACTCTCAGCAGCGATTCTTCACTGGTAGCTCTAAAAGCTCTCCTGTATTCCGTGGAAAGATTTTCAAATTCATTGTCTTTATCTCCATGGTTACGAGATCCCAAGGTGTCCTTCGGACTATCTAGTACTCGCCTGCGTCTGTAGCGTGCGAGTTCGTCGACCGTGAGAGTCTCGAGAGTCTTTGGCCATGGCAGTAAATCTCGAGCCCTGGTCTTGCTGTCTTTGAATTTTGACGGGACTACCTCAGAGTCTGAGGAGGACTTTTGAGTCCCCCGCAATAAAGACCTACGTCTGTAAGTACAAAGCAATTTTATTTACTGTTAATTACTGTACGGTTTTTAAATAATTTATCCATTAGTTTATTCTTGTTTTAGGTAAATAAACCGGGTGGTTGCCCAGTGCAAACTGAGATACCTGGCAAAGTTTTCCTAGAAGCAAACCAAGGTGGGGTCGAAGCATCCATGTCGAAGAACAGGAAGAGGGTGGTACGTACAGGCTCGGCATGCCTCTACATAAACGAGAAGACGAAGCAAGAGAGAGAAAGATATAAAGTGTGGGAGCCTTCCAGACAAGACGGATCGATCTAGCTTGTATACAAAAAGCTTTCACACCCTTTTTACCCCATCGTGTACTTTCTCTTTCTTTCCTTTTTTTTTTTTTCCAAACTCCTAAAATTCCCTACTGCTTTGGTATCTATGGGCATGATGTTGGAAATAATTTTAAAGCTAACGACTGACATGCACGAACGAATTGTATTGACGCGAGATCCCCGCGACGTCGCTTAGATCTGGACCGCTATAAATGGATCACGCTAGCGTATCATCGAACGTCAGTAAAATATAAATAATGTCATAAACAAGCAACAATCAATGACGGTCATGGGGTTTGACAAAAAAAAGGGTAGGTAGCGTGGCCGAGCGGTCTAAGGCGCTGGTTTAAGGCACCAGTCTCTTCGGAGGCGTGGGTTCGAATCCCACCGCTGCCAAATTACTTTTTGCTCTGTTCGACTAGTTTTACCGCTCATTAATTAATTTTTATCACATTTTATATATTTTATAAACACTCAGTCCGTTAAAGTTAAAAATAACTTGAAATCAATCAATGATTAATCGATACAAGACACAAGATATAAAGTTATGAATTAAAAAGCATCAAAGTTGGATATAAAATTATGAAAATAGCAATTAAATGTCTGGATACATTCGTGATCCATGTCAGTGACCAGAAGTCTGAGAAACGGAATCGTCATTCATCATGAGTTACAGTGCTGCACTAAGGTTCAGTTAGTAGGGTCAGAGAAAGACCTCCTGACCTCGATTCAAACAGCACCCAAATAAATTTACATATTTAGGGTAGGCGAAGATATCATTGGCCCATACATGACCGACCAAGTAAGTAAAACAGTTGTGTGTAACTACTCAAGTCTTGACACGCACAATCATCACCACACTTGTATAAATTCACCCGTACTATTATGATTCTACCACTATATTGCGTGATTAAATCTTGCATAAACGCGTCTAGTACAACTTTTATTGTGCTGAGACTTCTTGAGACACGCGAGATTTCTTATCTCATTTACTCTTCTATTTTTATTTAAATACATTTTTCTTTATCATTTTTTTTACTTTATACAATGAATATTTATTACTTCGTTTATAGCACAAAAAGTATGTGAATAACTATTTTTTTTTAATGTAAAAAAAAAATTATATAAAAAAAGTGAGTAGTAGTGTGTAAATATTTTTTGGAATAAATAATCAAATGTCAACAGATTTATAATATTATACTTGTGATAGAGATTTAATGTTAAAAATAGTAACATTTTGTCATTATCGCAATATCGCTCTACATAATAATTGAATTTAGGTCATGAGATAAATTTTAAGACATAATATCAAAAGTTAATTTTCGTCCGCAACGAATTGATTATTCTCTGGTTCATTTCAATCGCACTTAATGCTTGTAAATCACGTAACTATTGTGGCCCAGATTAGTACTTAAGTAATGAACGGGTGGATGCAGTCAATTTTCATTAAGAATATTAGTTATTATAATTAAATAAATGATGTATATAATACAAACTTTTCCCAATATGACTTATTCCACAAATGGGATAAATTATAGTACTTGACAAATTTTCAATTTAAATTACTGTTGGGAATTTAGGTATGGTAATCGTGAATGAAACAAATCAATTTATTAAACAAATGAACAGCAGTCTTCACTCGTAAGAGATTTAGCTTAGACTAACTTATTCTTTTAATATTATTTAACACTGAGGTCTAACAACCTCTCCTCTTTTTGTATAACAAAGATGTCTAAGTTCAAAATATATATATATATATATATATATATATATATATATATATGAGTGCAAATGAAGAAAAACATATTACCTTGCATTTACTTGGAACATGGGCCTCAATCTCTCGTCGACCCAAGTACTTAAGGTCATAAAATTTGATCCATATAAGCTTTCTTTTCCTCAAGTAAACATATACATATTTTGAACTCAACTTAAATAATATATATACTACGACTTAAATGTAACGCTGTTCGAAATATTATTTCGAACAGAATATTTACTAAAGAAAAATATTAAATAAAATATATATCGGAATGAAGATTGATTTTTGTACAGAGAATCCAATAATTACCTAAGCAGGTACTTCATCAGGTTAGAAAAAAATTATTATGTATACTAGCAAATTATATATTTCATTATTTTTGTCCGTCAATATCTAAGGGATCATTCTGGTTTATAATTTTCCAAAAAATCGATTTTTTTTTTTACATTTTTCGAAAGTATATGTATCTAAAAGCATTGTGTAAAAATTTTAAAACGATTGGAGTAGTTTAACTATATTATTCTGTGACTTTTACGTTGCTACTAGGGGTGTCCGAATAGTTCGAAGTTACGAATTATTAGTATCGCATCGAATCGAACTATTCGATTCAAACTTCGAATCAAATTTGTAATTTTTCAAATGATTCGGAAGTTAGAATTCGAACCCGATTCGTACACCCCTAGTTGCTACCTTTACTACATGAGCACGCTCGCTCAACCTGCCTTTTGTCTAATCTTTCTCCCTGTTTTTATTCATTCAAGCAGATGTTTGCTCCAAAGAGGCCAGAACAAATCAGAAAAAAGCTATAATGGAAGAAAATGAAATGTTTGAAGGGATAGAAGGCATTTTACATGGTGCAGACATCGCTAATTAAGTTAAGGTAAGATTTTCATAATTTTTCATTAAAAAAAACTTTAAACACGTTTTTCTCAAAACTACGCTTTTTCGGTCGGCAGCAGTGATTTCTCTGGAACCACTGAACTGATCCTTATGAAATTTTAACCACATATTCTACACACGAATAAATTCGGCGCATTTTGTAACCGTGTTAAAATTTGAATTTCAACTATATTTTTGATTTGCCGAAAATTGTAAAAAAATAAAACATTTCAATTTTCTTAGCGGTAAGTTGAAAAGTTGTTTTTTTTTTTTAAATCTCCACCATTTTATTATTTATCAATAAATATTAATATTCATAGAATGCGCGAGAGCCACAGTCATACTGAATCTAAATATTTTTGATTTTTTCGTTTTAAATGAGTCGTTATTGAAATCAACACCACCAGTCACATATCCACTTTTCAAGGGATTATGTTTTCCAATTATTCTTGTTTAGGGTAGAAGTACCGTTTTTGGCCACTTTAGGGCTAGTTTTAGACACTTGAAAAATTAAAATACAATTTGTAAATGACGCAATGAAATAATCAATTTTTAAAATGTGTGCAAATATACTCTTATCACACTGTTACAGTGGAAATTTTGTTATACGCTTATTCATTCATCAAAATAAAGGATTAAATGTCAAAAAATGGAGCAGTGGCCACAAACGGTACTTCTATCCTATAAAAAGAGTTTAAAATAAATAAAAAAATATATTTTATGTATTTCGAGAGAGTATTCATTAAACTAAACGAATTTTATATCAAAATCTATCATAACTATGGTTAAAATTATGGTTAACTCGGCTTACTTGTATAGAGATTCCCGTAGAATATTATCATTAATGTCTATTAAATTTACTGAGATGAAAATACATTACAACATTTACATGTATACAAAAGTATATATCTAGTCATACAACTCAACTGTTTGAAATAAAACGTCAAGCTGTTTTCAGATCAAACGAAAACTCTAATCGCAAAATGAAGAACGAGACTCAATACATTAGTCTATTATCTAGCAATCTACGTTTCTATTTTTTTTTTAATTTCATTTGATTTAGAGAAAAATTTGGACAAAGTTTCTATTTACTGTGTACGTGCAAGGATAGTCCTATTCGTCCACTTGAGAGTAATAGAGAAAAAAAAGAAGACTTTTTTAATGTTTGAGATTGTGTCTGTTAAAATTAATACAAGAACATAATTCAATATAAAATTAATATATCAATCAAATTATGTTTTTAAAAACACAATTTATTACGAAGAAAGTTTTAATATTTTTTTTACTCCAAAAACTTCTATAGCACATTAAAAACATCTAATTTCAGCTTGGGGATGTAGCTCAGTGGTAGAGCGTTCGCTTTGCATGTGAAAGGCCCCGGGTTCGATCCCCGGCATCTCCAATTTTTTTTCATTTTATGATATAAAATTGTTTTTTTTTTTTTTTTAAATACAAGAGACATGACAGTAATATTAATTAACAATATACCTTTTTTGAATACGTTCGCGTTTTCTTTCACCCATAGCATAATCGCTGATGTAAAGTCAGTTTGCGCCAAATGAAATATTAGAAACAAAAAAGTAGAAGAAAAATTTTTAGCACTAATCAGTTCTTTTTTTATTCAAGTAAAGTATACATATACACATATATATGTCTAATTTTTATGTTCATGTTTTTTATTTTTTCAAGAACCTTTGCCGCGCGTTTATGTTAGCGTGACTGGACATAGCAAGTTCTAATAAGGAGCTAAGCAGACTAATAGAGACAACTAGGGGGAAATAAAACCTGCGCAGCAGCAAAGAAAGACTCGAGGCTTCTGCATAACAATCCAGTTGAAATTGTGTCACTCTAGGATTGATGCTTTTAAAAATAACTCCAAAAATTTTTTTTTAAATTTATGTTATATAAATTTTTTAAATCATTAACATAAAATTAAATTAATAAAAAATAAATAAATCTTATAACACTAGAGCTTACAGAACAAAATAAACTATAAATTATAGTTTTAAAAAATTAAATTTAAATTTACCCGCTTTCATAAATCGTATGCCTTCGTTTATTTTCGTAACTTTTGGAATAATATTGGCGCGAATCGTGATATTAACTGCTGATCAAAGGTTTCCCCACTTTTTTTCTTACTCACTTTAAATTCATTCGGCAAAATATCCTACTGTTTTTATGTTCTTACAGACGGTTACAGTCAGTGTGTCCTGTGTCTTCTTCATACATTGATACTACCAACAAACTGATTTCTTGTGCGTCTTGGAGATTTCATCAGTTTTCGATATTGAATTCAAGTGAGCACACGCTGTAAATCGCTGACGCAATTACATTAACGTTGTACATATAAAAATATATCAATGTAAGCCGGTTTTATTTAAATATTATGAATTAATATTTTTCGGCATCATCAGACAAAACCTTGATGCTGATATCGATATTGATTTCAAATTGGTAAATAGATAACAGAAAAAAAAAATAACACAAGATAAGTAAGTTGTTACTTTGATTTCTACATATATTTTATATAATAAATTAAGATATTGAGTCAACGGTCAGTGAGTTTTTAGCCTCACCACCAAAAATTGATGTGCCAACGCATGATCAACGGTCAGTAGGATTTAAAGAAAAACATGATAACCGCGTTACTCAAAACACGTTGATAACGATATTAATAAATTTTATTTTTATATATTTATAGATATATACATATGTTAAAAAGTAAAATTTAGTATAATAGTATTTTATTTTATATGAAAAATATTTTTTTTTTTACGTAGACTAGTCAAGTCCTTGAATTAATTTAAATCCAGTAGGATAATCCATTGACAGTAAAGATAAATATAAGTAGTCGGTAGACTTATTGATTGAAATCACCGGAATGTTTTCGTAAATAATCAGCGAACTTTGTACTCTGTTATTAGGTACATTATATATAAGATTATGTATTTATAAATAGATTTTTTTTTTCCAATGAGACAGTTTGAAGATTCAGATAAACTGGAACTTTTAGTTGGTATTGTTATTATTATTATTATTATTATTATTATTATTATTATTATTATTATTATTATTATTATTATTATTATATGTTTATTGTAAAAATAAACGTAAAAAGTAAAAAAAAATACTTGAACTGCGTCATAAAATATGTAATACAAAAATAATAATAATAAAGCAATACGCTGATTGAGAGGTCATCTAAGGCTATATATACTCATGATATCTTGTATAATTATTATTGTTAATTTATCATTTATCCCTCGTTATTAATTACTCTTAAGTATTTTTTCTGTTATTACAGAGTCCTCAGCCTAAAATAATAAAGATGTCATCATCGTGGTCATTAAGTGTACGTATATCAAAAAAATAATTTATCATTTAAATAAATAAATATATTTTTTTTTTTACTGGATTATTGATAAATAGAAAGAAAATTTTAATTAACGCTTATGGTAATTAATAAATTTTACAGTTAACGAAAATGATCGAGAGCGTTGGTGAGGGAATGTCCTGGTCTTTAGATAAAATATCGCATTTAACCATAGGACAGGTACTGATAAAATTCATCGACCGGAGTCTTAATGTTGTCGAAAAAACAGCGCAGTGGAGTTTACCATACAGTGAAATTGTTGCCGAGGAAAATGGAAAAGCATTCAAAATAATGGAGCTGGTTAGACCGTTACCTTGGATATTTTTTCTACCAAGTTTAGTAATTTTACGTATCTTCAGATTAACGTGGAATATTGGAGCCTGGATTCTTGGATACCCTCCGATTGAACCTAGTGATATTGTAAGTATCATATTGTTTTTTTTTAAGCTGTGATGAGCTTTAGATTTTTTATTTAAAAAAAAAAATGCTATTTATCACAGGTTAAATGTTTACAAAAATCAAGAAGACGTTTGCGAGTAATTAGACTAAATGGTAGCAAGAGAATGAGGAAAACGACTCCTTTACGGGTAAGTTGTTGATTTTTTTTTTGTGATCGATGCATGATGTAGGATCAGTTGCCTAGACTATACTTTTGTGTATACTTTGTATTATATATATATTTTAAAGTATTCTGAATGTAATAATATCAGAGTGGTGGTGGGGGGTGTAGGACAAAAGTTTACGGCTAAATGAAACTAAAAGAAGTTTGTTAAAGTCTATCCAAATCACCTTGTCCAGTTTATCTTGTCTTGATGCTGGTAAGATGAAATCCTCGCCATCTACGAGGATTCGCCTGCATGATGATCAGGAGACTGTAAGTTTAATTGTATTGTTTAATTTTTTACATTATCTTTAACATTGTCCGTTTTTATTGATATTAATTAATTTATAAATAAGCCATTATATTAGGGTAAGAGTACCAGTACCCAGCCCCAAACCAGTAGCCAGCCACCTCATGTTAAATTATATCTATATATATTTTGAGCCAATGTTAAAGTATAGGACCGGCTGGCTACTGGTTAAGGGCTGGGTACTGGTGCTCTTACCCTAATTTGGTTTTCTTAATAGGGCCCGACACCAGTTACAGAGTCATTGATTGCTAACATACATGATGATCCAAAACGCAAGTACTCAGAAGTAAGTTCAGATTATTCTGAAACATCCGATGAATCTGATGTTGAATACGAACGTTTTAAATCTAAACTTAATCCAGATTTATCTGCGTACGAATCTGAAGATGAGGAAGACAAAAGCTTCAAAATTGTAAGCATTTACTTGAATAATAATTATAAATAATTTTTTTTTCATACATAATAAATTTAACTATTTCAGAACTTAGATGAGAGTGAAAAAGTTGATGTCTCTGATGAAGAGATACCATCGAATGACGAAGAAGAAACTCAAAAAGAACTTGAAGAATTAATGGGAGAAGACGATTCGGCAAAGAGGATCGTATATGATGTGGGAGATGATACTGAGCAAAAGTTTATGGTACAATATGGTTTCATGATAAAAGTAAGAAATTAATTTTATTACTAAGCTAATTGGCTACTCGCATAATTCGCTTCTATTTTGCTTTTTTTAATTACCTATGTATAATAATTTAATAATAATAATAATAATAATTAACACTAATAATACAGCGAGTAAAATAAATATAATGATAAATATTGTAGAAAAAAAAAGTAAATGGAAATGACAACGTAATTAGCAAAAATAGTGATGACTCACAAGATTATTATTCTCCAAAAAGTATTGAAGATGGAGAAACGGCCTTTTATTCACCATTGAGCTCTAAAAGCTCAAGTCCAGAGCCTTCTGTTACCGATGCTGACAGTAAGTGTAAACTAATTATTAGAATTATGCGAGTTGTTAATTAGTTTTTAGTAAGTAAAATTAATTATTTAACTTTTTTTTAATAAATTTATATCCAATGTTTTGTGTAGGACAATTCTTTGGAACAAAAAACAGCAAAACAGCAGTCACCGAAACAAGAACCACTGAAACAATAAAATCATGCGAACAAACTGAAGAGAATAATGAAAATATAACAGGTATAATTATTACAATAAATTTAAATACAATAGTTTACTTTTAATCATAATTAAAGATTTAACAACCGATATATTTTATTGTCAGAAGAATCAACTGATACGCAAGAAGTTGAACCAACTGCCAGTCCTCCGAAACCGATTCTTAACCATGGAAAAATTTATCGACATAAAAAATCCACTGGATTTCAGAGTCGTTCTTCAAATGAACGAGGAAAGAAAAAATAATTAATTTTTCATACCGATAATTATTAATCTTTTCATTGTTTACATCAATCATAATTTATATGATTTACATTTCTTATTTTTATATGTATATCAAATGATCATTTATTTAATTTACATTTTTTTTTTTTTCAATAGATTTAATGACAATATTCAATTCTGAATAATTCACCGAATCAATTATTTACACATACATTTTTTTAATTCACTAATTATATAGTTATTTCAATTTGCTAAAGAATAAATTTTAATTATTTAAATGTAAGTAAAAGTCGATAACATTTTCAATTTTTTTTCTCAGATAATTAACAGATTGTTAAAATAAAAAAATTAAAACTAGTTTGTATTTAAAATAAAAGAAATTATGAGTGTGAATGTCGCAGATATCAGACAATTTTTAAATTATAAATAAATTAATTAAATAATTAATAAAATGAAATTTAAAAAAATAATTTTTTAAATTATTTACTCTATTTATTTATAATTTTTAATTTGTCTAATTTCTGCTACATTCGTACTTTTAAGAAATTAAATATTTTTTGAAACTCTAGATTTAAAAAAAATATCAACTCCAAATTTAAATTCTCGATCATTAAAATTTCTATACACTAAAAATTTTTTAAAATAAACGTCAAATAAAATTTATAACCTAATACTTAAGATCACATTAATTTTAATTTTTATTATTGATTTAAAAAATGTCTAATGATTGTTAAAAATTTTTGTTCATTTATTTTTAAAATTAATAAATTTAAGCAACAAAAATAATTTAAAAATTAAGTTATTATTTAATTTTATTTTAATTATTCGCTAGATGGCAGTTTAAAGCGATTTTTGTTTTTCCCGCGGAAGCAGTACTAGTGTGTGTAACTGTAAGCACTATAAGTGTGTGTGAATTTCAAACATACACCATTATAATTACTTGAATAAGAACCAGTACACATATATATATAAACACATGTAAAGATGAATGTATATATGTACACTCATACAAATAAACAGTACTGTGAGACATTGGTCTGTCAAAGTGAAATGGAAGAGAAATCCTAGTGTGGTCTCATGGTCTGTCTCAGTGGTAGTGCCATAGTTAATTCTCAGACCACAGACGCAGTCGGGTTAAGATCGAACGCGATAAATTTAAAAAAAAAAGAACAATAAGAATAAAAAATAAATACTTTTATTTGTTAGTAATAATTTACATATTTATTTTATATTATTTTTTTTTTTTATGAAATTGTCAAGTGTGCGCGAGGTGAGTGTGCGCGACAATAAAATACTAGAGACGTCTCCTTTTTTTTTTCACTCTGGTATGGCATGGCACCAGGATACCGTTGGATCGTTGACGTATAGACTGAGAGTAAAATAATTACTACGACCGTTTACTTATATATTTAATTGTGTTGTGAGTTTACAATAATAATAATAATAATAGTAATAGAAATTGTAGGATATATATATTTTATTGATAAAATTTTACAAGACAGTACTTGATTTTGAATTTATACAAACGCATTAATAACATAATGTTCTAATAATAAATTATAAAATTATTTTAAATAATTACTTAATAATCATATAGTTGAGATAAATAAATATTGGAGCATCAAAGCTGTAAACAGAAGACATATTGGGGTGAGTGTTTTTGTTGTAACCAAGAGATGCTGGCTTTATTTTTTTATTTTTTATTTTATTGTAGGATCTTGTCCTTGAAAGTAAATTTCTTTGTACTCATTTGAATTTTTTGTTATAATTTAAAATTTTTTGAATTTTAATCAACCGGTGGCAATAAACAATTGTTAATATTCTTACAATTGTTTATTGTTCAAGTTGTGGTTGAGTATTTTGACGTTTACGAATTGTTTTTAACAAAAATTTGATCCTTATAAGGATAACCTCAATATGTAATTTCCTTTGCGCTGTACACTGAATAATTTTTATTTTTTTAATTTAAATTTAATTATAATTCGATGCACCAATCATATTGATTTATTAACGAGTGACGTAATTTTATTACCTTGAGCATATAAATTTAATTAATAATTATTAATAATGAATTAATGGTTCACTTTTAATTAATAATTAAATTCGTATTTCATTGTATGGTTTAATGTTTTTTCTGTGTACTTTTATTTTTTTTTTTACTGTATTATCTAAGAGTAATTATACCAGTAAGGTGTGTTACTTAACATTGTTAGCTTTTATTTGTTGTTATATATAAGAGTATTAACGATGAATAAACGGATTACTGCTTGTGTTTTTCTACATGAAGCCAGAGTTTTAAATAATAATAATAAAGAATAAGTATTACCTTTTGTTGTCATCGATGTCTTAACTATTTATGTAAGATTTTAATAATTGAAAAAAAAAAAGCGATAAAAGATTATTTTCTATTGAAAAAAAATACGACTGATTTTTTTATCAAACATGATAAAGTTTTTTTTCTTTACATGTTAATAGTCTTTAAGCAGTAGGAAATGTAAATGTTGTATCAATTACCCGGCTGTTAGAGTAATTATTTTTATTACCAGACGTATTTTCAAAGAACTGTTAAATATTAGATAGTTTGTTTTCATAATTATTTATTTTATTTGTTTGTTTATATTTTATTATCAAGTAATATATTTTATTTAAGAATATATTAGTCGACTATCGTGAATTTTAAATTGTCAACATCCTGTTTCTTTTTCTCGCCCACGTGACTCTACAAAAGATAGTGATAATTGTCATCTTGTTATCATATATATTATATATATATGTTAGGGTGTTTCAAAAAAAAACTTTTTTTTTTTTTCAGGTCTTATGGTCTTAAAAATTAGTCTCAGATATAAAAAAAATTCTTCTAAAAGAACAGCTAGAAATCTCAATCCTGCTAAGAGCTCAACAAATATTCATTTTGGCACTTGAATTACATGTGAAATTTTTTTTTTTTCAAATCGAAGTACATAGTCTTGTAGGCAATTTAATGCTCTACAAAAAAGTTCCTGAGTGTTTTCTTCGTACAACTGACAAAATAAAATTTATGAAGCTTGAAACAATAGTGAATTAAAAAACTTAACGTATACAGTTTTAAAGCTAATTACCGGATTTTATTGTATGTACATGTTTAAACGGTGAATCTATCTATCATGTATAGTCAGGTGTTTTAAAAAGATTTCTGGGATCTTACTTATTTTCCGTATAAATTTCGAAAGTAAAATATTATTTTTTAAGACAAATTGTAAATTAATTGTTGATAATATAATAAATAAAATTAATTAAACAAGTTATTTCAAAATACATCAGTTTCAAATTGAGATTAATTGCATATTTAAGCAAGAAAAAACCTAAATTTCTGTCAAAAAACTGTTTAATATAATAAAAACATGAAGTTATACTATTTATTATAGTTCAAAGCTTCATAACTTTTTTTTGTTAGTTTTACGAAGAAAACACTCGGAAATTTTTTTCTAGATAATTTAATTTCCTACGAGACCATGTACTTTTATTTTCGAAAAAAAATTTTTTCAACACTTACTTTTAAAAAACAAAAAAAATTTTTTTTTGTATGCAATTTAAATGGGAAAATGAATTTTCCGAGCTGCTCTTTTGGAGGATTTTTTTTATACTTAAAACCAACTTTTGAGACCATAAGAAACAAATTTTTTTTTTATGAAACACTATACATATATTGTTAATTCATATTTATATGAATATATTTGGTTTCAGCAAATAATTACTTAGTACTTTGTTCAAATTAGTAATCATGAAGTAAGTTTATTTATACAGTTGACCGAGTGACCGGGCAAATAAGTATAAGTGTCTGGATCGAAACTTGGCACTAAGGAACTATGATTCATCTATAAAACTATTCAAGAATCTTCATTTATCTTATTTAATATATTTATAAATTATTTAGTACATTACTTGCAATACGCAGCCACTAGGTGAACGTTCGAGTATTATTAGAAAATTTATTTAATATGTTTTAAATTAAATTATTTCCTAAATCAAGTGACCATTAACTATTAAATAAAAAATTGTTGAAAAAATCAGCTGCTTAACTTCAAAACCAATAAAAGTCCATTCTTATTTTGTTTTCAATTTTTTTTATAAAACAATATGTCATACGAAGCTTAAAAAAAATCTTTATTTTTCGATAAAAGATATTTTAATAATTTAAAAAAGGGGAGAGACAATACGCAAAAGACATTTTATTGCAAAAATAAGAAGCTTTAAAAAATTTTGATTTTTATGGGTTTGGAAATAAATCAGCTGAAATGCATGGGCATTTTTCATTAATCATTTAAAATTATTCAAATAATATTTACGGTGTTATGTCCACCCTACATTGTTTTAACACTTATTATTATTATTATCAATTGCAAAATTTGACTAAAAAGTAAACAGTCGACACCTTTTTCGTAAAATTGCGAAAAGGCAGCGTAAGCACGGACTTACATTTGCCTTTATACGTTGATCCAAGATATTGCCAAACTGACGGACCAATGACCAGGCGACAAAGAAAATCAAACGTCATTTTCACCAATGATATTAATTAATTATTCCTTATCAAAAGTTTTATTACAGATATAAAAACACCTGAGTATTATAGCTCAGGGTCTTAGTCATCATTAAGCAGAGCCATTAACTCTGTATCCTTTGAGCCGCATGAACCAGTCGTTGTCAGGTCCGTATATCGTTTGCATATATCCGTCTTAGAACGCGAGACAAAGGGTAGGTTGTACTAATAGTTGTACTAGACAAGTAATCTGTACCTCTGGGTTATTTTACTTTGAAGTGGTATTTATCTATCGTATTACGCCTTTTAGATTTAGTAACTTTTATTATTTAAGATAATACTTTACACTAAAGCACTAGGGTGACCAATTTCCCCCGTCCTGTCGTAAATAGTCGCGTAGCGGTATTTTGGTGTCTTGTGATATCTTAAATTTGAAACAATTAAAAACACATAACTTTGCTGAACCGAAAAATGTGATTAAATAAAGGATTTAACTGACCTACTGGCGAATTCTTCACTCAAAAATAGTATAAGTCTCCATCCAACCTTACTCTAAATCAACTTCGTAATAGAAGTAGGGAGGACCTGGAGCTTAAGGAAAAGATCGAGTCTTCAAACGAGGGAGCGACTAAAGTAAAGTGAGTGATAGATCATCTTATCTAAGCGAATCCTTAATAAAACCTATAAATCTCTTCGGAGGTTTGTAGAACACCTCTTCGAAACGAACCCATTAAATAAGTAAACGAAAAGAGATCCATTTTCTTTCAATCTTTTATTGCTACAAAAGAAATCTTACTCTATTCTATTTAACATCAATCGCCGGATATAACAATGGCAAAATTTTTAAATGTATCAAAAATATTTAATACGTACATATATATAAAAAAAACCGTATAGTCGGATTATAACCACGGCGCGAAATTCAAATTTGAATTAAATTCAATTCAACATTAATGCAGTTGAAAAAAATTTTAACCGTAAAAAAAAAAAAAAAAAAAAAGAATCGAATAAAAACCTTTTAAATAAAACTAAATTTACAAGACAATAATTTCAATTTATAATAATAATACAGCAGTGACGTCACCAACTTTTTTTATTATTTTAATAATCATTTATTTAATATTTTTTAGCTCCATGTTGATGATTTATAAGTGAAACAAATATACATAAAATATAATAAATATTAAAAATTTTTTTTTTTTATTATTTGATAATTAAAATAAATTCTGAGGTCTTTATAATGTCTGATAATAAGTCAAACTTTTCTGATCGAATTAAATAACTTAATTATAATGTAATGTAATCGAAATTTATGTACAATAACGTATCAGCACATGCGTTGTATGTACATATACACCTTGAATATATATACAGATATAATGACTTATATATGTGTGATTGATTACACACGCGGGAGGTTTACATTCAATGAAGACAATGCTCGCGATTATGTCATAAGTCAGAAGTAATATATCTTACTCATGTGTGAAAAAAAAAGTATAAATAAATAAAATATCAGTATATTTTATCAGTTCCGTATCGTCATGTGAAAGTATTTTCATTCATTACTTAACAGAAATTTACTATAGATATTTTTGATTAAATTTTTTTTATTATCTCATTAGATTTATTTCATTAAATAAATATTAATTATAAATTAATATTTGTACATGTTAAATTTATTTATAAAAGTTTTTTAAATAGTTACTGTGTAAGATATTTTTTTTTTAATTTTTTATTAACAAAATTATAATAACAAAATAAAACATACTTATTAATTAAAACTAAAATTATAATTAATAACAATTTTTATGAACTATTGATAAATAATTATTTTATATGTATTTACAAAAAAAATTAGTCATTTAAAAATGTAAAAACTAAAATAAGTGTCGTATAGTCTGATGACATTCGGACACTTTAACAATAAACGTTTTTGTTATTATTATTTTTTTTATTTTATATTTAAATCCAGTAATTATTTAAATTTAACTAATTAGTCAATACATATTTTAGCAGACGTAATTAAAATATTATTTATAAACAGCTTTGAGTTATTTTTATATCACTGAGGTATATTTTAATGCGTTAACATTAAATTGAATACTCGAATATCTGTTAATTAATAATTGTAGCATTAATTATTCGTTAATTATAATGAATAATTTAAATAATAAAGTTTATTAGCACGAGTAATCTATTCAATATTCAGTAAGTTTTATCCCCGAGTTAATATTTAGTTAAATTATTGATTATCATATCACGAAATTCAATTTCATGGGTATATAATTTTTTAAATACTCAAAAGTCAAGTGTCTGATAATTTAAATATTTACTTTGTTATTTAAATTAATTTTTTTCAAACATATCCATCACCCGCGAGTTTTATAGCAGCTTCATAAGGCGGCAATCCATCATCTTCTTTATCATCTTTATCATTTTCATTTTTTTCTTTTTCAACTTGATAAATAGTATCGTCTGGTATTACAGGATCGTCTTTCTGACTCGGTGATGGTAAATTTTGTAAATTAAATATAAGACTCTCATATGCTGGTGGGGGTCCAGGTGTTCCTGGGCATCCTGGTAATGATGTCAATTCTTCATTCATACGATCAATCCAATCTTCATAACGTTGCTCATCAAACTCTCGGTCCTTTTAAAATAACATACATGATAAATATATAATTTATGATAAATAATTACACGGAGAAAAATGGGCTTAAGAAGTCTACGAATTTTTGTTATGCTGTCGACCAAATTTTAAACAGGAAGTTGAGTTGTCAAAAAATTATTAAGCTACACTACAGAAAATATTATACACTTAAACCTTATTGATTAATTGTAATGAATATTATTTGTCCAAATTAGGAATTATAGTAGAAAATAAAAAATTTTTAGAGGTTTACAATAATAATTAGTTCACCAAAAAGTTTGATACTGTGAGGACATGTGACAAATCATCCCCTTTCTGGGTAAACCTCATAACTATTTTTTTTTCATAATTAAAATTATGAGTGAAAAAAATTCTTTAATACTGCTATTGCGTAAAAAAGATTCAAATTTTATTAATAATCATAACAGAATGTTCGAGAGACTTTTGAATTTTAATATTTCCATTAACGCACGTGTAACAGAATATATAGAATATAAAATCTTTATAAGAATGTATGAGAATCTATTGGATTCTATGAGATTTTCTAAACAGAGCGAGGTTTACCCAGAAAGGGGACGAAATATCAAAATTTTTCCCATACACCTTGTAAAATATACTAGTTGATAGCATGTAAATCAAGTGCGATTTTTATTAACAACAGTAAAAATTTAGTTACTGACTAGATGTCCTTACAGTACCAAACTTTATGGGTAATTTTTACTCAAACATTCTCTGTGTGTAATAAGTTTTTGGCAACTCAACTTCCTGTTTTAAGTTTGGTCGATAGCACAATAAAAATTCGTACATTTTTTATCTCCATTTTTCTCCATGTAGTATTAAAAAATTTATTACAGTATATGAGTTAGTTGTAAAAACTTGAAGACTTTGAACATCTGGTTCTGCTACAGCATATTCAGTCCGTTCTTGTTGACGAGTTTTTTCCGAATTTCTAAGACAGCAATAACATGCAAGCACTGCAGCCATCAAAGCTCCCATAAGGACTGCTCTAAAAAAATTAATTAAATATTATTTCATTTTTGAGAATTATTTATTTTATAAACTGAACGTTAATCAGTAACAGCTCAACAATTTAACGTCAACTTTATTGTCAAAATTTTCTAATATTGATTTGTAAAATAAATTTACAACTTTTAGAATAAAAAATTCAAAAGTATTGTTAAAATATTATTTTTATTTAATTAGTAATAAAATAATAATACCCTTGGATAAAAACGTTGTTGTGTAAATCAACTCCAAACATTCCAACATCTCCGTTAGCCGACATATTATGTCCTAGAAGACATGGATCATTATCATTATTAGGAGTAGTACCATTTAATTGGTTTGATTTAATAGCTGCCAAAACAGCAAGCCTTCTTATTGTCATTCTATTCACTCTCAATTTATTATTTTGAAATATTTTTTACCAAATAAACGATCCTGCCGGTTTTTATATTCAGTTCGTTAAATCCTTCCGTCAGTCTATTTGACTTTACCAGAAGGATTTTTAGATTTTTTTATACTCGTCCAAGCACTGCAATCAAAAATAATTTTATTAGTCAATTTGCTTTTACATAATTATTTATATACATATATATTAGGGTGTAAAAAAAAAACAAATCGCGTTTTTGTATTTTCCATAAGAATAACATGGAAAAAAAAATTCTTTTTGCATCTTCTGAGTTTTATAACTAGTTAACAATGCGTCGTAGGAAAAATTTTCAAATACATTTTTCGTAGGGAATCGAATGCTCTACAAAAAAAGTATCTTATCATTTTTTGATAAATCCACCTGTTCAAAAGTTATTGGAGCTTGAAGTCAAATTTATAGTAAATTTTGAGATATTTTTACTTTTCCAGCCAAACTATCAAATTTATCACAAAATTTCATAGGATCTTTTTTGTAGATAATTTTATTCTTTACAAATTATCTACTATAAATTTTTTAAAAATTCCGCGTTGTTTTTTTATTTATTTTCGTTTTAATGTCAAGCTCTTAAAATCGATCAGAACACTACTTTTTTAAGAGCTTAATATTAAAATGTATATATTTATATATGTACATATATAAATTTTTTTGTTTTAATTAAATAATTAAATACTTTACTATTTTTTAAATTTTTATTTCTAATTATAGAAGCCGAGGATCCTCGTGAATGATTTCGTTGACTAGGAACGATTGACAGGTGAATAATACTACTGTTACTGTCAGTATAAATGATATAAATGTAGTGCGTGAAAAAGCAAGTAAGAAATAGAGGAAGGAAAGAAAAAGAAAAATGATGAAATATTCAAAAGAAGACCCCTAGCTTTCATCGATTACACTTACATTATTATATTATTATTACTTCTATACACAACACACTAACTGTCATCAACACTCGTTCAGCATACACTCTTTTTAAATCTAATGGCTCTGTACATCTAGCTTGTTTATCACTTATCATTCATACACACGTTAATGTGATCAAAGCTATGAAAGTGTCACAAATAATATGGAGAAACTTTTTTACAAGGTAAATTTATTCTAACACATTATTATTTTAAAATTTAAAACAAAAACTACTCACTTTTATCGTTAACAACATGTTCATTTTTATCTACTGCACTATTTATTTGTTTTCATTATCATTTTTTTCAAATTATTGTTTTCTTTAACATTTAAAATTTAAGTTTAACACCAGCACATTGTTAAATTAACAAATTAAAAAAAAACACACACATTATCGGTGGATTTAAATTAGCGCATGTAAATTCAAGAGAATTCATCATCATCTTCCTTATTGTACTTCATTATGTCAAGACAATTTCATCTAAAGATTTATACACAAAGTCATTATAATTAAATGTCAAATTAATATTAATTACTATTATTTTCATTGTAATAACAATCTCTCATACAATAATATAACCACTAGTATATGACTTTGTTATTTTTGTAATAGCGTTGATTTTAAAAAAATAATAAAATTTCACTGACGCCTTTGAATTTAGTGTTAATGATTAACGATGATGATAAAAATGAGGACACAACAAAAAAAGTAAGAGGTCAAGTTCGGGTGATATATGTTGATAATATAAGTTAACTCTGGTCTCAACTACTGTGGTCATTGCGCGTTGCCTGGCTACAAGTAACACTACTTCATACAAAACATATATAAAAGTCATACAACAACCAACCAAACTTGTTCGTTTACTTGCGTCATTCTTACTTACTATTTCACATCATCCCCTCTACTTAAATCAACCCTAATTATGTTTTATTTCATCCACCAATAATCATTACTAAATTAATTGATAATAATCATTTTTATTATGAGAATCATTATCGGAATTTTATTTTTTAATTCAATCAACATTATTGTTTTTTTATTTCATTATATCAATAGTCTTAATTAAAGTTATAGTAATGATAAGACGTAAATTTTATTACTTTAGTCTATTCTCAGATAATCGATTGTTTCTATAACGCAAACTTATGAATTTAATATTATTATTAAACTTGAAATAATTTTATTATTTATTTATGATTTAAATATTTAATTTTTTTATTAAATTAACTAGCTGTCATATAAAAAAATTATTAATTGAAATATGACACATAATAAATTAATTTACTTGCATAAATCAATAAGACAAAAATATATATATGTATATATATTAAAATAAGAATGATTTAAAAATTAATTTACTAGTGAGTAGAAATAATAAATAAAATTTAAAAAATTGTTTTATATATTTAGTATTTAATAAAATAGTTAACTACTGAGAGAGAAAAAAAATTTGATCAATAATGAATCGACTAATGTTTACGAGTAAAATATAGTCACGCAAGTTAAATAATATTCTTTTGTACATAAAAAGTGAGGTCTTGTGGGTTTAAATAAAGAAATATATTTTTTATTTTACTACACTATACTGCAATAAATCGGGAGTAAATTCAAATTTTATTTCAAACCAAATTCACTCGGTCGCTCGGAGTTTCAGAGTTTTTACAAAAAATTATTCCGCAAAAAGAGTAAATTGAGAGTTTGTCTTTTTATCGGAGCGATTTGGATTTTATTTAAATCCGCATTCACTCCGATTCGGAGTTAATTTCACTCCTAGGGAATTAAATAAATAAACATCCGCTCCGTATTAACTTCGGATTTAATCCACATTCACCCCAAATTTTTTGCAGTGTATTATTACTGAAACTTATATTTATTTATTAAGTAACACTTATTACTATTATTTGTTTTGTTAAAAAATAGATTGGGAAGAATGATCGGGGGACTTCCTAGCGGATGGATGAGGAAAGTTCTTCTTTTCCTCGTCCTTATTACTGGGATCCTCCTGATTGCGATGTATGCTCATGCACCACCACTGGTATCGCTTCAACCTTTTGCTCCCAGAAGGTAAATTAAATTAAAATATATCAATAATAAATAAATTATTTAAATAATTATAAATTTATAAAATAATTATTCCGGAAAATTTCTAAATATTTAAAAAAAAAATTATTGTAAAAAAATTTTGCATGCCAACAATTTTATCTATTCATTCGACTACGATATAGTATGAAGCAGTTATCGATGCTATCAATTGTCAAACCGTTTGATAATATAACAATTGAATATTTGAGGTATGAATTACGAAATCATTTAAATAAAAACAGGTAAAAAGTTAGAAAACAAAAACGGCAGTTATTTTAAAAGCATTCGATAAATTATTTGTAGAAGTTTGTATTTTATTTATATAAATTAATGCTTGATATCGCTTTAAAAATATTATTTATTCTTCATTATTTTTATATTTATTATTTTATTATTTATTTTAATAATTGTAAAATTTTATCGTGCAGAACTTTCAATACTCCGTGGTCGTGGGTCTGTGTAGCTGGAAGATGTGAAAGACGTGCAGTAAAAACATCACAACGATCTTTAGGATCTTGCACAGCAACTTGCGGTGGAAATAGTAGATTACTGTGGCCAAAACCAACAGGTGATGTGGTACTTGGTGAAGATAGTGTAATGTTAAGTTCTCAGCAAATTGAATTTGTTATTATCAGTACGAGTGATCATGATGTCAAAAATTCACTTGAACATGCCAAAGATATTTTTATTGGTAATTTTTTTTTTTTAATAATTAATTTAATCCGTAATGGTTACATAGGGTCCAAAAGACTCCAAGCAATTTTTTACTCTAAATTTTTGTATTTAATTCTTTGAATTTTAAACTCCAATATCTCGATAACTATTCAGTCTTAAAAAAAACTAAAAATTAATTTTTTTCTAGAAAATTTAAAGTGCCACAGAAAAAATCTCTAGCAAATTTTTCAGATTATTAATTATTTACAGAGATATTTGCAAAAAAGCAAACATTTTTTTTTTTTTTTTTGATAATTCTTAAAATTCCGATAGAAAATTTTCTATTTGATTTGCTAAAATAAATTAATTTTTTAAAAATTAATAATTTACTATAAGCTTTAGTTAAAAATTAACGGAGTTAAATCTATTTTTAAATTAAAATTAAAATTTATGATTAAAACCAATGCCAGCTTTTATAAGAATATTTAAAAAATATATATACCAAATTTTAAATAGAAATATTGATTAGTTTTATTATTACAATTTATCAAAAGCGCTGGGGTCCTACAGGCCCCTTGTGACTGATGTTCGAGCCGGAAGTGTGACCATTAAGAGTTAACAACTTAAAGAAATGATAAATTACTGTAATGTATTTAAAAATTTTCGTTATTATTTTTAGGAAACATTAGAAATTTAGAAAAAACTCAAACTTCAAAAGGACAATCGACCATCGATAGTTTTGTGATATATTTAAGTGCAGGTGACGGACGCGAAACAAAACTAATGTTAGATACCGATGAGTCATACAGACTTGAAGTTAAAATGAATAACAAAAATCTTGAAGGAAGAATAACAGCAAATAGTTATCACGGAGTACGACATGGTCTAGAAACGTTGAGTCAATTGTTCTGGTGGGACGAGATAGCGGGTAAACAAGGAGGACTTCGAGTTCTTTCAAACGTCTATGTCATTGACAAACCCGCATTTCACTATCGCGGATTGTTGATCGATACTGGTAGACAATTTTTTTCAATTGAACAATTAAAGCGAGTTGTCGATGGTATGGCAGCATCAAAACTTAATACTTTTCACTGGCATCTGACAGACTCACAAAGTTTTCCATTTGATTCAACAAATTTTCCCCAAATGGCACGATGGGGAGCATACAGCGCTGAAGAAACTTATTCACCAGGTGACATTAAAGATCTTGTAGATTACGCAAGAATACGAGGAATAAGAATCATCGTCGAGATTGATAGTCCAGCTCACGCTGGTGCTGGATGGCAGTGGGGTCCAGAGCATGGTTTAGGCGAGTTAGCACTGTGCGTTGATCAGGAACCCTGGTCTTCTTATTGCGGCGAACCCAACTGTGGACAATTAAATCCTATCAACAAACACACGTATAAAATAATTGAAGAACTTTATAAAGAATTATTAGACATTACGGAAGTACGTGATATTATACATCTAGGTGGAGATGAAGTCAATCTTGATTGTTGGGCGCAGTACAGTAATATTACCCAAGCAATGCAAGCACAAAATTTCACAGATCTTCATGCACTGTGGGCTGACTTTGAGGGTAAAATTTACCAACGAATTGTTCATGCTAATCATGACAAAACACCCAAAGCTGCTATTTATTGGAGTTCGCCGTTGACTAAACGTCCGTGGATTACTTCACAGCCATTTGACCCAAAGCTACACGTCATACAGTCCTGGGGCGGTAGCACTTGGCCGGAGACTGGTGATCTTTTGGAAGATGGATTCAGGGTGATTTTGTCGCATGTCGATGCGTGGTATTTAGACTGCGGGTTCGGTAAATGGAGAGAAACTGGCGAAGCCGCGTGTGGAGAATATCGCACGTGGCAAACTGTTTACAATCATCGACCTTGGAGAGATTATCCGTCCTCAATACATTTAATAATGGGGGGTGAAGCGGCACTTTGGAGTGAACAAATTGGACAGGCTTCACTTGGACCTCGACTATGGCCCAGAGCTTCGGCGTTTGCTGAAAGATTATGGTAAATTTATTAATTATCATTTGATTTCATTATTATAATTTTTAATTTAATATTTTTTTCACTATACCTACGATGAAAGTTTAAATTCCTGCCCTGTTTAGAGGGAAGAAAGTCGTTCTTTTTTTTTATGAGAAAACAAATAATAAAAATTAGCGCATGTGCCATTCTTCCCACAAACAGAGCCAAAAATTTAAACTTTCAGGTACAGATCTGCTGAAAAATTGTGTACACATCACGGTTAGAATGTCCTACATTCCTCCCTTAGTGTGTAATATACTATTTATGATACCAGAATCGAAAAGTTTCAGTGTTCTACAGCCAGTCAAAAGAAGATAATTTTAGTCTAAAGCCGCGAATGAATATTAGGAAACGCGTAAATTGTAAATGCCTTTAGTTAGCGGGCAGAAACAAACTTTTTTACCATACCTGCACCGAAAGTTATAATGTCTGCCCTGTTTAGAAGGAAGAAAAACGTTTATTTCTTTTATGAGAAAATAAATGATAAAAATTCTTCCCAGAAACAGAGGCAAAAATTCAAACTTTCAGGTACAGATCGCCTTCGACTCGGGTAGGCAATTTTACACGCGGGTTGGAATGTCCTCTTCTCCTTAAGTGTGTAATATACTATGTTTCGTTCTTTGGGAAGAAACAAATAGTTTCTGTCCGCTGACTGAAGGTTTTCGCAATTTAAACTTTGATACTTGTAATTTGTTTAATAGTAATTTCAAACCATTAATTTTATTTACGTAAATGACAGTTCTGACTGTGATTAAGTTTTATAAAAATTAGTGTCAATAATAAATAGAATTTATAGTTTCTGCTTAATTATAAATTGCAAATGACAATTTAATAGTTGATGACACCATTGGTCTTAAATTAACTTGTTTCTGACTGGCTGCTGACACTGAAATTTGAAGTTCCAATGCAGTTAATCATGAAAAATCTAGTGTGTAACTCAAGATGAAACATAATTTCAGACTGCGGGTGATGGCACCCAACTTCACTCTGGTCTGAAGTCGTTTTGTTTCATCCCTTGTTACACAATGTACTATGTATTTTTCTTTTTTTCTAGGAGTGATCCACCGGGTTCAGGATATGTCACTGAAGAAACTGTTTATACAAGATTAGCTGCTCATATTGATCTCTTACAGACACGTGGTCTTAAAACTGAAGCAATGTGGCCGCAATGGTGCAGTCATAATCCTGGTAAATGTCTCTGACCGCGTTTAAAATAAAATAAATATCTTTTATATAGAGTTATTGGTAATTTTAAGTGTAAAAAAAAAACACTTAATGTATAAACAAAAATTCGTAATTTCATAAGCGGTAAATTTTTTTAAACGATAATTGTAAATAGTGAAACATAATAATGATAAATTTTTATAATTCAGGATGTTCAATTTGTAAATTTTTAATATATATAGTAAATTTATTTGTCATCGTGTGCTTAAATTAGAAAATTGCATCGAAATTTAAGCTTTGGTACACGAATTTAAGTATATTAGATAAATTTAAATTTAAATCAAGAACAAAAGTAAAATAAATAGTTGATTAAATTATAAAAGACATTTTAAATTTATTGTTAGTTTTTGTCATTGAGTCTGAGAACAAAATTGTAGATTTTTATACATAAAAAGAAAAGAAAAAAAAATTTAATTAATAGTTAGATTAGAAATATGTGGCCACATAAAGTTTTTTATCAATAAATATTTAATAGGTATTTTCTTTCTTATTGATAAAGATCTTTATTAAAAGTACATTAAAGGACGTACATAATTTTCTTAATAGTTAAAGTTATTATTATTCAGATTTATAGTTAAAAATTTTTAAGTTTATTTTAAAAAAATTGAACACAATAAATCAATGGTTGTTATTTATTATTAAATTTAAATATTTTGGCGGCAAATTCAGACGTTATCAAGTTATAAAAAAAATGTTTATATAGTCATACATTAATGAAACATACGAGATCTAATACAAATATATGACGATAATACCTTGACTTGACACAGCCACCTGTTACACTAAAAAATTGGGAGTGATTACAGATTTTATTTAAATTCGAATTCACTTCGTCACCGAGAGTTCCGGAGTTTTAAAAAAATCAATCTGCATACGAAATAAATAGGGAGTTTGTTCTTTCAGCTGACTGATTTCAGAGTGATCTGGATTTTATTTTAATCTGCATTCACTCCGATTCGGAGTTTTAATATTAAAATAAACATCCGCTACGCATTCACTCGGCATTCATTCCGCTCATTTTTTACAGTTTATTAAAATATTAATTGTGAAGCCAATGATATTATTATGATATATTTGTATAAAATTTTGTATATTTTACTAATATATTGCCCTGTATTTTTTTTAAGAGCTTGATAAAATCTAATTTGTTGACGAAATATTGCAATCTGACATCCTGTGTTCAATTTTTCTTTAAAAAAAAATTAAAAATTTTGAAATAGTATTATTTTGAGCGTGTGAAAGACAGTTTTTTTGTTTTTATATATAAATATAAACGATAATAAATAGCAAAAAAGTGAGATAATAAATTTTTTGCTCATAAATATTATATATCAAAACAAAGTATAAATATTAATTATTATTGTTGGCATTTTATTCTTAGTGCCTTTCCAAGACTAAGTTTTCTATTATTAAAATATAAATAAATTATGCAACAAAAATAATAAATATCAACGAAAAACTAATAATTTTAAAATGCCGTAAAAAAAAATTAAAAGTTAAATTTGTAAAAAAAAAAAAAAACAAAAAAAATGTAAAATTAAATTAATGTCAATAGTTAAATTTACGTGTGCAATTTTTCATGATAAAAAAAATGCTGCTTAAATATTAAGTAAATGAAAAAACATAATAGCCGATTATTGATGAATGAGTAAATAATAATAATTTAATAAGCAAAAATAAGTATTATGGAAAAATAAAAAAAAATGAAGAATTATATTAACTTACGATAAATTAAATTAATATTAATTAATAAATTGATTTTTATTTCTAATTTATATTCGTTGAACTTAAAAGTGTAATATAGTGTATGATAAGATTACTTATGAGTGTTATTATAAAAATGTTATTTTAGATTTTTTTTTTTTTTGTTAATTTAATAATTATTTTTTGATAAATAAAATTTTATATACAATAATTAAGGCCGAGATAACTTAATTTAAAAAATTCCATTACAAAGTAATGTATTAATTTATTAATTATTATTAAATAATTATTTGTTGTAAGTTTATATAATTACATTATTTAATCGAGTTGTATAATTGGGTTGTATTTTTATGAATGAATTTTTTTTTCTTAAATAAATAGGGTAGAGGTACATTTTATGGTCACTTTAAGCCCAGTTTTGGATACAAAAAAATTAACTAAAATAATTTGTAAGAAATGCGGACAGTTAACTTTTTAAATTGTACCCGTGTAAAAAAAAAATGTTGAAAATGTTGACTATTCTAAACTTCAAAATGTGAAACATGAATTTTTTTAAACGATTTTTAAACTTTGGAAAAAACCCAACTAGTAGAAAGACAACTTTAAGATGTCATAAAGATTTTTTTCAAAAGGACGACAAATTTTTTTTTTGTCTCAAAGCCAAGTATTTTTTCGTAAATAAGACATACAGATATTGGTCCTAGAAGTTATAGGAAATTTGTCTTCTTTTTTCCATCCCAAAAAAATCATTTCAATTAAAAAATCTTTTAGATGATTTATTTAGCCATTATTTGTAATTTACTTTTTGTCGTCACTTGCGTCAAGTCTTTTAAGCAGATAATTTTTTGATGACATAAATTCCTGATCGCTTTGTTAAAATGTAGATGTTTTAGCTATAAGTCAAAAAACACCCTCGAAACTTGTATTTTATAGATATCATAAAGCCAAGTATGCTACTTGGGTACAAAGAAAAAAACTATTGACTTAATACTATAAATTGCTATAAATTAACATTTTTTGACTTTTCATTAAAAGTGCTCGGCTTCATAACTTTTTTCAGTGCAAAATACGTTCAGAAAAAGCTGATATTGAACTTTTTTTTTCATTAGCAAATCTTAATAATATTAGAATATCCATTGATTGTTCACTTTAATTTTCAAAAGTTTAAAAGATGTTCTAAAAAAATTTTGTCATGTCACGTTTTGAATTTTTAAATATTCCGCGCTTTTTCAGCGTTTTTTCAACAATTTTTTTTTGCACGGAACGTTCAAAGATACTTAAATTACCCAGTAGAGTAATGAAATTTTTTAGAAAAATTTCATTGTTAATCAAAGCAAAGTCCTAAGTGCCCATAAATGATGCAGTGGCTACAAACGGCACTTCTATCCTTTTATTAACAAATAAGTATAAAAAAAAAGATATACGTAGAATGTGATTAAGCTATTATTAAGCTACCTTTTATACCTGGATTAGACATAGATAATTAAAAAAAAAATGGCCTATTGATAATTATTATTAGATGATTAAAAATATTGTAATGTAAATAATTATGAACATGTGTACATTTGTATTTGTACATAAAATTCAAGAGTAACAATGACATGTACTTATGAATTTTTATTGATGTATTTATAGCACGTGAGAGAATAATAACAATTGATATTATTCATTATCGTGTTAATAATAGCAGTGATTAAATAAATATTATTAATTGCTGATTAATGCCATACGCCTGTCAATAAATAAAATTTATAATATAAAAATAAATTTAATTTAATAATAACTGAAAGAATCATAATAAGCGGTCATAATAAAAAAATTATTAATAAATTTATTTGTACAAATTTTTTACTAACTTCGTAACACTAAATTATTTTATCATGCACGAAATTATTAATTATAATAATTCAATTATTAAATATGTTTACATTAATTTATAAAATTTTAAATTGTGGTGTTAAACATCGCACAGATATTATTGTAATCGTTAAAATTATAATTATCAATTTAAAATATCTGTTGAATCAAATAATTATGTGAATTATTAAAATTTAAAAGTATAAATTGAATTTTAATAAAAAAAATGTTTCTTAATGTAGTAAATCCTTTATTATTTTTACCTTTTTTAATATTAATTATTTAATTCAATTTCATTTTCATTTTATTGACAATAATTTCATAGAATTTTATGTAGTTTTTGTAAAATTTTAAATTTGATGAACGTATTTTTTTTTATGATCCTGAAGTTAGCAGCCAATTAACAATTTTTGGGTTTTTTTTTTTAACACATCAATTAAAAAATATTAGAACTAAAAATATGCGCATGTAGAAAATTAAAAAAGCTAAAGGTGCAATTTTTTGAATATGTTTTTTTTTTTTATGAGTGTGAATGTAGCAGACATCAGACAAATTTAAAATTATTTACTCTACTTATTTATAATTTTAAATTTCTCTGATATCTGCTACATTCCCACTCATTTTTTTTTTATAATTTATCGTTTTCAAAAAAATTCAAAAATTATTAGACGTCAGCTAACTTCAGTATCTTTTTTTGTTTCATGGATTGGAAGGCGTAGAAAAATTAAAACTAAATAATTTTAAAATTAAATAAAAAATTTTTAAATATGATGATACTGAAAATAGTGAAGATCTGATTTTTATTTTATTTCTATTTTTTCATAAATAAATTATATATTATTATAAATAATTATTTTAAAATACGCGCGCAAAGTTTTTTGAAACTTTTAGCGTTCAATTGACAATTTTATTTTAAAGATTTAATTTGTTTATTTAGAAATAAAAAAAAATTAATCAATTATCTGCTGATTTAACCTTCGTAAAATATATATACGCAGTTTAATGTATTTGTAAAATTTAATTAATAGAGAGTTATATTACATACGTAGATGAAATATGAGAATTTTTTAAATATTATAATTATTTTGTATTTTTTTTTTTTTCTATTATTTTGATACTGTCAAAAAATAAACATGATCGTAAAAAACAATTTTTATACGTAATTTGATCTTGTGTGTCAAATCTGGTTAGCAATCATATTAATGTTTCCACATAATACACTTTATCAAATTGACGATACGATGAATTATTTTTCAAGGAATAGAGCCTAAATATATAAATATTTAGGTATCGTAATGTCAAAAGATTATCAGAATATTTATATGAATTTAAAAATAAATAAATAATTATTAAATAATGATACTAATTAGGAAAATATATATTAATTCATATTTAATTCTGTCATTTATTAATCAAATCCGTAGGCGTTGAAAGCTGTCGGTGAAATCAAAGAGGAATATTAAAATTGACATCTGGCTGACGCTTGCGCGATTTAATACGCGGAAAACTATTCAAGCCTCAAGATTTATTCCCGGGTAATGGGTTCAGATGCATCACAATCGCCGGCGAAAAAAGATGCGATATTCTCTTTTTTTTCAAAATTTCGAAAAAATTTTTCAAGTTTTTCAAATCAGTTTTTAAATATTTTTAAGTAAAATTAATATAACAAAATACAGTTTGAAAAAAAGTTTTTAAATTTTAAACCAAAACTATTGTTTTTGATTTTTGATAATGGGTGAAAATAATATCGATGAATTTTTACAAAATCAACAAAATTTGTGTCATCAATTATTTAAGAATCGTAAGTTTATTGTTTTTTAATTAAATTATTCACTTTTTAATTAAAAAAAAACCTTTACCATAAAACTGCACATTTTTTTTATTCTTCAAAATTTATTAATACTCCGAATTTATCAATTGATATCAATACTTATAATAGATATTCGTATTTATTTATTACCTCGTCTCGTCTATTCATAAAGTTTCCAGGAACATTGAGTACAAAAAAAAAAAAAAACCAATAAATAAATAAATACAAAAAAAGGAGTAACTGTACTGCAGAGTATTGTCCTCATATATGATTTATGACCTCTCGACACCAACAATAATATGTTTTATTCATTATTATTTGCATTATTTTATTTGCAAGCAGTTTATGTTGTTTTTTTTTTATTTATTTTTTGCCATCAGATCTAAATATTTTGTAAATGCACTGGATTTCATGAATAAAAGTAAAATGAAGAAACATGACACTAGACAAATAAATAGATTACTTAATAATTTAATTATGATTAAAATATTTAAAAGTTTTAATTGAAAAAAACTACAAACGTATCGAAGAAATTGTTTGTATATAACTTTGATAATCAATGGAAAATGTTTCGTGACACTGAATTAGCAAAGGTCTGAGGATTATTTTTACAAATTTTGAACAAACAATTGATTAAAATAATTATTTTTGATTTTTCATTTAAAAACTTTCAAGTCCTCGGTATTAAATTTTCAAATTTTATTTTTAACTTCCCGCTAAAAAAATTTAAAGTTTTAAAAAAAAGTGAAGTTATTGGTTTAGGTCCGATTTTTCAAATAATTTTCAAAAACCGAGTTTTCAATAGATTTTGACCTTTTGAGGTCTTAGGAAGATATTCTGACTAATTTCGAGATGATTTCCGAATGTACGTATATATATATTAGGGCGTTTCAAAAAAAACAAGAATTTTTTTTTTTCTCGGAACTAGACTCAAAAGTTTTGTTTAGATGCCAAAATAGGCCTCGGAAAATATGAGCCCTTAATATTAATATTAAGGTTGTCCGCATCGCATTTTTCGATTTCCCATAAGAATAACACAGGAAAAAAATTTTTTTTTTTTCTGACTTTTGAAACTAATGAACTGTAGATTACATTGAAATGTCCATCAAATATTTTTGTAGAGAATTCAACGCTCTACAAAAAAAATTTCTTATCCTTTTTTTAATAAATCCATCTGTTCGAAAGTTATTGGAGCTGGAAGTCAAATCTACAGTAAATTTCGAGATCTTTTTACTTTTTCAGCAAAACTATCAGACTTATCAAAAAATGTCATAGGACCTTTTTTGTAGACAATTTTACTCCCTACAAATTATGTTTCATAAAGTTTATTCAAATTCCGTATTGTTTTCTAGTTATTTTCATTCTAATGTTAAGTTCTCAAAATCGATTAAAAGACTATTATTTTTATGAGCTTGGCATTAAAATGAAAATAACTAGAGAACAATGTGGAATTTGAATGAACTTTATTGAAAATAATTTGTAGGGTGTAAAATTGTCTATAAAAAAGGTTTTATGACATTTTTTGATAAGTCTGATAGTTTTGCTGGAAAAGTAAAAAGATCTCGAAATTTACTGAAGATTTGACTTCTAGCTCCAATAACTTTCGAACAGATGGATTTATTAAAAAATGATAAGAAACTTTTTTTGTAGAGCGTTCAATTCTTTACAAAATTACTTGAGCTCAAAGAGCTCAAAAATACGAATATATTAAAACATATTGTCGATCTCTTTGAGCTCAAAAACAGCGGGAAAATTTAGGGCTAGTCTGTAGGGTCGGCAGGTTTTCAAAATTTTTTTATCAATATTGAGTTGATTTATAAAACTATAAATATTATAATTTGTCTGCTATTTTTAACATCACTTAAATTTTTTCGATTTTATTTGTCTCAACTTTTATTATATTTTTAAGGTTTTAAGTGAATAATTAAAAAGCTTTTGATACTGCGCTTTTAAACTTATAATATAATTAGTAGTTACATCGCTCGTTATAAGTAAATATTGAAGGGAATTTTTAATTAATTAACTCTTTGTCAAGTTAATTTTACGGTTAGAGTAATTATTCAATTATCAGATAGTACTAATGGAATTATATATCTATAGATATCAAAGCAAATATAACGAATCAATGTTCACCGTTTTTCGATGGACTTCTCTGTTGGCCGCCATCTAATTCAAATCAAACGATAAATCTTCCATGTCCACCGCACTTTGTGCTCGGTTATAAAAGTCCTCATGACAGTGCAGTTGCAACAAAATATTGTACTGTGAATAATGAATGGTACAGAAATATTGAGGGGGTTTTTTGGAGCAATTACACAGAATGCACTCCTCCGCCAGGACACTTTATTACAGCAGTTAAAAATTTAGAATTTACACACTCAGAATATGGAAAATTTTGTAACGCAACTATTTTAGAAGTAAGTCTCTACAATAATTATAATATTTGTATTAAAAAAAAAAAATAATAAATTTTTATTGTAGAAATGGTTACCAATAATCAAGACTATTTCAAAAATTGGATATGCATCATCTTTAATAACATTAATCGTAGCTATGATAATATTTTTGTTTATCAGAAAATTACGAAATTCACGTAATCGTCTTCATATGAATTTATTTTTGTCATTTATTATGAGAGCGTCGATGGCACTTTTAAAAGATTGGCTATTTGTTGATGGACTCGGTTTGTCATGGGATGTAGTTTCAGTTGATGGAAAAAGTACTTTTATTAAAGAAAAAAATGTAATTTTATTTAAACAATAAACAGAAAATAAAATCTGTTTGTAAGCTTTACTTTTATATTATTTTTCACTCGTTTTTTAAAATTTTTTTAATTTATCTGGCTCTTCAAGAAGTTCATAGAAAAAAAAAAAAAAAGAATGAACTATTGTACTTCCTTTGAGAGAAAAAATCTACTTTCAACAATAGGATACTTTCTTATTAAAGAATTCTTTTTATTGATAACCAATAGACTACACATATTTTTGTCGGAATAATTTATGGACACTATAAAAAAACGTTTTTTAAAATAGTATGTAGAGTTCATTTAAAAAATTATTTTCTAACTAAGAGAGTATTTATTTACTCTAATAGTCATTTTTCTGCTCAATGTATTAAAGCATTTTTTTAATTAAAACTCCTTCATAAAAACTTTTCATATAAATAAAAACAACTTTCATTTACTCATAAAAAATTTTTATTTTTATTTCAAGATGGGTAACTAGATATTTTTTCTCAGATACAAGCTCTGAACGTAAAGTAAAGATGCGGGTATGATGAATTACATTATAATCTAACGCGCCTTTTTTTTTAAATTTATCATTTATTTAAGAGACAAATTTAGAAAACGAAGAAAGTATCTCCTGTGTAAAAAAAAAGTTCGTTCCAAAAACGGTCCTTACAGTGAATTTTCAAAATTGGAACAATTTTGAACTTTGAGTTGAACATTTTTTTAACTTTAAAATAATTAGAAGTATGAAAAATTTTTAACTAGTGTGGACTTTTCTTGCTGGTTTTTATTTTTTATTTGAAATTTTTTAAGCAAAAATGATTTAAATTGACAATTTTGTAAGTTCATAAATCGAACAAGTCAAGAAGTGAAAAAAAATGACCTTCCCAAAAAGTTGTAATAAAATTCAAAAAATTTTTATAATTATTTTTATTTTTTTTTTGCCTCATACCTGAATAATTCTGGTAAAAGTCATCAATATTTATAATTTCCAATTGATTCTTTTTTTTTTTTTTTTAAAGTTCTTCACTAAAAAAATTTTCAAATCAAATTATTTTTGCTCAAAAATAAAAAAAAAAAAAAGCGTAGGAAAATCCTACACCAGTTGAAAATTGTTCACTTTCCAATTTTTTCAGTTCCAAAAATGTTCAACTAAAAGTTCAGAATAATCTCAATTTTCAAAGTTCACTGTCATGAAAATTTTTGGAACGAATTTTTTTTACACGGGTTATTTAATCAAGAGAGCGAAAAAAAAAATTAATCTGCCTTAAATTTATTGCTTATAAACAGATATAATATACATTAGTGTACATAACGTTAATATATGATTTTAATTACACAGAATTGGATATGCAAAGTAATTACAAGTTTATGGCAATACTCGATTGTCGCAAATTACACGTGGATATTTATAGAAGGACTTTATCTTCACAATCTTATTTTTTTTTCATTTACCGATACATCAACAATAATATACTACATAATATTTGGGTGGATTTTACCAGCAACGGTGGTTATTGTCTGGATCATTTTACGTATTATCAAAGAGGACACATTGTGCTGGACGACTCACAACAATCCATCATTTTTTCTAGTCATTCGTATTCCGATAATTGTTTCTATTATGGTGAATAAATTGAAAACTTATTTAAATTCAATATTAATATTAATAATAACAATTATTTAAATTTATTTACATTCTATAGTTCAACTTTGTTCTGTTTATTAATATTGTACGAGTATTATTGGTAAAGATGAGAACCTCAGTATATTTACAGCGTAAAAAAATGAGATATGGAAAATGGGCTAAATCAACATTAATACTTGTGCCATTATTCGGCGCACATTACGCTATTTTTTTAGGACTTTCTTATCACAAAGACTATCAACTCGAACTTATTTGGCTTTTCTGGGATCAATTTTTTGCTTCATTCCAAGTAAATATCATTTAATTTTCTTTATACATCATTTTACCCATACAGTTTATTTTATTATCAAATAAATGTTTTGTTTCTTTCTTTTTTTTTGTCTTTGAGGGATCCGTTATAGCTCTTCTTTATTGTTTTCTCAATGGAGAAGTGAGAGCAGAAGTTAAAAAAGCATGGAGAATACGAAGATCACGACGTGGTGCCGATTCACTAAGTTTCTCTAATAGGTACTTAATTAAGTCGCCAGAACTTCGTAATCAACATCGATTCAATCATAATAAAAATAATAACGTATCAATATTATAGAAATACGTTAAGAACATATATATATTTTATAAAAACATTTTTACTATATTTAATTGATATAAAATTAATACTTATACCACAATTTAATAATTTTTTATTTAGTAAAAAAAATTAAAAACTAAAATTAAAAAAAAATGATTTCATTTTTTATTTCTTAGTAAGTAAAATCGCTGATGGGCCACTTGCCAGAAAGAAAAATATTAATGATATATTATTACAAATAAAGTAATAAATATTTATTAGCTTCACAAATAGCAGTGGCCTTGATTCTGAAGACACCATTCAGGTTCTAAGCTATCGGCAAAAATTCCTCGCTTGACTAAACGCTCACGATGACGAAGCATCCGTTGTTCCGCATGCATCCAGTATGACTGTGGCTCGGCCCATAATCTTTCAGCCATTGCTGCTGATCGAGGCCACAGACGTGCATCTACTGAAGTACTGTCCACTTGTTCTGACCACAATGCTGCTTCTCCACCTGAATAAAAAAAAAAAAAATTAAATTAATCAACTAGAATAAAAATAATAATAAAGTATATGATAATTACCAAGAATTAAATTTTTCTTAGACTCAAATCCTTGGCTCCTGATAATTTGCAGAGGAGAATTTTCATAAACTTTTTGCCAGCCTTTGTAGGGCGAGCACCAGTTCGTCCCTTCACCGACCCAAGCTCCAAAGCTAAAAATAAAAAGAAAATAAAAAAAGTTAAATTAATATTAATTGCACGTGTAATGAATTAATCAATAATTGTTAAACGGTTAATTACTCACCCGCAGTCTAAGTAGAGTGCGTCGTAGTTTGAAAAAATAACTTTGAAGTCATTTTTAATCAATCGATTTATTGTTAAATCAAGTCCTGTAGTCCATATTTGTATTATATATTTATTTGGATCTAAATGTTTTAAATTTTCTTCATTGGTAAGTCCACTAGTCCACAAAATAACTGGTATATCTTTACCACCATTAGCTAATTTTAATTTTTCATAAGCTCGGTTTTGAAAAATACCCCAAAGATCAATGAAACTAGATTCCGATAAATCCCATCCTTTAGTTTCCATCATCCACTTGCGAATCGATTCAGAAGAATTCCAACAATTAATATTGACTTCATCTCCACCCATATGAAAGATATCAGGCTTGAAGTCGTCCATCATGTCTTTATAAATACCCTCAAGTATTTCATAAACTCTTTCACTAGCAGGATTTAGTTGACCACAAGGTGGCTCAACGCAGTACTTTGACCAGGGTTCAGCGCGGAAACATACAGTAGCATTGTCGCCGACCCATTGCCAGCCTTCACCCACATGAGCTGGGGCATCAAACTCCGGAAGTACACGGACACCATTAAGAAAACCAAAGTCGACAATTTCTTTGATGTCTTGAGCGGTGTACACTTTACTAGGCGTGTAAGCTCCGTATCTTGACATATTTGGCCATGTCCGACTGACATAAGGAAAACTATGAGAGTCTGTTATATGCCAATGGAATGTATTTAGTTTTGACATTCCCATGGCTTCGATTGTCCTCAATATTGAAGCTTTGTCCATATAATTACGGCTGGTATCCAGTAGTATACCACGATATGGATAAACTGGACCATCAACGATATAAACATCGCGTACTACTTGGATTTCATTTATCAAATCATTATAAACAATCAATTGCGACAATGTCTCAAGACCATGCCGTACTCCAAAATAATTATCTCCACTTATTGTCACACTTATTTCATCAATACTTTGCTGATATATTTGTAGTGTGTAATTTTCTCTGGTATTTAATGTCAAAATAAAGTCATCATAATTTTTTAAACCTTTTATATTTATACTGAGATTCAAACCACCGGATCTTGCTGAACTACCGCTTGCTTTTTTAACATTTTTTTTAAGCCTCTCGACGTTGCGGTAAAGAAGATTTCCGACGTTTGATTTTGGATTTACTGAACGTATTTGTATGTTATCGGGATTCAAATGTGCTACGAAATTGCCAAGTGATAAATGTCCGGTTGGTTTAGGCCACAATGCACCTCCTTGACCGCAAAATAATTGGCAAACTTCCAATGACAGCGGTGATGTTACATTCGGTGTTATCTCTTCCTTCTTGCAGTATCCACCAACGCATTTGTAGTGCCATGGTGAGCTAGAATTATAATGATAATATATAATATTATTATTGTTATATTTTTATCAGAGGCAACGGTAATACTTTCAAAGTGAAAGTTGTAAATTAGTAGATTAAAATTAGTCCAACTATCAAATTGATTTACTTTTTAAATTAATAAAAAAAGCAATTTAGTTTATTTTAAATTAAATGATAAATTTAATTTTTAAAAATATAATTATTAAATTATTAATATTTAAAAATAATGAAAAATTACCTGAAGAGTTGGGTTCCAGTACAATAACTTTGTAAAGCTAAGACGGTAATAAGAATACCGAACATTACAGTAAAAATGATTGTAGTTATGATCAACCAGCGACTTTTAAATTGTGATCGAGATCGCCGGTATAAGTAAAGTTTAATTCTATCCATAGTTGGATTATATTTAACAAAGGAGGGGAATGATATTTTAAGTGGGGATTTATTTACACAGATAGCATGTGAATGTAAACTTGAAATCTACTGTCATATATATTTTAACAATAAATATAAAGCCGATAAATTATCGATTTTATTTAAACCCGTCTAACTAGTAATAATATAATTTTCTTTATTTGTTTTTATTAAAAATTCTAAATTTTATTAACATTTAGTATTGTTTTTTTTGTCTACCTCTTGAGTTGTCATTATAAAAAACCCGCTTTAATTGACCATCATAAAATTACGTATCTATTTGTTGATAACAGTTTATACTATTAAATTTATTTATAAAATAATGTTATATTTTTTTTTTTTTTTAATAAGTTTATTGATCTTTGTTTTTATTTTTATCAGAGAGCGATATATTATTTCAGTACACAAATACTTAAAAAGTATCACCAAGTCGTTTGACGAACTGCGAATAACTAAATAATTAGTACATGTTTATCATGTATCAAGTCGTCATTCAGTATTTTTTTTTTTTTTTTTTTTTTTTTATCAATATTAAAGACCGTATAATTCTAGATATGAATTACGTATGATAATATTGTGTTTTTTTTTAATAAAATAAAAACTATTAGATAAATTCTATAGGTTTTTTTTTTCGTTATTAAAAAAAAAATTAATCGTAATTATTAATATTGTTTATTTATAAATTAAATTATTTTAAGAAATATCTTTACAAAGGAAAAAACAATTTTAAAATAAATTAATCATTAAACTTATTTTTAAAAAATATAACTATAATTTTAATTTTAAATAAATTATTTATTTTTTATGAAAATTAAATTGAAAAAAATCCAAAACTGAATTACAATATTAAATTGTGTTAAATATACGCCCTAATTTTAATTATATCATTAAATTTAAACGGTTGTCGTAAATATAAATATAAATTTGTCAAAATATTTATATTAATTATTTTTTTCAATCAGTACGTATCAGATTTAAAACGATAATTAGAAGTCTATTGTTTGGAACATCATGAAATGATTTACGAAAGAAATTATGAATACATCTGGGACATGATATATATTTTACTCATCACCACGTATGGCGCGATATTTAGCAAGTTCATTTGGAAAGACTCGATTCAATTCAACAAGCAAGTTAGCCTTGAATTTTCTATAAGCATCGATCTTTCCCTTGACCTGTTCATTTTTCGTTAAAGCCTTTTCGATACAATCCTTTGTGTAAAGCTGAGGATTTCTGCCTTGATCAATGTAGCTGTACAACAAAATAAAATAATATATTTATTATCAGTATCACAATAATCAATAACAATAAACCGGTTTATGGTGTTTGATTTTTTAAAACTTTTTTTAAAGATTTAAGATACAAAACCAGTTGGTTGACTTACTCGAATACTTCCAGGGGAACATGAACATCTTGAACTTGAGATTTTAATTTGTCTATTTCTTGTAATCCATTTACCAAAGACTGACTGAAAGTAAAAAAATTATTTCAAATAAATTCCATTTTCCCAGATTTTTTTTTTTAATTATTAAAACGCCATCTGTCATACATTTTATTATAAAATACCATGTAATTTAACAAATAAAAAAATATTGATTAAATGTCAATTAATAAATATCATTTATTACTAATAATTTATTTGAATAATTATTTAAATATTTAATTATTAAAATAATAAATTTACTGCGACAAAAATGACAGAAACATAAAATAGTTAAAAAAATAATATTTTAAATAAAAATAAATTGAATTTAAATTACTTACATTTTTTGATTAAGTACGTTTTGTCCTTGCGGTTGAAAATCACTTACAATAATACGTATTTGTCGTACATTTTCAATAAATAATTCAAGTTGACCTTCCAAATTTTCTAGTGTTGACGCCATTTTTATTTTTATCTATAGCTATACATATAAAATATATCAGAGTACTATAACGCCCTCGGAATGTGGTAAAAAGGTAAACTAAATATTTCAGTGTAAATTATCAAAGATTGAAAAATTGTTTAAATATAAATTTTCAAGTAATTAGCAATTGGTAATTGTTATTGTACAATTATTTTGTATGATAGTATTCTTTACAACGGGTTATATATTATTATTATGTTGAGACACGTGGTTATAGGTAAGTTAAATTATAATTTTTAAATTATTATTAGCTGTAAATATTGTATAATTTATGTTTTTATTTATTTATCAAAAGTATGAAACTGTTATATAATTAAATATAAATATTTCAGGTGGTGGTACCGGTTCCATTGGAAGAGCCCTTACATATGCACTAAGAAATGAGGGTAACACTGTTACTGTTTTGTCTCGTCAGGAAACTGGTCCTGACATTCTTTCATGGGTAAATTTTGTTTAGATAGGGTAGAAGTACCGTTTTTGGCCACTTTAGGGCCAGTTTTGGTCACTTGAAAAGTTTAAAATAAAATGATTTGTAAAAAACGCAATGACATAATTAATTTTTCTAATGTGTTTGAAGATACTTTTATCATACGATTCCAATGGAATTTTTTCTAAATACATTTTCATTGATTAAAATAAGGTATTAAATGTCCACAAATGGAGCAGTGGCCACAAACGGTACTTCTACCCTAAATTGTTTTATGGTGGATGATCCTGAAGTTAGCAGACAATCAAGAATTTTTTGGTTTTTTTTTTTTTTTTTCAACTGAATTTAAAAAAAAAAAAATGAAAATATGCACATGTAGAAAATTTAAAAAACTAAAGGTGCAATTTTTTTAAATATTCTTTTTTTTTATAATTCATCAGTTTGTTAAGAATTGAAAAATTATTTGACGTCTGTCAAATTCAGTATCATTTATGATGGTTGTAAATTTTGAGATGAATGTGAATGTGGCAGACATCAGACAATTCATAAATTTTAAATAAATAAATTAATAAGTTAAAATAATGAAATTTTAAAAAATGCGCGTACTAATTTTTCATTGATCTAAATACGCATTTTTTAATTTTTATTCTACTTACATTTAATTATTTACTCAAAAATTTAAAAAATTCCCATTTGTCAGTTACAGTAAAAAATGTTTTTAAAAAATCGGAGGATTTAATTCGGAGTTAAATATAAATTTTTTGGAAAATTAGATATATTTTTTTCTAAGATGCTGAAAGTCGCCGGCTTCTGACAATTTTAGTATTTTTAATTAACAAGTTAATTGTAATTAGATTTTTTTTTTTTAAATATACACAATAAAACTTTTGAAAATTCTTTACACGGAATTTAAAAAATTTTTGCGTCAGTATTTACTTCGTTTATTGAAAACAAATACATTTTTTTAATGATTGCTGCTTTCAAGATAATTTTTCTTCTTTAAAAATTTTGTTATTTAAATTTATTTAAATCTTATTAGAACTGAATAAGGTAGAGGTAATTTTTTATCACTGATCCATTTTGGAGAACCACCTCCAGAAAAAGTCTCCATGCAGTAGGCAGGATAACTCATGACTACTTCATCTGAAATCAAAAAATCAAAAAGATTTCTTTAGTTCATAAGCTTATCTTAGATTTGAACGAAGGATTTTTTTTTTCAATAACTACTTATTTTTTAATTAAATAAAAGGAACAATTTTTGGCGAAAATCAGAGTTTTTCGATTGCACCTTTACCAAAAATTCAAAAATGAATATTTTGTTTATTCCTTCGTTGAAATCCAACGATAAACTTATGTACTAAAGAAATTTTTTTGGTTTTTTAATTTCAAATGAGGCAGTCGTGAGTTATCCTGCCTACGGCATGGAGACTTCTTATTTTGAGGCAACTCGGATCTCCCCACTACCACTGGCTTATTTTTCAATATTTTTTTATGAAAATTTAGCAGAATATTCTTCGAATGATGCTTAATAATGTCAAAAATTTTAAGAACTTTAATAACGAAGTTACTCTGAAAAAAAAAATCACGAAAATATCCTATTTTTTTTTTATATCTCAGACCCTTTTTCTCCCTTAAATAAATAAATTCATTACTAATAGAATATAAATTATTCGTCTAGCAAAATTTAGCAATAAAAGGTTTACCTAAAGATACAACAGACGTTATAAATGTTGCTGGACAAAATATACTAGACCCAATGAAAAGGTGGAATGAAGAATTCAAAAATGAAGTATGGGATAGTAGAATTAGGACGACAAAAGCATTAGCACAGGCTATCAATAGAAAACCTGATGTTAAATCATTTGTAACAATATCTGGAGTTGCTTATTACAAACCTGATGATACAAAAGAATATACTGAGTATGATAAATGTGAACCATATGATTATTTGTCAGGTGAATAATTAATGTACAGATGATAGATAATTTGCTTAACTTCTTTAGTAATTAATGAATCTATTTGTAGAATTTTATTTTCAGAATTAACTCATGCTTGGGAAGAAGCGACAGAACTTTCTTCAAATTCTACATGTAGACGAGTGATAATAAGATCTGGTGTAGTTTTGGGAAGATATACTGGAATGATTCAAAAAATTATCATGCCTTTTTTCCTAGGCCTCGGCGGTCCTATTGGCAGTGGAAACCAAATCATGCCTTGGATTCATATTAGTGATTTAGTTGATTTATTTATATTTGCAATTGAGGAAGAACGAGTTAAGGGAATTTTGAATGGTGTGTCACCACAGGTATTTTAAAATTATATTTCTTTAAATTATTTACTGCAAGTTTATATTATCGATTAATTTTTTTGTTTTATGGTTTAGATAATAACGAATAAACAATTTACTAAAGCTTTTGCAAAAGCAATGTGGAGACCAGCGTTTATTCCACTACCAGAATTCGCAGTTAATCTTATTTTTAGTTCAGAAAGAGCGAAGGTAAAGATTTATATTAATAATAAAAATATTACTCTAATTTTTATTCATAATTAAAATAGTTTTATAAAATAATTTTAATTATCTTTAGTTAGACGTTTTCATTTTACTGCAGTTTAAATATTATTTTAATAATTTAAACAAACGCATGTCAAATTAAAAGATCAGGTAAAAAACCTAGTACCCGATCAGGGAACTAGTACTCGATTACTCCATATATTTTTATGTCTATACTTAGTAAAATTTAGTAAATATAGATATACAAATACATGAGTGATCGGGTACTAGTTCCCTGATCGGGTATCGGGTCTTTTACTTCGCTCAAGAATTTTATAAGATTAAAAGATTAATTATTTATGCTTTTATTTTAGATTATGATAGAAGGTCAAAAAGTTATTCCAAAACGAGTACTAGAGTATGGTTTCGAGTATTCTTATTCAGATATTGATGAGGCATGTCAACAATTTGCTGATGTTTCTTACTCACAACCATATTAATATTTTCATTATTATTACTTTGTTTTTTTAATAAAAAATAGTAAAAGTTAGAATACTTTTAAATAAAAAATACTTGATTAGTCATTATTTTAAATCCTTTATCCTCCATGAAAGTTGTGAATTATTTGAAATATTTATTTAAATAATTAAAATATTTTTAAAAATAAATTATTTGTATCTGCGAGTATGAGTGTGAATGTAGCTGACAATCGTCAATTTTTTAAATCTTAGAATAAATATATAAAATGTAAGTAGAATAAAAATTTAAAAATGCGTATTTACAAAAATTAAAAACCACTACGCGCATTTTTTTTAATTTAAATATTTTACTTTATTTATTTAAAGCCATTCTCAGACAGTGCCCCCGCTTTTTAAAAATTTCAATGACTTTTAACTGTCAAAAGTGTATGAAAACTTTATCAATTAATTAAAAGAAAAAAAATTTTAAGTATTAATTGAAAAAAGGACAATTTTGCTGGGATATAGATTTGAACAAAGATTACTTACAGTTGACATCAATTGGGAGTTAAACGAAATTTGAAAAATAAATCGTAGGAAATTTATGATTCTTAAATTGACAGAAAATCAAAAATTTTCTGATTTTTTTTTAACAAATCAATTACAGAAAAAAAAAACGCACATTTAGAAAATTAAAAAAACTAGGCGCAATTTTAAAAATTTTTTGTTTATAATTCATCATTTTGAAAAATTATCCAAAAATTATTAGAAGTCAACTAACTTCTGTATTACGTAAAATCTTCATGTCAATTTTATAATTCGAATTTTCAAATTTTGTTTAACTTCTAATTGATAACAACTGTAAGTAATTTTTTTAAATTCTATATTTCAACAAAATTATCTTTTTTTAAATTAGCGTTCGCATTTTTTAAAAATTTTTTTAATTAATTAATAAAATTTTAATACAGTTTTGACAGTTGTTATTTTATATTTCAAAAAAGTGGGGGGCAATGTCTGAAATGCTCCTAAAATTTATGAGCGTGAATGTAGCAGACAGTCGAATTTAAAACTATAAATAAATAAAGTAAATAATTTAAAAAATAATATTTATAAAAAATGGACTTACTAATTTAAAAATTTTTTAAATGCGCATTTTTTTAAAATTTTATTTTATTTATTATTAACTCTATTTATTAATAATTTAAAATTAGTCTGATGTCTGCTACATTCATACTCATTTAAAATTTATAAACTGTCTCATGTCTGCCGCACTTGTTCTACAAGTACTTAAATATTTAAAAAATTATACAAACAAACAAATATTCTTACATTAAAAAACAAACTGTTTTATCGATTGAAAACAAAGTAAATTCTTACAATAAAAACTAAATTACAAAAATCAAAGATGGCTCACATGATGCGCGCTCAGCTGTTGTTTACCGACAAATGCGTGTCAAAGAAACTAAACGAAACATTGCAAGGCAGATTGGATTGGTGAGTAAGATTCAAAGTTTTTTTTCACAACTCGTCGTCAACGATTATTATATTTTAACATTGAACAAACAGTGCGCTCCATTATTATAAAAAAAAATCCTCAACGCTATGGAGACTCACAATAACAGTATCAATAATAATAACAACAGCAATAATAATAACAACAGTCACCCATTAAATATAACTGTTAATTAATCCAAGAGTGTATAACACCATAAACCAGCCAATAATTATAATAATAAAAGTAATAACAATAATAATAATTACAATAATAAGAGTAACAACAACAAAAACATAAACCTGAATGTGTTGTCAGTAAAATAATAAAATTATAAAAAATACAAATCGATGGGGAAAGTTATTAGAAGCAGGTCAACGATGATATTAAATATTAAAGGAACGAGTAACTGACCTGACTTTCCTTAAAAAATAATAAAAGGATCTAGAGGAACAACGCATGCTACGTTATTTTATAACGCATTGAGGTTAACGTTTTACGTTTGGCCAAAGGGACACTAAGGTCAGCTTATATTTTTTTTAATTCTTTATATTTATATTTATAATTGTTATTTAATTGCTTGCTCATACATAATTAATTAATGAGTGTGAATATAGCAGACATTAAATTTAAAATTATAAATAAATAGAGTAAATAATTTAAAAAATAAAATTTAAAAAAACGCGCATTTAATAAATTTTTAAATTAATGAGCGCATTTTTTATAAATATTATTTTTAAAATTATTTATAAATTTTAAATTTTTCTGATATCTGCTACATTCACACTCGTATTAATTAATTATATCGTAGTAATTTCTTATGCATTCATACTTGCAGATAGCTAATTTTTATATACATAAATAATTAATTAGATTATGTAGTAATAAGTTATTACAGTTTATTGTACTGAATACTTAAAATTAACTAATAAGATTAAATTAAATGACATGACACATGACAGTAAATTATCTGGTCTTATTAAATAAAATAAATCTTTGTGTTGTAATTAAATTTCACGACAAAATGATGACGTAAACATTTTAAGAACAAGGTATTTGTTTAGGATTGTATGTAGAGGTAAGTAGTATGTAATATATAAAGGGGATGGAGCAATGAGTAAGCAAATTCAAGGCTTCTTATTCATTTAAGTTTAAAATTTTACTAGGTTAGGTTTATTTAATTAAATGTTATATTTATTGTTAATTAAATATAAATGATGGTAAAATAAATAATTTATGATTAATTTTATCTGATTGATTTATTTGTTTTGTTTAATTACAGGGTGCACTATGAACGCAAGGACTCAGTTGTTTGAACTAAGCATGGAGGGTCGTCAAGTTGATGAAGCGGTCGCGAGTATATTTCATAGTGTGCTATTCCATCGTAGTCTTGGTAAATTTAAATATAAACAAGAAGGAAGTTACTCTGTGGGTACCTTGGGTTATCAGGATGTTGATTGTGATTTTATTGATTTTACATACGTGTGTTGCTCATCTGTCCATCTTGACCAGACGTTAAAAAGAGAAATTTCTGGTTTTTCGGAAGCGTTGAGATCAACAGACAGTCCTGGATCAGGACAAATATCACTTGAATTTTTTCAAAAGAAAAAAAATCGTTGGCCTTTTCAACCTGAGTGTATACCGTGGGAAGTATGGACTGTTAGATTAGAACTTATTAAATTAGCAACTGAACATGAAAGACAAATATGCCGTGAAAAAGTTGGTGATTTATTGACAGATAAAATATTATATATTACTGAAGTTATGAATCGTCATGATTATTTACCGAAAATGCCGAATCAAGCTGAGTTAGATCTCATTTTTGATACCTCATATCCTGATGTTCAGCCTTATTTATTTAAATTGTCTTTTACTACATCCGGTCCACCGAGCACGACCATGGGTAACACCATGAAAAAACTCATTAAGGAAACTCTAGCTATTTAGTTATGTATTAATTATTATTTATTATTATTATCATTATTATAATTAATTTAAATACGTTATTACTTTTTTTTTAACGTCCACATTATTACGATTTATTGTCAAACTGTGACATATATTTTTTATCATAAATTGGTGTGCATTAAATAATTATAAATAGTAATAATAATAATAATAATAAATAATTAAATTATTCTCAATATCCAACAGTCGTTAAAAAAACGATAAATCGTGTATATTTATCAACTGATTAGTACAAATAATATATAAATATATGAATTGCTTAATTGTACTTGTTTTAATGCCGATTGCATAAAATACAGCAGAATATTATTTTTTTTTTTCGATTTAACGAAATATTATTAATAATTATATCGTAGTTGTCTTCATATATGTCGAATTAATATTAATATATATTTATAGATCGACGGGTTGTGTATTCTAAATAAAAAATGCGGATTTTTACGGATAAGTGAGAAAAAAAAAAAACGAGATAAAATATCAGTGTAATATTTTTATTTTGTCAAATGTTTGTTAACCGGAAGTACTTTGTTTAAATCTAAAGCAAATATAATTCGGAAAATCGTATTGTATCCACTCAAGGACAAATGGAAAGTTTGAAGTATAAAGTTAAACTTTGAATTAGAGAATGAAGAGATAAAAGCCACGAGAAATATATGTATAATATAGTACCTATATATGTACATACATACAATAATATATATATCTATATATATATTTGATTTTAAATACAAATACTAATGTTCAATATATCACGGAAATATTAGAAAAAATAATAATAAGTAAAGATAATATAATAAATTGCGTGGAATATAAATAATAGTTATAGTTTTACGTTAATTATAATCAAACAATTAATTACTTTATTAAATCATTGTCATAAATTATTAGTTTTAGGTAATAGCGGCTGTTTTTATATGTATGTTAAAGAGATATACGCAAGCTTAACGATTATTTAATTATAATAAACGTAATTTAATCTTGTATCTGCGACGTAGAGTTATTTTTATTAACAAATTGTTTGTTGCAATTAATTGTCTGTTAATTAATTTTTTTTTACATCGTCAATCATGTAAATAGCAATACATTTTTAGTCGTTTAATTATAAAAAATGATTTATTAATGTACGATAATATTAGTAGTAATTTGTTAAAAAATTAATAATAATTAATTGAGTGCCCTAATGCTGATCAAAATTATCTTTTTCACTGTTTTAGTGTATGACAGTATGCGTGAACTTTGTGTGTGAATAAGATATATATATATTAATATTATTATTAATAAATAATTGTGAACTTGTGACATATTTCGACGTCCTAGAATTTAAAATCGGCTGAAAATTAAATTAATTTAAAAGTAAATAAGAAAAAAATTTTTAATCAAATCGAATAAATAAAAATATATGAATGCTAATATATAAGTAAATTGTAAATGAAACGAGAAAAAAAAATATGAATGATTAATATTAAAATACAGGCTAGTGTTTTATTAGAAGTGTTCATCGGTATAAAATCAATTTAACTGTACAGATTAATAATAAATTTTAAAAAGAAAAGTTATTATTATATTAATTATAATATGAACTAATTATAGCGATTATTAATTAAAGTAACGAGTGATAATAATTATAATACAGATGTAATTACGTATTGTATTAAGTTAAATAACAATAATAATAATTATTGAAAGAAAATAATTAAAATAAATTTTTGCAGTTTGTTATTTCTTTATATTTTTTTGCTGAGTAATTTTAATTCAAGTTATTTTTAAGAGCAAATAAAAGTAACGTTCAATTGTTGATTTATGTACATTTTCTCTTTACAAGTTTTTTTCATCGCTCTTTCCACTGAGTGAACTTTATTCAACTTGTACTTATTGAATTGAATGAATTCATCAGCTGAGACTGTTAAGCCCCAATCACTTTTAATGATTGATGCTAAAAAATTTATTAAAAAAATTTCTTTTCAAACTCTTAATTAATTTTATTTTTTAATTATTAATTAACGATAACTGAAAGTTTTTCAGGTAGATTTCTTCTAGAAATATAGCTATTGTAGAAGGTCTCATGTCGCAATTTTCAAAGAATTTTACTATAATATATTTTATTTTGCCGAGAAATGTCCAAAAATGCCATCGGTTCAAAAATTTATATATGTATGTACGTATGTATATAACGCGCCATGTCAGATGGATTCTGGCTACAATTTTTATCGGATCTGAATGAAACTTGGTACACTTGTCCTTTGAGAAATTACCTTCATTAAGTTCGAAGATGAGCAAAATCGATCGAATAGTTTAGAAGATGCAGATGTTTGAAATTTTTTTTATTTTTGTAAGAATATCATTTTTTGCTTTATCCTTAAATAACTTTTGAACCTAAAGCGATAACTTAATTTCGTAAAATGCATCGTGAAGTTCGTAAAATTAGCTTTGATTTTCACTACATAACTTGTGTTTTATAACAATTTCTTCTAACAAATTTATGATCTCGAATATTTAAAAAAAATAGAAATAATTTACTTTCGCAGCTTCATCTTTTCATAACTTCTGAATGATAAGACACAACTGATATTCGTAAATTGCACACCTCGAACGCGAAGCGGAGAGGTAGTGCTCTACTGTCGTCAAATTTTAGAGTGTAGCTAATGAAATAAACATCAATTGACACTATTATAAATTTATTTTTAAATTATTAGTTCATTTTTTGTGGCGTTTCAAAGGTACCAGAATCAATAACATGAGATTTACATTAAGTCTACACAATTATTTTAATTTTTTTAAATGCATGTTGTATTTTATGACATAAGCTTTAATTAATGATTTTAGAACTTCATTTTAAATTGATTTAAATAATAAATATATTTTTTCATTCAGGGTATGCCTGGATGACACTTTTTTTCTTTTATGGAAAGTAGGAAACGTGTAAATAGAGTTGCAGTAACATCAAGATTGAATTTGATTATTTGAACCGAAGATTGGAATATTCAAATTTAGTAAAAACATGAATTCAAATTAAAAAAAAAAAAAAAAATCTTTGCTCATTCAATTGGATTATAAATAATATTTTCTATTTTTTCAAGTATAAAATAAAAAATACGTCAATTCAATTGAATATTTGCAAAATATTTAATCGAAATATATAAAACCTCATTTATTTAAAAAAAAGTATTAAGACGACAAAAAATTGAAATTTAATAATTAAAATTTTTTTATTTATTAATGCGATAAATTAAAAATAATGCATTAATTTTTGACACGTCAATTAATAATTCATTACATAAATATAAAGTTTATTTATAATTTTACACTTTTAGTGTTACATGTTTATTTACGCTTGCGCAAGATACCGCAAGCTCATGAGCTTCGACTTCCAGAGATTTCATAATCTAGTCTCAGTCGCGACCCGAAATCAACGCGATTCGCTATCATACCTGGACCTTAACATTTGAATGTTTTTATTTACCATAAAGTTTAAAAACAATTTTTAAAATTAAATTTATCTAAATAAATGCCGTTATTTTTTAAAAATAATAAATGCATTAAATATTCAAAAAATATAAAAGTTCAGTATTGTTATAAAATAGTGAATATTAAATAATTTAAAAGCCGGTTAAAAATTAAAAAATGAAATTGTTGACACTTATAAAATTAAAAGGAGAGACACAATGGATTTGTTGTTAAAAATTCTAGTGTTCTTAATTCGAATAAGTTAATTTATCTCGAAGTGGAAGTTTTCGATTCTCAAGTTTATCTTGTTAAACAACTAAACTAAAAGTAACTGAAAGTTAAAACAACATCAAATCTGTTGTGGAGAAAACAGATTGTTGTAAATCAGGGAAAAGCGTAAAAGCAAGAGAAAACTTACTACTTCAACAGGTGGCCGGTAATACGCGTGACTATCATATTCACGAGCTTTAAAAACTTATTAAATGTAAGCCAAAAAAAAAAAAACATAGTAATAAAATACAAAAATACTATTTCGTCGTCTAAAAATACGTAGTATTTTTTCTGCTGTCCTTAACAATTTACGTTTTCGGAGTGTATTAAATTTTTCTCCCGTCATTTTTCCTTGACTATAAAAATTTGAAATAAAAAGCAAAATAAAAAAAAAGCTTTATAAAAATGTGGTGGATTGAAAGTATGGGAAAAAGCTTTTTACAGCTCCTAAAATTCTCACAGTACTTCATTGAATTCAAAGGAATCCGAGTGTATGAAAAAAAAAATTATAAAAAAAATCAAATGCTTTATTAGATTACTGCATAGTATTTCATCTCTTAGAATATCAAAGGAATTAATAAAAATTTATTTATTTAAATAAGCAAGATTAAATATGCGCAACTCATAAATCTGTACAACAACATAAAAGCTCGACTCCAATATTTGTATTTATACTTTTATTATACAACGAGTTAATACTTTAAAGCTGCATAAAAATAAATCCGTCGGATTCAACCGCAAATGAATAGAAAAATTCAAAATGAACATCACTCTTGCGTCATTACTATTTAATTTGACAAAAAACAATAGTAAAATAAATTTCACCTTTGACAATAGTACTGCACAATTTGGCGAAGATTTTACAACAAATTTGTACATAAAATTGATATTTTATTTTTTATATTCATTGATATTTATTTTGGGTGTATTCGGTAATATATTAGTGTGTTATGTTGTTGCCCGTAATAATGAAATGCAAACAGTTACTAATTTATTTATAACAAATTTAGCTGTGAGTGACATATTACTTTGTATGCTGGCAGTACCATTGACACCATTATATACATTTTTAGGCGGTTGGGTGTTTGGTGAAAGTTTGTGCCATTTACTACCCTATGCTCAAGGTGTAAGCATATATATAAGTACATTAACATTAACAAGTATTGCAATAGATCGTTTTTTAGTAATAATTTATCCATTTCACCCGCGTATGAAAGTGAGAACATGTAAAGGAATAATAATAATAATATGGATAGTAGCATTATTGCTTACTCTGCCATATGGTATTTATATGGGTCTTGAAAAGTATCAGTATTGTGAAGAAAATTGGCCGACAGATCAATTTCGTTTGTTATTCAGTATAATAACTTGTATTTTTCAATTTGTAATACCATTTTTATTAATAGCTTTTTGCTATATATGTGTATCGATTAAATTAAATGATCGCGCTAAATCAAAACCGGGAAGTAAAACAAGTAGACGTGAAGAAGCTGATAGAGAAAGAAAAAAACGTACTAATCGTATGTTGATAGCAATGGTGACTATTTTTGGTGCTTGTTGGATGCCACTCAATATAAACAATATTTTGGATGACATTTATGATTTTTCAACAAACTGGTCATACTATTACTTGTGTTTTTTCATAGTACACTGTATTGCCATGAGTAGTACATGTTACAATCCGTTTCTTTATGCTTGGCTCAATGACAATTTTCGCAAGGAATTTAAAAAGGTAAGAAGTTGGTACTTAAAAAAAAATTATTTTGGCTTGTTATCATTTTTTTTTAGCGAAACTTTTTAGCAGAGTAAACTGTGAAATAAACCACTTTACTAATCAACGGCATTGAATTTTGTGTACTTAGGTACTGCCTTGCTTTTCAAGAATTTCAACAAACTTTACGTCACGGACAACCGATGCTTATAGAAGTGAAAGACTATGTAATGGCAATGAAGCTATACAAGAGAATTTACTGAACAGTTTGGGATCTAAATTCAATCCTAATGTCACTGAAGAGAGTATACAACTTGAATCGAGACCAGCGTCACCATTGCAATCCAATCAACGTATTATCAATGAATTTACTGATGTTGAAGATGTACGTTTATAGAATTATAAATTTTTCATCAAAATTCTGAGTAAGTTGTAGAGTATTATTATTATTTTTTTTTTTAATATCGCCCTTTATTGTTATATCGAAAAATCTTTGTATGGCTTGCAATCCTTAAGAATACTTCCTTTGAATTTAAAAAAAAATAAATAAAAAAATATATGGACATACTTGTGAGTGTATAAGCGTATATATATATTTACAATATGTGTAGACGGATGTATGGATGATGAAGTGGGATATGGAGGAGTATAAAAGTCAAGAGGCGGTGAAGAGTCAGAAGGTTGATATGAAGGATGCAATTTTTCTTAAGTCCATTGAACAACTCAAAAAGACTCGGGAGTTTTATCACTATATATTATATATTATACAACTACTACTGTATGAGAAGATTCTTTTCATGTCATTTCTTTCACTTCCTGACAAAGTGAATTGAAGCACGTGCTTGCTTATATTTATAATAATAATCATAATATACACATACCAATCACAAGATTAGATTTGTCTTGTGCTTTTTTTTTTTCATGTCTAATGTGAAGGGTGAAAAATACAGCCGATTTATTTTTTAGAAAAATGATAAGAAATATAAATGACCCTTATTGTTATATTTATATAGATATTATTGAAAACTGAATATGATGTAAGTGTATATATATATAGAGTAGCATGAAATAAATTTAGATTTGAAATTGATAAAAATATAGTAAAGATGCCAATAAAAGTACCTATATTGCAATTCTATTTTTCAATTCATGCGTTAAAGTTTTATGAGACGAGTCATCTCTTTTAGCAGCATTGTAACCTTTTCATTCTTATTTATCTCGGCCCTTCCTTGTTTCTCAAGTCATATGTTATTGTTATGAAATTCAATGAATATAGATTTTTTCTCGACATTGTACCATTATTGTGCGGTTATGAAATATTTTTAAAAATAAAAACTTATGTTATTTTATTTTGAAAATGTTATAAATAAAGTTGTATGTTAAATAAAAATTATTAATGTTAATAAACTAATTGTTTTTATATTATAAATGATTAATAAAAATGCACTTTATTGATTGCAAGAGATGAAACTTTTTTTTTTTACTCCATTATTTTAAGAATAATGATAATTTTTTTTTTTTTTTATTTGAAATATGCTCAAACTCTCGGGTGTAGTTTCAAATGAGTCATAAAATAAAAATGCCGATAATTGGCGTGAAAAATTATTATCTTTATAATTCAGTCGTTTTTTATCAGCTAATACTTTTGAAAACTTTTTTTTTATTACCTGCTACACATAAAAATTCAGCCAATTATTAAATCGTTTATCCATTCGCTTTATTACAAACAAACAAAAATTAAATGTTAGATAACTTTTTGTTGTTCGATGTTTTATTTGACTCATTGTTTTTAACTAACAAGTTTGTATTATAGTTTTACTATTGAAATAATTTTCCATTTTATTATTATTATTATTATTTTATAATTTCTTTTATTATTTTTAGTAAATAAACAACTGATAAAATATTCATTAATTTTATTTATCTATTTATCTATCTACGCTTGTATGGTTTTATTAATGATACATAACCATTAATGTTATAACGTAAATATTATCGCGTATATTAACGTACGTTATTAAACTGAAAATGATTAATATGTATACACTATGCATGCTAATTTTGTAGTGCTTAATTATGTGATCAATGAAAACAAAGAAAATAAGGAAATATATAATATACAGAGAAAAAAATGATTTCTTGGGGCAAGAAAAATTTTGCATCATGAAATGAAAACGAAAATTTTCTTACACTGATAGAAGGATTTCTTAATATTTAAGAAATCATTTCTTAAATACTAAGAAATCTTTTTTAAATGCTAATAAATCTTTCTATAAGTGTAGGACTAGAAAAAATTTCTTGACGCAATAATTTTTTTCTCATCCCATAAGATTTTTTCTGGGCTCAAAGAAATTTTTTTTGTTCTAAGAAAATTTTCATTTTCAATTCATAATGAAAAAAATTTCTTAGGGCCAGTAAGAATTTTCATGATATCAAATATGTACTCTGTAAAAAATTAGCGGAGTAAATCTGGAGTGAATGCAGAGCAGATGACTATTTATTCGATCTCCTCGGAGTAAAATTAATTCCTATGGGGAGTTAATTTTAATATCAAAACTACGGTTTGGGATGAAATTCACTCTGAAAGGGAGTTTATTTTAATATTAAAAATCCGAATCAGAGTGAATGCGGATTTAAATAAAATCCAGGTTACTTATCTGAAAAAACAAACTCCCTATTACTCCTTATGCGAAGTGTTTTTTTTTATAAAACTCCAGAACTGCAAGTGACGAAGTAAATTCGTATTTAAAAAAAAAATTGTAGTCACTCCGAGTTCACTTAAAATTTTTCACAGTATATCGCATATTATACACAGAAAAAAAAGATTTCTTGGTGCAAAAAATTTTTACTTTCCCTAAGAAAATTTTCATTTTCAATTCATAATGCAAAATATTTCTTAGGACAAATAAAAATTTTCTTGGGCGAGTGAAAGTTTTTTACATCAAGAAATCCTTGTTTTTGTTATAATATGCGATATATATTTGATATCATACCATTTTTTCATCAACTTAATACATTGGTATTAACATATACATATGTACATATGTATACTTAAATAAATATACATAATATGAACATATAGACTACATATATATGTTTTAATATGCCATTTATCATAGTTTCCGGGCGTTTTGATAGACTATTATTTATTCAGTGGTAAAAAATCAGTGGTAAAAAAATAATAGAGTTACGATTAAACTTAATCTATCAATGATAATATATATCGTGAGAAGAAAAAAAAGGGGATGTGGATGTGGATTATATAAAGAAGAAATGAGAAATAAAATAAAAAAAGAGGAAATAAAGATGAGGGTAAGTTTGCTAGAAGGCAAAAATACTTTCGGTGTGTGTTTGAGTGGCAGTAGTTACTAAACTTTACGACACACCTAGAAAGTAGTAAAACCTTAATGCTTACTGACATTCGCATTATCAGCAGACTCGATAAATCCGTATACATCGTTATATAGAAAAACGGACAAGTTTATTTAATCCATATCAATTGGATTCTACTACTTGTTTTTCGTATATTTTTTTTCCTGTTCTTAAACATTTCGTAGATAAATATAAAAAAATATTTGAAACATTAAGCCCAATTGAACATGACAATTGTTTGAGTTAGTAATTAACAATCGTAGTAAATATTGAGATTACTATAATTATTAAATTTGACAGGGACAGCAGGTAGTAAATGTACTCAATTAGATCATGGAATGCATGTTAATCCCATTGTTACGAGGAATTACTGGATTTGAATGTATATATGTAGTAGTCATCCTATGAATTTCACATGACGTAATTGCTGAATTTACTCATGTATAATTTAAATGTATATTGCTATAATTAACTTTTTAAATTTATAATTAATCATTATAAATTATATTATTTATTATTTTAATTAAAAATTAAATTACGGTCGAAAATCATTAATTGTGAAGCTTTATTACCGGATTTATGAGAATAAAAATTTCAATATACATCGTGGTATTTTTAATAAATTAATTATTTGTTATTGAATAGTTTAATTAACCGCTATCATGAATTTATTGATTGATTTATTGAATTTGAATATATTACGATTTTAATAATATTTTTTATGAATATTTTTATAAATTCAAATTAATTTAAGTGGTATTATGGTACACTATAAAAATCGGAAGTGAATAATTTGGAGTAATTAAGGATTTAATTTAAATCCGCATTCACTCCGATTTGGAGTTTTGATATTAAAATAAAATCCTCTTCGGAGTAAATTTTACTCCGAGCGAATTAAATAAATAAACAGTCATCCGCTCCGCATTTATTTCAAATGCACTCGGGATTTAATTCGCGTTAACTCCGAAAATTTTTTGCAGTGTAGTTGAAGTAATTCAATTTTTTATTTCAGACAGTTCGATTCTGTATTGTTTCTAAATTGAATTTAACTTTGTTCATTAATACATTAGACTTATAAATATATATATATATATATATATATATATTCTAGTGATTTTTTTTAATCGGTTTATTTTTAAAATTACTTCGTTCACAGGCTATTGCAGTAAATTAAATGGAAAGTTAAAAGAATAATATAATGGCGAAAGGATGTTCCGGTAAATAAATTCTATACTATGGTTTTATCTGGTTTCAAAGCAGTGTAAAATTGCACAATTGTCGGGGACGTTTGAAAAAAAAAAAAATAATAATAAAAAATAGAGACAAATAATGCAATGAAAGGAGAGAAAAAAAGAATGAAATAAAAAGTAAAAAATATGTAGCAGATGTACAACTTTTTTGGAAGCTGAGTTAATTTACTTTTTTTTTGAATTTTCGTTAAGCAAAAGTTAAACAATATAAATAAATAAAAAAAAATGTATAAATTATTCTAGAATAATTTAACATTTTTTTTGGTTATTTGCATTCATGCAAATGATTCGTTTCATCGTAATCCCTATCACTGTTGAAACTTTAAAAAGAAAAAGCAAAGCTCTTTTCAACTGGTAAGAAAACAAGTTAAATAACAAGATTTGAATTATTTATAAAATTTAAAAACTAATGTAAAAAGATTTTTTATTTAATGCGGAAATCAATTAGTAACAGAAGAATAAAAAAACTAATAATGATAATATCAAAAAGTGGATGAAATAAAACTGATAAAAGCTGAACGTAAAACTTAAAAATTTTTTAACGTTAAAATTTCTTAGGACGTAAAATTAAAACTAAAACTCTTATCATTACGGTAAAGTAAAAATCGATTCAAGAGAAAGGGATGTTAAGTTGTTAAGAATGGTTAAGGGAAGTTCCTTTTTTTTTCTTATCCTCCGAAAAACGAGAAAAAGGTAAAGAACAGAAAAAAGGATATAACGATTCCTCATACTACCGTAGTATTACCACATCTTTTACTGTTATTAAGGCAGCAATCAAAAACAATTTTTTGTCTACATTGGTTCGTTAGTTTCGAGACTTTTATTTCCATTTATTGGAAAATATTTATTATTCGAGTAATTCAAGCTAAATTGAAATGCAAATGACAATCAATAAATAAATAATTTTCAATAACAAAAATGAAATATTGAGTTACAATTTAAAATAAACAGAAAAAAAAATACAAAATTTCGAGTAAACAAATAAGCAAAATAAAATATTGAAGGCTCAATGAAACTGTGAAATGAAAAATAAAAATGAATAATTTTGGTTTAGAGTTCCTTGAAAATTTATTTAAAATTGTGGGCAGCCTATAGTTCAAAAGTGGAATTTTATTTGGTACGTTATTTAAATCTCATAAGTTAACGGATTATTCGAATGAGCTGAGGTCAGTTGTCGGTCCTACATCCCTTTTACATTGATTATATCCGTTTATTCGAGAGAGAATCAAGATAAAATACTGGGAACCGCATCTCGTAGGTCGATTGTAGAACATGATGCTTTTATCGCACTCGTATCTTTCATTCTCTTGCGGTTCAATACCCATCGTCGTTTCTACCACCAAGTCCTGATAACCGTATCTCGACATTCACGTCGTCATTTTCCCCTTTCAATCCTCCTCTGACTACTACTCTTTCTCTCGCATAGCAGTCGATGTACATACAAACCCGTCGTTTTTATCGATAAATTTGAATGAGTAAAAGAAAAAATAATAAAAAAATTCTTTTTTGTTTTTTCTTTTTAATAAAATGAAAAATAACGATTCTTGTGAAATGTCAAAAACAATGATGAATTTCACAAGATAATTATGTCAAAAATGAAAATTGGAAAATGCCAAAAGCAATTGTTATTGATGTATATACATTTATGTATATATATGGATATATATCATTGATAATTATTTGTATTGATACAAAACCTCATACAGGTTTAATTGACCCACATGCTTCTAAAGGTTAATATATATATATATACACATAAAAAAAGGATTTTTTGGCGAAAAAAATTTTTACATGTCCCAAGAATTTTTTTGCTTTATAAATTAAAAACAAAAATTTTCTTGGGGCGAGAAAAAAATTTTTGCGCCAAAAAATTTTTTCTAGTCCTCAGAAAATTTTTGTCTTTTATTTATAATGCAAAATATTTCTTACGCCAAGAAATATTTTTTTTTCTGTATGTATATAAAAATTTAAAATTCAGTACTTGAAAATTTTTTTAATATTAAAAGTAAAATTTCAACAAATAAATTTATTACATTACAGTTGAAATAAATTCATAAGGATATAAAAGTAAATAAAAGAAACTCTTCTAGTTTTTTAACTCTGAAGGTAATATTGTCAAGAGATAACATTTAAAATGAAAAATAAAAAGTATAGAATGGAATAAGTAGGAAAAGTTTAAGTGTTTTTTTCTTTTTTATTTTTTTTTCGGTTCACAAAGTATAAAAGGATATTTTTCACTTTATATATGACCAAATAGACAGATATTTATAAGAGTAAAAGGAAAGTATCAAGACGAAGAAAACTGAAAAACTTTTTTTTCTGTCAATGTAGAAGAATGTTGAAATGAAAAGGCAGCGAAAATATAAAACTCAGAGAATTGCTTGGATATGTAAATTTATGATTATTAATATGTATGGAGAAATATTTAAAGATTAAAAAATGAATAATAAAGAGAGTAAAAAAAGTATGTGTACAGAAAACATTAATTAAAAAAAGGGAACGTCAAGTTTGTTCATATATATAAGGCTGTATTGTACTCTCGGTATTGCTTTTACCGATGAGCAAACAAACGCGTCATTATCACTTGGCTTCTATGTATACTTACTTATGTCTCCATTTTATATTGATGTGATATCTATCGCCTCCTCAATCGACACACATATCCGACATACATGAGGCTCTAAATATTACTTTTTATCTCTAATATTAATCACGAATAAAAATTTTAATCAACGAGAATTTTTGATAATAAAACTTTTCTTTTCTTTTTTTATGGCATTTACTTTATAATACAAAAAATAATTCTAGCTTTATAAATGTATTTGTTCATCAACTTTATTTGTAATTTAAAAAAATTTTGCCCAATTATTTTTTAACCCATTGTTTCATTCAAATAATAAATTCAGATAACAAACGAACAGTTTTTCCCAATTATTTTCATTTTTGCTGTTAAATTTTTTTTTTTCTTTTTTTTTTCTATTAAAAATTTCGGAGTAAAATATCTCTATAATAAAATCAAATGCTGTTTTTGTGTAAATAAAATATAGGATTTCTATTAAGAACGGAAAGTTTTTTCATATTTTAAAAAACCTTTCAGATGCTTTTGTATAAAAAAAAAAAACTTTTGCATTTGTTATGAAATGTAAATGTTCCTTTTTTAATAATCTATACAGGTCGATAATTTATGAGTTTTTAGTAAATTTTTAAATAAAAGTTTCATTTATTTTTAGCTGATGTACGAATTGATAATAAAAATAGATCGGAAAAATTTATTATAATAATGAAAATCAATTATCTTTCTCTTTATAATTCAAAAAATTAAAAAAGGGGTGTAGGAAATAAAGAATATAATTTAAATATTAATATAATCACAAATAAAATATTACGAAGTAATATAATACTTCTCAACTTACCAAGATTAATTTTTGTAATTAATCTCGCACCATGAAATTAGTGTCGGATATAAAAGGGAAAAATATAATTATGAATATCATAAGTTTTTAGTGGTTCTTTAATGTCTTATAATTTCGCAAAATATCATTAAATATAAATTTAATAATTTTTTAAAATAACTAATTTATCACATAAAAAAAAAACTGCTTATTTTTCACAAAAAATTACACTCATAAACAAATTTTCTGTAATACATTTTACATGTTAAGGGGGAGCACTAGTGTGACCGCCTGAAAAAGCGATGATTTTTGGAAATTTTTTTAAAGAAAACCTGCATGGAATGTTTTAATGTTTTAAGGATATATGACGAATACGTTAAAATTTTTTGACCAAAAAATTCAAAATTTAGCGAGTTATACACAATCTCCCAATGCTAGAAAAAAAAATCCCCCTACTGTTGCAGTGATAGCGACCTTCACAGTGCATGAAATCAAAAAAACCAAAAAGTTTATTGAACTAGAATGTATTTTCCGTATCATGGCCCAGGGGCCACAAAAAATTGAAATTTAACAAAATGGCGGAGTCTTTAAAGAAAATTTCAAATTTTTCGCGAAAACTTGAGGATTTTTGGCCTGCCAAAATTATATTTTTAATTCGATCAAAAAACTGGAGGTTCATGGTACGTAGAAATATATATAAAAGAAACTGCAATTCCAATCAAATCGAACGGATGATTTGTCTTCGAGTTATAGATGCAGCAATTTTTGAAAATGTATTTTCGAGAACCGATAAGCGGCTGCTCTTCAGATGGCTGTGACTCAAAAAAACTATTCGAGATATGCACCAGAGACTGTAGTATGTTATTTTTTAAGGTATAGACTATCGAAATATGCAAAAAAAAAAAAAAATGAATTGATTTTTCAAAATTTTACACTAGCGCTCCCCCTTAATGTAAAAAAAAAACAGAAACTTGAACTAGATAATGAATCGTGATAATCTTACAAATCCATACCTCCGTTTAAAATATATACAATCTTTAAAATATATCTCATTATATTTATGCATAATCATTTACAAGCTGAGTCGATTATAAAACATGAGTTTGAAAGGAAAACGATTAGAAAAACCAAAAAACAACCGGCAAGCAAACTCAGCACTGTTCTCTACTGAATTATTCAATAAGTAGAGTCGTTTTGGATGAGAAAACACGAAAAAAGAAAAAAAAAAGAAAAGCAAGAATAAGTATGAAAAGTAGAGCTAAAAAAAGATAAGAAAAAAAATAATAAGTAGAAGATTTTTTGATCGAAAAACTTATATCGATTTTTACCCTCTTTTACTCTCGTTATGCGACAGACAAATTAATGTAACACGCCTTACAATTCTTTCCATCCCATCCACCTTTTTTTTTTTTTTTTTTTTTTTCAATGCTCGAGGCGCTATCAAACTACTTTATGAATAATTCATATAGCTCTGTTCGTCTTCATATAGACGTAGACAATGTATTTATATTTAGTATAAAATGTATACATATATAAAGTTAAAAAAAACATATACATAAATATCTACATACTATTCTTTGAGACATTGATGCATGTCAGTGAATAAACAGTTGGTATGTCACGCGTATCAATCGTTACTCAAAGTCCAGATTAACCAGATTGAATTGTGAGTTTTCGCCTGACAGCTAAACTTTAATATATATACACAGTAGTGAACTGGGAATGAAATTCTAATCGATATACATATACATCGATAACAACACTACGAAAACATCGTAGTGTTGGGTAAAATTAATTATTTGTGGGGAAACTTTGTTTCTAATTTTATTTTGGATTTTTTTCTTGTCACTTAATTTAATCTCATTATTTAGAAAATAAAAAAAACATTTTGTCCCATGCTTTTGGATAATTTAGTGATTAAATTGCGTGCAATTAAATTGTACAGAGTAATTTTGTTAATGACATTTTCCTGAGTGAAAAAAAAAAATAAAAGTAATTTAGATAAAATACACAGTTAGAAATTTTGTGTTAAATTCAACACAAATCGTGTGTTGAAAACGGTCTACACAAATTTTTGTGTTAATTCAACACATTGCGTTTATGTTGATCTTTAACACAAATTTTATGTTAAATAAAATTGAACACATAAAATCTGTTCTTTTGACAGAAAATTTGTGTACATCTAACAGAACATTTGTGTAAATTTAACACATTTTTCGTGTTAAAATCAATTAATAAACATAACCACATAACCTAACCAACTCAAGTATACTGATCTACCCTTAGTACAACTTATGTCAATTTAGCGAACAAATGAACCGGTTCAAAAAGATGTAAAAGTTATCTAAATTTAATTGTAAAATGTATATATTTAATTGCAAATAAATTATAATCCAAATTTCCCTGCAGACAATGCTGCTACAATGCTTTGCTTAGTTATAGTAATGAAGAACTGCGCGGGTGTTTAGCTAAACAACACAAATTTTGTGTCAATTTTCGAATAACACAAGAAATGTGTTACATTCCAGATTTTCGAATCATTTAACATAAAAAATCTGTCAAAGTAAAATAACAAAAACGGTTTGTATTGAATTAACAGATTTCTGTGTTAAAAATCAACACAAAAAATTTAACCAAATAATTTTTTAACACAAATACACAAAATTTCTATTTGTGCAATTTAGGTATTAACAATTTTAGTGATTGATTTGAGCTCAATAATTAATATAACGTACAGACAGGTGGCTATTATTATGCATTTACTGTAAAATAGTTAGTATTTACGTCGAATTTAGTTTAACATGATATAAACTATATATAACTGTTAGATTGACGTGATGAGAGCTTGCATGACCGAGTACGTGCTCTCTATACTCTTGATTTTCGACTATATAAGTTATATGTGCCACGCGCTAATTACCATTGAACAACTTTCAATTAATGGACAGAAGCTGTTGTGTTATTGTTTTATATATGTATACATTATATACATAAGTGTTTACAATGATATACATTCATTATTATTTAAATATATAAAATCAATATTACAATAATAAATTTATATTAATAAAATTATTTCGAATTAAATAAAATATTTTGTCATAAATAAAAATCTTTTATGCACAAAAAAAAAGTTTATGTTTAGTCGTACGCAAAAATGTGCATCAAGTCATCTTAGCAAAAACAAAAAAAAATTAGCAAATACACAGAGAAATTTATAGTAACTTTTCATAGTAAGTTTATAAAATATCATCCTATACCGTTATGATAATAATTACTTGAAATTATAGGATATAGGCCCGTACTTTCTGGGAAAAGTTCTTACACGGAGCAAAAGAGTTTCATTCTCCTAACAGAAGCTTACAGTAACAAACGGAATTGTTGTGATTACAAATGAAATTGTGACGTAAATGAGTAGTCGATAGCTTACGAAAATACGTGATATTCATTATAACAATATCATCATAGTTCAAAGTAGGTGACTAATTCCGGCGATTTATGAGTTATAGAGCGAATACTGATCAGGTGAGTTTAATACAACCCCAGAGAAAAATTATAATAGCAATTAAGGAAAGGCGTGGAGTCTTAGCAGGACAGCTATTGGCCTCGAAAATGGCCAAAAATGGGCTAAAATGAAGATTGAAGTTATAGGGCGACAACTGCTCAGGAACCATTACCATAGTGACATAGTAACGATTACCATAATTCTGTAGGAACTATTCCGATACCAGATAGGAGTTATACCCATATTTATAGGAATGATTACCATAATATATATGGGTGCCGTTCCTATAATAGAGATTTCAAAAAAACCAGTTACTATGTGTTATGGGAACTATACCCATAATATATTGTAATAGTTATAATAAATTTCTCTCCGAGTATTTGGAAAAAAGAATATTTGAAAAAATTACAGTTATACAAATATACAGTAAAAGTATAAAACTGTCTATACTGTAATTCTCACAATATCTATCAATAATAACACTTTCAGCTGCAATTTTTATACTTTTGAGTTCGAAATGATTGTTTTTACTTTAAAAATTGTAATTTTTCTAACATTATTTTTTCCGGTTACCTTTTACTTTCAACAACAAAAAAAAAGGTATGCTTGAGTAAAAAAAAAACAATTGAGATTGGTGAAATAGTTTAATACATTACGTAGAAAACGTAAAACTTCAAAGGCTTATCCGTTTGAAGTAGTTCATTTCACATTACCGGTAGTTACGTTAAAACTTTATTGCTTTAGATTCACTAACAAATTTATGAAATTTCGCTTACTTAAAACTTTACAACTTCATCTGTGATGATAAGTGCCAGAATAACTGAGCGGCTATGCATATATGTACCGTTATAATATATATATATATATATATATATTTAAGACTTTCTCAAAATTATATTACGTAAATGCTAATATATGCTGACGTTTTATATTATAGACATGTGAGTAAAATAAAAAGAAAAGCATCTAAATATATTGACGTAAATTTATGTTTAGTTGAATGCAGATTAAATTGAATTATTTAAATATGTGTACAGCAACATTGAATTTCAATATATGAGACATTTGTATATAAATAGTCCTTAAAACTTTACTGAAATACAGAACTATATTCCGATATAGTGTGGCATTATAGTTACTTATATATTAGTTGATTATAATACATTTGAATGAATTTAAAAGTATTGCATATAAATTTTTGTTTCGATCTCAGTTTGTTTGGAGATTAAATTATAAATAAAAAGTAATAATAGAATTTTCTCGCAGCGTTCTTCTGTAAATATACGGATATAAAGTCAATCAGAACGATAGAATTTTCAATACTTTTCTTTATATATTATTAAAAAACTTGATATCGAGATGAAAATTAAAATCCAATACAAATATAATAAAAATAGAAATTGATTTACATATTTAAATTAAATTTTTTCTAGAATTCAATACGAATTCATGGGTATGATTGAATTTAAAATATCTAGAAACAATTACTAAAAATTAAAATTGAGTAAGAATGAAAAAAAGTAATAATAAATCTTTTCTTAAATTGAAATTTTTCTTTTATTCAACACATACATGATGGTTTGCTCGTAAGCTTAGTAAAAATCTATTGAGATAAAAAGCGAAAATCACACATATGTTGAATAAAGTATTATGCTTAACACACAGGCCAAATTATTACCCGTCAATCAGAATGTTTTATAAATTGCAAAAATAAATTCATAATAGCAAAAAAAAAGAACAATACACGGAAAAAAAAAAAAAAATAAAAATATTTCTGCATGAGGAGAATAATGACTTACTCGGAAGTCATTTAAAATAATCGTCTTCATCAACTATATGAATTCTACTTAAATAATATAATTGAACGATTACACGGAGAGAAAAAAATTGTAATATTCACTATCACAGCGTAATATTATCTATTATATTGCAAGTTCTGCAAATTTTTATCCTACTTCTTAGGACAGAAAGGCCTTGATTTGGATACTAACACAGTATATGATTACCTTAAAATAAATTATTTAGCAAAAATAAGGGAAGTTAACGACAATTGACGCATCAGAAATACTCGAATGCTTTGAATTTATCTGTCCCAAAACGGGCCTACGACATAGCTGGCTGCTAAATACTATAAAATCTTTCAAAAAACTATGTCCGTTCTGGGCCTATCAACAGAATTGCCAACCCAGTCAATGCTATCTGCTCAGATATGAACTTCTTTGGTCGTCTCTACTCATCCTTTGGTTCGATCGTTAAAAAGCTGGTGCTCGATTACAATAACAAACCACGAACCCCTCATGTGCAATTTTATTATATCTTACAATCCGCGCTTAAAGCCGGAACTTTTGTATAATTATTTTTTTTGTTACTTTTTTTTCTTTTTATTTCTTATGTAATTTTCTAATTAGTTACATTAGTATATTGCCGATTGGCGAATATAGTAGGATCTCGTATACTATATAGGGGAGCCTGGGGACGAAGGCCCCCTTAAGCCGGTTTTTTCTTTTTGTGGCTTTTAACCACCAAGTTCGTTTGTTTTCCGTCTATTTCGGAAGAATCAGTCGAAATTTTGCAAAAAATCGAAAAAAAAATTTTTTTTTTTCTGGGGCACGAAGGCCCCCTCCCCGAAAAAATTATAAATAAAAAATTTTTTTCTATTTCCCGTCAAGTTATGACCTCTATAATGTTTGTATCATATTTAAAACCAATATGTGATATTTGAGGTAAAACGGACCACTCAAAAAAAAAAAAAAAAAAAATTAACTTGACGGAAAATTTAAGAAAAAATAATTTTTTCGAGTGGTCCATTTTACCCCACATATCACATATTGGTCTAAAATATGATACAAACATTATAGAAGTCATAACTTGACGGAATATAAAAAAATAAAATTTTACCTAATTTTTGAGGGGGGCCTTTGTGCCCCAGGCTCCCCTAGTAATTTTTACTATTGAGATAGTAGTATCTTCTACTGTCTTTGTTGTTATTAAAAACGACTAGTCACAGCTACGTCAGATTATTAATGCTATTAACGCAAGATTGGAATGGTTACCATCTCACATGATAGAAATAACTATATGTATTGTAATTGTTAATATATATTAACTCTCTAAAAATGAATCAGCGAAATTTACTTCGAATTAGTGAATATTCACTGGGAACCAGCTATAAGTATACCACTGGTTGAATTAGTGGTTTACTTATAGGTGTGGAAATAATGACTATCCACTGATTCGCAGTGAATTTCACTAATTTATTTTTAGAGAGAAGATAGTCATAGTTAAAAATTTTGCGATTGTAATAATTACGATTCGGAGATAATAGAAACTAAAATATTTTTCTCTGCGTGTACAATAAAAATGTAAAGTTTGAAATGGTAGCAGAATAAATTTTTGATGCAAAAAAATTATCAACTAATTTGAAAATCTTGATCGTAGATAGAATAATTTTTTTCATTCACTATCTTATTTATTACGTACAATCTATCGATCCTCGTGTAGGTTAAAGCATTAGAAGACTTTAGCTACAAAATAAAAATCTAGCATCTGAGTCCGGGACTATGCTAGGCTTAAATAAGAAAAAAACGGCTATAAACGGATAGGAATGTATATGATAAGGTAAAAGGCCCATAAAGCTGTATCTGAAACGATTAATACAATCGTAATACATACAATCTATCTCAGCTTACGCCAATAGCCGGGCAGGTTAAAAAAAAAATTTACAAGTCTGTAATAAATATATATATGCCTAGGAAGAAAATAAGGTGACAAAAACAAAGAGTAACATTAGTGATGACAACACTGATATTAATGACGAAACAACTTCATCAACATTAGTTGATATGAGTGACGTTGGTAGGAAAACCAGTTCCTCTAAAGTTTATGAAGACTATGGTATAGGGTCGGAAGTTAATACAAACGAATCGGAGCAGTACAATGGTCCGGTGAGAAAGATAAGAGTATTGCGCAAGAAAATGAGGTATTGTATCATTAAAAAACAGACTCAAGTATTTTTATCAAAGACGTAAAGAAGAAAGCTCTGACGTTAATAAAAATAGAGCACGCAAAACTTATAAATTTTGAATTAAATAAACAAAACAAATTAAGTTTTAAATAATATTCGCATTTATTTACTTAGTCACGTGGGGCAAGTGTCTGTAAGTCCATTCATTTCAGACTGAAATGCATGGGTTGGCATACACTTACCCACTGCGCACACTTTCCCCACATGACTATAATTTAATTTGTAATGAAATAAAAAGTGTTAATTGTATTATACTTTTTACATTAATTATTTATTTATAACTATTAAATAAATTTGTTTTTTAAATGGATAACCTCTTGATCTTTCACAACAATACTCCATACCTGGCTTTCTTCTTTTATTCGGCAACGAATGCACATATTAATGTTAAATATAACAATCAATTCGATATTATTCTGTAACCATAGACATAACGCCCACTATTAACGTAGGTGGCATAGTTATTAGAGAAGTTTATTTATCATGTCATGATGTTTAAGAGATTTCTTGGTTGATAGTCGTGACGAAAAAAAAACAAAACATTAATAAGAAATTTAAGCCACCGTTAAAGTCAGCTGAGGATATAGTTCGATCGAGTCTCATCACACACTCGGATCAACTCCTTTTCTTATCAGAAAATAAATCACGGGGGTTAAGAACTCAATTTTAATATGCACAGCATATATAGGACAGCGATCAGTTAACTGTTTTATATTCCAATCATGGCGATGCTACGGTGATAAACTACATGAATAACACCCATTGAAAATTATTTACTAATTATACATCCAATATTTATGATAAAAAAAATTTTTTTATGTTCTTTAACAGATTTACTTTATTTTTTTAAAAATGGATCTCAAAAAATCTTTCAAGCTCTGACTATTAATTTATATTTGGAAATCACTATTAATATTTATCAATTTACCGGATATTCATACTATAAATACAGTTTTTCATGAAAACCATTAATCTTTATTCATATTGCAACAAGTACACAAACAAATGACCAACCTTCATATTTCAACCTACACCATATACACAACCTCTGTACAGTTCTAAGTGTACTGTTTTTTAAACATTCCAAAATCACTTTTGTAAATATAATTGAGCCTTACTTGAATCCTTTTGCTAAACCTTTTCAAAAATCAAATCAGTCGAAAAATGTTAGTGACTTGTTTTATGATAAAAACTATTAAAAATGTTTTTTTTCTTCCTTCGTATCTAATAATTAGGGAAGACCGGGGCGGCCCCCCTCAAATATTTGGTAAAATTTTTTTTTTTTCATTTTCGGTCAAATCATGTTATCTCTGATGTTTTAAAAATATTTTGAGCTGATCTGCGATATCTGGGGCATAATGGACCACCTGAAAAAAATTTTCTACAGAAAAATTATTTTTTTTTCTAAACTTAAATGACTTTGAAAAATTTATTGATTAAAGCTCTTTTAGGTCAATAGATTATATTGTGGTTAAAATCAAAAAATAAAAACTTCAATAAAACTGGTTATATCAGCTAAATGAAATTTTTTTTTAATAAATTTGGGATTATAAAGGTACGAAAATAGTATATTTGTGCTTAAAATCTTTTTTTTCAGTAGAAAAAAAAACCACAATTTTTTTTAAGCTTTTTTTGAGGGGGACCGTCGTGCCCCAGGAAAAAAAAATTCGTTTTCTTGAGTTTTGGTAGAACCTTAGGATTTGTTTAAGAAAGGACCAAATGAGGTTGACCTATAGATTAAAAGCCGTAAAAAATAATTACCGGCTTAAGGGGGCCGTCTGCCCCTCTCTCCTCTATATGAAATTTAATTTTTCTTTTTGTAAATTACTTACAAGAAAATTTAATTTAATCAAATTTACTTACTATCCAGAATTTGTTTGTTTTTTTTTTTACTTTTTTAGAGAGTACCCCATTTGCCTGCAAAAAATGAAAATTCTTTTTTTTAACGGCAACTGAAAATTTTTTCTATCTACTTTGAATATCATTAAAAAAATAAAAAGAATTATTTGAGATCCCGAAAACTTTGAGTTTTCTTAAGTGCCCCTTTTTGCCCCCCCCCCCCCCATCTCTTTACTAAAACATTTATTTAAACTATTTATAAAGAAATTTGTATTCTAGGTACGAAAATTCAAAATTGATCATTGTATATTTGTTTATTTACTATTTTTATCATTCTTTATAAATTTCAAAAATATAATAAATACTATCCACGTTCAAAATAATTATATTGGTAGATATTTGAATAATTTTGTAAATACATAGCTAAAAGCGTCATGTATGTTTAATTATGTATAGATGATACATGAATTTCAATTTCCACTCTCTTTTCGTCTTTTCCGTCATCGGAATTTCCTCTTTGTGCATATATGTGCAGAAAATACATAGATAGACACAACAGAAAACGCACATATGTGCGAGGAAGTCACTCGCCTGTCTAGTTCGATGGAATATGCAGAAAATGGCCGCTCAAGCGATATCTGTCTATCGCAACGGTGCCATCACGATCCGCTCCAAATAACACGTATTGCTATTACCTCGAAATTACCTTGAAATATTTCTCACAAGAGCTGTCGTTACTAACATACGTCATTCAAAGTATAAAATACATCTCATAAGTATGACTACTTTATATGTATAGATATATTCAAAAGTGAAAAAAAAATGTAAAAACTTACATTTGATATTAATAGTAAATAATATAAAGCAGCAGAGCAATATTGTAAGTTAATAATTATTTTTTATAATCACAAGAATTTGAGATTTATCAAATTTAAATCTACTGCCTTATAAATTGACAGTTTTAGGAAGAATGAATTTTTATTACTGTTCAAATGAAAATAATTATTGACTACATTGATAAAAAAGTTGACTTGATTCAAGAGAAAAAATCTTGAACCAAGAATTCCATTTTGAAGAAAATGATTTTCTTGAGTCAAGAGAAAAAATTCTTGAACCAAGAGAAATTTACTTGACCCAAGAATAATTTCTTGGCTCGAGAATTTTTTCTCTTGACTCAAGAAAATCATTTTCTTCAAAATGGAATTCTTGGTTCAAGATTTTTTCTCTTGAATCAAATCAATTTTTTTATCAGTGTAATGTATATTTTTATGATGACATTAGAACTTTATGAAAATCGATCTTTTATTTAAAAAAAAAAACACTTATAATGCAAAGTTGGAAATATTAATTTATTATAAACTTTCTGCATATTAATACATATCAATTTCTGATTATAAGCTTTTATGTTATCGGATTCTATGTGACATTAAAAAATAACGTGATGAAAAAAAATACTCTTGCAATTGTTTTTATTCAAATAATATATATGGTAGAAACCATTCGTTTTTTTTTTAATTTCTCTTTTATCGGCTACGGAAATCCGATAAAATGGGCCATTAAATCCAGTTCAAACACTGCGCGAAAAAAAGGCGTGGTAAAAGCTGTTATATATTTTTTTTCACAAATCCATTCACGGCGGAAAAAAAATTAAGTAAAAAATTTTTGAATCGCTGATCACTAAGTGGCAGTCTTAATAAAAAAAAAATAAAATTAAAAAAAGAAAAATACTATCGACTGAAATATGTAAATGTTGATAAAATATAATTTTGTTTATGACAGCACAATTATATTACGTGTTGCATTATTTTTCATCTCAGAATGACATCTTTTTCTAGTTTAATATCGTGAAAACGAAAAAATTTACATTTTAGATTTATAAATATTAAAATGTAAATTATTTTATGTAAAAAAAAAACCGAAAACGACTATGATCACGAAAAATTACTTTACGTTATTCACTTAAGTTATAACATACACTGTAAAAAATTTGCGGAGTGAACGCGGATAACTTTTTATTTATTCACTCCCTTTCGGAGTGAAATTCACTTCGACAGAAGTTATCGCAAAGTGGATCGTTTTTTATTTATTTAATTTCCTCAGATTGAATTTCACTTCGAAGGGGAGTTTCGAAAAATATTAATTATGAAAAAAATTACTAATACATAGTGAGCTTAAATCTTTGATATTTTGACATTTATATTGAATACAGAAATAATTACGAGCTCCCTGTTTATATGTTCACGCGAAATGATTTTTAATAATTATAAGGAGCTAATAATAAAACTTTCACAAGTATGATTCTATCGAGTCACAAACTGTCATACGACTTACATCAACAATGCCACGAGATAACATTCCATATTATACCTAAGTATCAAATATTTCCATAAAAACTATGTCACTATAGCTATTCAATAATTTAATATTTTCACTATGTATTATATGAAATTATAATTTTTTAAGTTACTAAAACTTTTTATAAATTAAAAACATAATATTTTAATTTTAATTATTAATATCTGAATCAATTATGTTTTTAATTAACACCTGTTTCTATAAAATATAAATTTTAAATAATAAAACTCCGGACCGGAGTGAATGCGAATTGAAATAAAATCCGGGTTCACTCCCGATTTTTTTAAATGTACGCATATATTAATTAAAAACGAAATGTATGTACTTCTAGCTCGTTGAAAAGTCTGTCATGTGAAAAAACTAAATGACATACTTTGATTTATAAATTAAAATGTTGGTTTAATTTTAAATGACCAATGTAAAAATATTTTCACATATATTTAGACTTTGCTTCAATCAAACTTTTTTTAACAACGTAAAAATATTTTAAAAAATGTTTGGAAAATCCAACAGTGCACATCGAACGCTCACGTTATATTTCAAATAATCTATTTTATCCTCTTCATGTTCAGATGCTCGAAAAAAAATTTCTACGGGCTTTTTTATAGTTTTTTTATATTAAAAAACAATACAAAGAAAAAAGAATTCTTCTCACGACTGACAACCAATCAGCTAAAAATTCAATATTTTTTTAGTGTATTAATGCTGATAATATTATTTTTAGAGGTTCTCCAACTCGTAAATAAACTTTGAGACTGATTTTATTTCTATTTGTTAGTTTCTTATACATATTTTGTCGTAACTCACCCTACTTAAACTGACAAAAAAAAATAACTTTCGTAAAAAAAACATTTTCTTAAGCAGTAAATCAATAAAAATTATTACATCATCAATTCCATATTGAAGCTGAGGAATAATTTTCTTGACAGAAAAAAATCGAAATTTATTTACAGTACTCAAAAAAAAAAAAATATCAACATATCTCGAGCTAAGCTTAGATTTCTTGGATTAAAAATATGATTTTAAATAAAGTCATCTAATTTTTTCACTAAAAATATATTAGATTGAACATATTGAAGAGGATTATTTTTTGTAAGAAGAAAATACAATATTTCTAAAAGTTATTTTGCTCTCAGTGTAGAAAATTTTATAAAATCCGATAGATTCTCATTAATTCTCACAGAGATTTTATGAGAATAAATGAGTTCTATAAAATTGTACTGCATCCATTAGAATCTATTGTTTTTTTATGTAGAACACTCTTCTCCGTTATGTATTAATTTTTTTTTTTATGATACTTTTTCTGCAGCAACAAAAGATTATAAAGAAATAAAATATACAAAAAATAAATTGACTTGTTCTATGAAACATTACTCATTTCCTTCATACCTAATTATCCACATTAACTAATTCATTCTGTCTAATACATACATACCAATCCTTTTAATAACACTCGAGTCGTTTCATTCGTCTATTTGCTGTAGTTCTATTTGCTGTAGTTCTCTACTCGCCTTAATTACCAGTTCTGTACTTTCAAAGTTATCTAACTTTTGTCATAAGCCCTTTGAATGTTATCTGTTAATTTTGATGACAATTATCCCTGCATCCTTTAATTCAAATAACTAACGTTCCTTTACAACTACCGGATAATTACGTTTAATAAATAAATAGAAAATATTGTCTTAACTGATATAAAAAGTAATTAATATCAACATGAAGATAAAAAAAAATTTTTTAATCAAAAAATGTTCATTATATCCATAAAAAATTTTCGGAATGAACACGGATTAAATACGGAATGAATGCGGAGCGGATGACTGTGTATTTATTTAATGCTCTTGGAGTAAAATTCGATCCGAAGGGGAGTTTATTATCATTTTGAAACTCTGAATCAGATTGAATGCAGATTTCAATGAAATTCAGATCACTCCGCTGAAAAAACAAAGTTCGTATTTACTCCGTATGCGGAGTAATTTTTTCTATAACTCCGGATTTAAATAAAATTCAAAATCACTCCGAATTTACTCCCGATTTTTTACAGTGTAGGTGATTTATTACCATATTTAGGGGAGAAGGGGCAAAGTGGGCCCCTTAAGGACAATAATTATAATATCATTAATTTTTTTCTACACAGACAAAAAGAATTTCTTGGCGCAAGAAATATTTTGTATTATCAATTGAAGACAAAAATTTTTCTTGGCTCAAGAATTTTTTTCTCGCCTTAAAAATTTTTTTCTTGTTTCAAGAAAATTTTTTTTTTCACTTCATAATAAAAAATATTTCTTGGGTCAAGTAAAAATTTTCTTAGGACAAGAAGAAATTTTTTGCGCCAAGAAATCCTTTTTTTCTGTGTACGCGTTTACTTTTTTCTAGACCCTTAATACTTATTTTCATTTCATTATGCGGCAAAGTGGGCCCTCCAAAAAATTTCGGATTTGATATTTTGTATTCTTTACACGTGTGATATTTGCAAATAACTATAAAATAATTGTATTTTAATAATATAAAAAATCATTTCAATAGTCTGCTGCGATATAAATTTAAAACGTTATTTTATTATTTTTAATTTTCTTAATAAATTATATTTAATGAACTGTTTTGGTGGTCTATTTTAGCCCTCATTCTATAAGAAATTCCGATAAGCTTATTATCCGTCCAAATTTATTGGCGCATAGAAAATTTTGAGGGGCCCACTTTGTCCCCATATTTTTTGAAGTTTTGAAAATTTTAAGGGGCCAACTTTGCCCTCTTCTCTCCTACTATGAATTGCAATAGAGGGATACTTGTATAAATAATTGTAAAAACAAACATTATAAACATTTAGCATTCACTTGTTACATTTATAGATATATATATATATATATATATATATATATATATATATATATATATATATAATATATATGCGAACGAATAACTCTGGCAGTGACATTAAAATTATATAACGCAAGTTTTGCTAAATGGTTTTGAGATTCTCAACGAGACACTTAAACAGTTGCCTACCTAAGCAACTAGTGAGAGAGAGGAACTTGAAGTTCACGGGAAATTAAACCTGAGTGAGATATGGCTGCTATAAGAGGGGTATAGAGGTACTACAGAGGGTGAACGAATCTTTATAGAGTAAGAGAAAAGGGGGATAACTGTTGAGAGAGAGTTAGCAGAGGAGAGTGGAGAAAGAGGTGGTTTGAGTCCAAATAGCTCGACCAAGTTAAATGGATCTCTGCGAATGTACTCTCTCTCTAGAAAGCGATTCGCACGACTCGACATCAAGGACCTTTTTCTCACTTTCTATACTCGTCTATTTTACTCTAGTGTATACTCACCAAAGACTTCACTTTTGTTCCGAACCAAAAAACACGTAGCTACACAAAATTATTTTCTCACGAAAAATCATAAAATGTAAAATTTAAAACACAAAATTTCTTAAATCTTATCTTTCAACACATCTGCTAGCCAAATGTTGTTTTCAAATTCACACGCTTTCGAAATTTTATTATTTTACTACGCGTTTACTCTCACGTTTAACAAACTTTATTTTATATATTTTCTAAATTTCTTTACTAAATTTTTTATTTTTTTTTAAACCTTTTTCCTTTTTTTTTATATATACTCTTTATTTTAAACCAACTCAAATATCCTTCGGATGGTCATAAATATTATTTATGACCTCACTACGCGAAGCAAAGCATAGACCCTTTTTTTACTTACGTCCCACGCTCGTGGACCCTTTGGGTCCTGCGCTTGCTCTCCCTCTCTTGCTCTTTTTCTCTAATACGTCACAAGCTACGTCATCTACAAGTCCACACCCAGTTACTCCTACTCAAAATATCTTAACCAATTACACTCTTGAATATCTAAAACATCCCTTCTTGACGCAAAATAAAACTTTGTATTTTAACGTCAAAAGGGGAAGCATCAGTTTTATAAAAATATACACAAGTCAGTTAAGAACCAAAACTCAAACGCGAACGTCTTGCTCCCAAAATTCAATTCAATAATTTCTTATACATTGTAAACGATCATAATTTTCGTTGATATTTATTGTTATAAATAAAGTGATTTAATAGCATTAAAAATTGTGTCAAAAAAAAAATCCAAAATTATTTAGATTAAAATAATTAATAATCTTTAATAAATAAAAAACTCCCTAATCGATTGTCGTTCATATCAGTGCGCGACATTTTATGGTCCTTCGAGCCGGATTAACAAGTGTAAGTGATAGTGAATAGTGAAGTGAAAACAATTTATGCAACTTGTTATACAACTTAGATAAAACTTCATTCAATTAATTTGTGAGTCCAAGACCGTGTGAATTAGTTAATAACAAACAAACAAACAAACATGTCACATGCATTTAGGCGTGGTCAGCTTAAAGCTGCTATTACTAAATTTGAGACATTTCTCAGTGGTTTCACTGACACACCAATCAACCAAGCAAAACTCCAACAGAGAGTCGACAATCTTAAAGAAATATTCAAAGTGCTTCCAGACATCACAATGCATCTTGCAACAAAAGAACCTGAAGGTGGGCATGATGTAATAGAAGAGGAAATGATGGAAGATTACATGGATATTTTGGCTCAAGCAGAGCTCAAAAGGAACTCAAACAATCAAGAAATAAATCGAGATAATGCACATACTCCAGCATTATCAGACACAAGTAATCAAGATTATAATTTAACTAAAATGCCCAAACGGGAATTACGTAAATTTGACGGCAAGCTGGAAGAATGGAAATCATTTTATCAATGGTTTAAAGCTAACGTACATGATCGTGTTGGCATCTCAGACAGTACTCGTATGTCCTATTTACAAGATACTTTAGTTGGTGAAGCAGCAAAGACTATAGCTGGTCTTGAAGCAACTAATGAAAATTATAAAGAAGCACTGGAACTTTTAAAGGCAACTTATAATAATGAAGAAGCGATTATCACGCGTCATTTTGAACTGCTCACAGCAATACCCAAATTACAAAATAATTCAGGTGATGCAATCAGACAATTAGTAAATGAAACATTAGTACATGTGCGTGGGATGAAAGTTCTTGGCGAACCGACCGATAAATGGGACGTGCCATTATTATTTCATACTATCTCAAAATTAGATAGTTCAACTAAACGAGAGTGGTATCGCAGAAAAAATAATAACAAGAAACGCACCTTTAATGAGTTAATTGAATTTCTCCGAGAAGAGGCGATGAAATCACAAACCAACTTAAACAAAGACAATAAATCAGTAACAAAACCAAGTAGACCAATAACCAACAATCCAGATAAAGCTACACAACAAAAACAAAAACAAGTATTCACAACGATGATTTTTAAGAATTGTCCAATTTGCAAACAAGATGGGCACGCAATATACAGGTGTGATAAGTTGCTTAATTTATCTGTACCACAACGGATCAATGCCGTAAAAACTGCTAATCTATGCTTCAACTGTCTTCGAAGCAATCACAAAACTAATGATTGTAATAAAGCTAATTGTTTTAAGTGTGGTAAGGTCCATCACACTTTGCTAAATCTACATAAACCAGAAACCAAGGAAGACGAAAGGAACGATTGACTACCATCGTCATCAAGTCCAACTACCAGCAGCGTTGTACTACTAAATCAAGGTAAAATTGAAGAGGTAATGGTTACTGCCTTAGTCAATATTATCGATAAAAATAAACGTCCGATACGCTGCAAGACATTGCTCGATACAGCAGCAACATCTAACCTTATTACGGAGCGATTAGCTACATCTCTAAACCTACCAAAACAAAAATGCTCTCTTGCTGTTGGTGGACTTGGTGATATTCAAACAACAACGTCATTCAAAATTACGGCAATCATCCAATCAAGATACAGTAACTTCGAAAAGACATTAGAATTCTTTTCAGTTCCTGAAATAACTAACAAACATCCAGCGAACTATATTGACATAACAAAAATACCAATATCCAATAAGATAAAGCTAGCTGATCCAACATTCAATATACCAAGTAACATTGACTTACTTATTGGTGCAGGACCAGCATTATCATTAATCATACCTGGACAAAGGGATATTTCAAATCCTGAAGGGCAAGATTTATTCATGCAAAATACACATTTTGGTTGGATCATCGGTGGTGCAATATCAGTTCAAGGAAAATACAATAATTCAAAACCAAATCCAAAAATGTGTCATATTACGACCATACAAGCTCTCCAACAACTTACAAAAACTTGGGCCATGGAAGAAGGTCCAAAACAAAAACACTTGTCAGAAGAAGAGATGGCATGTGAACTACATTACAAAAATCATACAAAGCGAAATAAAGATGGAAGTTACGTGGTAGCACTTCCATTCAACTCCAAGAAATCTCTCATCGGAGAAACTCGGACTCGAGCAATGAACCGATTAAAATCTCTTGAAAATAAATTCAAAAGAAATCCAAAATTCGCTGAACAATATAAGATTATTATCCAAGAATATCTAGATCTAGGACATATGGAACTATCAACGGACTCAACTGGTGCCGAAGGATTCTACCTTCCACATCATGCGGTCGTGAAAGAATCCAGCAACACTACAAAATTACGAATCGTATTTGATGGATCTGCCAAGTCAAGCTCTGGAATATCATTAAATGATACGCTCTTAACAGGAGCCACGCTACAAAAACCAATTTTTATTCACCTAATTCGTTTTAGACTACACCCAATTATTCTTATAGGTGATTTAGAAAAGATGTTTCGGTATGTCTGGGTAAGGCCAGAAGACCGTAAATATCTCAAAATCTTATGGAGAGATCAAACAGGAGAAGTCATAGACTATCAATTGACGATAGATACATTTGGCACTACAGCAGCAACGTTCCTGGCAGTCCGGAGTCTTGTGCAAGTAGCCGAGGATGAAAGAAGTGACTTTCCAGAAGCAGCAGACATTATCAAGGAGCAATTCTACGTCGATGACTTAATCGCAGGTACTGATACTGTTAATAAAGCAATAAAAATGAGAGACGATTTAACTGAACTACTAAAACGAGGTGGTTTTAATATACGACAATGGGCTTCAAATAATTCAGAAGTCCTGAAAGGAATCCCAGAAGAACATATCAATAAAAAACTACAAATTGAAGTAGATCCCATGCTAAAAACTTTAGGTATACACTGGCAAACTCAATCAGATGATTTGACTTATACCTTCAATAAATTACCAATCAACGTAACCATGAGAGTAATTTTAGCTGAAATAGCTAAGATATTTGATCCACTAGGATTATTGGGACCTGTAATTTTAGCCGCGCGGTTGATTCTTCAAGAATGCTGGCGTCAAGAAATTACCTGGGACGAAGAACTTCCAACTTATATACAAAATGCTTGGACGTCATATGCATCCGAATTCAATAGCATTAATCAAGTTTTATACAATCGTCCACTGGTACTGCTAGACACCTGCGATATCCAAATACATGGGTTTGCAGATGCCAGTGAAAAGGCCTATGGTGCATGTATATACCTAAGGCGGACGTCATCATCGGGTGACGTAAGAACGAATCTATTGTGTGCTAAAACCAAAGTTGCACCTCTACAAACTCAAACATTAGCACGATTAGAGCTCTGTGCAGCTCTCATGTTAGCTAATCTATATGATACTATAAAAGAACTTTTACCTGCTCAACTATCCAATGTTATATTCTGGTCAGACTCAACAATAGCTCTTCATTGGATCAAGATACCTCCATATCAGTTGAAGACATTTGTAGCAAATCGAGTATCTCAGATACAAGAAAGAACACCGATTACTAGTTGGAGACTAGTCTTCAAGAGGACTAACACCAAAGGAATTTGTAGATAATTCACTTTGGAGCTCTGGCCCAACCTGGCTGAAGTATCCAGAGAACGACTGGCCTATATCAATAATATCTACTCCAATCGAAGACAATGAAAGAAAAAAAACTCACTTGTCTTACAACTTGCGTAAAAACAAGTTCACTTGATGATTCATTCATCAAATTCTTCAGTTCAGCAAGTAATCTACATCGTGCGATTGCTCGCATCTTGCGTTTAAGTAAAAATAATAAGTATACTGGTGAATATACCCTCGAGGAACTTCGTCAGTCTCAGGTAAAAATTATCAAGTTAATACAAAATATACACTTTATGAAAGATATTCACAACTTGAAACATAAAAAGGAAATACACGAAAACAGTAAATTAAAACATCTTAGTCCATTTTTCGATGACTACGATATAATTCGTGTTGGTGGAAGACTAAATCATGCAAACATTTCATACAATCAAAAACATCCGATAATTTTACCTCAATCACATCCATATACAACCTTGACTATCCAAGAAGCCCATCAAAGGCACTTCCACGCCGGTCCTCAAACAACGTTGTATGTTGTGAGGAGAAACTTCTGGCCGTTAAACGGTCGAAACGAAGTTAAGAGAGTCACATATCGCTTCGTAAGATGCAGAAAATCAAATCCTCAGACAGCTATTTACCCAATGGGAGAGCTGCCGAAAGAGCGTGTCACACAAACTCGTCCTTTCCATCATACTGGTGTAGATTACTGCGGTCCATTTTACATCAAGGAGAAAAAACATCGCAATCGTGGCCGAGTCAAAGTATATGTAGCTGTTTTTGTCTGTCTAGCAGTCAAAGCTACACACTTTGAGGTTGTCAGTGATCTGACCAGTGATGGATTTATAGCAGCATTGCGGCGATTCATATCACGTCGAGGCAAGTGTTACAGCATCCATTCAGATAACGGAACCAACTTCGTTGGTGCCAATAATCAACTAAAAGAGATCTATCAACAAATTAATTCAGAGGAACATCAACAGAAAGTACATAGATATCTTACAGAGGAAGGAATCCAGTGGAAATTTATTCCTGCAAGATCACCCAATTTCGGTGGTTTGTGGGAAGCTGCAGTTAAGTCATTCAAAGGTCATTTAATGAGAATTGTAGGCGACACACTTCTCACATTTGAAGAACTTAACACCTTTGTAATCGAAATTGAAGCAATACTAAATTCAAGACCTTTAACACCGAGTTCATCAGATCCAAACGATCCCATAGCTATTACACCAGGTCATTTTTTGATTGGTGATTCGATAACAAGTTTGCCTGATTGGGACTGGGCTGACACAGCATCCAATAAATTATCCTCGTGGCAACTAATCCAGAAGCTGAAACAAGCCTTCTGGAAACGTTGCCATAAAGAATATATTAACGGCTTGAATGTAAGACAGAAGTGGCTAAAAGGTACTCATGACATAAAAGAGGGTACAGTTGTCATTATAAAAGAAGATAATTCACGGCCACTGCATTGGCCAATCGGTCGAGTTATTCAAACGCATCCAGGATCAGATGGAATTACACGTACGGTCACTATCAAGACTGCCCATGGAACTATTGACCGTAACGTGAGAAGACTTGCAATTTTATTACCAGATGAGAATGAAGACAATACAATAAAATCTATTTGATCGCTATAACCTCTCAAGGGGGGCAAGATGTTCCGTACCAAAAAACACGTAGCTACACAAAATTATTTTCTCACGAAAAATCATAAAATGTAAAATTTAAAACACAAAATTTCTTAAATCTTATCTTTCAACACATCTGCTAGCCAAATGTTGTTTTCAAATTCACACGCTTTCGAAATTTTATTATTTTACTACGCGTTTACTCTCACGTTTAACAAACTTTATTTTATATATTTTCTAAATTTCTTTACTAAATTTTTTATTTTTTTTTAAACCTTTTTCCTTTTTTTTTATATATACTCTTTATTTTAAACCAACTCAAATATCCTTCGGATGGTCATAAATATTATTTATGACCTCACTACGCGAAGCAAAGCATAGACCCTTTTTTTACTTACGTCCCACGCTCGTGGACCCTTTGGGTCCTGCGCTTGCTCTCCCTCTCTTGCTCTTTTTCTCTAATACGTCACAAGCTACGTCATCTACAAGTCCACACCCAGTTACTCCTACTCAAAATATCTTAACCAATTACACTCTTGAATATCTAAAACATCCCTTCTTGACGCAAAATAAAACTTTGTATTTTAACGTCAAAAGGGGAAGCATCAGTTTTATAAAAATATACACAAGTCAGTTAAGAACCAAAACTCAAACGCGAACGTCTTGCTCCCAAAATTCAATTCAATAATTTCTTATACATTGTAAACGATCATAATTTTCGTTGATATTTATTGTTATAAATAAAGTGATTTAATAGCATTAAAAATTGTGTCAAAAAAAAAATCCAAAATTATTTAGATTAAAATAATTAATAATCTTTAATAAATAAAAAACTCCCTAATCGATTGTCGTTCATATCAGTGCGCGACAACTTTTGTCCACATATATATGTGAATGTGTATGTATACATATATATAAAACAGCGAAAGTTATAAGTATATGACTAAAATTCCTTGACTAAATTTTTGTAAATAAAAATTATGTTTTAAAACATATCTTAATTACTTTTTATAAAAAGTAATTCTTTAAGGTACATTAAAAAGTTGTTTTAAATGTCAAAGTTTTTTTAAAAAGATATATTATTTATTCAATAGTACCGACAGATATTCATTTGATCATTTTTATTAAAATTCATAAATCATACTTATGGACTTTTATACGCCTTTATCAAGGCACCAGAATACGAATTATTAGTAACGTGATGTGTATTCACAAAAAGGTAATTTACACCTGATGTGACTTGGACGAGCAAATATTACGCATGCCATTAAATTAACTTATTGAATTTTTTTTAAATTTCACTATCGTTACTATCTTTTCTTTTTTAAATAATAATCATAATAATTAAATAAATTTTTTTTTTTTAGGATAAATTTCAACTGGTTTCCATGCACTTATTACAAAAAAAGGTTTAATTGAATTATAAACATCATTAAAAATACTTAGTCAATCGATAGATTTGTTAATGCGACGAGGACAGTAATATTGCTAAGTTAACCATTACTGATGTAAAATTAAACCAGTAAGGTAATATAACTTTTACATTATACTGTAAACAATAAGCGAAGTGAACGCGGATTAAATCCGGAGTTAATGCGGAGCGGATGACTATTTAATTATTTAATCCCTTCGGAGAGAAATTTACTCCGAAGGGGTTTATTTTGATATAAAAATTCCGAATGGGAGTGAATGCTAATTTAAATAAAATCCAGATCACTCTGAAATCACTCCAGTAAAAAAACAAACTCCCTATTTACTCCGGATGTGGAGTAATTTTTTGTAAAAATTTCGATACTCTAAGTGACGGAGTGAATTCGGATCTAAATAAAATCCGAACTCACTCCCGATTTTTCACAGTGCAAAAATAAATCTATACAGATATTCTTTAGCAGCATTTTCATTATACGGACCACCACCAAATCACAATTGTCACAGTACATGAAGAAAAACTGACTTAAATAATCTATGAGTTTTTATTATGCGGTCGACCAAACTTGAAACAGGAAGTTGTCGCCAAAGAATTATTGTACACTTAAAACTTATTGATAAATTGTAATAAAAATTATTTATTTAAAATAAGAGTTATAATAATAACAAATATAAAATTTGAAGAGGCTCACAATTATAATAGTAGTACAGCATAATAGTTTTTTGGTGACTCAACTTTGTGTTTTAAGTTTGGTCGACAGCATAATGAAAATTCGTATATTTTTTGTCTCTATTTTTCTCCGTGTTTACCAATCTCGGTAGACGGTGTGAGTCTGCTCTGAGCTTATTTTGATTCTTTCTATTTAAGTGAGGAATCATAATCAAAAAGTAAGATTTTAATTTTTCATCGGAAACTATTTGTTTCATTTTTCTTTCAATATTTTTATGATTCAGTGATTTCATCAAATAAAAAAAAGAAATTTATTAATATTGACTAGTGTGAATAATTGAAAAATATTGATTGAACGATTATATTTATCATCAATCAATTAATAATTATCGTCTTGATATAAAAATAACCATTTGAATTTCAATTTTTCATAAAATCCTTCTTAATTCTAAAAATTTAATAACTACATATTCGAAATAAAGAATGTCACAATTTTTCAATCGATGAAATGAATATTTTTCTAAGTTCCTCAATTTCCAAAAAATATTATTTTTAGTTACATTCATAGTTTTTTTTTTTTTTTTTTCATGTACTCGTTGAATGTTTGTGCAGAAAAAATAAATAAATTGCATTTATGAATAAAAAGTAACTAAAAAAAAAAAAAAAAAAAAATAGATTAAAGTCCGTAATAGATTGCAATAAAGAAAGACAGAACGAGAATGTGAAAATGCCTGTAAACCTGTAGTCGGTGTAAATGTCTCATTTATCATGGATTCGACCAGGTATTTTCCCAAAGTACCCGATCAGAGATTCTTCCACTGATTAAACAGAATCGAACTCGATTGAATGAACACACCTACAAAAGTTGTAGCGATAGTGTGTGTGGTAATCTACCGAATAAATTAACTTCAAAAAAGTAAATTGAAATTAACTATAAATCAAACGACCTCAGCAATTTGGAAATATATATTTATATTAGACGTTAAGCTACATAACAACTTGTAAATTAATTTAAAAAAAAATATATATATATAACGAATAACAGGCTTTGATTAATTGAATCTGTGGGTTAAATTAAACAGTAATTGAGGTAGTTTTATATATATATATATTATGAGTAGTTTCATCTATCATTAGATAGTATAATTAATACCTGCTGGGATTTTAATGTCAAATACACGATGATACTCAATTACCCAACTTCGGTTAAATGTTCTATATACATACATATTAACCGTAATGCATTTTATCACTATGTCATATTGCTTTGTTACTGCAATGAATTATTTTTTGCTGCCTGAATTTAGAACGAATTGTGTTCAACTAAATTTTGAAATTTTGCCAAGAGAAAATTTTTGATTGTAAAAAAATTCAATTTCAATCAAGTAATTACATTTTCTGTAAAGTAATGTCATAAGTACAAAATTAATTAAATGCAAAATTTAAAAAAATCCAAGTCTTGATTAATGCACGAACTATTTAAATTGGTCTCTTCGTTCATTGGCTCTGATTTTTTGTGTTCTATACTGATATGCTGTAATTCACAAAAATATAGATAATTTTTAACTTGAAGATCTCAAGGATTTAAGTTTCACAAGGAGTATTATCTGACTTGAAGAACTTTAAAACATATTTTTTATTGTCTTCGAGCTCACAACAATGAAAAGTTTGCCATCTGACACGCAGGGTTAATGCGTTTTCCAATTTTTTTTAATACCTCAAAGCTTTCTTTACTCATTGATCTCAAAATTCAATATTGTAGTCTGAAGCATAACTTTTAATTGCCGTAAATCCAATTTTAATTTCAATTTGTCAAAGTAAATTTTCATAGGAAGTTATTCAAAAATTATTTTTAAAAAAGTGGCAAATAAAAAATGAAATAAGTAATGAGGTAATTTTTCAAAGAAAAAAGTATAATTTTTTCTTTATGTTACTGTTCATTAATTAAAATAGTCAATACGTAAAAAAATAAAAATCGATTTAAAAAAATACATAATATTAATAACAAACTCTTTTTATTCAAATAATTAATTCCGAGTTATTGTTAACTTCAACGATTAGTTGGTTGTCATATTTATCAAATTATTTTTGTTGTGCTTTTTTTTTATTACTACATAATAAAGTAAATTCGTATTTTAAATATATCCCGAGTAACAAACGGGTTCTATATTTTTTTATTCAACTCGTAATTAATATTTTAATTAAGGTTCCAATTAATTTTGATAGTACCGTCCGTACACATATTTATTTGTAAAAGCTTAAAGCAGAATCATAAAATGTATCCGACAGTAGGATTATTGCATTAAATTTTTTTAAATGAATAAAAAAAGAAGAAAAAAAAACGTTTGTCATAGCAATTCTACGTTCTCTTTATCAAATACAATATTAAAATTAAAAAAATTTATGTAGGATAACTGTACAGTAAGATAACAAAGGATTGTTAATTTAAAAATGGATTTGCTTGGATACGTTTTTTTGTAACATGACTTTTTTTTTCATTTATCTTTTTTTATTCATTTAAAAGCTTATGAAAGCCTTAATTCAGTGAAACAATATATCAGGATCACCCTAAAATGACTAGATCCCAAGGGAGATTAATTGCTATGTAATTTTTTGGTAATCTATACGATTAATGTCTTTACAAATACTTTCCCCTTTTCACCTTCCAGATTACATATGAAGATAACAAAAAAAAAAAAAAAAAAAAAACAACTTGATTGTATATTGTTCAAATTACCTCATATTACAAAATATCATTAAAATTTTTTTACCTCGTTTATAGTTCGATAAGTAATTAGTTATAATTGTTTTGTTTGTTTGTTTCAGAAGGAAAGCTGACTAAAGTCGATAAAAATGAGAATTTATTTCCAATAGTAATTTTCCGTGACAAAAATAAAGACAAAGAGAATTTAATTATTACTGATCGACTATAAATGAAGTTCGATTTGAAGTAAATAGAATAACGATCGTCTGTTAAGTATTATTGTGATAGTTGAACTTATATATGATATTTAATATAAATGTCAGCCGTTTGAACAAGTAAATATTATTATCTTTAAATAAAAAAAAACAAAAAAGAAAAAACTACCGTTACTGAAAGTACTTATGATAAATGAATGAATAATAGGATATTCAAAAATGATTTCTCTGTGATAATTTAAACTAAAAAAAAAAAAAAAATGTTTTTAGTATGTAAAATTGATGTTAAATCTTGTGAAGATTTTTAATTACTTTAAAATGGAATAAATAATTAAATACTGTTTCAAGAATAATTTGAAACATGCATTAGACGGTTGTAAACTGTACCTGTATATGACAGAATTGTTAAAACTAGACGTCAGTGTTTAGAAACAAGTGAAATTGGTTTATGTTAAAGGTTCGTTGTTCATTTAATGAGCGACCTAGGGAAATTGAATCAGCCTCTTGGGTCATAGCAAACCCCGCGGGGGTTATAGTGCGCATTTTCATTTTGTATATCCGATAACGATAGTACTTTAGGAGAAATTATTGTATAGTTTATTGTAAATGAAAAATTGTAATAATGAAAATTCTTTATTTTTTTTTCTCCAGTTATTTTTCAATTGAAAAACAAGCATGTATTTGAACAACGTTATGCATTTACCAATAATTTTTTATTATAATAAAATAGTTCAAATAGTTTAATATCAAACTTCTTATACTGTTGTATAACTATAACTATACATATAGATTGTTCTAACATAATTCTACAACGAAAATAAATTAATTAAATACTAAAAGAATTTTTATTTTCATTAATTTGTAATTTGAAAATTCAATTATTAATAAAATAACATCGACTATTTATTCCGATTAAATTCAATAAGAATCTACTAAGATATCTAAGAATATATCTTGAAATGAGTATGTTAAGAGTAATATTATTAACAAGTTACTAATTCTTCTCACGTATTTGTAAAATTATAAATTACAATATCTACACACATGCACTCAACTTGTCTTATTAAATTCATACTATTATAATAATGAATATACGGTGCAATATAACTTATATAATTAGGAAACCCAACTGTATTGATAAAGTGTCTTAAAGGATTACAACCATACAGGGTGGTAGGGATTATTATCAATTGCGAAATTGTAACAACTCGCTGAACATTGCTTAAAATAATACATCTCAAGAACATGTATCTCGCAATTCATGTGATTAAGGATAAGGATAATACCTAAATTAATTAATATATTTAAAAAATCTATTATAAAAAAATAAAATAGTTGTTTTAATATTATATCGTCGTTTTCACCGCCTAAGCCGAGATTTTGTAAAAAATCTTTATTGCATTTCCTGTTGGCAATCGTTGTAATTGAGACACGGAGAAAAATGGAGATAAAAAATGTACGAATTTTTATTGACATATTGATGCTGTCGACCAAACTTGAAACAGGAAATTGAGTCACCAAAATATTATTATGCTGTACTATAATTATAATAGTCAGCCCCTGAAAACTATACATTTTCTACTTTAAGTCCTACTTTAGATAAATAATTTTCATTACAATTTATCAAAAAGTTTTAAGGGAATAATATTTTTTTTAGTATAGCATAATAATTTTTTGGTGACTCATCTTCCTGTTTCGAAATTGGTTGAAAGCATAATAAAAATATTCATAGATTATTTAAAAAATGTAAAAGGCAACCGATATTTTAAAAAATTAAGATAAATAAATATTGTTTCCATGCGCATGAGCGAAAAAAAATTATGTACTGAACAAAAATATCTATATATAAAACTATTTTTTTATAAGTTGAAAAAATGACTCCTACTATTTGTTAGCTCTCCTGTATAATTTAAAAAATGGAGTTAGGCGGTTTTATACTGGGCACGACGATATACTGATAGAAAAATGTTAATTGGTAATTAATAATTAATTGAATGTATTACAAAAATAAAAGTTATTATAAATAATAAATAGTATAAATTAAATTAAAGTGTGATATTATAAATATATATGTATGATACATAATTACAAATGAGTAATAATTAATAATGAGCAGTAATTATTTTTATTAATAGAAGTAAATATAAAACCGATACTGGAAGATCATGGTTACTGTTTGGGTTTCACAAACCCCAATTTTATAAACCCTAGTAATTATGAACACGAGTTAAATCACCAGTGATTATAATATTATTTATTTTTGAGTTATATACTACAGTTTACGGCGTTAATTTTTAAATAAATTAATCAGCACTAGTGCGAAATTATTTTAATGAAAATTATAAATTGCCTAAGTCGTTTTACTATTATAATTTTAATTAAATGTGTTTATTTTTTACTTGATGATGTTTAAAATATGTGTACGGTATAACATCGTTATTTATGTATTACTTTTTTTTCAAATATAGTAAACCACAGGAACGGTGGTTGGCGTAAGATAAGAAAAGTTTCAGGGATACTCGCAATTTTTTTTTTTTTTTGGTCCGCGGATGAAGAAAAAAAAGCTTGAGCTCAAAAGGATGGAGAATGTAAAAGCCAACTAGTAACGACACAGATTTTTCCTAAGTATACAAGCTTCTTTGTACCTTCATAAAGAAAATGCGATACAAGAGGAAACAATTATGAGGCAATGGACATAAGAAAAAAAAATAAAAATAAAAGAAAAAAAAAAAAGAAAGAAAGAATTTACTTCAGAGATGAGTATAGATAATATAAAGAAAAGCTGTCGGAACGAAAGGTCCTTTTTTATTTATTTATCCTTTTACTTAGACTTAACACCTACCCGGAAAAGTATACTCTTCGATTGATGGAGAGAAAAATAATAATTGTCAAGTTTGAAAATAAATATTATCAATATAAATGTTTTTTAAGATATTTTTCTTTTTTAATAGAAATTATATTAAATTTTTAATAAAACAAATAAAAGCAAAAGAATTTTAAACTGAAAATAAAATAAAATGCTTTCAGTTAACGTGAAAAACATTCTATAAATAAAATAGAGGATGTAATTTTTAATTACTCTCTTGACTGAAGAAGGAAACCTTTTATTTATTCACCTTTTACTTTGTCTGCAGAAGAACAAAAAAAATAAACTTTTCCGGAAAAAAATACTCTTCAATTAATGTAAAAAAAAAAGTTATCATGGAATTGGTTAAATTTTTTTTTTTTTTTTTTTATGATTAATAGAATAACAGTATTATTATTTTAAAAATAGTAAAATCCTTACAAAAAATTCCTTTTATTTTTAGAAACGGAATAAAATAAAAACTACTAGTTTTAAATTCATTTAGATCGATGAAAGGGATTCGTTGAATTATATTTCAAAAGCACAAGGGCTTATTATTTTATACGAAATGACAAACTCTTTACCGAAATATTTTTTGGTGAATGTATGTATACGTATACTTCCGCTATCTGTAGTTAGCAGTTATCCTGTTTTGTAAAATGTACCCTTGTAACAATTTTTTCCGATAAATACGTCACGACGAATTAATGTTACCGTGGATAAATTGCATCCTAACTAAAAATTCCGATTTAATTAAATTGAAAAATTTCTATCTGATTCTATCTTACTCAATTGTAAAATAGTATTTTATTTTTACCGAATGAAGCAGATTGAGTTTCTATCGGATTAAATTGGAAAATTTCATCGTGTTTTGTTTCCAATTGAGTTTTCATTGAATTCAATTTGTTATTTGTCAAGGTGAGTTTCAATAATATAAAATTCACATTGAACAATATTGAGTAAAGCCGACTATTTTCTTTTAACATATACTACAGCTATGCCAATTTCCATTGGAAATTTTGCAAATCAAAACATCACTGCTTCCAATTTTTGGCGTTTGACAGATACCCTTTATGTAGAAGAGTTTCTTTATAAATTCACTTACGTGTTACACCATTAATATCTGCATCATATGCAAAAAGATGCTTCATAATTATTAAATTGCCTTTTCTAATAGCAGCGATTAGTGGTCTTGTATTCGTTAAAACTAATTCGACCATTTTATTTTGTCATTGCATTGAACTATAGCCATGTGTAATGGTTTTGTGCCAAAGGAAGATTCATAATCAGCCTTCACAATATTGACGTCAGTACCGTTTTTAATTAAAATTCAGCAATTTCTACGTAATTTTACTTCACTGTCAGGTGTAAGAGAGAGAAACAAAGGCCTGTAAGTAATTGCGTATCAACGTCTGCTCCAAACGCTATTAGACTTTCAATTATTTAAAGATTTCTTTTCATGACAGCAATATGAAGAGCTATACCCCGAAATGATTTTTTTATAATTACTTCAACTTGTTTATGTAACAGATAATCGATCAATCGTTCATCACGATTTTTGAAATTCGATAATTTATTTTTTCACTGTGCGCTGGAATGATTGATTATCGTTTAAAGAAAGCATTAGGACGAAAAAAATTGTTATTTTATGCTATTGTTTTAGTTTATGATATTCAACTCCCAAGTACTTTTGCAAGAGAGATATTTAAATTCCTAACCAATAAAGATTTAAAATAATTAACGTATTAATAACAACATCAATATTATTTTATGGACAATTTTTAGAATTAAGAAAATATTTGTTAGATCAAATGAATATTTATTGAATTAAAGTAAATTTATTTAAGAAGAAATGATAATTTATTTGATTCAAATAAATATGTTATTGCAACCAAAAGAATTATATTTACTTAAATCAAGTTATATTTGCTTGCAATATTTTTCTTAGTGTATGTATATTATATACATGTCAAATAAATTACTTTATTTGTAATATTTGTGTGTAACTAAAACTATTTATTTTTATTTTCATCAATTCATAATTGTTATTTAACTATTTATTTTTTTAACTGTCTTGAACTAAAATAAATAAATTCTCTGTAAAATAATGAATTAAAAATATATTAATTATATTTTTGTTTCAAACATAAAAAAATTTATTTCAAATGCCCGTTTTTTATAAATATTCAGTTTTTATTTGCAAAATTTCCAATGAAAATTGGCATACCTGTAGTATATGTTAAAAGAAAATAGTCGGCTTTACTCAATAATGTTCAATGTGAATTTTATATTATTGAAACTCACCTTGACAAATAACAAATTGAATTCAATGAAAACTCAATTGGAAACAAAACACGATGAAATTTTCCAATTTAATCCGATAGAAACTCAATCTGCTTCATTCGGTAAAAATAAAATACTATTTTACAATTGAGTAAGATAGAATCAGATAGAAATTTTTCAATTTAATTAAATCGGAATTTTTAGTTAGGATGCAATTTATCCACGGTAACATTAATTCGTCGTGACGTATTTATCGGAAAAAATTGTTACAAGGGTACATTTTACAAAACAGGATAACTGCTAACTACAGATAGCGGAAGTATACGTATACATACATTCACCAAAAAATATTTCGGTAAAGAGTTTGTCATTTCGTATAAAATAATAAGCCCTTGTGCTTTTGAAATATAATTCAACGAATCCCTTTCATCGATCTAAATGAATTTAAAACTAGTAGTTTTTATTTTATTCTGTTTCTAAAAATAAAAGGAATTTTTTATAAGGATTTTACTATTTTTAAAATAATAATACTGTTATTCTATTAATCATAAAAAAAAAAAAAAAAAATTTAACCAATTCCATGATAACTTTTTTTTTTACATTAATTGAAGAGTATTTTTTTCCGGAAAGGTTTATTTTTTTTGTTCTTCTGCAGACAAAGTAAAAGGTGAATAAATAAAAGGTTTCCTTCTTCAGTCAAGAGAGTAATTAAAAATTACATCCTCTATTTTATTTATAGAATGTTTTTCACGTTAACTGAAAGCATTTTATTTTATTTTCAGTTTAAAATCCTCTAGTCAATGTAATTTCTATTGACAAAAAAATATTTTAAAAAACATTTATTTCGATATTCATCTACCATGCGTAGTAAGAAATTTAATTACAAAAACTAAGAATTTCGAAATTGTTTGATAATACCTTAAATTTATTCCAATCATGAAACTTTTCATTAAATATTTCATCTGTTTTATATTCAACATCGAATAATCAACAGCAGGGCATAAATAATTTATTTTATTGATTATTAACTGTTGATTTATTTTATTTTTCGTAATGACAATCGCCGTTATTTATATTGTCAGAAAAATACATATATTTTTAACTTTCAAAGTTGTTTTTAATTTTTCACTCCATAAATTCAGAAAAAATATTATCAGAATAAAAGTAATTTTTTGTTTTGTTTTTTAAATTACTTTTTTCTTATTTTAAGACCCTTAAAAATACGTTGTAGTTTAACTCTTAGAAGATCAGATTTAATTATTGACAACCAAAATATAATCAAAACTCTAAATATCTTTATGATAAGAATGAAGTTTCTAAACCCGTGAAAAGTATGACAAATTTAACTGGAAAACCGGGAAATATCAGGGAATTTTTAAATCATATCTTCCCTTCCCCCCTTTCTCCCTTCCCCGTTATTACTAGAACCCGAGTTGTGCATAATTACAAGATTTTTAATTAAAATTCATTAGTAGTATTTCTACATTAAATTATTCATTTCTTATCGCAAATTTATATTTTCTGATAATCTTATCACACAAAAAAATGAACTTCAGCTATTGGTTTTAATTCAAAAAATAAAAAAATTTAGTTAAAACAGAATTTATCTGATTTTGACCATTAAACCCGAAAGATAAATAATTCTAACATGAAAAATGCAATATTGCTCAGAGCACTATAATCATATTGGATCATCATATGACGTAAAAATTTTGTGTAAAGAAAGGCATCAATCTTATTCACCAAGGATTTTACGGTGGCGTCAAGTGACCTCAGGCTTTAAATTTTAAGTATATATAATTTAAAATTACAGTTTACAAACATATATGTGGTAGGCTAGATCAATAATAAATATGTCATCTCATTTAAAATTTGAAACATCACTTAATTTTTTTTTCTTTAATTTCAACTGACAATTCTGCAATAAGATTTATTATTAAAAATTGTCAAATAAATCTCAAGAATGAATGTAAGCTACAGAACGCGGTCGGAAAGATTTTGAGCGTAGGTAGTTGGATATATTTCAATGAGAAACTTGAGCAACAGAACTAAACTGTAGAGGGGTTGTTCTCTCTAGTGATATTGGGTAACAGCCGTATTGACAGTAGTTTATATATATATATATATATGAATCTACAGATACATTCCGAAAACCTGTAGTATACATTTGAATCGAATTTCGCATGAACAATACAAATTATATTAGTCACTACATATCACACAACACGTGTTTTCTTTTGTATTTTTGTGTTTTCCACAGAGGATTCGAGAATATAAATAAGATGGTAAAAATAAAAAAAAATAAATAAGACGAATTCCGATCTTAATCCTCCTCTATAACTAATGAAACCAACACACAATTTTATCCTTATATAGAGTACTCACGTTTTCTAGATCCCCAAGGACTCGGCCAAGTGACAAATGTTCGGATAAAATAAAGTAACCTAAGTTACTTTAAAAAACATCCCCTTTATTTCACGCCTATGTTTATTTCCCAAGCGATTTAAACCCTCGAAAATAGAAAATAGTTTGAGCTTTATTGACTATTAATGAGCTTTATACCATAATGCAGCTTGTCAATTTACTTTTAAATAAACGTTTAATTTATTCAATTAAAATGTTAAATGTTATAATTAATTATTTTTATAGCTTTTTGGTTTTTTAAACAAAACATTTATATTCGGTAATGGATATAACGCATCGGTCGTCAAAGCGATGCAAATCAAATTGTAGTACATCAAGCGAAATTGATTTTTATATGAGCTAACGATTTATAAATATAAATATTTATATAGCATATTATATATAAAGTGAAAAGTTATATATATTCATACTATTATAATAAAACATTATTATTGAAAAAATTAAATTGTTTAATTATTTGTAACTCAGCGAAATAAAACTAAAAAAAATAAGCAAAAAAAAAACAGATCATTTATTCTAGATTGATTTTTTGAAAAGTGAAGTTTCAAATTATGCCAACGTCATAAGGATTTAGGAATATAAATGTAGATTCGCTACACTCTAAAAATTTGCGGAGTGAACGCAGACTTAAATAAAATCCAGATCATTCCGCTGGAAAAAAACTCCCTATTTAACTCTCAGCGACGGAGTGAATCCGGATTTAAGTAAAATCTGTAATCACTCCAAATTCACTCCCAATTTTTTACATAGTAGATTATAGAGCACTGATGGAGCCACGATCTTTATTTTGCGTTTATAGTTTTTATTTAAAAGCTTGGACAAGAATAACTGAAAATCCATCTCTAAAATTACTTTTTGTGTGTCTGTGTGTATTTGTGTGTGTGTCAACAAAATATAGTCGTACGTACATACGAAATATTTCTTGAATGAATCAATTTGAGTAGAGTTCAGGCAGCAGTTGACGGAGTTTATTGAGCATCAAATATTATTAGTTTTCAAGATCAATCAATTCTACAAGTTTAAAATTTATTGAAAACTTTTTCTTTTCAATAACTCCTCTACTGATATAATAATTCGAAACTTTAAATCTAAGTTGATAAATCCTTTTATAATTATTTTTAAACGAATCCCAATCGATTTATTTGTTTAAAAAAAAAATCTAACTAAGATTACACTTTTTAATCAAATTTTATTCAACAATCTTTCGTCACAAATTAATAAAATTTGAATAATTTTCGGTTTTAGTTTTATTAGTTACCAACAAAATCATTCTGATACACAGTTAAAAAAAAACTCTGTAAAAATTAACACAAAATTATATGTTAATACAAAATTTCTATGTTGTTTTAACATTATTCATTTGTGTAAAAAAAAATAACACAATAAAATGTTAATATTCTCTGTAACCAGTTCTAAAACTTTTATACTCATAAAAATTTTTATATATTTAAATTTAACAAGTGACTTCGGTAAATTCAACACATTCTTTGTGTTACTTTAATAAACTAACACACAAAAATGTTAAATATTTAACATAAAATTCTTAACACAGATTTCTTTTTTTACAAAAATACGAAAAATTTTTTATTGTGTAGTTAATTGACTTAAAAAATATAATCTAAACATTATAAAAAAAAAATCTTTCCCCCTATTTGTAATTTTTTTGCCTTCTATAATATTTATTGTAAAACAAAGTAAAAACGTAATAATGTATTAAATCTTTATGAGCTCAACAAGAGTAGAAACCTCCAAAGCTGAAATGCGTATTTTTAATCCACGCCCCATTATTGACATTATTGCAATAACTGATAAATTTTTTACAAAAATATATCCTCTTTATTTCAAATCATAGATGGAAATATATTATTCACGTTATCACGTTAATATAAAGTAAATATTATGTATAGAATTTGTGTCACAATAGACGTAAATATAATATGGCGCAAAATTCACGGTGTGGTAAATATTTAAAAATTTAATTTATAAGCTTGCATTCGTATTATGCATTATTATTATATATATACATATATAATTCAATATATTTACCAGTTTGCATTTTACAAAATTAAGCTTATTATTTTAATTAAATATAGATGTTTATCTAGATAAAAGCGGGTATTTCGAATTCGCGAAACTTTCGCTTACGGGTTTTTTTTAATTTTCAAAATTTATGTCATCACAATATCTACCGGAAACACCATTAAAAATATAATAATGATAAAATTACAATGATTATGATAAAAAATAAATTGCAGAAGATAAAGTACACGAGCAAAAAAAAATGATACTGATCACAGTAATATCATATTTTATATTTGCTCAGCTTTAAGCAATAACCGTCAATCCTTACAAAGATACTTGGCCCTTAATATTCCATTTAATTTTACAACACACGATAAACCGAAAAAGATAAGAATAAAAAAACATTTACGACATAATCTGGTTTCTGACAGTTTTATATAAAAAAACGGTTCTTGTAAAACGATATATTAAAAATCATAACCGGATTTTTTTTTCTCGGGTCATCAATTTTTCTGCCTCAATTGTACCATAAATTGATAAATAAAAACAATATATCTTAATATAAATATAAAATATCAAAAAAATTACCTCTGAAAGCTGGTATTTGAAGAATCATATTTATGCATCGTACAATTTTTTATAATAGATTTCCCATGGGTTGCAGTTTTTCCTCCATTTCCATTACAACAGCTCAATGTTCAAATTTTTCCGCTAAAATTATATTCATATCACGTTCCAAATGTTCATTTCAATATAATATTATTCGCATAGTATACGTGTTCTATCTATATCGTAACTATTGAAAATATTGAATGTCAAATACAAATAAATATTAAAATTGCGCTCCCTTATTCACTCACCATAACGGTACGTATGGTCTCCATTTTAACCAACAATCAGCAACCAATTAAATAATCAAAAAGACAGTGAAAGAGCTTTCATATTTTAAATATAAGCAGCGCCACTTTACGGTCCCATATTGGTAGCACTACATTTTTAAAAACCCGCGAAAATTTGAATTTTTTAATAAATTTATAACCAAGACAAAACGGGGATTTCCAAAATTTATTACTATTTTAAGTGACAATCTTTCAATTACTCATAAAATAAATTTTTAACATTAAATTATTTGTCTGTCGTATTAAAAAAAAAAAAATAATTAAATTTAAAAAATTAAATTCATTTTTTTTAAATATAACCCGAAGCTAGTAATTTAAAAATAAATATTTTATTTTTTTATTTTTTTTTAAATTCTTTTAAAATGAATTTTTTGTTTAAACTCGAATACACTAGAACCTTTGTCACTAGGACACTTGTCGCGTTGTGTATTGAGTATTGAGACAAAAAAAGTTTTGTATTAAAAAAATAAAAAAAAACAGAATCATGTGTCAAAATTGTTTTGATGCGGGGAAAGAGGGAAAATAAGCAAGTAAAGTGAGTGAGCGAGTAAGTATTAATACTCGTATAATAAAAAAAAAAGAAAGAAATAAATATTAAACTAAACCAATACCCAAGAGTTCGAGAGAGCTTTATCTTTTATTATGCGCCGTTGAGTGAATTGTCAAGTGAAAATCAGAAATGGCTGCCAACGATCAACAGCTAAAGGTGAGTGTGTGTTGATTATTTGTCAATGTTTTTTTTCGTTCTATTTAATTTTCATTATTTTAAATATTAAATAGTGTTATACATTATGTGTATTATCTAGACTAAAGAATGTACTACGTCACTGTTTATTTATTGTTAATTATCATCGAGTCAATTTCCCAGATTTAAATTAATTTAAAAAAAATAATATAAATGGTAAGTGTACGATGAGATGCGGCAAATAAATATAATACGTGTGTGTGTGTATTTTCATTCTGTAATAACATACAAGGAAATACACATAATACAACCTTGAGTATTAAATGTCGTATTAAATTATTAACAAGTTATTATAATTAATATTAAATGTTAATGTATTAAAATTAAATATTTTTATAAAATATATGGTGACATTTTTTTTTATTTTAATTCAAGTTTTTATTGTTTATTTTTATTGAGTTTGACAGTAGTATTTACGTTTGTCCAGCTGTCACATTTGTCATTTACAAGTGACGGTCAACGTTTCTGTTATATTTTTATATTTTATTGTTAACATTAATTAGTTTTATTTTAATATATTTGTATATATGTTATTTTTAGTTGCTTACTATTTATTATCTTAAAGTTTTATGTTACTAAACATTATCATTAATGTCTTGAGTCACGTTCATCAGTGATAAGTCAGGAAAATTCGTGAAAAAAAAAAAAAAATTATACAATCTGTATAAAATTACTCGGCCATCAAATGGAGAAGGTATTTACTAAAGTTTTACAATCAAACAAGTATTTAATCACAAATCATGGCTGACTTTTTTATTTTTAACTTTTTTTTTTACTTGTTTAACTTTACGACTGATTAATACGTTGCGTTAATATTTATTGAAAGATTTTAATCATTTTTCATTAATTTATTTTATTTTATTATTTATTATTTATTATTTTAATTAATACTCGTTTAAATCTGAACATATGCTGCGGTTTATATTAATGATTCTCGTTTATATTTATACTGAATTGAAAGAAAAAATTGAATTTTTTTTTTTTTTTATGACAATTAGTTCAAATAAATAATTTATTTTTCTAAATATAACTTCACATTGTAACCTTTTTTTTATTACTATAATTAAACATCAAGTTTTGTGAGGGTACTTTTGTTTTTTTTGTATATTATTTTTATTGTTGTCTTATCTTGTTGTTCGTTATTTAGAATTAAAAATGATTTAATAAGTTGACGATGTAAAAATTCATATCTATGAATAGATTGTGCAACTTTTTATTAAATGAAAAACAAAAAATAATAATATATCATGTTATATAAATTTTACTTAAGTTTTTTCTTTAATTTTATTTTATTACTACTAATAGTATTTTGTTTTTTTATTATTAATTTTTTTTATTGTTAATATTTTAAATTGTTTAGGAGCAAAAAGAATCAAGAGAACCAGCTCATCATGCCAGACGACCAATGAATGCTTTTCTTATATTTTGTAAACGACATCGTGGATCAGTGAGATTGCATTTTCCACATCTTGAAAATCGTGCTGTCACTCGGGTTCTCGGTGAATGGTGGGCTACTTTACATCCAGATCAGAAACAATCATATATAAATTTAGCTCAGGAGGTTGTTATTCAAAACATTATATTTTAATTATTTTTAATTATCAATTATTGTAAATCAATATTCAAAAGCCTTCAAGGCTTTGATTGTGAAATATTCTTAATCTATAAAAAAAAAAAAGAAAAAAAAAACTTCAAGTAGATTTTTTTATTTTAAGCAATTAAATTCTTGGCAAACTTATCTTGACTTTGTCTTTAATTTATAAGTTATAGCTCGTTATTAAAATTTAAAAAAATTTGAATAAATTTTCACATTAACTATTATAAAAACTTTGAATTTATTAGCTCTATAAAAGTTCTTAAGTTGAGATTAAATTTGTTCAGGATTTAATTAACTAAAAAAATATTTTTTTAAATATATAAGTATTGAAACTTATTCATTTATGAATTTTTTTTTTTTTTAATAGTATAAAGATGCATTTTTAAATGCAAATCCAGATTTTAAATGGTATAAATTACCCGCCCCACCACTCAGAACATTAACAACAAGACCGACAAACAAAAAACCGGATGTTGGATCGAGTTATGAACAAAATTCAACAATTACAACAAGTAACTCAAATTACGAGTCTTCCAATTATACAAACACTGAAAATAATGATGCTATTCAACCAGGTAAATTAGCTGATGAATCTCAGATTGGTGGACTGAGTTCATTATTTACACCACAAAAAAATTCATCCAATCGTAAGGATGATGATGATGGTGATCATAATAATGATAATGATGATGATGATGATGATGTCGATGATGAAGATGATGAATTACCAAATATAGAAAATGATAATATAGCAAATGGAACAGATGAAATAGTTGTACCTAAACCACCGAAAAAACGTTATACAGAATTGCCAATTGACTCGGAACAAAAGAGAGACTGCAAAGCTGACTTATTTGGAGAATCAAGGACAGGAATTGCTGAGTCTAATAACAATAACAGCAGCAACAACAATAACAATGAGCATCATCTCCATTTGGATGATGAAAAAAGAAAACGCGAGGCGAATTCTTATATGGAAGTAAATAGTCCGGAGGATAATAATTTTCGAGGTGAACGCAGCTGTAAGGGATTGCGTTATCAAAAATTTCTTGCTGAGCAAGTGAGAAATGTTGGATCGATGGCACAGCAAGTCAAACGACGACGTACTGAGCTCAATAAGTAATTTTATTTATTAGATTATTTGTCAAGGTCGCCACAAACCGGAAATTATAAGGGAATTTAATGCAGCCGGGAAATATAATGGAAATGTCAGGGAATTTCAAAAAGTATCCAGGAATTTAATTGCGACCCTTAAAAATTAAAAAATTTTTAATGATTGTTAACAGGTAGTAACTCGAAAGAAAATGGTCGTACAATAAAAACAAAAAAGACAAATTTTAGCTTTAAGTGTCTAGTTTTCTGATCTGATCTTTAATTTTTTAATTACGCAAAGTCTTGGAGTAATCCTAAGAAAACCATCGAAAAAAAAAAATTTCAATTACTGATTTTTCATTACTCCGGAACCGTACATAATAAAAAAATTTCAAGACCAGATCAGAGATGTAGACACTTAAAGCTATAATTTGTCTTTTTTGTTTTTGTTGTAAAACCATTTTTCTTCGAGTTACATCCTGTTGAAAATCACATAAAAATTAAAAATTTTTTTAATATCCCTTATTTTTTGTGACTAGTGTATTTTAAATTCATTTTAATCACAAAATTTCTTATTAAATATTTTAACTTACATATTTTCAAAATCGAATAATCAAAAGTAGGCCTTATTAATTTATTTTATTGACTTTTTTTTTGGTTTCTCGCATAATTTAATAATCAAATTTAATTATTGACAATGAAAATATAATAAAAACTTTGAATATCAATCATACAAAGAAATTTCTGAATCAGGAAAAAATGTGAAAAACTTTACTGGAAAACCGGGAAATATCGTGGAATTTAAAAATCATTTTTTTGTGGCCACCCTGTTTGTCTATGAGATGCTTTTTTGTGGTGAGCTAAAAAGATAATTAACTTTTGTATGCCCGATAATTATATTTTTAGACTTACTGGCATTGAAAAACATACAAAGGAAAGAAGAAATTCAATATCGTCCAATGTAAGCGAAAAGACTGATTCATTGAGCAGTGAGGGAGGCAATAGTTCACGCAGTGACTTGGAGCATCTTGTTGATAGGTAAATTTAGGTCACCTATTAACTTATTTATTGATAATTGATTAATTAATTAAATTGCTTGCATAACATATAATTACATTATTAACATTACATGTTCACTATCGATATTAAATCAGTGCTGAAGGGAAAGTTGAAGCTTCAAAGCCGGAAAATACTGAGACAGACGAAGCCGAATTTGAGGCATGGACACGTAAACGATTCAAAGCCGAGTACGTTTATTTTATTTTATTATTTTTTTATACAATAAATTGCGATCAATTAAATATTTTAATTTTAATTAACAGAGATTTTAATTTGGAGAAAAAAATAGAAGCATTACCCTCATTAAGTTTAGAAGAATTTCAAGAAAAGAAAAAACAACAACGTACTAAAAAAAAAAAATTACCACAAAAATTGAATACAAATTCAATAGCTAAACGTACTTCAGTTAATCAAAATAATAATGGACAGTTAGATACTTCAATAAATAATCGGAAAGAAACAAATGATATTAATTCACATGAAGAAAGTAATAATGCTCATTTGGTTGGTAGTCAAAAACGAAAAGCTCGTAAACAAAGTATAACACGTAATGCTTCTGCAACAGTATCGAAAAATTCAACTCAAGAAACGAATCAACGTAAGTATATTAATAGTTTTATTACTATATTTTTATATAAATATAATAATTATCAATAAAAAATTATAATATTTATTTAGCTTGGTGTGCATCACCAGATCTCGAAGCATTGGCCTGTCTTGCAGAATTAGCTGCTAATCGAACGAAACTTACCAAGTAATTCTACTTACTAATATTATTATTATTACAATCATTATTATGATTATTATGATTATCTTTTGAATTCTTTTAATGTATAAAAAAAAAAGTTACTCGGTTTTTATTTTTTGTTTTTATTATTATAAATCTATTGTTTATGTGCCACTATTACGTTAACATATTGGCATAAGAATAATTAACGAATTTTTAATTTTTATCGACATTTATCGTATTATTAAAAGTAAATGATATAAATATATATATATATATATATATATATATATATATATATATATATATTAGGGTGTTTCGAAAAAATAAATTTTATTTCTTATGGTTTCAAAAGCAGGTTTTGAGTATAAAAAAAAATCCTCCCAAAAGAGTAGCTCGCAATCTCAATTCTACTAAGAGCTCAACGAACATTAATTTTCCCATTTAATTTACATATAAAAAATATATTTTTTCTGTTTTTTAAAAATAAAAGTATTAAATAAATTTTTTTCCGAAAATCGAAGCCCATGATCTTGTAGGAAATTAAAATCTCCACAAAAAAGTCTCAGAGTGTTTTCTTCGTACAACTAACAAAAAAAAGTTATGAAGCTTTGAACTATAATAAATAGTATAACTTCATGTTTTTATTATAATAAACAGTTTTTTGACAGACATTTAGGTTTTTTCTTGCTGAAATATGCGATTCATCTCGATTTGAAACTGATATACTTAGAAGTAACTTGTTTAATTCATTTTATTTATTATATTATCAACGATTAATTTACAATTTTTCTTAAAAAATAATATTTTACTTCCGAAATTTATACGGAAAATAATTAAGATCCCAGAAATCTTTTTAAAACACCTGACTATACATGATAGATAGATTCACCGTTTAAACATGTACATACAATAAAATCCGGTAATTAGCTTTAAAACTGTATACGTTAAGTTTTTTAATTCACTACTGTTTCAGGCTTAATAAATTTTTTTTTTGTCAGTTGTACGGAGAAAACACTCAGGAACTTTTTTGTAGAGCATTAAATTTCCTACAAGAATGTGTACTTTGATTTAAAAAAAAAAATTTTCAATACTTATATTTATAAAAAACAAAATAAAAATATTTTCACATGTAATTCAAATGGAAAGTGAATATTCGTTGAGCTCTTAGCAGGATTGAGATTTCTAGCTGTTCTTTTATGATGATTTGTTTTTATACCTGAGACTATAAGACTCGAAAAAAAAGTGTTTTTTTTTAAACACCCTAATATATATATATTAATTATTATATTTAGATAATTGTTAATCTCGTTTTTATTATATCAACAGTTCAATATTTTAAAGTTTTTAAATTAAAAAAAATATATATATATCTATTTTACTACTTATCTAAATCTAATCATTATTATTATTATAAATATACCACATTTTATAGTTAAGTGGTATATTATATTTCCATTTTATTTAAAATATCTATTAATCATACCTGTTATTAATTATATATTTATAATTATCATCTAATCATATTTTCAAATTACTCGTGATAGAAAAATATGAATGTGAGTGATAAATGCCAAGTTAATAATAGCAAAAAAAATATATAAATATATATTATTATTTTAAAAAAAATGAACTGAATTTAAATGTAAAAAATTCTTTTTATATAATCACTGACGCTTCCAGGCGACTGATTGATTATTTGTCGCGGTGCTTCATATTTTTTACTATAATTATCATTATTATAAAATAACAAATGTACTATATAATAAATATAAACTATATCATCGTCATTAAAGCCTCGGAGTTTATATTTTTTAAAGAATTTTAAACTATTTATTGAACTATAAAATATCAATACTAATAATAATAATAAATAACCGAACTTCTAGGCTTTAATAATAATGAAAAAAATAATTTTTTTATTTATTATTGCACATTTTAATAGACGATTCGCATTGAGACATTAATAATTTGTCAACAGGGCATTTTTATGGACACTATTTTAAAACTGTTTATGATATATTAATATAATTATACATGGGAACAATGAGTATTTGATTCAATTTCAATAACAATTAATTATCATGTTCTTTGTAAATGATGAGCTAAAAAAAATATAATACAGCAGACGATATCGTTATATATAATTGTTTAATGTAAATATTTAAGTTACAGTATTAAATTCTTGTGCGATCGTCAGGTTAAAAAGGAAAAAAAATTATAATCAAAATGTTTATATGTAAACCTATAGATACGTACGTACATACATACATTGATCGCAATTAATATTCAAAATGATAAAAATTTAGAATAAAAAATTTTATTCAGTATAAAATTAAATAAAAAAATATACGTTTGATAAAATGTATTGTATGTACGTACAAGAGGTTTTTATAATTAAGCTTTAATATACTAAAATATATATTTATATTATTTATACCAAACTAACATAAACAATCTTAAAGACTAAATAATAAACGAAAAACATAAAAGGAAAAAAGTAATGAGGTATTGTACGATTGATGAAAGTAAGAGATTTGTCTGTGATTTTGGCTGAAGGAGTTTTTAATCTTTTATATTTTTCTATTGATTATTATCATTTTAATTTGATTGCTATACAACTTATCTATGAAGAAAAAAATATATTAAATTATGTGGAGGACATCAATAGTCAAAAGCCTTAAGCTGGGATTTTAAAAACACGTGTAGTTAATTATTTCATATTTCAAATGTGCCTTTAAAACAAAAATAATTATCAAAAAATTAATATAACAAACAAATGACCAAAACTATTTAATTATTCATTTTATTTTTAATTAATATTTCATATTAAATATTATATAATAGATATAAAATATAAAAATTTTATTTTTCATTCAATAGAACTAGATTTTGTCATCTAAAGTTAGTTAACATGCCTAATAATATAATCAAACATAAAATAATAATAATTATTATTATTATTAAGCAGGCAAACTTTCCAATGATTGTGAGATAAAATAAATTAAAAAATAATATATATATATATGTATATTTAAGATTGTATTTGCACAAGTAAAAGTGTGTAATTTATAGCTTTAACAATGTAATTTACACAAGTTTATTCAAAAAAATTATATATTATATATTTTAAAGTATATCTATCTGTATATGTATACATTCTCACATTGTAACATATTGTATACTGTTTGTATGCGTAATAAAAATAGCATATTTTGATGTAATCAATGTTTCTTTATTTTTATTAGACCAATCGGACCAATAGTTATTAAAAAAAAGTCATTCGGCAGCCGTAATGGAAGTAGATTTCTCGTAATATATTTTAATATTGAACCGCTAAAAGTTTTAATAATAGTAAGCACTATTAAAAATTCATAGTATGAAGTTCAAATCGCAATAGTTTAAATAAATTATTCAAATTTAAGTATTAACTTGAATAACTGGAGTAAAAAATTAACAGTTACATCCAGATAAATTTAAAAAAATTTCAAAAATTTCAAACATCCACTATTTCTTTTAGAAAACTTACTGACCAAATTGGCTCATTTTCGAACTCGATCAAGGTAATCGCCAAAAGAAGAAATATGCTGAGTTTAATCGCGATTTGATGAAAACTGTGGCTAGCATCCGAGTGACAAGACGCGTTTTATCCCATATAAACATTAGGGTGTTTTTTTTTAACATTTTTTTTTCTTAGTGTATATGAAAATTTTATTTTTGATGACAAAAAAAAATCCTAAAAATTTGAGCCCTTAATTTTAATTTTAAAAGGTCGCGATCTATTTCTAAAGTTTTCCCATTTAAAAAGTATGGGAATGACATCACATTTTTTTTTTAAATTCCTACTCAGGCAGTTTTTGAGCAATCGACTCATTTTGTAGTACTTAAAGTCCTCTTTAAAATTGCTATGAGTGACATAGATGCATTTTCAACAATTCAAAAGTTATAAGACTTCAAACTTCAAAAATTTAATTTTCACCAATAAATCAGATATTTTTTCTAGAAAGTCAATGAAAGAAAATAAAATGCACCAAAATATTGACAATGGGAATCCGTAAAAAACATAGTGTTGTACAGTTGAGGAAAATAAATAATATAAAAAAAATATTAACAATGGGATTAGAAATTTATGTCACCAAAAACGTATCTGCTTAAAAGACTTTACATGAGTGACGACAAAAAGTAAATTACAAATAATGGTAAAGTAAGTCATCTAAAGGATTTTTTAATTTAAATGACTTTTAAAACGAAAAAAAGAAGATAAATTTCCTATGAGTTCTAGGACCAACATCTGCATGTCTTATTTATTTTAAAAAAAATTGGCTTTGAAACAAAAAAAAAATTTTCTTGTCCTTGTAAAAGACATCTTTATGACATGTCAAAGTTGTCTCTGCTACTTAGGAAACAAAAAAATTTTTATTCATAGAATTGACTTCAAAAAAACATTTCCAATGACAGTTTAATTTAAACAGCAATTTCTTTTGTACTGAAAAATTCTGGATTTTCTCTATAAGAAATTCAAATAATTTTAATTTTATGCTGAAAATTTTAAATCTCAATAAATTAATACTCAAATAAATTTCAAAAATCAATTTTATCAATGCAAACAAAAAATAAAAAAAATTTTTTTCAATTTTACCGCCACAAGTATTGACGTTCCGCCATCTTTAAAGAGAACGTCAAAACAAAGCACAGGGATATTGCTGCTGCACGTAGACGACATTTAGTGTTCATACTACTCGAACCTGCGTTATTTGAATGATAAAAACTTACCTGACAAATATTAAACCCATTAATTAAATACTAACTATTAATTAATAAAAAAAATTAAATTAAATAAATATAAAAAAAATCATGGGTGTAATTTTTCTTGAGCATATTGGAGGTACTCGTTTATTTTCTTGTGCTTCGTGTGACACTAATTTAACAAACAGAAATCAGCTGATCAGTACACGATTCACAGGAGCGACTGGACGAGCTTTTCTTTTTAATAAAGTCGTTAATTTGAATTACAGGTATGTTATTTTTTATTTCATATTTAAACATTTGAACAAACTATCAATGGTCATTTTTTTTTTTTTTTTAATTTATCATTTATTTAAATAATTTATTTCTCTGTTGTCTTTGTTCTTTATAAAGTGAAGTTCAAGATCGTGTAATGCTGACAGGAAGACACATGGTCAGAGATGTGAGCTGTAAAAATTGTGATGCTAAACTTGGCTGGGTTTATGAGTTCGCAACTGATGACAATCAGCGTTACAAAGAAGGACGTGTTATTTTAGAAAGAGCTCTTGTTACTGAAACTGATGGAATGGGAGAGAATATTTAATACCTGTAAATTTATTATTATTATTATTATTTTTATAGTTAAATAGTAAGAAAGAAAAAGAAATTATATGATTATTATTTATACTCAATTATTAATATATTATTTAAATTTAAATTATCCGATGGTGTTCCGTGTTGATTAAATCAATATAAAATTAAATATAAATAAATTATGATCCTAAAGTTAACGGACAATTAAAAAAAACTAAAAATATGCACATGTAGAAAATTAAAAAAACTATAAGTGCAATTTTTTAAAATATTTTTTTTTTTTTATAAGATCGTTTTAAAAAAAATCAAAAATTATTAGACGTCAGCTAACTTCAGTATCATAATAAATTAATGAGTGTCAAAGTAGCAGACATACGAAAATTTTTTAATTACATATGAAAAAATTAAATCATTAAAATAGGAAAATTAAAAAAAAAATGCATGTACTGAATTTGGAATTGTCTAAACATGTATTTTTTTATTTTTATTTTATGAACATTTTAATTTATATTTCAAAGTTCTAAAAATTGCCAGATGTCCGCTAACTTTATTATTATATTAAATTAATATCAAGATTATTGATTTTTAATTAAATTTCATAAATAATTACACATAACTTAATGAAAAATAAATATAATTAGTGAAAGAAAAAAAAATGTTTTTGAATGATCAGTGACATGATATTAAAATTTAAGATTTATGTCCAGAGTCCTTGGGGTTACTTGAGTCGTAAATTAGTTACAGACCTCAAGATTAATTTTTTTTCTTTACCTGTCTCGTGAATTTCAAAATAAATAAAATGTAGGTGAGGGACGCACATAAAATTTTTTCAAGGTTACTAATTATTTTTTATTTATTTATATAAAAATAATAATTATTATATTTGAAATACAACGAAAATAAAAATTTTAAATAATTATAAATTTTGAATTAACTGTTATATTTTTTTAACTTAACATTTTCAAGTTTATGTTTATTATTGTCATTAATTTGTATTAAAAATAAAAATATAATAATTTATATTTACTTTTCTTTATCCCGAAGTATTTTTATTATTTTTTTATAATAATATTAAAATTTTTATCAGTGTAAATCTAGCAGACAGACAAATTTATAATTATTAATAAATAGAGTTAATAATTGATAAAATAAAATTAAAAAAAAATGCGTATTTAAAAAATTTTAAAATGAATAAGTGCATTTTTAATAAATATTATTTTTTTATTATTTACTATGTCTGCTACATTCACACATAAATTTTTTGTTATTAAATTTATGTCATATTTAATTTAAAAATAAATTTTTTAAAAGTATACAAAATATTAAAATTCTTGACTTATATTTTTATATTATTTTTTTATAAAAGAACCCATCAGCTGTCATTTATTTTCAGTATAATAATTATCAACAATAATAATGTTGCAACAAAACAAAACAAAATAATAAATATTGTTAAGAAAAAATGCGGGATCAGTTGAATAAAATCGTTGAAAAATGAGTAGCAGCTGCGCAAACAATAACAAAATAAATAGTAAATTTTAATTGGTCAAACGGAGTCAAGATGAACCAATAAAATATCGTTACTGAGGTAGAGCAGGAACGGAGCAGTGAACCAGACTCTAGTGTGATCACGTAGGCCCATCAAACCGCATGGTGGAAAACGATCATAATATACACACATCACACGAAATAAAACCATATCCATACACTATACATCCACACATTCATATTTTCTCGACAGGAGAAAAAAAGTCAACGCTAAAATGCTCTAACGGTTAATAAATAAGTGTTGTGTTAAACATCTGAACATTATTGCTGAGGAAAAACTGTCATCTGCACGGTAATAATTATTCAAATTTATTTATTCTTTTTAAAAAAAAATATACGAAAAAAAACAATTCAATTTTTTTAAAAAATTATTTAATACTGCAAGCGGCGTTCAAATTGTTTGTACCGCGGTTAATGGCCGAAATCATTCAACTTTTAAAATCTATTCTTACTATCGAATTTGAATTATTTTTAATTTCATATATTTTTTCTACAGTTTAATTTTTATCCTGCGGAGTATAGAGTAAAATGGTGAATTTTTCGACCTTCAAAATATAAAAAATATTTAACGTATATACACACACACACACACACACACACACACACACATATATATATATATATATATATATATATATATATATATATATATATATATATATATATATATGTGTGTGTGTGTGGATGTGTGTGTGTGTATATGTATATTATCACGATAATCGAGACCCAAACATTGAAGATGGTGGCGAGACGCCCATCCCCTTTAATCCTCGTCCCTCTTGTCTAGGTTTAAAACCAGCCGACGCTTACGACGCGAGTAAGGACAAACTAAACCCACAACATTTGTGTAAGAGAAAGAGACCAATAATAGACATATATATATACATATACATATATAGGAATAGAAGGAAAGATTCCTTTTTGAAATTTGAGACTTTGTGTGTGCGTTTGGTGTATACATGTGCGTGTGTTTTGTGTCGTCGGTTTAACACCACGACAGCAGACGGGTTGTTAGTCGTCGTCGAGTCGTCATCATCGTATCATTTAACATTAAACTGACGCCTACTGCTTCTAATATAACATAAAAAGATCGGATAATAAAATAATTAAATTGTCATTTGTGATTATTGCCAGTACTATTATTATTATTATTACATTTTTTTTTATTAACACAATTAAATGCATTGTCCAACTCAATGACATATTGTCGGCGAGGTGAAACAAGAGCGCGTAAGTTATTATATTTCAAATTTTATTTTTTTCCATTAGTTTTATTTTATTTTTTATAAATTGCAATTCAACGCCGGAATGGATTATATGGTAGTCGAGCGAGTTGCTATAAATACACTCATCGTGGGGTAAACAAACTTGACCTCATCGGAATTCTTATCGATGATATATACGTTGAGGTTATGTGTATGTTTTAATATAAGTAAATTTATAATTATAATAATAATTCGATTGTTAATTATCAAGGTAATCAGTATTTAAATTTAAATTTATTATTATTATTTTTATTATCGTGAATTATTAATGCTGTATATATTTTATATAGTATGTTATATATACATAGTATATAACAGTATACGCAGTTGGTATAGAAGAAAGAGAGCCAAGTCAATATTATTTTCAACATAACAGATTAGTCGACAATGATGGTAGAGGTTGAGAAAGGTTCGTGCCAGCGGGGCGAATGACCTGTTGTGCGTTGGGTGGTGCTCCGTTTTTGCTGTAGTCTTTTATTATATTTTATTTTTCTCTGCTCTTTCGTTTTATTCATTCCTGTTTTATACCATTTTATTAATACGTAGATTATTTTTATTTAAATTTTTTTATTTTATTGTTGATTTAATTTTATGAAAAAATGAAGTGAAAAAAAATTTTTTTTTTTTGTGTGTAATTAGGAGACTACGAGTATTTGTAAAATTTCATCCAAGGACGTCAGGACGTCAAGAATAATAATAACTACACCGTATTCAAGTACGGATAAACTACTAAATATGAAGTGGGCACCGGGTGCATTATTTTGCGAGCAAGTTGGTGAACTTACTCGTGTATTTTCACAGTGGAATGAGTGTGAACAAACAGTTGTACTGTACGCTCTTTTACGCCGAATACCAGCAGTACAAGCACGATTTTTGGCACAAGCAGTACAGCATTCGCTTCATGCACTATCTGAACTCGATACGCAAGAGCTTAATGCCAACAATCCAGGTTAATACTTTGTTTTAATTCTATTTACACCTTACACACTTATTTTTGTAATTGCTATTTATTAAAATTACTTTTTTTTTTTTTTATCTATAAATATTTTAGCTTTTATCAATTCCCTGCTGTCAGAGTCAACTGAAGTTGCGATAAATCAACTATTAGCTCATCTGCCACTTTTACGACCTGGTAATGTTGAATGTAAGCAATGTTATCTTGTGGCTATTCCTGAATTAGTAAGCCACTGTGTTAGTACTGGACAATTTACTGAACAAACTCAACAACTATTGAGTTATACATTAATACATCCAGCGATAACAAGCCAGGATCGTAGATCATTAACTCAATGGCTCAAACATTTAGAAGAAAGAATAACTGGTACTCCACCTATTCATAGCTTAGAAGAGTACACCAATCCATCAAATAAATGGGACATCACGTGGAATAGAAATTCAAAACAACATCAACAGCATCCCAATAAAACGTCAAATTTGTTTACTGGTAATAGTGGTAGTGGTGGCGGACAGTCGGGCAATAATACATTTAATGTACAATTTCCACCGCAAATTATTCGTCAGCGAAGATCAAACAGTTTAACACCACCAGTTGCACCACCTCATCATCTTGAAGTTGCTGAACGTACTAATAATACTCATAATAGTACCAGACACAAACCGCGTAGTTTCAGTGTGTCTGGCGACAACTCCAGCGGTCTTATCGGTTTAGGTCCTCTCAGTCCTCAGAGTTCGTGTACCAGCAGCGGTAGCGAGGGACGCTTGGATGAAGCCTCCAGTCGTCCACTCAGCAGCGGAATGCGTGATGTACCGCGTTGGTTAAAGACACTACGCTTACATAAATACAGCTATCTTTTTACGACAATGAGTTATGATGAAATGTTGCAATTAACAGAAGATCAATTAGCTGAACAAGGTGTCACCAAAGGTGCACGTCATAAATTAGCATTGTCAATTAGCAAATTGCAACAACGTTACTCGACTCTTGTTAATTTAGAAAAAGAATTATTGACACCGATTGATACCCTTGAAACTTTTGGTGATGGACCAGCTCTGTTACTTGTTTCTACTCTCGATGAACTTAATACGATTCTTATGACGCCCCTGAAACCAAGTCAGGAAGATGATCCCCAGGATATTCCGGCACAGTTTACTAAAGTTATTGGCAAATGTATGTTCAATTAATTTATCGACGTTCTAATTAGCAAATCGTCTAACTCCATTTCAGAAAATCCTCCATTTATTCAAAAAAAAAAGTAATTTAAAAATTTTTTTTTCATCTAAAAATTAATTCTATATCTAGTATATATATATATATATAATATTTTTGTCTAGGTTACTCAAATAATATTTTTTCTGACTATTATCTGAAAATTGCACAGAATCACCTACTAAAAAATATTAAGTTAGACAATTTGCTAATTATAACGTCGTTATGTTTTATTATTGTTGTATAATTGTAGTAATTTTTTTTTTTAATGGTTTAGTATGCAGCAGATTGGTATTGGATATGATTGATGAACAGATTCTCGTTGGTTGCATTAATATTCTAGAAAAAGTTCTTCAACATGATTGTTTCACTCCAAATCAGAAAGAGAAGGTACAGCAGTGGCGCAGTCGATTGGGAAATCCACGACCTACACCAAAGTAATTTAAATTGCATACTATTATTATTATTGTAAAGTGAAATAAAAATATTTTATTATTAATAATTAAATATAAACAGGTGGGTTTATGGAAATTACAGCAATAGACGATTTTACATAAATCCGCACACTAAAAAACCCAGTATCTACAGAGGTCCAGTTCATGATAATCATTTACAGAATAATAAATTTATGACGAGTTCACACAGAAATAGTATTTCAACACCGTACTTACAGAATAATCATAATCATGGAATTAATTCGAATATTTTACGAACAATTCATGTTGCTGAAAAACGACCGAGCTTACAAGAAAATAGTTTAGAGGTAATTATTACTTTCGTTTATTTTTTATTATGTATTAAAATATTCTCAGGCATTGCCCCCACTTTTTTAAAATATGCAAAAAATGACTTTCAACTGATATAACCTTATTCAAATTTTATTAATTAATTTAAAAAAAAAATTGAAAAAAAGACAACGTAGTTGCCATTTCGCCGAGATAAAGAATTTTAAAAACATTACTTACAGTTGTTATCAATTAGGAGTTAATTAAAATTTATTAAATAAATTTTAGTCTAAAAAATTTGAAAATTCGAATTATAAAATTGATATGAAAATTTTACTGAAATTTATTTAAGGTAGTACTGGCGGTTTTAGAATCACCCTTCAGAATTTAATGAAACTCGACATATTAGTAGATACTGATAAGAGCAAGATCCAATTAAATTTTTGAAGAGCTACAGAGAAAAAATAAATTCGATGAAACTTGTGATTTCTCATGTAGCTTAATGTTAAATGTATGAAAATTGAAATTTTACTGGTTATATGTGGCTCTTCAAAAATTTAATTGGATCTTGCTCTTATCATTTTCTACCAATATGTCGAATTTCATTAAATTCTGAACGGTAATTCTAAAACTGACTGTACTACCTTAACACATTTTTGTTTAACTCCCAACTGTAAGTAATTTTTTTTAAATCTATATCTCTTTAATTTTTTTTTAATCAATTGATAAAATTTTGATACGCTTATGACAATTGAGTCAATGAAAATTTAATAACAATAGGGAGCACTGTCTGAGAATGGCCTTAATTAACTTCTTTTTTTTTTGTGCTTGATTCATTATAGCAATTGCAAAAAACTCTACAACGTACATTTAGTGCGCCGCGTGATCACTTTCTCAGTCAAAATAACACATCATTAGAAACGACCGAGCCAGAAATAAATTCAAGACTTGAATCACTGTGTATACGTATGACTGAGCAAGCTATTGGCAATTTCGGTGAGGCTTAATTTATTTTAATCATTTTTTTCTTTTTAATTTCACCAATACATCTCATTATTCTATTTGACTATACCGTATGCATATATATATATGTAAAAAAAAAAATTACAAAAACTAGTAGTTACAATTGACACGGGACAAGTGCCCTAGTTAGCCGTAATTTTCGGGAATTATATAGAAACACTGATAATTTTAATTAATAAAAGAAATGAAAATGAAAAGAATATGCATCTATATATTTATATATATGTGTATTCATATTAATAACAAGCATTGACTAATTAATTTTTTTCTGATGAATTTGTAAATCATATTTTAACAGTCATTGCAATTGTATTATTTATAATTAAAAAAAAAACTGACAGAATTTGGCAAGCCAAATGCTAATTGAAAGATTGATTCTTTCCGCTGACTTTTACTTCTATATTAATTAATTATTAAAAAAAAAAAAAAAAATATATATTGTATACTACGACAGAATTTGATACAAATTCGTAGTGAGAAAGAAGAATAAAAATAATGTAATAATACGCGATTGTTTACTTGATAAATGTAAACGATAATTAAAAAAAAATAATAGTAATAATAATAATAAATGAATAATGTAATGAAGTAAACAAATTACGCGTTATTTGCAATATTTTATGTTATCCATTTCAGGAAATGGAGTTCTTCTTATTTTAGAACATCAACCAAGCATTATATGCGTTGTAATTTTTTTTCTTTTATCGACTGATTTATAAATAGTAAATATTTTTTTTTTAACAGTTCCGTCAAACAGAACTTAGCAATTGATTTTTTTTTTTTTTTTATTAAATTATAATCGAATCAAATTATTTTATAATTACTTTAAAAATTTAATTTAAAATTTATTTTCACACTGATTTATAATAACAGAAATTATTATTTGTTGCATGATATAATTGAGTTGCGTAAATATTTATTTTTTATTTGTTTTAATTATCTTACAAACATCACTTATATAAAGATGAATTTTTTTCTGCGTATACAAACATCGTAAACTTTATACACAATTATCTTTAAAATTGATTAAATCATAAAAAAATTATTTAAAACAAATTTTTAACAAATAAAATATTATTTTAATATCCCGGTGGCAGTATAGTAAGACTAAAGACCGTTCTACATACATAATTCCATATTTTTTATTAGACTACTATTATTTTTTCATAACAATTATCATTAGTAACATTAATTCGTTATAAATTAAAATCATAAATTTTTAATTAATATTAATTTAATTAATTATTATTTGGTTTTAAAAATTTAAAATAAACAAATCCAATATTTTTTTTTGCAAATATATATATATATTTATCTATATATATATTGCAAACAGTTACAAGGTATATTGAAAAGTAATATGAGTGCAAATCGCAATAAATGTACTAATTATTTTTTAATTACCTGTCATTTTTCACAATACAAATAAATAAAAAAAACGTAAAATATAACAAAAAAAAAGTAAAGAAAAACATAAATATAGTATTTAAAAAATATTTATAAAGATCATCACATAAAATTGCTTGTAACATCGAAATCTGTGGCTTTAAATTATAAATTAATTAATAAAAAAAAAAGTAATAAGTAAATAATAAATAAATAAATAAAAAACACACAATGTACTAAGCGTTAGCACTTGAATTCGCTTTGCGATATACCTTAATATTTTTTTGTGCAACACAAGTAAATTTACTAAATAATAATTAAATAATTTTAAATGCTAAATAAAAATTTAATTAAAAAAAAAAAAAAATAATGAAAGACTGACAATTTCGCGCGCCTGATTAGCTGAGAAAAATAATAATATGTAATAAATAATTTAAAAAATGTATGTAAGTAAATGCATTAATAATCTCTTTAGATAATTATGATCTCTTATTATTGTCTCGATAAATAAATTAATTAATTTTTTAAAAATGTATAATTAATTTTAATAATTAGTAATGTAATGTATAATATAACTTTGACCATATTATGCTAATTGTTGGCGCGTGAATGTAACAATTGGAAGACTGCGGAAGGGAAAAAAACCTGTCAAAATAATAATTGATTAGAGAAAGGTATTAATAAAAAAATATAAAAAAAAAAAAAAAAGGAAAGAAAAAAAATAAAAATAAAAAAAAAAGAATAAGAAGTACTAGTAGTAATTTTTTTTAGAATAATAATTAATATTGCTAATAAATAGCATTATTACTATATTTAGTATTTTAATAATTGATTAACAATTATCGATGATACGTGATAAATAATTGGTGATTGGTTATTTAACTATATCCCGATAACTGTCATGTTTATTGATGATAATGAGCTGGCTCGATAGAGTTACACCAAGCAATCACTGATACCCAAGATTATAAACGCAAACAATGAACGAAAAATTTATTTCATAAAGTAACAAAACAAATAAAATAGATAATAGTTAAAAAGAGGTCTCATTGTGAAAAAGACAAAAAAAATTTTTCATTGTAATACATTTTTTAATTGTTGTAATAATATAATGAAGTTTACTATAGTTAAAAATTATATTTTAATATTTCTATAGGAGCAATTAATATTTTTTAGGCTTATAAAGCTTCTAGCTCTTTTATTAACGACCAGAGAACTAAAATTTTTATAATGAAAAAAAACAAACTTTGAGTCAATTTAAATATAAAGACTTTTTTTATGTCCCAGTGAATTAGATTAATACTAAAAGTGTTGTTATATATTGACGAAAAAAAAAAACAAAAATTTCTGCGTATATTAATTTTTCATACTTGTATCCATTGTTTAGTTAACAGTAATTGTGAATTTGTCAATTTTATGATCAAAAGCTAGTCAACATTTTTTTTTCTTTTTAACTAATTTTTTGTTTTTTTTTAATCATTTCATATATTTATGTTCCGATTAATTATATATTATACATTAAAATAATCAATGCAACAATAAATGATTATACTCTGTGCAAGTGAATTAATTACATATATAAATATATATTAATTATTTCACTAGAATAAGATAAATTTCACCGGATAGGCTTCATGTACTGAAATAAAAAACGAATAATGGGATTAAACAATAAATGAAATGGATTGTAATTGTAATGAGCCAATAAAATATAAAGACTGTTCCTGTGCTTGATATTGAAGAGCAGGAATTTCGTTTCAGTGTAATAATTTATCAGTAAATGAATCACATTATCTTATCTATTATAAAGGCAGGACCTAAAGTAACATTAAAAGAAAAAAATTTAAGTGCAAGTCAAGTTTTTATTTGTCAATTTATTAGGAAATTGATAATTTAAAATCTTATGGTGTACCGAGTCTTAGAGAGCATGGGAGTCAAGGGTCATCGACTTGAAAAAAAAGAAGATAACGTTATTTGATTTAAAAATGAAATCACGCATTGTAATGCCTGTTGTTAATTCTTTTTTTTTGTTCTTCACTACCACCGTAATCTCACTGCTATTAGTTAATTAATTGATTAATAATTAATAACAATATAGTAATAATCACACATCACGAAAACCACCACAAACGTATTCGACATCCTGGTGCGACTTGGAGTTCACTCTTAGCTCGTTATTAAATAATCATATTATATTTAAAGAATGTAACACTTAAATTTATATTATATTAGAGGAGTCTGTATTTATTTTATATAAATATATATCTATATCTATATAAATATATACACAGAAAAAAATGATTTCTTGACGCAATAAATATTTTATGTGAATGTAGCAGATATGAGAAAATTTATAAATTTTAAATAAATAAATTAATTAATTAAAATGTCGAAATTGAAGAAAATGCGCATACTAGTTTTTCAATTATCTAAATACGCATTTTTTAATTTTTATTTTTTTTATTCTTATATTTAGAAAATTACCAATTGTCGGCTACATTTACACTCATAATATTTTATGATAGTAAAGTAAGCAGTCATCTGACAATTTTTAAAACTTTGAAATGATAATTTAAAATTTTTATAAAATAAAAATAAAAAAATGCATGTTTAGAAAATTCAAAATTCAGTACATGCATTTTTTTTAATTTTATTGTTTTAATTATTTAATTTTTTTTATATGTAATTAAAAAATTGTCGTATGTCTGTTACATTGGCACTCATTAATATTTTTCAATATTAAACGACATTGAATTCAGCGATTAATTATAAAAAAAAAAATATTTCAAACAATTGCACCTATAGTTTTTTAAATTTTCTACATGTGCATATTTTTAGATTTTTTATTTTTTGTAATTAAATAGTCAAAAAAAAATTCAAAAATCCTTAATTCTCTGCTAACTTCAGAATCATTTTATTAAATAGAAACAAAAATTTTCTTAGAACTAGAAAAAATTTCTGGACGCAATAAATTTTTTTTTGCCTCAAGATAATTTTTTCTCGCCCCAAGAAAATTTTTGTTTCAAATTTATAATTTTAAAAATTTCGTAGGACAATTGAAAATTTTCTTGGGGAGAATGAAAATATTTTGCGTCAAGAAATCCTTTTTTTCGTGTGTATATATAAAATTTAGAAATGGAATAAAACAATGTATCACGTGTTCTCGCGTTTAAGACTGGCGAATAGGGTTGTGTGTACTTAGGTAAAAGGCTGAGAGTTAAGAAAAAAAAATGAAAACGAAAAAAAAATTAATAAATAACATTAAAAATAGAAAAAAAAAAATTATTATTATTAAATAATTGAAAGTCAAATTTCGTGGTAATGTTGCTTTAGATGAAAATTTTTTTGAGGCGGTGGTTAATTGTTAATTAAGTGAAAAAAAAGTAATAATATTAACAATACAGACTTGCTAGATTTTTTTTTTTTTAGTAATGTATGCGTATTTTAATTTATCTATGAGACACCCAGATTAAAAAAAAAATAATAAATTAGCCAAACACTCGCTGCATGATTTTTGAAGTGCTTGTGTGCGTGTGTGTGTGTGGTGATAATTTGTTCATTTGTTCATTGTAAAATGGATAAAAGAATATTTTATTATAATTAATACGAGAGTTTGGCAAATGGTGTCTTTAAAACCCAGATAGCAAGCGATAAAATTCATTTTTAATTTTTAATAAATGATTATAAATAATCCTCAATGGATAATGATCTCTCTTTTTTTTTTTTTTAATAGATTTAATATTGTGTCCATAATTTTATTTTACAATTTTTTTTATTCGAAAAGCGAGCTCCTCTGATAAAAAAAAAGTGTTTGCTAGCTGGGATTTATTATATTAGTTATGTAAGCCAGACAATTTGTAAAAACGCAATTTTTGTACTGTTATGAATTTATTGATAACAATAATATTAATTATAATAATTATAATATTAATAATAATAATAGTAATTGATAGACGAAAGTACACTAATGTTGCAGTGTGAAAACAAAAACCACTTTTCAATAAAAAAATTTTTCATACGCAATTAAAAATATAAATTGTTGTTTGTCTATTTATTTATTTATTAATGTCACGCTTGATCCCATGCATTTGTACCTTTTTTCGGTAAAACAATTTTTGTTTTAAATTAAATTTTACAATATTAATTAACATTATTTCTAAGCTATAATTATTAATAAGTGATTGATACAAAAATTTTAGTTCTTATTCTAACATACACGGAGAAATTATTCTTGTTCAAAATGCTATGGTGTCATAGTAATACCGGGCCGTGTTGGGTTGATGGCAATCAAAAGGGCTCATTAAGGCTGGGTCGCACCTAACTAAATCTCGAATTTAAGAATTCTAATTATTTATTAAATAATTATCATAACATCGATTTTCTTAGTTTCCGGCTAAAAGCCGAAGACGAACTTCCTCGGAAGATTTTCATCATCCGAGTCCCATAAATATTCAAAAAGTAATTAGAATTCTTAAATTCGAGATTTCGTTAGGTACGGCCAAGCCTTAAGACTTAGGTCTGATTAAAGTTTGAAATAATTTTTAGTTTACGAGTTATACGGAAAATAAAAAATTAAAAAAATTTTTTTTTGTTGTATTACTCATGAATTACTTGCCCGATTCGCCTCAAAATTTAACCAGTTTTAAGCCTCGATTAATTCTTTTAATTGCATCCAAGTACGTTTAAATCTGTTGATTTGTTACAAATATATCATATGACAATAATTTATTTATTTTTTTTGGTTCAACAACAAAATAATCATTTTTTAATCTTTAAGAACTTAAAAATTTTCAAATAATAACGTCTTCAAGCTTTCTGAGCTCAAAAACATTGGAAAGTTTTAGGGTTTGCTCACAGGGTTAAGGGGTTACATGGGTTTCATGGGTTCAAAAAATCGGTTTTTTTTTTTTTGGCTCATCAATTTCTACAACATCTCAAGAATATTGTTCTAAATTTTCAAGTCGATCCGAATAATAGTTTTGGAGATACAACCTTTGGAAGGTGTGCGCTCCAAGTCAGGTATAGAAGGGTCAGCGCGCCTCAGGTATAGTGAGCAGCTGCTCTCAACTCTCTCATCGTTTGTGCGGTGTTCTAACATTATTGACGATGAAGATGAAGATCAATTGTGTAATCGTAAAGTACAATTTAAGCAATGTTCGAAATTTGGTCTGGGATATAAAATCGTAGTAGAATGTGAACGATGTGATCCAAAATATATTTTATCTTGTCGAAAAATCGGAAGAATGTATGAATTAAATCGCCGGTTCATTTTTGTTATGAGAATATTGGGCTTAGGACTCGCCGGATGCAAGAAATTCTGCGGTTTGATGGACATAAGCAGTTCATTTTTAAACCAGTCTACATACGATTTTTATATTGATAAAATACATGAGTGTATTGAGACAGTTACTCAGACTCTATTCTCATCTGCTGCTGAAGAAGAAAAACAATTTACAAATATTGAAAACGATTTACAAGATACGACAGATGTGAGTGTTTCCGGTGACTTTACCTGGAAGAAACGTGGTTTCTCATCACTATATGGTGTGAGTTCACTAATCGGATATTATTCGGGAAAAGTGTTGGATGTGATGGTGAAATCTTCTTATTGTAAGTTATGTGAAAGCTGGAAAAAAAATTAGATACTGCAGAATATGAAGAATGGGAAGAAGAACACATTGAAACAAATCAATGCACCGCCAATCACACTGGAGCATCAGGAAACATGGAAGTCTCATCGATTATTGAAATGTTTAAACGCTCGATTGTCAAATATGGACTGAGGTTCGTAAATTATATAGGAGATGGGGACTCAAAAACCTACTCTGGTCTTCTCAAAGCCCAACCTTACGGTGACGATTTTGTTATCACTAAAAAAGAATGCGTTGGACACGTGCAAAAAAGAATGGGTACCCGTTTGCGTGAGTTAGTGAAGAAAACAACTGAGGAAAAAATAGTAAAAGGTAAAAAAACACAAAAAAAAATTCTTTCAGGCAAAGGTAAACTGACCAGTAAACTAATAGACAAATTAACTGTGTACTATGGTTTGGCGATAAGGAGAAACTGTGAATCAGTAGAAAAAATGAAAGAGGCTATATGGACTACCTATTATCACTATAGCTCTACAGATACAAAACCTCAGCACGATAACTGCCCAAAAGGTCCAGATTCTTGATGCGCTTGGCAACGAGCATCAGCTACAAATACTCTTTCATCATTTAAACATGAGTATACTCCATTACCAGATGAAGTTTTGATTGCTATGAAACCATTATATGATGATCTCAGTAAGGATGAGCTTCTCGAACGGTGTGTTGGTGGTTTCACACAAAATAACAACGAGAGCTTCAACCAGTTGATCTGGAAAATTACTCCAAAAATACTTCCTGCTGGTTCAAAGATTGTTAATATTGCGGCATTGGTCGCTGCTTGTATCTTCAATGAAGGAACATCAGCTTTATTATTGATTATGCACGGTATGGATTTAAAATTAGGCCGAAACTCCCACGAATATGCCCGAATTTCGGATGAAAACCGTGTGTGCGCAGCCGAAAAAAAATCTGCGAGCGAGACTCGCGAAGCCAGAATCCGTCATCGACAGGAACAAAAGGATGCCCTGGACATTGCAACTGCTGCAGGATCTTTACTTTATGGCCCAGGAATCGACGATTCACTGTAAGTTACAAAAAACATTTTTTTTTCCACTTTTATTGTTACTCAAAACTTTAAACGCGTTTTTCTCGGAACCGTGTTTTCAAAGTCGGTTGTCAAATGTTCTCGGAAACTACTCAACCGATCTTGATGAAATTTTACACAGGTGTTCGAGATACAATTTACTCGTGCTTGGACGAAGGATTTTTTTTTTTTCAATTACAACTATTTAAAAAAAAACAAAATGTCAAGCAAATTTGACCGAAATTTTCATTTTTTTGGAAAAATGTCTGCTAAAATTCCAATTTTTACTTTTTTTTTCTTTCCTTCGTTCAAGCACGAGTTTATGGTCTTAACTAAAACACTTATCTTTGTTTTTTCATTTTAGATGATTTTGTCAGGAGTTATGCTGACAACGCGGACGCACCTTTTTTCCGAGGGGTCACCGGAAATGACGTCACAATGGAGGAGTTTTAATTTTTTTTTTTTGAAAATTTCAGAAATTATTCTTTAAATATGTATTTATAAGACAGAAAAAAGTTTGAATTAAATAAATAATTTTTTACATAGAAAAAAAAAAATTGAAAATAGGCCTTTTTTTACCCGACGAAACCCATGTAACCCCTTAATCATTTTCCAGATTTTTTTTTTTTTTTTTTACACGGGTTGGATGATAATCAGGGTACGGAAGTTGGTGCTCAACAATAAGAATAAAAGAAAAGAATTCGCGCAAGTTACCCTGTAAAGAAATGACGTTCGTGAGGAAATTCACGTGAATTAAATTGAAAGATATATTCGAATATCGAATGTCATAAAAGAACGTTGAAATTGAGGCAGTGAAAAAATATGTCAATAAGACCATCAGCAAGACGATGGTCTTGCTGTCAAATTCTTTCCTTTTATTCTCATTGTTGAGCATAAAAAGATAATATTTGTGCTTCAAGTGTCTAGTTTTCAGATCTAGTCTTTGAAATTTTTTATCATGTAGTCATTCGGGGTAACCGTGCGCAGTCGATAAGTGTACGCACCCCCTTTATCTCCAAAGGGGGGCAGAGGGGTCGTGATATGCGCAGCCCAGTTGATTGTATAGTTATGTGGGGCAACTGTGCGCACACTTACCCACAGCGTACACTTGCCCCACATGACTCTATAAGCGAGGAAATAGTTTACGCAAGAGAAAGCGAGATTAAATTATCTTTCATTTTGTGTTTAAATATATCAAGAATCAAATGCTACAGAAATAACTTTTGTCATTGCGGCAAAGATTTTCAAACTGTATTACAGATAGTAACAAAGGTAAATTATTTTTTTTTATGTCAGTAATTTATTCAACTTTATTGTCCAGCATAACTTTGAGGTTATGTTGGTTGCGATTAAGTTATACTAGGGTTTACTAGGGGTGTACGAATCGAATCGACTATTTCTATTCGATTCTAATCGCATTATTCGGAACTTAGCAAATTATTCATGGTACTGAAATTAGTTGACGTATACTAATTTTTGGATTTTTTTTAAAACGATAAATTAACAAAAAAAAAAATTTTAGCAAATTGCACATACAGTTTTTCTATTTTTCTACATGTGAATATTTTTAGTTTTTTTTTTTTTTTGGTAAAATTAAATTGTTAAAAAAAAAATTCAAAAATTGTTAATTGTCTGCTAACTTCAGGGCCAAAATTATTCGTAAATTTTAAAATGATCCGAAAGTTTTTGAATTATTTTTAATTTTTTAAATTATTCGATTTGAATCGAGAAAATTCTGGTCAGCGTTTAAATATTCAATTTTTATTTAATGGAAAGCTTAGTTTTTAAAGTAACCGAAAATTATTTTTTTGTATATTTGTTTCTAAACTCGATTTATTTCTGACAAGAATTTCAATTATTTTAAAAATTATTACAATTTTAAATCGTTCAGAAAATAATTTTCGAATTATTCGTAAATTTTTGAATAATTCAAAAGTTTACGAACTATTAGATCGCACATCTCTATTATATACGTATTTATAAAACACACCGGCCTCGGGTAAGTGTGCGCGCGTATACTTACCCACGTTGTTTTACAGAAAAGACCGAGGAATTTTCCTAAAGAAAAAAATTATTCGATGTTTATTTTATTTCAGGTTTAATTAATAATGCCGCGTAATTATATAAGAAAAAAACCTGAACGTACTCCTGTCACTGAACAACAAATTTCTCTAGCGAAAGATCTGATATCTAATGGAAAAAGTAAGAGAGCTGCTGCAAGTGCAATCGGTATCAGCGAGTCTTCTTTACGAAAACGGCTTAAACTTGACGCAGCTGCTCCTTCATTGGGTAGATGGAAGCCAACTTTTAACGAAGAGCAAGAAGCAGAATTTGTATGCTATTGCAAGCAAATGGAAAATAGATACTGCGGGTTGACTACAGAAAATCTACGACGTATGGCTTATGATTATGCCACAGCTAATCAGATTGAAAACCGCTTCGATTCATTAAGTCAAATGGCGGGCCGAGATTGGGTTGAAAGTTTTTTAAAACGTCATCCAGAATTAACTCTCCGGGAAAAAAAAATCAGGCCTGATCGGACCTGATAATAATAAAATAATAATAATAATCTATATTATTAAGAAAATAAGGAAAATTTTGTTCCCGGCATATCTGTATGATAAAATTGGTTAATGTTATTAAATTTGGTATCGTTAGAAAGGTCTCGACTTGAATTGGTGCCTTTTTATAGTTTAAACTTTATTTTATTGCCAAGTATTGAGATAAATCGATTTATCTATATCATTCAAATTACATTTAAATTACGTGAGAAAAAAGACGATCGTATTTATTTTCTTTAAACAAATTAATATTTTAATTATTCTGTCACTAAATATGACTAAATGTCACTTAATATATAGCTATATTATTTATATCGCGTTACTTATTCCAAAATGACATATTTTTATACTCCCTTTTGGTTGTAGGAAGCTTCTCAAAGCCAAAAGTGCGTACACAGAAAAAAAGGATTCATTGACACACAAAATCTTTACGCGTTTAAAGAAAATGGTAATTGTTTGGAAGTGGGGTCAACAGGTATATCGAAAAGCAAAAATCCAAAACCTGGCAAATGGCTCAGGGACCACGTTTAATCCCAAGCATTTGTCGGCGGATTGAAGTTGTTTTTGCTTAAATAGATGTTATATAAGCTTCGATAAACCTTGGTATATAATTAAGGTATAAATTATGCTTAATTTCGAATTTATCTTTGAGATTTTTCAATTCCGTGCTACACTGCACTATTTGGCATATTTTTCTTTTCATTCTATGTATTGACTCTTAAGTCAACCACCAAAACTTAAGGTATATGCCTATTTGCCATAATGTTTGTAGTTTCGTCCTAAGTACGTTAACGGACTCGTCAGTAAGGCTATGTTAACGCACTCTTGCCTTAGACTACATCTCTTACTAGTACGGGCCGGCGTAAAACAGTGTTGTGGGTTTCTGCCAGACACTATACCAGCAAGGGAAGGCAGATACCATCCAAACTACTTGCAACAAAATGTTATGTGAGCTGTTGTACACATTAAAATACTGAAATAACAAAAATATGCTGATTTTCACTATTACAAGAGTTCAAAAATTATTTGTAACTCTTAGATCGACCTTTCTATCACCACCGTCCATCTTACGGTATTATATAAAATTACTTATATTTATTAGAAAAATATATTTTTGAAAATTCACATGATTTTGTGTTATTTTTGACATTTTTTCACACTTCAATTGCAAGGTTCAGATAGATCTGGTGTTAGAGACATAAACTCATGCAGAAAATTTAATCCGCCGTGTAGCTGAACACGTGGAAAAAGTTTAATTATGGATCTTTAAGGTGCAAGCACTTGGAATTCTGAAAAATGTGGTTGACCCTGATTCCAAACTAATACCAAGAAAATTTTTACTCACCCCAAGAAATTTTTTGCATTGTGAATTGAAAACAAAAATTTATTTAGAACTAGAAAAAATTACTTAGCGCAAAAAATTATTTCTTGCCCAAAAAAATATTTTCTCGCCCAAGAAAGTTTTTGTATTCATTATTCATAATACATAAAATTTCTTGGTGCAAGTAAAAATTTTTTGCGGCAAAAATCCTTTTTTTCTGCGTATTTTATAAATTTAGTAGTGATATTTGGGCAGTCACGTAGTGACTGCAGGTTACTCGTAATAATAATAATAATAATAATAATAATAATAATAATAATAATAATAATAATAATAATAATAATAATAATAATAATAATAATAATAATAATAATAATAATAATAATAATAACCATCATATTATCAATGTTTCTCTAAATAATTTTTATTTTAATTAAATTTGATAATAATCAAACTGTGATAGTTTTTTTTTCTTCATATAATATTTTCAAAAGATTTATTGTGCACAATTATCAACGGTGACTGACATCTATCAAATAGTAATACATAATTTATTAATGATAGTATATAAATAATTATGCCGTTTTCTTAATTGATTCATTTTTATTTAGTTTATTTTGTAAGTATGAATGTAGCTAACAATTAGCAATATTTTAAATTTTTGAATAAATAAAATTTAAGTAGAACTAAAATTAAAAAATTGCATTTTTAAATATTTAAAAAATTAGTATGCGCATTTTTTTAAATTTCATTATTCTAATTGATTAATTCGTTTATTTAAAATTTATAAATTGTCTCATGTCTGCTACATTCACACTCATTTTATTTCAGCCTTCTAATTAAGTATATGACTTGTTCGCTTTTTCATTTCGAACATTTAATTTAATAACTAATTATTAAAAGATAATGTGATAAATTTAAATTTTTACAATACAAATATTGAATATATTAATAAATTTTTAAATTCACAACATAATAATAATAATTATCAATATATATCAAATACTCAGGCGATGTAATTTAAAATAAAATAAATTTGTCTTGCAAATACTTAATAAAAATATTTTATATTATCATTATTTTATTATATTATAATTATTTAAAAGACGTTTATTTTAAATATGACATGTAATTGCTGTTTAAACAGCTAATATTATTGATTGATAAATAGTCTGACATTTAATTGCATATTCTAGTAATTTTGTGTCTAACAAAAAAAAATTATTAAACAATAAAAGTTTCTGCGTTATAAACGCTTATTCAATAAGTAAATATATAGATATATATGTACACAATTGATATATTTACACTACCACGAAACCCATACCAGTTGATAAATTAACATTAATCGAATTTTCTTTGGTCTCACGTATTACAAGTCAAATTATTAATCAGCTTGAGTACATCAACATTTACCATTTACATTTTACGTCTTTACAATATTAATAATAATAATAATAATTATCTACAATTAATAAAGAATCTAATGACTAAAATTTAATTACTACATGCTGCTATCTTTCTTTACTTTATCTACAAACTAGACATTTATGGCAAATAAAAAAAAAAAAATTCAAATTTTTTTTTCATTACGTCTTTTTTGTAGTTATATAAATAATTTCTAATAATACTTTTTTTACGCAATACATCTATAGATTTATATATTAATTAAAATTATTTTTTGTTCATTTAACGGCCAATATTTTCATATATTTTCTTAATTTATATTTATTTAAAAGCCAACTTCTTTGAATTATTTTTCTTTTCTTTTCTCAACTTTTTTTTTTTGGTAATTTTTTATTTTTCATTCCAAAAATATTTATCGAACTAATTATTATATTTTATTTATTTATTTAAATAGAAATGAAGATAATTATGTGCATATATATTTATATATTTTTTTATCATTGATTAATAAGTTAAATAATTAAAATTATAGATATATATAGATCATATATTTATGTATATCACATTTAATATAACTCTGAACTCTGAATCAGAGTAGAGAGAAAAAAAATTGATAAAAGCAGATAATTGTTATGTATTAAAAAAAAAAAAAAAAAAAAAAAAAGGACCAAGTGATTGAATTTACAAGTATTTAACATGCAGCTGACACTTAATTATCTTCATTTCCTGACTAATAGTCTTGATGTTAGTCTTGCAGCATATGCACAAAACTAATAGGAAACATCCCACGCCTTTCGGGCGCTCTCTCCAGGGCACCTTCCATCCAATTATCATCGTCGGTTTGCTCGTTGGTGACGATGATAACTTCGCCCTCACGAAATGACAGTTCATCTTCGTTATCAGCATCGCAATCATAAAGCGCTCGGCATCGACGCAATCCATTTAAACTTGATGTCATTGGCTGTTCAAAATATAAATAAAATTTGAATATTATTATCATTAATCAAAAAACTTGTTTACATTTAATTTAATTTTTTTTTTTTTTAGCATTAAAATTTTGTTCTACAGACACTTGTGACAATTATTGTGACAACCTTGCGATAATTATACAGTTTAATGCTGCATTTTATTTTATTTAAAACAACAAACTCATGCTTATTATGTAGAAATTTTTTTGTAGCAAAAGTCATTAATTTTTGTATTAATTATTTAATTTCACAGATCTACTTATCTATGATTCTAAAACATGTTCTTTTTTTTATTTTTTTTTAATTTTATTTACTCACTTGTAGATTAAATTTATATTTAATCAATTACTGACATATAGGTTTATTAAAAAATATGAGTGAATATTTTTAAGATGCTTTTTTTATGATATAAGTATTTAGTTTATCACTGATTAGATGGATATATTTTACTTGATAATTGATACGTAAAATGATATTTTAAAAAATTATATAATTAAATACCTGCAATTAAATAACATTATAATTACTAACTTTTTTATCAATTCATGAATGAGTAAAAATAATTAAAAAAAAAAATTTAAAAGAACATGTTTAAAAAAAAATTTGTAGAATTGCGAAATTATTTAATTAAAATCTTTTTAGAAAAATTAACTAAAAAATAAAAATTAAAAATCAATTTTTAAATTTTTATTCTTAAACTGAAAAAAAAACAGCTTAAAAATTTAATCATTAATTTATTTAATAGTTTTTAAACTTTGTTTTTTATGACATGAAGTATTTAATAAGTTATTGAGTAGTGATTATAGTAATTAAGATTATTTGAGTATAAAAAAAAATGAAATATGATTATAATATTTCTGAAAATGCAGATGAATGAGTGATTGATTACACATAGATGCAATTCACAAATGGCCATGCGGATAGGGTGCCGTGCAAAATGTTTACCAGATTCAAATTGGGGAGCAAAGATGAGGGCTCCTCGGCGTAGCTTTCAAGTCTGGATCGGTCCCTTCGCTGTACCAACAATGGTTAATAACAAACCATAAACCCACTATAATATACATATGAGATCTCCAAATAAAAAGCATGCTGCCTTTATAAACATAATTTCCAATATTTCCCTCATTTCTTCCTCAAATCACTTAATAATCAAATTTATTTTAATTATTCTCAGCACAATTTATATATTTTAAATAATTTAAGCGATCAATTTTTTTTTTCTACATAAAATTAATCTTTGGGTAACGATATGATTTATGAAATGATAATGATCGATGACAAATATTTCTACTATAAATTTATAAATAATGATGATGTTATTCATGTTAATAATAAAATATGATTATTTAATTCAATTATTATGAAAAATGACTTCAATTTTTGAATTATGGTTTATTTTATTAGTATGAAATGTTAAAAGTGCTCAAGCATAGTAAATTGTGGTTAATTGTTATTTATAGATAATTAAAATTAAATAAATTAACGCAATAAAAAAAACTACGTGGCGTTTGTTAGTTAATGATTTTACTTTACGTTCTACAGGTAATAAAAAAAAAAAAAAGAAATATGAAATGAAATGAAAAGATAAAAAAAACAATGAGTTTTAAGTATTAGGTTTTATCCCAGCCACCTTTATAAATTAATATTTAAATAAAAATAATAATAATAACTTAAAAACAAATTAAGGGAAATCTAAGACGACCTTCCACATTTTTAATTTAACCAATGGACGAGCTGCAATAACTTTATTAAAATTTTATTAATTAATAAAAAAAAAAAATCGAGCATTGATTAAAAAATAGACGACGTAATTACAATTTTGCCAGAATATTGATTTAAAAAAAAATTACAGTTGTTTTAAGTCGCTTGTTTAATAAAATTTTTTAAATAAATTTCAATAAAATCTTAATGCTAAGATTATAATTTAAAATTTTTAATATTATAAGTTAAAATTTAATTGGAAATTTTAGTAAAACAGAGAAGGTAAGACTCATTACCCGGTTACTTTTAATTCGAGTCAAATTAAACCACTCAATATAAATCTGTAAATGAAATGAAAAATTATATTTTTTTGGTATTAGTTTGGAATCAGGGTCAACCACATTTTTCAGAATTCCAAGTGCTTACACCTTAAAGATCCATAATTAAACTTTTTCCACGTGTTCAGCTACACGGCGGATTAAATTTTCTGTATGAGTTTATGTCTCTAACACCAGATATCTATCTGAACCTTGCAATTGAAATGTGAAAAAATGTCAAAAATAACACAAAATCATGTGAATTTTCAAAAATATATTTTTCTAATAAATATAAGTAATTTTATATAATACCGTAAGATGGACGGTGGTGATAGAAAGGTCGATCTAAGAGTTACAAATAATTTTTGAACTCTTGTAATAGTGAAAATCAGCATATTTTTGTTATTTCAGTATTTTAATGTGTACAACAGCTCACATAACATTTTGTTGCAAGTAGTTTGGATGGTATCTGCCTTCCCTTGCTGGTATAGTGTCTGGCAGAAACCCACAACACTGTTTTACGCCGGCCCGTACTAGTAAGAGATGTAGTTTAAGGCAAGAGTGCGTTAACATACTTAGGACGAAACTACAAATATTATGGCAAATAGGCATATACCTTAAGTTTTGGTGGTTGACTTAAGAGTCAATACATAGAATGAAAAGAAAAATATGTCAAATAGTGCAGTGTAGCACGGAATTGAAAAATCTCAAAGATAAATTCGAAATTAAGCATAATTTATACCTTAATTATATACCAAGGTTTATCAAAGCTAATATAACATCTATTTAAGCAAAAACAACTTCAATCCGCCGACAAATGCTTGGGATTAAACGTGGTCCCTAAGCCATTTGCCAGGTTTTGGATTTTTGCTTTTCGATATACCTGTTGACCCCACTTCCAAACAATTACCATTTTTTTTTATAGATATTTTTTTTAGTTTTAAATTTTATAATATAATTTTAATTTTAAGAATAATGTTGATAATTAATTTTTTAAATAAGATCATTGAGTGTACCCATGGTCGCTCACTAAAAGTTGTGATGTACCATTAATCAATTAATACATGGCCCTATACTCGCTCAAAGACAATATCAATTACATAACATCTAGTTATAACAATTATTAAATAACTGAAGGTAATCTAAATTTAATCTGACGAAGGAACTTTCAAGTAAAAAATGTCAGACTGCACGCGATTTTAAAAACAGTCACTTAGTTTAAATAGATAATAAATTATAAAATACTTTGATACGTCATATTCTAATATACATTCGGATCTCGTTATAAGACTATATTGCTGTCTTTTTTATAAATCAGGTATCGGGATAGTTTGAGAGAGAAACTAATAGTCTTATAACGAGGTCCTACTGTATTTAGATTTACAAATAATTATTTATTAATGATAACGTTTCTACTTGGAAGTGTTTCCTATAAAAATTATAAAAACGCATTAATCAGTTAAAGACCGACTAACTAACTGGTACTGATCGGGTTTAGGAGCTTCACCTTAATTTTAAACTGTGATAAATTTTTATTTCAAATCTATATCTTAGCGAAATTATAACTGTGATGTCCTTTTTTTAATAATTGCTCTTTTTTTTTCTTTTTTTCAATTGATTAATAAAATTTTCGTACAGTTCTGACAGTTGATAATCATTGGAAATTTTAAAAGTTGGGGATACTGTCTAAGATTGCCTTTTAAAAAAGGAAAAAAAAAAAAACTATCTAAAGCTTACCTTCCGGGGTGGAGGTACAGGATTACCTATTCCATGCTCAGAACACATTGAACTAAGGGATTCACTGCTACGACCATTACTTAATCTTGCAGAGCTACCGGCGGAAGGTGCAGGTGGTGGTGGATTCCTTGGTCTTTGTAACGTCGATGAATTTGATTTATCCATGGCTGTAAAAAAAAAAATAGTGTAATATTAATCATAAAAAAATCTCTGAAACTGAAGTAATAATAAATATGTGGAGTAAAAAAATAGTGGTAATACATAATATGAAATATAAAAGAAGAAAACAAAGTGTAAGAGTAAAGTACATACTGTGGCTAGCTGATGAATCACCGCTGGGTGATCTTTTGTGATGCAGACTATTCAGAGTATTCAATGAATGTGGCAGACTATGCAATGTGTTGCCCGCAAGAATGGGCTCGCTGGTGGTTCTACTGTGCGAGGAGCACGCTAAAGTTGCTGATGACGGTAAAGTTCCATAATGAGCTGTCAGCATTGTCCCGCCGTTTCCAGGTGGTGGAGGTGGTGCTACTCGTTTCTTTAGCGACCCATGAATATTCACCAGACTGTACTCTGGTGGTCCCATTGGACTGGGAACTGTTAATAATTTTAAATAAAAATTAGTTATTTGATAATTTATTTAAGAGCATTCTCAGACAGTGTCGCCAATTTTTTAAAAATATGCTAATAACTTTCAACTGTCATAAGTGCATTAAAGTTTTAATAACTAATTTTAAAAAAATTTAAACCTTAATTTGAAAAAGGACACCGTAGTTGTAATTTCGCCGAGATATAATTTTAAAAAAATTACTTACAGCTGTTATCAATTAGGAGTTAAACAAAATTTTTTGAATAAATTTTATCCTACAAAATTTGAAAATTCTAATTATAAAATTGATGTGAAGATTTTACTGAAATTTATTTTCTAAATGTCGTTTAACTCCCAACTGTAACTAATTTTTTTTTTAATCTATACCTCAGCGAAATTGTCCTTTTTCAATTAATGCTTTAATGTTTTTTTTTAATTAATTGATAAAATTTTGATATTCTTATGGCAGTCATTGAAAATTTTTAAAAAGTTTCCAAGAAAACTTTTTTTTAAATTCTCATTTACTCTACGAGTGCAACAAAAATAGTCTCATTTATTTTTTCTGAATGTAAGAAAAAGGTCCGGTGGCGTTTCCCCTTAAAAACATAATTTATATTAAATAAACTAACCTACGACTGGTTTCCTTGACTGTGGAGGTGGTGGTGGAGGCATTTGCTGTCTACTTGTCATAGAATTTGGCGATGAGCCACTTTGCAGACTGTCACAAGTGCTGCTTCTACTTCGAAGTGTTATCGGTGAATCTCCTGGACCAGATCCACCGCCACCGGCATAAGAAGGTGGCCTACTACGTGACTTTTTTTCAGGTGTTAAACATCCATTCTAAAAATACAAATTTTTAATTTTTATATAATCTATTTTGCTTTAAAAATAATTAAAACCTAAAGTATATTTCAACATACTCGATCTTCAATTATTGTTTCATCATCTGAAAAGTCAGTTGATCCCTCATCGTGTGATAAATTCCAGTCAATATTGACGTTATCAAACAACGTTTTTTGTCGTTGCAATGCATGGCTTAGCTACAATAACAAATAAAAAAAAAACATATTTATAGACTTTGGTGTGCTATAGAAAATCAATATTAATTATTAAAGAAAGTTTCAATAAAAAAAATTTTTTTTTTTATTTCTTTTGTCAGAATTTATTTTTAATGAATTACCAATTCTTTACAAGTTGGATGACCCATTTCCTGGGCAATATCCAACGGAGTCTTTTCTTGTTTGTTTCGTAGAGTTGGATCTGCGCCAGCGCGTAACAACAATTTCATAGCTTCCGCTCGATCATGCCTTGCAGAAAGATGTAGTGCCGTTTCACCCTCACTTGTAACCTTGTCTATATTACCCGTCGGCATATTTTGAATTAAAAAATCAACTATGTGAAGGCAATTACCCCCTATTTCACGTAAAATTGATAAATGCAATGCCGTCTCTCCAATATCCTGAATTATTATCAAATAAAAAAATAACATTTATATTTTTAATAATACGATAGCAATTTTAACAATCAATAATTTTAATTACTTACTGAAGTAGGTAATGGAGCTGCCAGGTCAACCTTTTCACCATAAACTTGTAGTAAATGCTGGAGATCTTTATTGTTAACAGCATGCTCAAGATCAGACAATAGATCTCGTTCATCTTCACAAGTCCTCAATACGTATTTTTTATCGACATATTTAGCTCTTATGAATTCATATCTCTCCTCCCTATACATATAATACAATACAATAATATATACATATGTATATAGATTTATTAAAAGTAGTAAAACTATTTGTACTATTACTAACATTGTGGACGTTGGAGTTGGCTTGTGATGATGATTTAAAGTTGCCTCCATAACTTCATTGAATGCTTGGTTGGTCATAAAACGTGCAAGTAACAATTGTGATGTACCAACATTGTCTAAAGTTAACGATTGTATCCTCGATATATGTACACCCAGATCACGATGAATGCCGCTACACTCAATACATACTATTATACCAAAGTTTGTTGACAGCCACGTTGCATCTATACAATTAGACAGTTCATTAATATTAGACTGATTCAAAAGTCCGGCTTTTTTTTCTCGAAACCTCCTATTAAATAGTTGCAGAGGTGAAATAAAATGCATGTTAAAACATGAGTTTTTAATATTAATATTAAGCAATTTTTGATTTCCCATTTAAATAACATGGGGAAAAAAAAATTTCAAGTTTGGAATTTTATACCGCAGCAATTGCTCATTGTACAGATCTCAGGATATATTTTTAAAAGGAATTGAACGCTCTACAAAAAAGTCTCTTATAATTTTTTGATAAATTCATCTGTTCAAAAGTTATTGGAACTTGAAGTCAAATTCTTAAGTAAATTTCAAGATTTTTTTACTTTTCTGGCAAAACTATCAGATTTATCACAAAATGTCATAGGACTTTTTTTGTAGACAATTTTATTCCTTACAAATTATCTCTGATTAAGTTTTTTAACATTCCGCATTGTTTTATAGTTATTTTCATTTTAATACCAAGCTCTTGAAATCGATCAGAACACTATTTTTGAAGAGTTCCGTAAGAGCTCCAGTAACTTTTGAACAGATGAATTTATAAAAAAGTAATAAGAGACTTCTCTTGTAGAGCGTTTAACTCCCTGTGAAATTATATCCTGAGCTCATATGTACAATGAACCATTGCTGAGATATAAAATTCCAAACTTGAAATTTTTTTTCTCATGTTATTTAAATAGGAAATAGAAAATTGCGATGAGCGACTTCTAAATGTTAATAGTAAGAGCTCATCTTTTAACAGGCATATATACATATATATATATATATATATATATATATATATATATATATATGTATAAAATAATTTAAAAATTTGAATAAAATAAATTACCATTTTGTGATGAACAATCACAACATTTATCGTTGCCATCTAATCTTAGAACACATCGTATAATAGCTTGCTGAAGTTCAACAAGACTAGGATTACCCTGACCAGCTTCAGCTTTCCCACTAGCATCAAAAGCTTTTAATAAAGCTCGTTCTTTACAATTAACAAGTACTGACATCCATGCACGTTGATCAGCTTCATCTTCTGCTTGAAAATGATACGTTCTACTGTCTAATAAAAATAGAATTTTATTAATTATTAATTAAATTAATTAGTTGTCCGCAGCGTTACCGCAAAAAAATTCAAATGAAACTTACAGCTAATGAGATCAAAACCGCGCTTATCATCGGGTACCAATTTAATCTGGCATGTTAATAAATTAACTCTTGTAGGTGGTTTATTTTCATCGGCATGACAAATATCAAGATAACCTTCAGCTTGAACAGCGCAACGACGTTTTTGCCAAACACGTCGCATTTTACCCTCACTTTTTTTTAACAGATGGCCGGAACGAGTGACTCCGTGCTGCTTATCGCCCTGCAGCTGATGAAGCGAATATCCCACGCTGGCGTTTGCATTCAACTGTTAAATTGTTTCACCATACATTCAAATTACTTTAATTTAAATTTATAAACTCATACATAAATTTAAGTATAATAATAATTATTTAAGTATCTAAGTATAATTTAAAAGTACACAGAGTAATAAAATAAATAAAAAACAAACTAACTTCCTTATCACAACCGGAACTCCTCAAGAGACTTCTCAACTCAGTTAAACGTCTTCTTTCTTCATCTTGAGTTTGTCTTATCTTTTGTAACTTGACACTCAAATCCGCAATGTAGGATCCAAAATGTTCAATTGTCTTCAAACCATCTTGAAAATAATTTGTTTGCGCATGATAATATTCAACAAGATGTTGCAGCAACTCAATCCCTTTTTTAGTTTTTATTTCGTTAACTTTTATTAAATATTCACACATCTGTAATTGAAATAAACGTCGCTCTTTTTCCATTTCATCGGCAATTTCCGCTGGTGTTACTTCCGATCTAATAAGACCGGCTTCTTTAGCATGTTGTTTTTTTTCTTTCTCTATTTTAGCATACTTGGCCTCATAATCTTTCCAGGCTTTTTCAAATGGCCTCTTCAGGTCACCCTTGACACCCCGCAGGTCGCCCTTCAGCACTGAATCCAGTGGAAACATTACAATATTATTTATATTCTGCATCTGTAAAATAATTAATTTTTACTATTAATATTAATATATAATATATTTATTTATTTATTATAATGGTGAAAGTTATTATAAAGAAGGAAGAAGAAATTGAAGGTAAGCATGAAGATGAAAGTGATTCAGGATTTAAGGTGGGGTTTTCGCGGATGAGTTGTACCGAGGGGAATATCTTATAAGGAAGGAATCACATCACAGCGTCTTGATGTCTAGTCTTATAAGTTGATGAGACAGGCTATATATATTTATAGACGTTATATATAATCTATATTAATCTATAGACGGTTAGTACTTATTCTCATACTCAAATCTATAACCCTCGATCCTTTGTCTAGCCCTCTCGACAGTACGATGACTCATATCGCTGCTGTATGATGTTAGTAGTTTGCTTGCTTACATAAATGGATAGGAAAGAGAAAGGACCAGATATTAGATAGATATATATGGGTAGAGAGAAAGAGAAGCATTAAAAAAAAGGAAAAGTTGAGGACCACTATGGACATATATGTGTATGGTTTTGTATGGTCTTCCCCTCTAAAGCTAGATGCTCTCGAGCATGATTCCCCCTTGGATGCTTTACTTGCCGAAACGTGTATAGTACTACGATCGACGAGTAAAAGTTGAATGTGCTTCTGATAAAAGTTGTCAGTAAAGAGTATACTTGAAAAAAAAAAAATCAATTATGCTGACAACTTGATTTTATTACTTTTTAAACTTGATAAAAAAATTCATGTTCTATCAAGGGAATATAAAATTTAAAAATAAAACAAATTGATTCAACTTGAGACGATAATTGAATTATTGCACTGAGAAAAAAAATAACTTTTGTAAAAACAATGTTTTTTTGAGTAATAAATCGATATAAATTATTGCATTATTAATTTCATATATAACGCGAATAATAATTTTTTTGAAAGAAGAAAATCAAAATTTATTTATACTACTGCAAAAAAAAAAATCAAAATATCACGAGATTGGAAAGTTTTTCTAGGAACGAAATGAAACGTAAAAAATCTAGGTCTAGACGGCTGCCAAATTTCAAAATACAGTAAAGGACAAATTTTTCAAAATTAATTTTTTATTATTTTTATTTCCAGTGGTCTTGTGAACATGATTCAATTAATATTTAAAAAATTTTATTGTTGTCAGTTTCTATTTTGAAATTGGGCAGCCGTAGATTTCTGAAATGTTTCTCATAAGTACTAGTATGCCAACAGAAAATTGCAGTCACCCCCAATTACCCCACAATTCATCTTACATATATTTTTTAAATTTTCATTGCGCGAAAAACCTTCCGATTCTCAGGTACATAAAATATCTTGAAATAAATTTGGATTTCTTCAATTAAGAAAATTATTTTGAATGAAATATTCAAATTTTTTATAGCATAATTTCTTGTGGCAATAATCTACAATTATGCTAAAATATTTTTTTCTCTCAATGTGCGAGGTGGACAATAAAATATAATATAAAAAAATAAATAAATAAAAATCATGACGCGTGGCAAACGTGTCGAGGATGTTACACAACGCACAGCGACTAATAAGGCAAACACATCGAGACAGGATGAATTTGCACTAGGCGACTAATGAGTAATACCAATGAGCCTGAGGGCCGGCCTTCGAGACTTGTATTGCATTAATTGATCTATCACACAATTTAAACAATCATCAAATTATCAAGCTTCAGAAATGTCATCATAATTTATATTCATTATCATCATCAACTATCAACTCCATAATCCAAAGTTCATAGGCATTGAAGTTAAAATCATAAAGTAAATGTGTAAATAAAATATAATATTATTTACACTTACGAGAGTCTTCATCAGTGCGCTGAGCTCCTTTGTAACAACAGCAAATTTAAAGAAAGCTGCACCAATATCATGCTCTTGTTCCTTAAGTGCAGCATCTCCTAATTTTTCTAAAGCTCGTCCTAAGTACACCTCATTGTCCACGTGCGCTATAAATTAAAAAAATTAATTTTATTATTATTATTGATTTATGATATATAAATAATTGGTAAATGTAGTGCAAGCAAGAGGTCATCGACTACATTTAGTCCTTGTATTTAAAGGCATTGAGCTAGACTAATGTAAGAAATAAGAGGCGCCAGAGAAATCGATTCCGTCTACCATTGCTGACTGCTGGCTTTCTCAATACACTTTGTACCTTGTGTACAATATTCTTGTTGCTATATTAGTACATCACTATTATTATAAAATGTACATAAGCTTTATTAAAGTCGAGAACAGTATGATGAGACTTGGCGCGTGACCCGTGTCAAGTTCTCTCTTTAAGAAAACGCCTATCATAAAGTACTAAGGTTTCCATTCTACTCTCAGTACTAAACCGTCTTCAGTTTCTATTTAACTTTATTTTTTTTTTTTTAGCTTTCTTACCATTTCCGGAGTTGTGAATAGCTTTGATCGCCTTCTTCAGCTTCGTCAAACCCTCACGATCAAAGTCCAGGGTCTGTAATATAAATTCAAAAAAATATAGTAGTAATAATAATAAATTAAATAAATTATTGTTCGGTGATTAATCAACACATATGTAATAGTTTACACAAGGTCATTATAATAAAAATTAAATAAATGCTAATTATTATTAAAAACTCACTGGACGATAAATACATCGCACTGTTCTGTTGTTCATCAATTATTATTTAAAACTGTTATTACATAAATTAGTTTATTAATGAATAATAATAATAATAATAATAATAATAATAATAACAATAGTAGATAATTAGTTAATGTATTAATGAAAGACTTAATGATAGACTGACAGTAGATTTACCGCAGACAAAAGTTCAAAGGCAATCATTGTTTTATTTTAATACTGGCCCGAATCTAAAGCTATTAATTGGCTTACAATCATACTGATCATCAAGGACAAAAAAAACGACTAGTGTATAATAATAAATATAAATATAGTCATACATTTTGTTTATTTTTTTTTTTGCTTACTCAATTGCACTTTAATTTTAATTTTTCTCTTACCCCCATGCATACAGAAGCAGTACATGATTTAATTGCAATCGTTTATCCGTGAGTGTTAATTGGTGAATTACAAGCGGAAGTAATTTCAGGCACGTGGGACAGGTGAATACTTTTACGATAGCATTGCAGTACTGCCCAACCTAACAAATCCAACCCCTCATGAATTTATTCTTTGTATATATTTATATAATTATTATTATCATACAAAACATGTACACTTACATTTTCATTCAATGATGACTTACACGCCTTCATACCAATTTATCCATCTTATTTTTTTAAAATAAAGTAAAAAAATTTTATCGTTTTTAAATCAGAATTCCGGTTTTTCCATACCATCGTTCGTTTATATACTTATTATATACATTACATTAAACACATACATACATAAGACACTGACCTAAGATAAAGAAGAGGAGGAAAGAAAGAGGAAAAAGTTTTTTTTGTTGTTTTCCAATTAATCGGGAGCTTTCGGCATCTTCTGTCTCTTACTCAGCGTAATTGAAAAAAAATTTTTTTTTTAAATCTATAATTTTTTCAGTCTATTTAGCAACAGCCAGTACTAGAACTTTTATCTTCTGCGATGTCGGATGTAAAACCCAATTAATTCCAAGTGATAAATAAATTTTTTTTTTTTTTAAATAAAAATTTTTATTTTTCACTAGCAATTACTGCAAAAAAACATTTAATTGGTATTTTAAGTGACAATTGTAATTAAAATGTTGACAATTAAAAAAATTGAATTGAAAATTTAATGAATAATAATTGTGAGAGAGAAAAGTATAATGAAGTAGACGGAGAAAAAGAAGAAACAGGTGATCCAGGTGTAAACGATGAAGAACGGAAGAAACCGAATAAATCCGAGGCTGTGAATATGAACCCCTGGCACAACAAACCAGCAACAGCACAGTGAGTGGAAGGAATTCCTGGAGCTTCGTCCTTGGTAGGTCGTTTATATTGCAACGGTTACGTGCTGTAATTTACAAAGAACATGCTCACGAGAAATTCACCATCAAGTTGTTGTGTTGTTGTTGTTACTTGTTGTATGTCCGAGTTGCGTCTGTAATGTCTACTTCTTCTTTACGACTTTTTTTTTTTCATTTTATTTATTACTATTTATTTTTACTTGTTTACTGTGTACTCATATCACTAGATATATATATATATATATATATATATATATATATATATATATATATATATATATATATAATATATATATATATATGTTTAACTACATTCTACAGAAGATAAGACTATTGCATACACACCCGGAGAAAAATGGGCTCAGGAAATTTATGAATTTTTATTATGCTGTCTACGAAACTTGAAACAGGAAGTTGAGTCGTCAAAAAATTATTATGCTGCACTACAAAAAATATTATACATTTAAAACTTATTGATAAATTGTAATGAATGTTATTTGTCTAAGTTAAGAATTATAGTAGAAAATAAAAAATTTCCAGAGGCTCACAATAATAATTATAGTACAGAATAATAATTTTTTAACATCTCAATTTCCTGTTGTAAGTTTGGTCCACAGCAGAATAAAAATTAATATATTTTTTACCTCCATTTTTGAATTTTTAGACATCTAGTAATGGTTGGATTTTTTTAAAATGATAAATTATAAAAAAAAAATAATCTTTGAAAAAATTGCACCTATAGTTTTTTTTATTTTCAACAAGTGCATATTTTTAGTTTTTATTTTTTTGTACTTGACTTTTTAAAAAAAAAATCCGAAAATTGTTAATTGTCTGTTAACCAGGATCATAAGTTTGTAGACAATTACCAATTTTTGTATTTTTTTTTCAAAAAGTCAAGTACAAAAAAAAAAAAAAAAAAATATGCACATGTAGAAAATTTTAAAAACTACAAGTGCAATTTTTAAAAAATATTTTTTTTTTATAATTTATCATTTTGAAAAAAATTAAAAAATTAGCAGACGTTGGCTAACTTCCATATCATTGCACATCTCAAAGAGAGTAGAGAATAATAATTTGCTTGTCCTGATGAGTTTCTTTCTACCTTACCGCACCTTCTGATGATGATGACTAACAACATGATAACTAATAAGGGTATTTTGTGCACGGGTAAGTGTAAAAGGGTGTAGATTGTAAAATAATATAATATGTATATAATAATATAAGATTTAATTCGTTTGACCTATTTCGAGGTGAGGGCACTCCCTTCGAGGTAGAAAGATCCACGCCCCCTGACCCCCATAGGACATTGATCCATCGTTTTTTTTTTTCTATGTTATTCATTTTTTTTTAATCATTTCTTTAGATATATAATATACACACGTGCTATTATTATATTTATTTTATCGCGACTGTGCGGTTTATGCTAATAATTTTCTTATATTTTATTTATTATGTTTTATTATTTTTACAATTATTCATTCCGCCTTTTCGCTTCATATCACTTATTCCTATTTTCGTTATATTCATTCTAATGTAATGTTATGTGTAATGTAATGCGTGACATACGTATTATATATAATAATATTACATTGTTTAAGAATAAGCCGTACATATTTTTCATTACGTTAGTCATCAGCTATAAATATATATAAAATCCAGCTTTATGTCGTTTCGCTTTTATATTTAAATATTTTCATCTAAACTCTAAAAAATGAACGGAGTGAACATGGAGTAAATCTGGAGTAAATGCGGAGCGGATGACTATTTATTTAATACTTTCGGAGTGAAATTTACTCCAAAGAAGTTTAATTTAATATTTAAATTCCAAGTCGGAGTGAATGCTAATTTAAATAAAATCCAGATCACTCCGAAATCACTCCGCTGAAAAAACGAATTCCGAATGAAGGAATGGATTTGGATTGAATTAAAATCCATTATCACTTCAAATTCATTCCCAATTTTTTACAGTATATTTTTATGACAGACCGATAAAATTATTTTTTTAGTATTTAGTCATTATTGACTTTTTTTATCTAGTAATTGACTATTTTATTTTTAGAACTAAAAAAATTTTTTTACATCAATCGCTCATGCGATAGATATTTTTTTATTGACGGATCAAACTCTTTTATACGATTGATTTAAAAAAAAAAATTAGAGTAAGTTAATTTAAAAAAAATCAATAATAGTAGTAAAAATAATTTGAATAAATTTTTTATAATAAACCGGTTATATAAAATATAAAACATGTAAAATAATATGAATAGAAATAAAATATATGAGAATTTATTTTATAAGCACAAGTTGATTTTAAACTAGAAATTCAGACTTTTGCGAGACATCGGAGAATATAAACGTGGACTAGTTCTACAATAATATATAAGTATACATGTATATCTATATGTGTACGAATATATCTACACTATTACATTGTATGAGAAATTTAACGACAGCTGTGGATTCTAAACTATCCCGAAAGCCCCTCGGACATATGAGTAAGAAAAAAAAATATCACCCGGCCAACTTACAATAGAATCTCCCGCCAAATTATTTTAATGGTATATATAAATGTTTTAATATATTATTTATCCGTTATTTACGTTAAATTAAAATTTAATTATTCATGTGATTTATTTTTAAGGTCACTTGAAATGCGAGTAAAAAATTATTTTTTTTTAAATATATCCGGTCCGGAAATATCACAAGATATGGAGAATGGACGACACCGCAAAATATCCGGACTTGCGTCCGGTATAACCTTTGGCATCACAGAAGATTCGATACCACTTCCATGACGTGCAATCGTTTACATTACGAAGTTGATCACAATCTTTAAATGTACCCGAAATTGCATACGTGAAAATGTATTGCAATATTGATTTTTAATAAAAACGTACTGATTTTTTACATTTCGTATGGATACATGACTAAGGCCATTAGAAATGTCAGACATCGAAACTAATATCATGACCAGCAGTTTTTTTGTATTACTTTACTTTTATTATCTTTCTTTCTTTATTGCTTGTAAATTTTACGAAACTAATTATTGTAATTTTATTATTGATTTTTAATTATTTAAATTTGTTTATCGAAAAAAAAATTAGATTAAAATATATCTATTATTTTACTTTTTTCTTTTAAGAAACCGTAAGAAAAAGTACACAAATTAAAATGATTTTTTGGCGCAAAAAATTTAAATCGCCTCAAGAAATTTTTTGCATTATAAATTAAAAACAAAAATTTTTTTGGGGTGAGAAAAAAATATTTTGGAGCAAGAAAAAAATTCTTGTCTTCAATTCATAATGCAAAATATTACTTACGTCAAGAAACCCTTTTTTTTCTGTGTACAAATAACTTAAGAATTACAGAGGACTTGTGAGAGACGAGACACGATGCCGACATCTAGTAAATTACGAAGTAGCTGAATAACTTTTTAAAAATCTTGTTTATAATAATTTTGATTATAAAATTTGTTCTATCCATGTAAATTATAATTATTAATTATAAATATAAAAACAAAATGAATAACTATGATTTTTAAAAAAAATTTCTTTACGATGACGGAATACTCGTTAGACAGGGGCGTGTGTTAGATACCAGCAGCTCAACATTTAGAGGCTCGTCATCGTCATTGAAATTGTTGGGTCTTCAGCTGACCATTATTATATCTCATATTATAATCAGTACCATTACACGGACATAATTATTTCCGCGAAGATCCAGACACCGTGTAAAAGCAAAATAAAAAGTTAAGGAACCGCGATTAGGACAACACCGGACGTTAAATTTTCTTGTTAAATTTTTTCTCTATCGTTTCAATCGCCAGGTCAGTGAAATTCAATATTAATAATAATAATAATAATAACCACATTCAAGTAAAAGAGTATAAAGTTTAATATTATGGAGCTCTTTTATCACAGTAAACAAAAAAAAATATCATGTATCATGCCGTGAATCCTCTGTAATTCGATCGCTTATTTCTTTTTTTTTTATTTCTCTTTCTTCCTTTGTGTTTTTTTTTATTTCACAATTTCTTATATCCACTTTTTTATTATTATTATTATTATCATCTATCCCATTGTGTTTTTTTTGCTCATGTATCGCATTCTCGAACTGTTTTAAATTCTTTCCTAATTGTGCCATTTATTTATTTAGCACAATAATAAATCTAAAAATATAATTATTCTATAAAGATAACAATAATTAAAATTAATAAAACACAAAATCATTAAAGTGATAAGATTTGATGCTAAATCGTAAACGTCAGAATATCAGTCTTTTGTCTGACATTAAATTTCTCATTTTTTGGCAGATAAAATTTATAATATTGACCATTAATAATAATAATAATATTATTTAAAAAAAACTTACTTCTTCAAGTGCAGTTATAGTTTGTCTGCATTGTGGCATCCGCGATACAAATGTCGAAGTGGTTGGTGAATTATAATCCTCCCTGGTCTCCTCAACAAATTCACTAACCGCAATTAAACCAGGCATTTTTAATTTATTAATCCATATACTTTTACTAATATATAGACATAAATAAACGATCACATTGATATTAATAAAAACAAAACTGTCACAATAGTATAATATAATATGAGTTTGCGAATCACAGTCTAAGAAGAAGAAGGAGGAGGTGGAGGCTAGAACACACCTCTCGTTTTTTTTACGCCCCCGCTTTGCCACTCACTTTTTCTCTTGCGTAAAAAAAAACAAAACAAAAGTAAAAATAAAATAACAAACTTGTAATAAAATATAATAATCCACTAATGTATAAATAATTACCCTGTTGATATATACACGTAAATATATATTTAATCCATCAGATTTATCACATTAACACTTAGTGTCTAGATGAAGCACATGCTTTGAGCATGAGCTCGTGATTATTTTCGTAACATCTTATTTACACTTAAGTGGTTAATTAAAAAACAATGAATCGTTTTAATTTTTATATATATTAATTTATATTGATAATAATAAATATGATAATTAATATTTTAAATATACGTGTATATATTTTATTGTTGTCACACAAACTTATGACCGATGAATACGATGAATAGATGTTATGGAATTTTGTTTAAGGATCACAATGGATCCATCAACACAATTTATACTATACATTATTATTAGTGTGTATTGAATATGTATCAGTGTTTAGATTATTTTATATGAATTACTACGATTGATGACTAGTGGTTTTATTATTATAATATATTATAAATCTCACTGGCACTGGTGATGGTGACTATTGTGTATGATAAAACCGACACTTGTGTGACTTGGTACTCAGTCGGTGCTAAGACAATTTTCAACTGTTTTTGATAGACAACATACACTACTGCATATTTATTGTACACACATACATACACTGAGCTGTAACGTACCGTAGCTTTCTGTAAACTATACCACGAAAGACTGCTACCAGCCTACCAGTCAGCTTTAGCTTCATGTCAGAGTCTGAGTCTTATTCTATACATGTATACATTTAGATATATGTATATATTTTTCGTTGATGTTGTCTTTGTGTTGTGTGGCGTTGCTGTTTCGATTTTTATTTCAATGATGCGCATATTCCGCGTCTAGATGCCGCAATTTAGGCTGATAAATAGGAAATCTGTTTCATAGTTCGCGCCATCTTTCAACGAATTTGAAAGAAAAATAGAAAATTTAAGAGATAAAAAAAATTTATGGTAAAAAAGACTCAATTATGAAATGAGGGAAGAAATTAAATGATACTGATGTTAGTCGACGATTAATTTTTAGATATTTTTTAAATTGATGTTATAAAAAAAAATATTTGAAAAAATCGCACTTATGATTTTTTAAATTTTCTACCTGTGCATATTTTTAGTTTTTTTTTATTTCATTGATTTGTTGAAAAAAAATCGGAAAATTGTCTGTTAATTTGAGGATCATAAAAGGAAAACAAATTTTAAACACTATTCGATTTAATTATTTAATTAACTTCTTTTAATATTATTAGAAGTTATAAATATATTTGTATTATCTATAGAATATATGTACTTAGTCAAGAAAAATTTACTTGTTGTTTATCATACAAAAATTGACCAAAAAAAAAACTATGATACTAAAGTTAGCCAACGTCTAATAATTTGGGATTTTTTCAGAAACGATAAATTATAAAAAAAAAAAAAAAATATTTCAAATAATTGCACCTATAGCTTTTTTAATTTTCTGTGTGCATATTTTTGTAATTGATTTGTTGAAAAATAATCCGAAAATTGATAATTGTCTACTGACTTCAGGCTGATAAAAAAATATTTTTTGAAAATTTGTCAAAATATTATTTCTAAAAAATTTTTCAAGTTCAATTTATGTAAACATGTAATCTTTATTTTAAACTCTGATTTATCAACAGTAAAAGTGATCAATTAGATGAGTAAAGGATCATTAAAAAAACAAATTTATTTATTATTGATAACAAATAGAATAAAAGTGCCTGTTTTGGACACTACACTATTTATAAACACTTGATTTATTTAACGTTCTCTGCTTCATACTTGATCACTTCTAACTTAAATTTTTCATATAAATTATCAAAGAAATTAACTTCTACTTATTCCCCTGTAAAGGTCTTGAAGAAGCTCCAATATCACTCTCAGAGCTTTTAAATCTTGAGGTACAAGAGGAATGTTTAAAAACGATTTTGAATTACAAGCAGATCCATCTAAATTTTATTCATAAAATTTAAATAATTACTGAACCTACTGAACAAAAAAAATATACCAATATTCACTTAGGGTAGAAGTACCGTTTTTGGCCACTTTAGAGCCAGTTTTGGTCACTTGAAAAGTTTAAAATAAAATGATTTGTAAAAAACGCAATGACATAATTAATTTTTCTAATGTGTTTGAAGATACTTTTATCATACGATTCCAATGGAATTTTTTCTAAATACATTTTCATTGATTAAAATAAGGTATTAAATGTCCACAAATGGAGCAGTGACCACAAACGGTACTTCTACCCTATTTCTATTTTGTAATTTGGTAAATAAATATAAAAAATATTATGAGCATAATTAAAATATCTTGAATACGAATGAGTGTAAATGTAGCAGACTTCAGACAAATTTAAAATTTATAAATAATTTAAAAAATAATATTTATAAAAAATGCACTTATTAATTTCAAAATTTTTACATGTGCATTTTTTATAAATTATGAACTCTATTTATTAATAATTTTAAATTTGTCTGTCTGCTACATTCACACTCATAAATACGATAGAATCATGAGATTTTTCTGCGCATTAAATAAATTCACTTAATCAAAATTTTTAGTGTCCAGAACTGGTAATTCTACTATATAATAAATAAATTAGTATCGCAATAAGCTTCAAAATATGAATAAATAAAAAAAAAAAATTTGGTGACAGTAAAGCACTACCTCTCCGCTTCGCGTTCGAGGTGTGCAAAAACAATTATGTAAATTAAAAAATTTTTTTTATTGAATTACAATCCTTAAAGAACGAGAGTTTCTTGAAGTTTCAATTGCTTTTTACTTTTAGCTTTCACCTGAGCAGCAATACGATCTAAATCACGGCGTCCCTGGCTGGTGAGTTTACGACCACCGAGGGGAGCTTTTTCGATAAGTTTAAGTTGCTCCAAACTTTGAAGAGCTCTACGTGCAAGGCCGCCAGAAGATTTGCAAAAGTGGCTGGGGTGTGTTCCATTACGTTTACGTCCACCGAATATTTTTGTTACCGCACCAACACCAATGGGACTGCGGATGTAAATATGACGAACGAGAGCCGCGCAACGGGTGTAATACCAATCAGGATCATATGGTGCCAATTCTTTGAATTGACCTGATTTTATTATGTCCATACATTCTGGTACGCGCATTTTACCAGTTCTATAAAAAAAATAATTTATTATTAATACAAAATTTGAATGTATGCATATATAAATATATAAATGTTGGTAAAGTAGAAAAATAACAAACTAAGAATTAGGTTAAGTTTTTAAGAACTCACTTTTTTAGAAAGCTTGCAAAAGCTTTCACAAATTTGTGTTGATCAACGTCCAGCAAAGTTACAGACGGCATCTGAAATAATTTGAATTATTTATTAGCAATAAATATTTAAAATATAAGAGTTTAAATGTCACGTGAACACGTATCACATGGATGCACAGTAAAACGGTGTACACATGTTGTGATTATATTACAAATAAAATAAAAAATTCGCCGTAAAATATTTCCAATTAATAGTAATTTAATAATTAATATATTTTTGATATTAAGAACATTTTATTTAAATATTTTAATTGATTAATTTGTTTTAAAAGCATGGATATAACAAACCTTGGATCGCTATCTTAAATCACGACGGAAAAGAATTTGTTGAGATGGCAGCATGGGGAATAGGGGGAAGTAGGCCATCTTTGTTCTCCATAGGATGGCAGACTTGTTATTCTTTTGATTTGGTGGCTCCATTGGCGCGCCGCGGGTGGATTTAAATGCGCGCGCATTTTGAATCTGTAAAAAATTATTATTGATTTGAATTTCAAAATGAATAGAAATAAAAATATCACCGTGTTTAAGTAATTGATTGCATAATTAAAATAATTAACTTTTGTATTTTTAATTATTTATTTATTAATTTTTAAATTTATAGATATTATTTTACACAAGTACGTAATCTAAAATAGGTTATGTTTTAAATTTCAGTAGAAGTGCCACGGATAAATATAAAAAAGATTATTTGATAAATTATTAATCTGGTTTGATAATGTGATAATTAAAATATGAACTAGACAGATAAAATTTTAAATAAAATATAACTGTTTCAGTCTGATGTCATCACTGAATATTAGTGTCATAAATTATTATCGTACTTGGATATCACCCCAAAATCTGTCATAAATAATGTCAAAATTAATTGGTAAATGTATTAATATTTTAACAATAAATATTAAGCGACATTGTGTTACCAAAATGACCCGGAAGTGTCTGTCAAATGTACAATATCACAAGGATGACACTTTAACAGAGCCAATACCTCACTCCAAAGACTTCTTTTTCCGCCAGGTAAATTTAATAAAAATAAAATTTTTATTGATTATTCACCCGATGACTACATACAATATTAAACTATATATATAGATCAATAGAATATTTAAATAAATAATAAAAACCCATTTTTTATTCTCATATTGCATAATAAAATTGATATTTTATTTACAGCTATTTGACATTACGTCCAGTACATATACATATTTATTAGCAGATATATTAAAAAGAGAAGCAGTTTTAATAGATCCAGTTATTGACTTGGCTGAAAGAGATGCTAAATTAATCAGAGAACTAGGATTAAAACTCAAATACGCAAGTAAATATTTTATTTCATAAGTAGGTATATATTATTAATATAAGACAATTAATAAATAAATATATATATAAGTAATTATTGTAGACGAATGTACAAAGTGTTACTAGTGTGAAATCTTAATCGAAATACTCAGAATAGTTTTAGCAATTGTTAAACTCTCATTGCATAAAACTTTAATCTCTCATACTACTGTACTAATACCTAAAAGCTTTCCACCTCTTGAGAATTTGACGACTTATCTGAGGATTGCCGAATTAACGGTAAACTTTGGCAATTACATTCAAGAAGCTAAAATGTTCTGATTGCTTTGATAAAATTTCATGAATCTCTATACAACGATTATAGAATAAACGATAGGAGATATAATGTTGACATTAATCTCAATTAAAATAAACTAAACAAAATATATATTTTTTTAAATTGTTTAAGTAAACACCCACATGCATGCTGATCATATAACAGGAACAGGTAAATTAAAATCAATATTACCTGGTTGTAAATCAATTATATCACGACGTAGTGGTGCGCAAGCGGATATTTTGCTTGAACCACATGATTCAATTAATTTTGGACGACATCAATTAGAAGCTTTACCAACTCCAGGTCATACAGAAGGTCAGTATTATTTTTAAAAATCAATACGACACTAAAACTTTGTTTGTATATTTTATTTATTTATTTTAGTATTAATTAAATTGATGTTTATCTTTTTTATTATGTATACAGGTTGCGTGACGTACGTGTGTCGTGAACAGGGTATCGCATTTACTGGAGATACTCTATTAATACGTGGATGTGGTAGAACAGACTTCCAGGTTTGTATTACATTTACTATAGAAGCCCGTCAAGTAGCACAAGGATATTTCAAATCCACGGTAATTTTTATTATTATTATTTTATTTGTTTTTGTATACTCAGGGTGGCTCATCAGAAATTCTTTATGAATCAGTACACACGGTGATATTTAATTTACCGTCAAACTTCCGGGTTTATCCAGCTCATGATTATACAGGTCGTACTGTAACTACAGTTGCTGAAGAACGTATTTTAAATCCACGACTTAGTAAATCTAAAGATGAATTTATCAAGATTATGAACAACTTAAATCTTCCTTATCCTAAGATGATTGGTATATTTACATTTAATTATTTATATATATATATATATATATATATATTATTCGGCTATGATGTTTAATCTTACAAACTTTTTGGCGGATGTCTAGCAAATGCTATACTTATATTTTATTTTATTTTTTTTCCTCGAGTGTGAGATAAAAATAAAAAATAAAATAAAAGTAAAAGAGAAAAAGTTTGAAATTTCTCATGACAGGCTGTTGTAGAGTATAGCAGCAAGACGTGTCTTGTTTTACTGATGACGTTGAAAAGAGCCTCACAGTCGAATATTGTTTCAGACAAAGCCGTACCAGCAAACAAAGTTTGTGGCATTTACGAGTATCAAACAGAGAAAGAAGAATAAATGATACTATCGCTTCTGCTACTGCTGTTACTGTTGTACTAAAGAGGATAGAGGTAAAGTAAAAGTATCGAGGAAATCCACATATTTTCTTTTTCTTTTTCATAAAAATAGTATAAAAAATAGCAATGATAAAAGATAAATCTTTTGGCATCTTCCTCACTTTTCGCGAGAAGCGTAATCGTCTTTTATTTCACAATGAATTCAACAGTGAAGGGAGAGTTTAAAAATAAAAAAAAAATAGAAAATAGAAAATGGAGTAAAATAAAAAAAGTATCTCGAATGTGGTGTGACTGGCACGCGAATGTCAGAGGCAAAGAGGAGGATAACGGTACGAGTGAGACTCTATTGTTAAGAGGAAATAAAACGGATTCGCTGGACTCTGATGGCACGTGCGGTATCGTCAGCTCTTTGTGAACAAATAATCGCGTTTTACGTCGCTGCTCCATTATACCAAAGCACCATCGGCATCAGGTATAAGAAACTAAAAATTCCTCTGTGATTATTCTAAAATAATTATATTTTATAAATTATTTACATATTTATATTCATAATTACTGTTTTTTAAAATTTTAAATATGGATTCAGGGATTATTGTTAATAATAAAAAAAATAAAATAAAAAAAAAAGTTATTAAATTGCATTTTCTTTGAAATCGACTTGACTTTTTTTTTTATTTTTATTTCTGTTATGGTGTTACCAGCGGCATTCATCCAAGTCTTTTAGCTTGAGGCTTTAAAGCCTCAGTAGTTTCTAAGATGTTGCTGTCTCTTGTATTGGGTAAGTGTAAAAGAATTGACTATATACAATGTGAAAATGAACGAGAGAATTGAATTTTCAGGCGTACATTTCCCATGCTAGAGGCATCGAGAAGCTTCAACTTGCCCTCTTGTTCCCCTTTTATTTTCTCTCCCTTACTTTAGCTCTGGCTGATTCGCTCGCTCGCTCACTTTGGATTGTGAGAGGAGTTTACGGAATATAATCGTGTTGTCGAAACCCGCGTTTCAACGAAAGCACTGAAACACCGAAAGCGGTGAGTAGTACGGAGGGTGCGAAGAGACAGAGGAACTTTGAAAGGTGAGAGAGTAAGAGAGTTAAGCTCGAGGAGAGTGAGAGTGGGCGCGAATGTAGAAGGATTGAGGGAGTAAGAGGGTGGAAAACACAACCCTATGGTGTCAAAGTGCACTAGTAGTTGGTTATACATGTGATGGTGGGCTTCGTTCCTGGGTTCTTCTGCTGCATGGCCGAGGGTTGAAATCGATACCGTTGCCAGGACAACCGTGACTACGCTACGCCCGCCACACGAGCGAGAAAACTCGCGGGCCAAGGCTACTCTCTCTTACACTTTCTCTCTCTTGTTCTCTTGCTCTTTCTTCTTTGTCGGTTCTCTTTTTTTTTTTTTTTTATTTTTCCCCCCTTTCTCCCACAGTTTTGTACCGCTTATATATACATATAGGTATTTTTTTAAAAAAATAAAGTAAAAATAACAATGTAAATAGAACGAAGAAGAAGAAAAAGACTAAGGAGATGAAGTAAAAGAAGAAGAAGAAGAACAAAAAATAAGTTTGTTACTTATAATTTTACAATGCCGTAGGCGAGAAATAGGAAACGAGAGAAACAGTTTACAGTTTAAATTTTATTCCGAGATAAATATTATTATAAAATTATATAAAATTTTAAATTATGTATGTATAAAATAGCAGCAGACGATGAGAGAGCAGCAGAGGTTGAATTAAAAAATAAGAAATTTTTAATAGTTTTATTTTATTATATTTTTTAAAATATATAATAACGTTATTATTATCAAATATTCTACTCTCTTGAGCTTTTAGCCGCAGCACACAGTAATATTGGGTGTATACCAACGCTAACGAGACGTACTTGGCCTAATGGCAAAGTCTTTTTGAAAAAACGTAAAAGAGAAGTAAAAGGAGCTAGAGAGAAAATTATTAAGAGTAAGAAAGTTTCAAAGCTTTAGACGTTAGAGTCGAGAGATGAGAAGTTTGCTGCCAGCACGAAAATTGATGTCAACTTGGTCAAGTAACTGGTAAGGAGAGAGAGAGTATATATATAGAAGAGGATTAACGTGAGGAATTGAGGATAAAATAAAGCGATAGATGTGGACTTTTGGACTTTCTGGGGCTGGTTTGTTACACATTGGCTGAGGGTGGAAACGACGTGGACAGATAGCAGTAGGGGGTTTCCGAGCTTAAAGAAGGGGAAATCCCTGAAGGATATAGTATGGTAGGCTCTCTCTTTATATATATATAAAGTAGGTATAGCTGGTGTGAAAGAGCCAATGAAATGGCTTGAGTTAAAGCCACCACGTGAATCCAACAGCGTCATCATCAGAGGATTATCGTCGTCAGCCACCAGTCATTATTTAAGACTGCCATTTTCAATTTTATAAATTGACCTTCTTTACTTTAATATACTATATATGTATACGTATGACCTTCTATGATATTTAACATTTTTTATAATATATATACCGTCTACATTTTTCGACGTTTGATCATTCTTCAATAAGCTTGATGGATTTAGTTGACTAGTAATGAGGCGCCAAAGCTGGAATCTCGTCCTTTAACTAAACAAGACAATTGCGGACAAGAAAATCCATATGGACGAGCATTAAACACAGCTTTGGCTTTACTTCACTCCAAGTTTGAGTCAAGTATCTACAGGTTGTTGATTTACACACCGGGGGTTAGGGGGAGGGGGATATATTTGAACATTTTCACGACATCGATTTGTCTGCGACGACAATCATTCGTTTTCGATCTGTCTATTAGTTGTATATAAGTACGTATGCATTTACTTTTTATCTTTATCTAAAACCTAATCTATCTCACTTAATTCCCTCTACTCTCGTTCTCTTTTGTCATCGATTGAATGCTAGTGGCATACTCGAACACTCATGGCATTCGAGTGCCGTTTCAATTTCTGCGGGAATCCCATGCTTGGAATCCAGTCCGAGACAATTCCTCGATAATCAAGTCCCTCTCCTGTTGTCGTTGTACTTCCACTCGCCTTATTCACTTGACATCTCGAGTTTCCGTTATTAAACCGCCTGTCGTTACGGTTCTCTTCCAATCACGATTTACTTTTTTTATATAAAAATAAAAAAAGAAGGAAATTAACTAAAATAAAATAGGATAAGAAGTCAAAAAGTAAATAGAATGAAAAATCTTTAAGTGCACCAATTCCCTTTACTTGTAGTGTATAACCAATCTTGATTCAATGAGAAAACGAATGAGTCACTCGAGTTAACCGCACGCTCATTCTCATCCTCATCGTACAACGTACATTCAATTTTATTCTATTTCCTCAGACTTATTGACCTAACATTTAAACCAACTTGTAGTAATATTCTCGACAAATGTTCTGCAAATGGAAAAAATTTTACTTCTATTTGATTTTAAATTTTTACTCTGCTAATATTAACAAAATCTTGTGGTAATTTTACATTATACTCATTCACATTAAAAGAAAAAAAAAACCTTTAATCTTAACAATGTCAAGTTCTCTAATAAAAATTTACATTACTACTTTAAATTCCACTGTTCAAATATTATATATTTAAAAATCTCTCAAATAAAAATTTTATTCTATCGATTTTTACATTAAAATTCTTATATATTTTAGAGCTTCACCTCATCATTTTTCCAGCAGTTAAAAATGTCATCGAATGGATCACGATCTCGTCATAAATTTATTATTAAATACCACATATTTTATTTATAAGTTGTACGTTCCCATCACTTTGATAAATTACTAAATTATTGCCAATAAATTATTTAATTAAAACATGCCGAGAAATTGAATAATAACTCATGAAAAAAAAAAAAAAAAAAATTACATAAATTAATTCAATGAAACGAAAGAAAATTTTTAAAATTGCATTTGATTTTTATTTGAAACTTAATTCGTTAAAAATTAAAAAAAAAATTATCGAGATTTTTCTCAAAGCTTTTCATTAAATTGAAATTACTTTTTGATAGAATCCATTTAATCTATCGAATTAACTTTTTCGTAAGAATTAATAATCTAAATTATTCAATCTTATTTAAATTAGATTTAATTTCCCTATTTTTTAGATAACTTTTTTTTCTTTGGTATAAACATTAGTCTTCAAGATAAAAAAGAATTAATTATCAATTAACTTAAACAAAAAAAATTTTAATTATTTTGTAGAAAATTTTTTTTTATAACCATCTAATTCTCTTTATAATAGTGAATTATTCAAATAATCCTGAAGTTAGTTGACAATTAATAATTTTTTTTTTTTTTCCCACAAATCAATTAAAAAAAAAACTAAAAATATGCACATGTAGAAAATTTAAAAAATTATAAGTGCAATTTTTTTTAAATAATTTTTTTTATATTTTGTTATTTAAAAACAAAAACCAAAAATTGCTAGACGTCAGCTAATTTCAGTATCATCTTGAAGTTAACAGACAATTGACAATTTTCGGATTTTTTTCAACGAATCTATTACAAAAAAAAAAAAAAAATAATAAAATAAAAATATTCACATGTACAAAATTAAAAAAACTATAAGTGCAATTTTTTAAAAATAATTTTTTTTATATTTTGTTATTTAAAAACAAAAACCAAAAATCGCCAGATGTCAACTAATTTTAATATCATCCTGATTAACAGACAATGAACAATTTTCGGATGTTTTTTTATCAACAAATCATTAAAAAAAAATAAAAATAAAAATATGCACATATAGAAAATTTTAAAAACTATAAGTGCAATTTTTTAAATATTTTGTTATTTAAAAACAAAAACCAAAAATTGCAAGACGTCAGCTAATTTTAGTATCATCCAGAAGATAACAGACAATTAAAAATTTTCTGATTTTTTTTCAATAAATCGATTACCAAAAAAAAAAAAAAAAAAATCAAAAATATGCACATGTAGAAAATAAAAAAACTTATAGGCGCAATTTTTTATAACCCTTTTTTTACAATTAATCGTTTTGAAAAAAATAAAAAAATTATTAAACGTCAGCTACTTCAGTATGATATTATTTGAAATGATTAAATTAATAGATAATTATAATTAGATATTGAATATCATTGAGACACAAAGACGTGAAATACAATTTGTGGGATTAATGTGGTTTGGATTTGACAGCAGAGAGCTTTAGACAGAGAAATATACAAAAAATACTGTCTAATTTTTAAAATAACCGGGTTCCCGCCGCGTTATCGACTGGCGTTACTGCGCATCCTCATGACGCAGCAGCCCCCAATAAACGTTTCTCATTGGTTATTAATTCAGCGCCGCCATATTGGCTCTTTCACCGTCGTCCCCGACGTAGTTCGGTGGTCTGATGGTCTGATCGAGCGACCCACCCAGCGGGTAGCGAAAACGAAGGAGCCACAGTTACGCGGCGGTAACCGTGCGGCGCCTGATTCTGGCGTCTGTCAATTCTTCATATATACATATATAAATCTAAATAATACTGACTCCATTTACGCAATAAAATACTCCGATATATTATTATCAGAACAAGTATTTAAATACAATACAGTAATAATAAAACTGACATATCAATTCACTTGTGAGTGATCATTAAGTGATTTAAAAGACGTGACATTTACGTGTGTATTTATTTATTAACTCGTGTATTTTATTTAGTTTTTTTTTTTATCCATTAATTTGTGATTAGATAAATTATTGATTTGAACCTAAAGCATTAAAAAAACTGTAGGCGTTTTTAAATTTTATAACAAAAGGACGACGTGCTGCGCCGGCAGCGGCAAGGAATTTTTTTATTTTAATAGTGTGTACGACAAAATGTCAGTAAGGATGATCAACATTTGCCTGACAGCGATTATCGGCCTCCTGGTGGCACAGACACAGGTGAGTTTTATTTTACGTCCCATTAATAACGATCGATTATTAGTTTTTTTTTTTAGTCAGGTAATGCGGCAAGTATGTTATGTATGAGGTGTGTAAGTGATACATTTTTGTTACTAAATTGTGGAGATTTCTAGAGACATCAATGCTGGCCTGGTAATTTTTTTTTTTTACAGTTTTATATGAACTGATGTAAAATAATGTAAATAATAGACTACAAGTAACGTAATATCGATCGAAATTAACGAATAATTCGATTACTTGTTAAAGCGACGTTTTGTAAATGGAGTGGAGAGTGAGGGAGTATGAGAAGTAAAGAGAAGAGAAGAGTGAAAGAGTAAGAGGGGTTCAGCATAGCCAGTACATACGTTCTTTCTCTTTCCCTTTTACTTTGTCTGTCTCGTCCAATCTCTCTTTATTCGCCCTCGCAATCTCGTAACGCCTCTAACCTGATTACCGGCAGCATAACGCGGATTTTCGTATGATGACGTTATAAAAGAGTTCATAAGAGCTCAAAGACAATTTACGGCAGTACGTATTTTTTTTTTTCTTTTTATTTTTATATCAATGTCCGAAAAGAAAAATTGGTCTGGGTTTTCGATGACTCTTTTGTTCATGCACTTTAGTTTAATTTTTTATGCTTGTTGTTTTCTTCTTTTTTTCTTTATATTTTTATTTTCTTTATTCTTACCCAGCAAATTTACCATCTGCCGCGTAATTTAAATTTCAAATGGTCTGGCATCCTCCCGCGGTGGGGCTGACTCTGTTTGCCGAGACTGGAGAGCGTCAACTGCAGAGACGCAGGAAATTGCATGAGGTTTGCTTTAGAGTAGGAATAGGAAGTAATATATATGTATAACATATATTGAATATATATAGGGCTGTGTAGATGGTAGCATGTGATAGCGATTTCTCTCTCGATCTCTCAATTGTTATCACTATCTAAAATCGATTTTTCAAATCATTCCTATTCTAAACTATATCTTATCCTTGACAATTTTCTAAGACGTCTTTTCCATTATTACTATTATTATTATTATTATTATTATTATATTTTTTAGTCTAAGCTTTTTCAATTTCATGGCAGTAGTCATATAGATTGGATTTATAAATCTGACAATTCGATTTCTCGACACGACTCGACCTGGTTTGCAAGTGGACTTTTAATAAATTCAAATCGCGTCCAGAATAATCGCTGGCAAGTTGAAGAAGTCTAAGAAGAAGAAGAAAAAGATGAAGAAGTGAAAGAAGAATGAGAAGAAGAAGGAGCTCATCCGATAGCTGAGATGAGATAAGATGAAATGGGAGTAAAAAGAGTAAGAGAGATGAGCTTTGAAAAGTTTGTCGAGTCGACGATCTTATGACATCGATATTCGTCTCCTTGAAACCTTCTTCTTCCTTACCGTCTATTATATTATATCTTTTCTCTTCTTGACACTTTAGCACAGTGCAAACTGTGACTCGTTAAGTCTGATAATTGATCGTTAGTATATTAGTGAGAGTCTGTTAACGCTGTACTCACTGATAGCAGTAGCTAAGTTAAGTAACAACAACGTGTGTTGTAGTTGTATAAGAAGAAAATTACGAACAAGACAAGAGAAGAGATGATGAGAAGAAACAAGAATGAAAGAGGGGATTTATTATTCTTGAGAGTGTAACGAGGGCGCGAAAATTCAAGAGATGAAAAGTATAATAATGGACGAGGAGAAAATGCAAATACGAGAAGGCAAAGCACTAAGTGCATTAAATGAATCCTCTCAGACTAAATATTATGTAATAAATAGGTAAAAAAGTCTTTATCATTTCATTTTTTTTTATTTTATTTGTATTCATTTTTTTTTGTAATTTGTTGCTACATTATAGATTTTATTTGATGAGCTAATGTAGTAAATATTTATTTTATTTTTTTTTTTTTTATAATGGTTAAATATAAGTATTGATTTAATTGAATAACAATGTACTCCCACATGTTTATTATTATGATGAGAAGGAGAGAGAGTTGTAAAATCATTGAATACCGTTGACGCATAAAGTTAGATTGGCATATGGATCAATGATGATGTGTATTGTATGCTATATGATATTATTATTATTATTATTTTACACATATTGTTTTAGTGTTATTAGTAGGTGTGGTTAAGAGTGTGCGAAAATAAAATGATATAACAATTGCGTCATATTTAAATATCAACATAACACATTCATTTGTATACAGAGAGAAATATAAATATTTATACTAATTTTAAATATTAAAGTCAAGAGGAAAAATAAATAAAAATAAAAAATGAAAATTATAATATATTAATAATGAATATGAAAGAAATAAAAAATATTTTCATATTTATGTGTGTTTAGTAGTTACTGCCGTTGAATGAATGGTATATATGCTTATAGCATAGCATACAACACTCTACTAACTCTCTACTGGTCTGCTGAAGAAAACGACGGTGGCTTTTACATATTTATTCATTGCGGCTAAAACCCGAGAAAGAGGTCGCGAGTCAAAGAACCGAGAGACGTGAAAAAATAAAGTATATATATGTCCAAGCGTAAGAGAAAGAGAGAAAGATAAAAATGATAGTATGAGAGAGTAAAGTTAAAAGTATATAGAGAAGGTGTGATACGTGCAACGAGACGATGAGTTGAGAGAGTAGAGAGTGACGATACGAGAGGGGACGAAAAAAGCCAACGAAACCCTTGAGAGTCTTAGAGCTGTGGACATTGTCGAATGTTCTATGGAGATGAATAAAAAAAAAGAAAAAAAAACGATATATATAAAAGCTGATGAAAAAAAAATGAAAGAAAAGTAAAGTAAAAAATAAAAGAAATGAGAATGAGAATAAGAGAAAATGTGTGTTGGATTTTCTTCAGTCGACTCTATTTTCTTTCGCTTCTTTTACTTGTATTCCATTCTATTCTTTTGATGCACGCAGCCAAGAATGGAACATTTGTATCGACCTCAAGCTTACTACTATAAACCCAAAAGACAACACACAAAACATAAGACACTACAAATGACATATATATCTATATATACAAAATCCACACAAAACAACACATCAAGCATCAAGACAAGACCGAAACGCTCGAGTGCAACTTCCGATCCTGCTTTCTGGTTACGAGGAGAGATGACTAATGCTCCATGCCATGACTTCCACTTAAGTGATCATGCTTTCAAAATAGTCGCGTATCATACCTTTTATACTGTTTGTGTTTTCTATTTATAATATGAAAACCGATATTTATATATGTATATACGGTTATAAAAAAAAATTCTTAATATATTTTTATTAAAATTGATTTTTTTATTCTTTTAATATTAAAATTCAAGGTTAATGGTTCTCTTGCTACTCATTACAATGAACTTTTCATACTTTAATTCAAGTATTTTAATCAAGACTTAACATTTTAAACTACCTGTTATACTGAATTGAGATAATTATGAAACAACTTTATTTAAAACATTTATTATAAATTTATGTAATGCGTACTTCCTTGCAAAACACTCTACTTATTACAATTGTAATAAATTACACGTTGTTTAAAGATCATGAGATCATAAGCTGTATTATAATAGCTTTCAATCATACTCCAACTACAAGTGATCGTAAAAATCTTTAATTTGTGATGAAAATATTTAGAAAAAAAATATATGTATATTTAATTTCAATTAAAATATATGTATTTTTATACTGAAAAATTATTTAAGAGATTAAATTAAAAAAGAAATTTATTGTAAACTGTACACTGTAAAAAATCCGTAGTAAATTCGGAGTGATCAAGGAATTTATTTAAACCCGAATTTATTCCGTCTCTCGTAGTTCCGAAGTTTTAGAAAAAATCACTCCGCATACGGAGTAAATATCAAGTATTTTTTTTCTAGCGAAGTGATCTGGATTTTATTTAAATTCATATTTACTCCGATTCGGAATTTTAATATTAAAATAAACTTTCTTCAGGAGTTAATTTCACTCCAAACCGGAGTTTAAAAATTAAAATAAACTCCCTTTCGAAATGAATTTTACTCCGAGGGGACTAAATAAATACACAGTAGTCTACTCCGGATTTAATCCGCGTTCACTTCACAAATTTTTTACATTGTAAGGTAAGAGACCCAGTACTTGATCAGGGAACTCTAGTACCCGATCACTCATGTATTTGTATATCTATATTAACTAAATTTTACTAAGTATAGATATAAAATTACATGGAGTGATAGGGTACTGTTTCCTGATCGGGTACTGGGTCTTTTATTTTACACTGTAAAAAATTGGGAGTAAAATTTGAATGATTACAGATTTAATTTCAATCCAAATTCACTCCGATTCGGAGTTTTAAAATTAAAATAAACTCTCTTTGGAGTATATTTCACTCCGAGGAGATTAAATAAAAAAAGAAAATTCATCTGCTTCGCATTCACTCCGGACTTAATCTGGGTTTACTTCGAAAATTTTTTACAGTATAATAATAAATTTTTAGTAATAAATTTATTAATTAATAACTGTCTATTAAAAGTATAAAAAAATGGTATTATCTTAAAAATTTATTTCTCATTTTAATAAAAAAGTAATAATGGAAATAGGTCAGTAATAAAGATTCATTAATAAGGACATAAAGGAAACGATTATTAATATTATAATAATTATTATTATTATTCGTTATTAAATACCATTACTATTATAATTTTTTTAATAAAAATAATATGATAATATTATATATAAAAGAATCGTTTAACGCCATGCCGGAAGTCCTGTGAATTCACACCACGTTTTTAATAAAGCCAAGTACAAGTAGCGAGTAGACGTGTCCTGAGGCCTTCTCTTCTATTCTATTCTATTCTATTCTATTCTGTGTAACTATTCTTGTGATATTCGATTCAAGAAGCATAGCTAAAGCTAGCGTAATCGACACGTGATAAAGTAAAACTTTACTTTTTACACTATGCTACTTCAGGCCCCTTCCGGGATACAATTTGTCTCAGACTTTAAACAACTACTTGAATTTTTTTTGTAATCATTATCCTTATTATTAGTATTGTTATTAATTTTTTAAAATTATTAATTCTATGAAGTTTCATGGGTATTGTAGTTACTTATGTGCAGAAGCACAATGACTCACGACCCCATGGAAGACATGAAAGAGTCAGTGACTCATTGTTAAAATGTACAAACCCTCAAGAGACATAAAATAATCAATATCACGGTACTTTAATTAAATTATTTTTTTATTTTTTAAACTCATAAAAAGCTTTTCACTTGACTTTATTTCTTTATTATGTAGTTCTCTTTACTTTATTTTATTTCACTTTACTTGAATTAAATTAATTTATATTTATAAGTTGATGACATTTAATTTGTGTACTGAGTAAAAAAAAAATAAAAAATACTCTAAACAAAAGAATTTTTTTCTACTCAAAAGCGCATTTTTTTTCTTAATAATTTTTCAATGCTCTAAAAATTTTCTTTGAGTTCAAATTTATTAAATTTAAAAAAATTATTTTCAATATCTAGATTTTTACAAATGTGTACACAGAAAAAAATTATTTCTTGACACAAAAAATTTTTATTTGTCTCAATAAATTTTTTTCATTATGAATTGAAGACAAAAATTTTCTTGGGTCTAGAAAAAATTTTTTGCAGTAAGAAATACTTTTTTCTGTGTATAATTTTTATAAAAATTCATAGTTAATTTCAGTTAATTATTCAAAATAAATTTTCTAAGAGAATATTTATTTTTTTGCAGTGTAGCTTTTTTTTATTGTATCAATGAGATTTAATGATGTGAGCCATAAAAATCGATGACACTATAAGTAGTATGTGTAGTACATGTAATGTAAGTGGTAATATACACATGAAAAATATTCATACAAGTAGTGTCTAGAGGGCTGTGGGATGGATACGTTTGAGTGAAACTCGAGAGAATCAGAGAGCAAGACCGAGATATTTCTCGCGTGGGTTATCTTCAATCTGTGAACGATAAGACGATGTCGGGTGTATAGGTAGCATTGGTTGACCTGTGGGAAACGCTTGGTGTACCCAATCACTCTTTCTCGTCTCCAAGGAACTAAATGTATATAGTATATAAATATATATATATCTACATGTGTGTATACATTTCATTTAAAAGAGTCGTACATCTATGCCAATCTTTATATTTTCTATTTGCGTACATCAATATTTTATTAAAAGTACTATTTAACAAAAATTTTATTTTATTTAATTAAAAAAAAAATATATGCAAATAAATTAAAAAATAATTACTTTAAATAATTCAATAAAGTGGTAAATTAAATAATTGAATATTTGATTTTTTTAAAAATGTAATTATTTTTTAATTATTTATAATTTAAAATTTTTAAAAATATGAACACTAAAAAATTGGAAGAATTCCGAATTTTATTTCAACTGGGATTTCCAGAGTATTAGAAAAAATTACTTCGCATATGGAGTAAATAGGAAATTTGTTTTTTCCAGCGGAGTAATTTCAGTTATCTGGATTTTTTTTAAATCCGCATTTACTCCGATTCGAAGTTTGAATATTTAAATAAACTCTTTTTCGAATTAAATTTTACTCTGAACCAGAATTTCAATATTAAAATAAACTCCCGTTCGGAGTGAATTTTAACTCCAAAGGGATTAAATAAATACACAGTCATCCGCTCCGCATTCACTCCGGATTTAATCCGCGTTCACTCCGCAAATTTTTTACAGTATGTCGTGTAAACATGTTCGGATTTAATTTTAATTGCTCAGAATTTGTTTTATTTTATTTGCTTAATATAAAGGAGCATTCTACTGTTAAGAGCTCAAAATATACCATGTTTGCTGTGACTTTTTTTTAGCTCTGCAAATAAATAAGGTCAAAGCTATTTTTTTTTCTCACATTTTTATTAAGGTTTTATGGACAAAATTTTTTTTTTCATCCAATAAAAAAAGATTGATTTTACGCGCCTCGTAACGCGCAATGATTGACGTTCTTCAATATAAGTCGTGTCATACTGTTTTAAAATGAAAAAAAAAAAAAAAAAGAAAAAATGTCAATTGTTATTAAATAATTTATTATGTCGTAATAATATTTTTTTTTTTTCGATTAAAGCTAATAATTGATAAATTGAGATGTAGTGAATTCTTTCGTTACTTGTCATTATTTTTATGACAAATGATATCTTATAATATTTAATAATTAACTAAATTGTTATTAATTCTACACACTATTATTTTCAAAAATGATATAATAGAAATTCAAATTAATTGATGTTTAGTTGAAACTGATGAAAAATTTTACAAATATCTAAATACATATTTGTTTTGGTCTTTAAAAATACGTTTTTATTATTTGCTATTTATATTTTTTTTTAAACCGCTTATTTGGCGGGGGATTGATGAAAATTTAATTGCCAGGATTTCAATTTTTAAAAAGTTAAGGGGGAATTAAAAATGAGATATAAATTGAAGTTCAATAATATGGTTAAGCTGTAATTGAACATTCTAGCAAAGATATTTTTTTTTCCCCAATTTGTTTTTATAACAACGCAATTCTGACACTAACTATTCATATATATAAAAACATATATATAGATATTTTTTACTATTTAATTACTTCTAACTGGAATAAATCGAAATATTTCACTGAAAAAAAAAAAAAAAACTTTTCCAAAGTATAAATACTTCATTTAAAAAAATATTTACTCGGTACTATGCAACCAAATAATATTCTTAATCATAGTAAATATGTACTTCAACCGAGTAATATTTTCTTGATTTAAGAATTTCGATACTTATTTTAAGAAAATATACTTGATCGGAGTACATTTTTACTACTAAGATTAAACAATTATTTACTCGGTAGGATACAACCATTTATACTTGAAAAAAAATTTTTTTTCTCAGTGTTAACTCATTCGTTTACTAGCAATATTTTAATTAATAAAATTGAACAATAAAAAAAAAGTTGCCGCCATTTTTTTAAAGAATTAAAATCTTGATTTGAATTCAGCAAGAAAAAGTAAATTAAATATTTTTATAGATTATCAGTAATCTAGTCTCATATATTTTATTTGAAATAGAGTTTAAAAAATAATTTAAAAAACTAAAGATTTTTTTTTTTTTAGATTTAATTTAATTTTATTTAATTTTATTTAATTTTATATAAAATTATATTAAATGTAGTATTACTTTTGTTAAAAAATTTTAACTAACAAAGTAAAATTGAATGTTTAAATAACATTCGTTGCATTAATTAATTAACTTTTTAATTAAGCAACATGTGAAAAAAAATTCAATTTTTTTATACACTGTAAAATTCTTTGAACTTCATTAATATTGAAGGATTTTAATTACAACCGTAAAAAATGAATTGAGAATAAAATTCCTATAAAATCATATTCTTTTATTAAATTTATTATTAAATTTGATTGCAGGCCGTGTCAGAGAGACTAGAATTGGCACCAGCCGGAGGAAGATCTGAGCCTCAGGTATTTAATTATCAAATATTAAAATATATATGAATGTTATTAGACATAACCCACAACAGTATTTATTCTATATTTTAATGAATTTTATTTACTATTTTTTTTATCATTAAAAAACTAGGTTGCTACGCTTTGTGAAGCCAGTGAGACGTATCTTGCACAGCATATGGGCGAACAAGGACGATGGGTATCGTCAACGGACACAAAAAGCTGCATGACAGACAAACTGGAGATTCTCGAGTACTGCAAGAAGGTGAAAAAAAAATTAAAATATACACATTATTATTTAAAAATAAACTCCAACAATTATACTTCACAATATATACATATATATATATATACACTGATGTTCATGTAGTATCATACTTCATTATGCAGTCGTTTTTTCTTGTATATTACTGTCATTATAAATAATAACAACAGCAATAAGAAAAATAATGATTTAGAGTTAACGAAATATATGAAAAATAAAACACATGATCCTGAAGTTACCAGACAATCATGTACCTGAAGATCGGATCGTTTTTCACGCAACGAAAATGAAAAGAATTCATGTAATTTTACTGTTTAAGGCTGGGCCGTACTAAACGAATTTTTGAATTTTACTTTTCTTTTAATTTATTAATCAATTGTTATTATAGAAATTTTTATAGCTTTCAAAAAAATGTGTAAAACAAACTTTTTCGTAAGATTTTCATCATTCGAGTGACATAATTATTCAAAACGTAATTAGAAAAGTAAAATTCGAAAATTCGGTTAGTACCGCCCACTTTTAAAGATGACTTAAAGGGTAATCGAGGGTGGCTGCAAGTTTCGGCTGGCATACTAATACCTATGCGAAACATTTCGAAAATCTAGATCCAGTAGATTTTTTATTTTTCATTTCGTTTTTCTATTTTCATTCTGCGAAAAACGTTTCTATCTTCAGGTGCATAGACAATCAACGATTTTCGGTTTGTTTTTTAACAAATCAATTAAAAAAAAAAAAAAACTAAAAATATGCACACGTAGAAAATGAAAAAAGCTATAAGTGCAATTTTTTAAAAATAATTTTTAAAATATTTTGTTATTTAAATTATTAGACGTCGGCTAAATTCAGGATCATTAAAACACAGAGACCAGTGCCGCCCACAAGATAAGATGACGAGTAAAGGATTGTCTACAGTTTGATCTCTATTTACTTTAATTACTTGACAATTAGTACATATAATAGTTGAATAATTAGAAGAGCCTACAAACTTAATTGTTCATATACATATTCATTCGACAACTCGAGGACGTATAATATAATAATATATTCAACGAGTATTATATATAATACAATATAACGTGTAGTTACAGTAGTAGTAGTAGTAGTAGTAGTAGTAGTAGTGGTCATAATAAGCGTAGTGGTAGTTTCACTTCTACTACTACTATAATGATATTTTAAAGTGAAAATTCATAGCTAAAGTGTATAATACCAAACGATCATCTTGAACGAGATTTAGCTAATCCATTTATACGGAAAAACGAGCCGGAATCCGCCACAGTGGTCTGTACGTTAATCGTCCATGCAATCGCGAGAAACGCTTACCTTCCTAAGGATCACTTTAATCTGCTTAGTTTTGGGATCGGTTTTCTTGATCCCCCCAACTTGTATATCCCACGTTGGTAATCTTCTGTATCGATCATTTTCGATCACTAAATTTGAATTCTTAATCCGGATGCTCTCTATAAGTTCAAGCGAATAAATCACGTTGCTCATAATAATATGAAAATAAAAATAAAAAAAAATGAAACTGTCATATTTATTTTTTATTAATTCTTATCTGGTAAATTTATTGGTCTCTTGTGATAGTATTCTCTGTTATATATCTCAATACTAAGTAATGTATAATTTTATTTTTAGGCATATCCGAAGAGAGACATAACGAATATTGTCGAGTCGTCTCACTATGTACGAGTTGGCGGCTGGTGTAAACCTGGACGAACTAAATGCAAACTGTCTCGATGGGTCAAGCCGTACAGATGCCTTGGTACTTGAAAATATATAAATCTATATAACTGTCTATCTTGAAGCACTCCAGACTACGGTTTATTGATCAATTTAATAAAAAATAACACAATAAAAAATTCAACAAGAAAATTTATTTACGAGTTTTTAGTTTTTTTTTTTTTTTATGAGACACGTGTTTATTGATTTGCTAAAAAAAAAAGTATTAAATTATACGGTTTAATATTTAAATCGATAGAATTGCATTAATTGATGTAAAAGAGTTGAATAACCTCGAGTGACTCATAAGTAATATTTAGTAATAATAATAATGATAAGAATCAGAGAAAAGACGTTAAATATAGAAGTTTTAATCAATATTTTTTTAATTTTTTAAATCACAGAGGGACCTTTCCAGAGTGACGCTCTTCTTGTACCAGAAGGATGTCTCTTTGATCACTTACACAATCACACCAAATGCTGGGAGTCTCACAGGTAAGACTCGTTAAAGTTAATTAATTTAATTAAATACTTTTCATTTTTTTTAACTGTAGAAATTCGATCTTTAAAAATCACTTTCTATTTCGACTCATAAAAAAAAATGTCTACCAAGTGAATTTATAGTTGAATTATACGTCAATAAAAATGACGTGACATATACATGTATATTATAACTACGTTGAAGATCATTTTACAAGATTAAGTACATAGTCATGTATATTTGTTTATGACTCTAGGTGGAACTCGACGGCAGCAGACACATGTCGAGAGAGAAACATGAATTTACGGAGTTTCGCGATGCTATTGCCTTGCGGAATATCTCTCTTCTCCGGTGTGGAGTTTGTGTGCTGTCCCAAACATCTGAAAGGTAGTTCTATATCTTTGTAAATAACAGCTTACTTCAGTAGCCCGTGCATTTAAGAAAAAGCTAAATAAATGAAATATAAAAAGGTATAAAGTATATGGACAATATGACAATGATAAGTAAACTCGTGGGCACAAACACGTCAAAAGGTGACAGGTAAAAGCCTGACGTATTTATATTTTTTATGTAGTGTATCGGCGAGAGAAAGATAGCGTCAGAGAGTGAGCAAGCTGAAGAGGGTTGAAGAGGCGTAATTTATCGAAGAACACGAGGGTGTATTAAATGAGTAGGGTACGGCCTTCTGTGTCCTAGCACGTTTTGCTTGGCGCTGCTCAAGCAATCAATAATGTACGTCTACGTCGACGACTGCGCGTCGCGACGACTCTATACAACATATTCCTTGTCCTTTTCTATCTCCCCAACAAAATAGACGATATATATATACGTATAAACATACACATATACAACATAGTTATATACATTACTACGGTATATCCACGACGCATAAAACGTCATGGAATTCCGGAGATAACGTAAATACGACTGGCTATCTACTGGCACTCGCAAATGGTTACCAACATAAATGATATACATATATATATATATATATATATATATATATGTATATAAAGGTATAGGTACATATATATCGTGACATGATGACTTGAAGCCTTGGTCCAACGTTCAGGTTTCGTCTATTCAGCATTCGGCTTTATCTCCGTTAGAATTGCGGCTATAGGACATCCGTTCTTCTTTTACTTTTTCTTGGTCTTTATAGTTTTTTTTTTTTATCCAACCGCCACCCTCGTCAGGAGTGAGCTCAATCGATCCCTCTTCTCACTCTTTTGGTCTCGCTTTGATTATCGAGTACCCCAAACCAAGCCGACGATGCTTCTCGTTACGTCTATTGCACAGTAAATTGCCCGACTCAATGCTTTAAGACACAAGACTTTGTGACCTACACATGTACAAATACACATCCAACGACTACTGAGTGCTGTATTATTAACAAAAAGAAAAAAAAAGAAATATAAAAGAACGTTCGTCGATGAAATTCTCAAGTCTTTTATATTTATATACATATGTACATTATTTTTTACTTTTACTGACGTTTGATATAGGCTGCAATCGAAGACTCGACGTTTCCGCTCTGCTTTCTATCCTTTATTATTATTATTATTATTATTATTATTTTTTTTTGTGCTTTTATTATCATTGAAAATAAAAATAGGTAACACATGAAAGCCGAGTAAGTTTATATCCACTGTTAGATATAATATACTACTTTGCCGCGGTGACCTAGATATAAAAGTGCAATGTTGAAGAGAAACGGCATAGGAACTTGGACACGCGGAAGGATGTCGTGAAGATGGCTCATCAAGTCCACCAGGTCTATTCTTCTTGTTCTTAAAAAATAAAAAAAAAAAGACTAAAAATGAGACAGTAGGTCTCTTGAGAATCTAGTTAGTCTTGTGTAGCTGTGGGCTACATCATTTCAAACATTGTTTAAATAAGTTCTATTCTTAAAAAAGAAGTCCGCAGAAATAAAAAAAGAACTAAATTAGAGACGGAAGACTGCACGATGCTTCATGTCACATTGATGTACTGCTAATTTATATCTTGCCTAAAGTTAATTTAAGTAAAATGAAGATCTGCGAAATTGGTTGAATTTTTTTGTTCGAATTGCATGATTCAATATCCGTATCCAATCAATCGGCCGTAGTAGTTTGAGAAGTAGGAGATATAGATATAGTAGTGCTCAGTTTGTAAGAAAAAGAATTTCGATAAGTGGATTGTCGTATCGCAGCCCAAATGCCGCGTCGTCTTTCACTGCAGAACTTGTTCTCTTTACTCTTTTTACTCTTTACCTATACTGCATTCTCACCAAACTCGTGAATCGTTCCAATCGTTCTGACGCGCGGTGGTATTCCAGACGTGATGGGAATTTCTCGGTTACTTGCCAGAACTCGTTGAAGCTTAAGGATTTTATTTATAAACGTAGATGATTAATTTATTGTTTTATTTTATTTTTCTTTTTGTTTTTAATTTATCTAAAAAAATTTTTTTTTTAATTTTTATTCCAGATAATGTTAAACCAAAAAAACCAATTGATTTACCGGTTGTCAAAGGCACAGAAGATGATTTAGACGAAGACGAGGATGATTTAGACGATGATGATGACATTGATAGTGACGGAGACAGCGACAGTGAGGCTGACAATGAGGACGATGACTCGGATGGTGATCTAGAGGACGTACTGAGCGATCAAGCGTATGAAGATGAGAGCGATGAGGCATATCTTGATGATTATGACACGACAACTGCAAGCAGTAAGCCCTCGACCACTGTATCAACAACGGAGAAAAGTAAACAAGAAGCTACTGCAATGCCTGTACCTGTTAGCTCAAGCTCTCAATCACCATCGCAGCCCCAGGGGACACCTGATCCATATTTAACGCACTTTGATCCACGTTCCGAGCACCAGAGTTACAAACAAGCGCAAATGCGTCTCGAGGAAGTACACAAAGAAAAAGTTACAAAGGTAAATCGGTTTATTATTTTAATATATTTTTTTTTATGAGGAGGAAGGTGGTGCCATTGTCGCGATCTGTTTGCTGCAACTTTTTCAGGTGATGAAGGACTGGAGTGATCTCGAGGAAAGATATCAAGATATACGTGCACGTGATCCAGTTGCTGCTGATGCATTTAAACGATGGATGACTGCTAGATTCCAAGAGACTGTTGCGGCTTTAGAAGCCAGTGGTGCTGCTGAGAAACATCAGTTAAGTGCAATGCATCAGCAACGAGTTCAAGTGAGTATCAATCCTCGCTTATCAATCCTCGTTTATCTTATCCTGGAATATTTAATCTCCTTTGAAACGTTAACACGTCGAGGATCAGTGTAATTAAACTGATAATTATTGATTAAATTTTAGGAAGCTGTCAAACAGAGAAATGAAGAGGCAATGTCATGTTACACTGCTGCGTTGAATGAAACACCACCAAATGTATATAAATTATTTATGTATTTATTTATAATAATTTTATTATTAAAAAATAAAATAATATATTATTTAATAATTAATTGTAGATGCACCGAATTCAAAAATGTCTGCAAAAATTGTTACGTGCTCTTCATAAAGATCGACATCACACAATCGCTCACTACAAACATTTATTGGACAGTAGTCTGGAGCAAGCACAGCGTGAGAAACCAGCGACACTTGAACATTTAGCTGAAATTGACAGGATTACAAATCAAAGTCTCTTGATGTTGGAACGGTAGAGACTAAAAAATTATTTATTATCCATTCACCATTGATCATACTGATTATAATGAAATGGGTTTTTTTTTTCAATTTTTTTAATAAAAAAAAAATAAATATTAAATCATTATTGAAATTCATTCATAGGTATCCAGAATTGAGTGCTAAAATTGGACGGCTGATGGATGATTATGTATTGGCCCTCAGGAGCAAAGACGAGACGCCGGGACTTCTTCTTGCTATGACGCGGGAAGCTGAGGCTGCTATTTTGGATAAATACCAAGCTGATGTAGCAAGCAAACAACAAGGTAAATTTGCATTTATATTCAGCGTTTATTTATTTTAAAAATGAAGGTAGATCTGGTTATTAATTAATTTAATAAATATTTGTGTTTACAGAAAAGGAACATCAAAAGCAGTTGGAGCGCGAACGTAAAGAGCAGCGTAAAGTAGAAAGGGGAGAGCTGCGTACGGAGCAAGAACAACACGAGGATGGAGATCCTGTTATTGAGAAGAAAGATATAGTGCAGCCTCCAGTTGAGCCACAGCCACAGCAACAGCAACAGCAACAGCAGCAACAACAGTCAGCAGTTGCCGCAATGCACAACGAGGGTATTATCAGAGCTGCACACAGTATGACTCATGATGTTTCGCATTCAGAACCCGTAAGTTTAATAACAGTACTGATAAAAAAAAATTATTACTTTATTTAAAAATTATTTTTTATTAACAACGTGTGTGATATTTTTTGGACTCTAGGGATATTCTGTAAGGCGAGAGATTTATCACAGAGAAAGCCGTTCAGTCTACTTCACTTTAGCATTTGTTGGTATTGCACTGGTGGGTGCGGCACTTGTTGCCGTTGCAGTATTCAAAAGACGCAGTGCCAGGAGCCCACATAGTCAAGGATTTATAGAAGTTGATCAAGCGGCAACTCCCGAAGAACGACACGTCGCCAATATGCAAATAAACGGATATGAAAATCCTACTTACAAATATTTCGAAGTGAAAGAATAAGTTTATTATAATTAAAACAAAAAGAAATTTTCTTTTTTTCTTTTTTTTTTCCACGACGATCGGTAAGAAGATAATCGATCAAAAAAAAAAATTATCTACACACTGTTTGTCTCATTAATAACTTTCTCACCCACATCTCCCTTGGAGAAATCTCAGAATCTCATATAGCAGTTCGTGATTTAAAAAAAATAAAAAAAAAGTAATTAATTAATTAAATAAAAATTAGTTTATACATGCTTTCGCGCGATCCTGCAGAATATATTGGTATATTAAATATATTAACGACCGGCTGGATCAGAAAAAATTTTTTTAATTAATTAAAAAAAATAAAAAATAAAAAAAAAAAACGTCTAATTGTTAATCATCTCAAGACGTATGATATTCTAAATGTGCCGTCCGTCATCGTAATCACGTGCCATAGAGGCGAGACATTGTAGGACTTTGATGTTTGGAAGCGCAATCATGTCTTTTTACAACACCCATACATACACATCTCTTACAGAAATTTTTTACTTTTGTTCTGATATTTTTCAAGATTCTTTACAGTTTATTATGTAAAAGAATTTAAATAAAAATTAAAAAAAAAGTAATTAAAATAAAGTATAAAAAATATAATTAAGAAGCCGTAGCTTGGATCTGGCAGCCGTGCAGGCAATCGACTGTAGCTTTAACTGCAGAGCTAATTGAAGATATTTATTACACAATGAATATATAAGTAAATAAATGAATAAATGAATGAGAGCTAGCTATTATGTAGCATGTACGCGAAAGTATATGAAACGCCATAATTATTTAAAAAAAAAAAAAATTACAAGTACTCTTGAAATATCAGAACGTCCATTGATAAGATTTTTATTTTAAACTCGTACTATTTTATTATTATTATCATTATTTATAACGTCCACTGCCTGTTATTATTTTTTATTTTTAAAAATAAGTAACCAGTACTTAATTGTTCGCTTTTAAAATTTTATATAAACTTAATTTTACTATTATTGATATTATTATTAAAAATTTATGTTACTTAATAATTTAACAAACAAATTTATATTATTTTATCATTCCATAAGTCATTGTTTATTTACACATTATTTTTATTTGAATAATTAAAAATATTTATTTAAAAAAAAAACAAAACGATCGTCTCGTTAATTTTTTTTTATCATTATTACTCAATTAAATTTTATTGCAGTGCGACATAATTACCTCCTATTAACGTAAAAAAAAAAGTTTAAACCATTAATTATTAAAAAAAAGTGGCGGCTGTTAAAATTACCCTCAGTTTTTCTTTTTCTTTTAAATTTCATTCTCAAAAAATCGTTCATACAATAACTATCTTAGGATAATTATAATGGTACATATACATGTATGATGAATACAGATAATATAATATGAATATAATGAGAATGATAAATATATATATATATTATATATTACACACGTTTAATGCTTATATATTTGTATATGATCCAGAGATAGATACACCCACCTTTGGCCCGGATATCAACGCGTTACTTTTTAATTAAAATTTTTTATTTTAATCATCTTACCCCTTTACAAAATAAATATTTGAAAGAAGCAAAAATATAAATTATAAATAATTAATTTAAAAAATTAACTTAATTATTTCTTAATATTTTTAATACTGAGGACACGTGTGACGAAATAAATATTTACCAATTAATTTAATTAGCATAAAAAATAATTACGCTTAATTAAAAACTATTAATGATAAATTGGATGAATAATTAATTTGCTTGTTAACGCATTAAATAATTTTTTTTTGTGGTATTAATATTTAATGAGTAAATGATAATGATTAATAATTAATTCGTCGCACGTACCTCGATGTGAAATGATGATGGATTGGCCAAGGTACATACACACTAAAACGACTACACAGATACACATACACGCGGTAAAAAAAAAGTAAATAATTGAATAAATATAAATATAAATAATAAAAAAAAAAAACATACTCTTTACTGCTAAATGTTATATTAAAAATATTATTTTAGATATGTTAAGAAAATAAAATAATAATACAGCAATTACTACGTGAACGTCAAATGACGAGGATGAAAAATACAGCAGATAGCATCAATACATTTAAATAATAATTATAATAATAATAAATAATATTAATGATAATTAAATAATGATATATAACTATATGGCTCAATAAAAAATAATGAAATAAAATAAACGAGTGTATATTTATATATCATTATAAATAAATAATTATGTACCTATAGTGTGTAGTTACTAAAAAAAAAATGAAAAAAAAAAAAAAAATAAAAAAAAGCATTGTCGTATGTAAAACAGGACTGACTCCGCGTCACAGGTTTTGTATAAATTTATCAAAGTTATATTTTATTTTAATTATTATTTATAATTAATTATTGTTTTTATTTAACAGTACAGTCCATTACCACGATGGTAATTTTATTTATTTATAATTTTATTTGATTAAAAAAATAAAATAAAATAAAATTGATAAGAATTTTCGTGGGATTGGACGTAACAGTATTAGAACGATTGGAGCATATCAGTTTGATAAATTTAATTTTGAAGGTAACTGATTAAATTGTTTAGTGACCTTCAAAATTATCCTGTGACCTGGTATCAGACCAACTCTATACGTAAGTTTAAGAATTGATTTTTGTAAAGAGGTAATAATTCTATACTGAAATAATAATACTTACGACTTAGCTTAATTAATTAATTAATTAAAATAATAAATAAATAAATAAATAAAGCACGTGAGGTGTGAAAAGATTAATAAATAATAAAATAAATAAAAAAAAAATATACGTCCTTCAGTAGAAGTCCAAGTTGCAAATGGATTATAATAATAATATTAAATTATCTGATCTGGTATTTTATACTAATTTTAATTTAATTTAATGACACGTAATATTTAGTTTCAGTTATTGATAATAATTAATTAAAAATCCAATTCCTTTTGCACTCCCTATTAAATTACTTGGATGTAAGTGAAAATTCCTTTAAAAAAAAAAAAATTAATTATAAATAATTGCATGCATATTTCAGAATTATTGTTAATAAATAAAATTATTAATAAAATAAAAATAAACAGTTCAAAATGTACAGCCGATTCGCCCAAGTTTCGCTTCGCACATATGAGACACTTATTAAATATATTTAATTAAATGTGTGTCATAAAATAATTTTATTTGTCATTGTACAATAAATATTTATTAAAAGAATGAAAGAGGGAGAGAATGACAGACGAATGATTATTGAAAGAAGAACAGGCTCGTTAGAAAAAAATATAAATAAATAAATAAACAAAGAAAGCTTATTATTAACAGCAATATATCGAAGATTTAATTTTTTTTTTTTTTTTTTTTTAAACTAAATTAAATTTTTTTTTAATTAGATACATTTATCCGCAGTACGTATTAACTAATTAATTTCTTTAATTTTTTATTAGTTCTTCGGAGTGGACTTGATAATAAATTAAATTTTAATATTAATGCGGATAAAATAATGATAGTAAATTTTTCTTTCTTTTCTACTCGATCTTTTTATTTTCCCGTAAAATAAAAATATAAACTTGGTAAATTATTGTGTTTGTGGATACATGTAATTCTACTTATCAATAAAATATTTAAAAATACCTTATTTATGTTATTTTTATTTGTGGGTATACTCATATATATTTAATAAATAAAGCTGAGTAAAATTTTAGAGCTAGAGAATATAAAAAAAATATGATTATCTCGACTGTCTGAATAAATTTTATATAAGATATCAAATATGTATTTTTTTTTAGCTTATTGATCTTCAGAGATTAATTTATGTTTTTACTGCTCGAGTTCCACTCATACATTTTTAATAAGTTTTGAACTTATTGAATTTAAAAAATTATTAAACACTAAAATTTAGATCAGATTACGTATTGATCCTGATTAAAAACCGACTAATTCTAAATGAACATTTTGAATTGCAATCTATCGGAGTTTTAGTGATAGGGGATTTCCAATTAAATCCTATTGAAACCAAATAAATGTTATTTTCTGATTAAATCCTATTAAATTTCCCTCCAGGAGGATTCCAATTAAAAGCCAATCGGATTTTAATTGATTTTTAATCAGGAAACTTGACAAGCGTTTAGTTTCAAAATTTGATAGTTTTTAAATTTGAAACTTGAAAAATAATTTTTTTCACAGACTTATTTTCGGGGGGGTTTTTTTAAGAAGAAAAAGATTTTTTTAAGACTTCTCAAAGCGCTAAGTAGACTGCGATCTGCTACCATGATTTGTTATCTAAATTTTTAAGTAAACAAAATTTTTGTAATAATTATGCCAAGTAAATGATTGTGAATGTAGCAGAAATTTGTCAACTTTGATCATTTTTAAATGAAACAACAAAATGTAAATAGAATAAATATAAAAAAATTCAAATTTATAGAATTTAAAAATCGGTATACGCACCCAAGTAGCAGACTTTACTTTGTGACATCTATAAGATATCAGTTTTTAGGCTGTTTTTTGACATAAAGCATCAAAATGTTGATAAAACGATCAGAAATTTATGTTACCGAAAAAATATTTGCATAACAGACTTGACACAAGTGACGACAAAAAGTTAATTATAAATAGTGGTAAAATAAGTCATCTAAACGATTTTTTAATTTACATAAGACAGGAAAGACAACACAAATTTTCTCTGTCTCCGGAACCAACATTTGCATGTCTTATTTATACCAAAAACGGTGACTTTAAGATGAAAAAAACTTTGTCTTATCTTTTTAAAAGACATCTTAAAGTTGTCTGTATGTTACTTTGTAGAATAAGTCATCAAAACAATTTTTTAATTGAAATGACTTTTTTAAGACGGAAAAAAGAAGAAAAATTTTCTATGGCTCGTAGGACCAACATCTGTACGTCTTATTTATGTAAAAAAAACTTGGCTTTGAGGCAAAAAAAAATTTGTCTTGTCCTTTTTAAAGATATTTTAAAGTTGCCTCTGCTACTTGGGGTATTTTTTCTTATTTTTATTTTTTAAATTCATTTATTTAAAATTTAAAATTTGTCTCATATCTGCCATTCTCACGATCATATAACAAACTATTTACATAAATTTATATAATTTTATTACAAATATATCATTATGAATACAAATGATAATCAAACAGGAATTTGGCGTAAGAAAACTATTAGAATTTGAAAATGTATCAGTAATGAGTGTAAATGTAGCAGACATACGACAATTTTTTAATTACATATAAAAAAATTAAATAATTAAAAAAATAAAATTTTAATAAAATACATGCACGGAATTTTGAATTTTCTAAACATGCATTTTTTTATTTTTATTTTATAAACATGTTAATTTATGAGTGTGAATGTAGCAGACATTAGATAAATTTACAATTATTAATAAATCGAGTAAATAATTAATTAAATAAAATTTTAAAAAATGCGCATTTAAAAAATTTTGAAATCAATAAGTGCATTTTTTATAAATATTATTTTTTTAATTATTTACCCTATTTATTTATAATTTTAAATTTGTCTAAAGTCTGCTGCATTCACACTCGTGTTAATTTATTATTTAAAAATTTTAAAAATTGTCAGATGTCCGCTAACTTTACTATCATGTATCAGTAATTCATTAAAGTTGTGTTTCTTATTACTGAAGGTGAATGACGTCTATGGGGTTGATGTCATTTATAGAACTTGCCATTTACGACCTAAGGTCTTCAATACAGAGATGTATTCGATAAAATTTATATTGAATATTCAAACATCCATGATAGCACGAGTTGATCGTGAAAAAGTTGGTCATTCATTAGTTTCCGACCAACTTGACGACAAGTTGTCGACAACTTTAGCTTTTGCAACTTTTGGCTACAAGTTACCGCCAACTTTCTCAGAAAGTTAGCGCCAGTATGGAGCCGCAACTGGAATGCAAGTTTCTGAGAAAATTGAAAGGAAACTTACCGTCAACTTATGATTGCCAATTTTTGCCACCAACTTTCTCAGAAAGTGACCGTCAACTTATTGGATTTCCAATTTTTGCCACCAACTTTCTCAGAAAATGTCTATCAACTTTGGAGGTACAAACTGTTGGCGGCCAACTTGGTGTCCAGTTGCGGCTGTAAGTTTCTCGTCAGTTTCTCGCCAACTTGGCTATCAGGATAAATTTATCCGCCATCTTTAAATAACCAGATATTAAAAATCTGAATTATCAACAACAATAAAAATAGAATACTTGCAAGAAAATAGAGAGAAGAGAAACGTCAAATGTATAATAATATCATTAGGCAACTGTCAGTGTAAAACCAAAGATAAATAAATACTCCAACTAATAAAAAATAAATATTTTCAATAACAATTATAAATAAATAATACAGCTATCAATACTTGAAACGTACTGTAGTGTTTCGTAATGTCAATAATAATAAAGTAACCTTAAAAATACATAAGTAATTACACTATACTATAAACATGCAGCTGTTGTTGTTACAAAGTAACAAAGAATAATTTAAATATCATGCGGAATTGATTTAAAATTTTTATTTTTAATATCTAATCAATTTTCATCACTGTATAATATAAATTCTGACCTTTGGAGTGTATCATTTTAAATCAACCGCATAAAATTTATTCATTAGTCATCATGTTGAAAGTGATACTCAATAAGTTTAAAATCTTATAAATACAAATCAAGTTGTACAGTTTTATATTTTATGATTTTAAAATTTTTAAATTAATGTAATTCATTTATTTTATTTTAAAATAATTCTAATGTCACTCGCTGATGAATTAACGAGGCCTTTAGAGCCTGAAAATCATAATGAAGAACGAGATCCACCAATTTGGAGAATATTACATGAATTAGCGACTTCAAATCGTGATTATTTTGCTAAACAACTCGATGAAAATGGTTTAAGGATCCACGCAGCTCACATTGTTATCCTAGATAACTATCATGAATTACGTGAGTTGTATAAAGAAATATCAGAGATTGCACCAGAATTTGATTTTGATGAAATTACTCCTGGTAATGGATACCGAAGTTTTCTTAAACTTGTCGATCAATGTCTGCTACACACTGGTAGTATATGCAGGCATATTCATTCCTACAAAGACTCTGTGCTTTTTAGAAAGTCAAATTACATGAGGTAATTTATTTAAATATATATTTAATGCTTATTTTAAAATTACAAATTAATTATAAATTTAATTATTTGTAGAGAGATTGAAGCTTGCTCACAACTAGTTGTGTCGATAACGACATTTTTGCATCATTTGAAAACGCTTTATAGTTGGAGTGAACTAGCAAGTGATGGTAAATTGTCATTGTTTCCATCGGACGAACATAGTCCTCAAGAATTATTAAATCAAGCTGGAAATATTGATCAGTATTGTTTTTACGGAAGATGTTTAGCTTTTCAAGTAAATATTATTTTAATTTTGGTGTCTCATATTCATGATAATTAATTAAAATAAATTAATCACAGTTTCTTGGACAAAAATTTTTTATTATTTGTTTGTTGTTAATTTTTGTAAAACGTTTCGTCGGTTTCCCGACTATATCAAGTACTCAATTAACAAAAAATAATAAATAATTACAAGAAATTTTTATCTAAGAAACTGTGATTTGTTTACTTTAAGTAAATATTATTATCCTATAGATTTAATGTCATTTTAATTATGCTGTAAAATTTAATTAAAATATTTAATAGTTTGTAGACAGTGTTAAGTACGTGCTCAAAGGATTAATGACGTCCATGGCAACATTTAGTGAAATTTATTATACCAATGGATCATTACTTAATAGATGTACTCAATCAGTTAAATATTTTATTGATCCAGAAGCACGTGCTCGTCGTATTGTTAATATTTCACAACGAGCTGAAGTTGATTTTTGTAAATCATTTTGGATGCTTAATGAAGCTGGTTTGTTTTACTATTTTATTTAAGTTCATCGTTTTTTTTTTTTTTTTTTTTTTTTTATCAATTTTCCATTTTTCATTGTAATTATAATTATTATTATTAAATTCTTTCGGATTGGAAAAACGAAAATGAATGACAGGTGTAAATATTCAACGCGAAAATATACAGTTGAAAAATTATTCAATAACACAAATATCGCGGTGTTGCTGATTGACCTAGTTAGCTAATGGTAGATAATAATTTTGAATATTTTCACCGTGCCGAAGAAAGTGCCTGACTGCTAGACTCCTATCAGTATTTAGTCTTCTTATATATTTTAATTACAAATTTACTTTTTAACTAAGAATTTATTTCTAAAAATTTTTTAAAATTTGTAAAAATATTAATAATTGTCTGTTGGAATTACTTTATTAATGAAATATACAGGGAAAAAAGAGCAGTGGAAAAAATTACAGTAGTGCAAAAAAAGGGCCTTCGTATAAAAAACTTCAAACATTATAGTTTGCACTGTAATAATTGAGACTACTTCTTGTAATAAAGTAATTACACTTATAGATACAAAATTTTACAGTTTCAATGTATTTTTAGTTGAACGAAACTTTATTATGAATGAAACGCTACTAAGGAGTGAAAAAAGTCATATGAAACTGTAAATTCTCAGAAATAATGTAATTTTTACAGTTTTGAAGTAGAGGGACTTGCTGATATTTGAAACTGTAATTTTTCCACTATTCTTTTTTCTGTGAATATAAGAAGGCTGATAATCAGGTATTTATCCTTTAATAGTGATAAAAAAAGCATTAAATTTTTTAGGTTTCTCATTGGAAAAAAAAAAAAAAAAAAAAAAAAAAAAAAAAAAAAAAAATGTCCTGCTTTAATTTTTTAAGTTTAATAAGAGGCCGTTGATAAAATACGTCACTCAAAATGTTACCCTTTTAGACCCATTTCCCCTTCCTCACGCTATGTCATATTTTCTACGATCGCTCTATCAATATTGCGTCACAAATAATAGACCCCCCCCCCAAGTATAACGGGAATATATAAATAAAAATATTAACAGGCGTGTTCAGAAATATACTCTGAAGGTGAAAAATTACCTATCCAGGTGTGATTAGTACCTTTGTAATGTTAAATTGCACCTCTGGTTCGACCAGAGGATATTTATGAGCGCAGGAGTTGAATATTTCTCTTCCAGAGTGGGTTTCTGAACACGCCCTATATATTTACAAATATAAAACGAATTACTTTCTATCGTAACAAAAAATATAATTTAAAAAAACCGAGAGAAAAATTTGCAAAATTATTTAATGAGCTGCAAACTTTACATTTCCTTAGACTCCTCGACCCCCCTTTTTACATCTTACGTCACAGTAAGGGACATCCCCATAAGTGCGAAGGTATTTTATGAACGGCCCCTTATTTAAAAATTTATGACTTTTAATAAATAAATTTTCAGATATAGTTCAATTTGTGCCATCAATGTTAATGCCTTCTTTGCCAATAAATCAAGTGATATCAATCCCTCCTGACGAATTAACATTGACAACAACCGATGGTATTAACGTAAAAATACCCATTCCAAATAGTCATATAGGAAAGAAACCGATCCATGTGAGATTACTGAGTTCTAAACGTAGAATAGGAATGGTATATTATCATATTAATTCAATTAATTAAATGTACTGACAAACAAAAAAATAAGCCACCTGATATCTATTTGTACATTTCCGTAGGTTGGATCTGCTCGAGCCAGTGGAGAATTATATGGACCATCAGATGTACTTGTATTTCATTGTCACGGTGGTGGTTTTGTAGCACAGACTTCAAAATCCCACGAGCTTTATTTGCGTAACTGGGCGATAGAACTTGATGTGCCGTTACTGAGTGTTGACTACAGTCTAGCACCTGAAGCACCTTATCCACGAGCTATTGAGGAAGTTGTTTACTCTTATGCTTGGGCATTGAAACACGCGAACTCATTGCTAGGAAGTACTGCTAAAAAAATAATATTTGTTGGTGACTCTGCAGGCGCAAATTTAAATCTCGCTTTAACAACAAAATGTTTTGAATTGAATATTCGTAAACCAGATGGTATTTTTATGGCTTATGTACCAGTACTTGTAGAATTTGTTCCATCACCTTCAAGGATGCTTGGATTAACTGATCCATTGTTACCATTTGGATTTATGATGCGTTGTTTGAAGGCTTATACGCTCGGCGATACTCAAATTTCCCCAAAAGACAAAGATGTTGACGTTGAATCAACAACATCTGACACTGAATCATTCGCTGAAGTAAGTGAGAGTGATCTTATTGCTCTGGCACTGAGTCCCAATGGCGATGAGACTAATGAACATAAATTAGCATCATTACCATCAGACTCCACATTAAATTCAGTTAGTTTAGTTGACGTTGACGCTACTCAGTTGCCTCAGCCCACTTCAACAAGTGAAACATCTCAAGATTATATTAAAAAATTTTTTGACTTTTATAAAAATGCCGCTGCGCGTTTTTCTCCATCATTAGCTAACGGGGTTAACCATGACTATGATAATTATTCTGACAGCAATATGTCAGTTGGTTTTTTTGGTTTAACTTTTGGTAAAAGTATTAAAAAGTTACGTGAATTAGATGATGAAGATGCCAAGAATCCGAGCGAAGAATTTGTTTTTACTGTACCACGTGATCCTTTGCTAAGTCCTTATCGTATATCTGATGATATATTAAGAAAATTACCACCGATTAAAATATTGGTCAGTATTAATTTGTTGTTAATAATAATTGTCATTTAAATAGATTTTCAATTAGTATTTTTATGTTTTTAGACGACGGACTTGGATCCTTGTCTTGATGATTGTGTTATGTTTGGACGTAAATTAAAACAACTTGGTAATAATATAACATTAGATATTATAAAAGGATTACCACATGGATTTTTAAGTTTATCTGGAGTAAGTACTTTTAATTAATAGTATTTTACATACCAAGGGAGGAAAGTACGACATTCCAACCCGCGTATATAATTACCTATCCGAGTCGAAGGTGAATTGGGACGTCCTACCTTCTGTCTTTGGTGTGTATACAATTTTTCACCAGATCTGCACCTGGAAGTTTAAATTTTTGCCTCTGTGGGAAGAATGGAGCATGCGCTAATTATTATCTTCTGTTTTTACATAAATGACTTTCCCATTAAGGGCAGAAATTTAAACTTTCTGAGTAGGTAAGGAAAAAGACCCAATACCTGATCAGGCAACTAGTAACCGATCACTTCATATATTTATATAGATATATTTAGTAAAATTTAGTAAATATAGATATACAAAGACATGAGTGATCGGGTACTAGTTCCCTGATCGGGTACTAAATTTCTTACCTTATGGTGAAAAATAAATCTTCATGATACGAGCATCGAAATTTAAAGTTTCAGTGTCTCTACAGCCAGTCGAAAGAAATTAATTTCAGTCCAAAGCCGCGAATTAACATTAGCAAACGGGTAAATTGTGAACGTCTTCAGTCAACGGGCAGAAACAAACTTGTTTCGCCCCTTGGTAACAAACAAAAAATGTTTCTGCCCGCTGGCTGAAGGTTTTCGCAATTTAAACTCTGATACTTGTAATTTGTTTAATAGTAATTTCAAACCATTCATTTTATTTACGTAAATGACAGTTCTGACTGTGATTAAGTTTTATAAAAATTAGTGTCAATAATAAATAGTATTTATAGTTTCTGCTTAATTATAAATTGCAAATGACAATTTAATGGTTGATGATACCATTGGTCTTTAATTAATTTGTTTCTGACTGGCTGCTGATACTGAAACTTTAAGTTCCAATGCAGGTAATCATGAAAAATCTAGTGTGTAACTCAGGATGAAACACGATTTCAAACTGCGGGTGATGGCAGTCAACTTCACCCTGGTCTAAAATCGTTTTGTTTCATGCCTTGTCACATAATATAATATACTATTATAATTGTTGCTACTAAAAATTAAAATTGATAATTTTTTTTTTTTTAGATATCTAAAGAAGCTCAGGAAGGCTCTAATATATGTATTAAAAGAATTAAACAGTTAATAAATATGTAATAATGACTAAAGCTTTATTAACTAAAAAACTGTGTGACTCAAGTATTTTAATGGAATTTGTAAATGTGTAAAGTCAAAACGTTGACCAATTTTAATGCATTATTAATGTTCGATGCCTAAATAATTGTTCTATATATTATATAAACATACTTTATGATAATTAAATTAAATGAAATATTTCTATATATATATAAATACATATATTTAATAATAAAATGTCGACACTTTGAATCCGCAGGACGGACAAGTCAATGCAAAGTATTATAGTTAAAAATAAAAACACAAAGACCACGCAGTTTTTTTTTTTTTTTCGTTATATCATGGCAGCACAAATTTATTTACTATATTATATAATGATAATAATAATTAATATAATTATTTCAAATACAAGAGAATTTTTCAATTTTATTTTTTTATTTTTTACAAACAAGTCTTCTAATTATTTTATTCAATAAAATATTTAACGTTTTAATGCACAAATTTGTGCGTAAGAATAAATAAATAAATTATAAAAATTATCAGTTGTCTATTCAACAATTACTTTAAAATTATAATTTAAGTACGAAGTATTTAAAAAAAAAAAACAAAAAGAAACAATATAAGAAATAAGAGAATATTTTATTGACATTTTGTACAGCGGATAAACAAAAAAAAAGAAGTTAAAATTAATAACTAAACAGAATAAAATAATAACCAGGACAAGATAATCGTAAAATGTGATATTATTATTCACGATAATTGAGTTTAATTTAGTATTTTACTTTTGTTTGTTTATTATTAGTTTACGTATTAATATTATTAAATTGAAATTTGATGGTTTGAATTTATTTGAGGGCGTAATGTTTTTTGTAAAACGTGTGCATCTGCAGGTTCAATTCTTTTGTAATAATGTTGTTTTGTTTCAACAATTTCAAACCCAAATTTTTTATAAAAATCAATAGCTCCTTCGTTGTTTACTTGAACATGCCTGTAAAAAATTCCGTCACATTAAAAATCGATATATATTTATACAATTTAGTACTCAATTTAATCTACTCGCTAATTAAATTTTATAAATAGAAAAATCTTACAATTACTCTTCAGTCCATCATAAAATATATACATTCCAAACATAATTAATTTTTTTTTATCGCACTTGAATAAATTACGACTAAAGTCCTATAAATTATATGACAATAAGGATAAGTAAAAATAATTTTCTTTTCTTTTCTATTAAAAGTTAGTACTTGAATAAATAATTTAAAAAATTGGAGGGAACTTAGAGGCTTTTATACTTTTTCCAGACAATGGCAACTGAAGAGAATAATTGACAAATACTATTGAATACTTAATGAACTTAAATTATAGAAAAGCTTTGATGAAATAATTATGCAAATTCTCATCTCTTATTCTTGTTGGTTTCATAGAAACCGGAGAGAATAAAACACCAGATTTTTTTCTGAATTTCTTTTATCTGTGTCTAGATTTTAAAAACTGAGTAAATCTCATGGATTATTAATTATTCTTTTCAATTTTACACACACATACACACACATTTTTTTTTATTATTACGATTCTGAAGTTAACAGACAATTAATAATTTTCGGATTTTTTTTTTCAACAAATCAATTATAAAAAAATAAAAACTAAAAATATGCACATGTAGAAAATTTAAAAAACTATAGGTGCATTTTTTAAGAAAAATGTTATCTTATAAATTCATCACACAATAATTTTCCTTATACATTTTCTAACAATTATTATGTGATTCACTATAAAAAAAAAGTGTTTAAAATAATTTCCCGGTCAAGAAAAAATACTAAAAATAAAATTTCTTTAAGCAAAAATAAGCCAAGCCAAATTTTACCATGTAAATTATCATAAAAATTATGACGCAGGATATTATTGCTTGGGAAATTATTTTGCATTCTTATCACTAAATTTCAAAAATATATTTAACGATGGACTTAAGTGTGTGATAATATAAATTATAAAATTTTGCTACTTTGATTAATAATAAACTTACAGAAATATTGAATCGAAGTTTCCATCCTTGTGTACATAATTTAATACATGTTGTACCATAACTGTACCAATACCAAGTCTTCTGTATGGTGATAAACATCCCAACGTCATTATATACAATCTTCGTGAATTTTCCGATGTGTCAACTCTACAGCAAACTGCTCCAACCTTTTTAATTAGCATTCATGTAATTAATAATTATTAAAATAGACAATAATTATGTAAAAAAAAACAAAACAAAAACAGTAAAAAAATAAAATAAATACCACAATATCATTGTAGTAAGCTAATTTTGCAAGTTCACCAGCCTCCAAGACATCCTTGTAAAATTTTTCATTGTATGATACAGGAAATACAACTTGATTAAGTAATTTTAATTGTTTAATATTGTGCTGGGTCACATCTCCGAGTTCTATTTTAGCCCTGAAATTTAAAATAAAAATGAAATAAATAAATAATTAAATTATGTGGTAATTAGAAGATAGTAAAATATAAATTTAATTAATATATAAAAACGTACGGCATTGCGCACGAGAATTACACCAGTAGATCATTCAAAGTTAAATACTTTTCAGTACATTATATTATATATTTTGTATTAAGTTTATATATTTTTGGTATTTATTGATTTGTAAATGTTTATAGATTGTTATACATTACTAAATTTAATTGACAACTAGATAAATATGCAGTTTAATATATTATTGTTGAGAGTTAATAACTTTTTATAACCTAAAAAATTTTAATACAAATTTTACCTGGTCATATTTTACACGGATGTCAAGAGAGTGTACTGGTGAAGATCGTGAATAAGAGTAACAAGGAAATCAAGAAGAGAGTCGGCTCTGCCGCGCAAGCTGTGTAATATTTATATATATATATATATATAAATTACACAATATATCTATATAGATTTTGTTATATTCTTTATGCTTCGCGCGGCTTTTATCGAGTTTCCGTTTAATTTAGCCGCCTAAAATTTTTTTAAATATTTACAGATAAATTTTTAATTAGTCATGTATTTGTTAAATTTTTCACACTAAAATTAAATTTAAAAAATGTAAAACTGTTATTTATAAAAAACTGTTATGTATAAAAATGTAACACTGTTATTTATAAAAGTTGAATCGTTCACTAGAAATATTTGTGATTTTCTATTTTTGAAATTTTTAAAAAATCTTGAACTTTGAAACAAAAGTCAAATATTAAGAGCCAGTTATTTAGTTGTAAGTGTCGTAAGAAATGTAAAAACTGTAAGAGACCGAAAAGTTGTATAGAGGGAAATAAAATTTTTATATTTATTTACTAAGGGGCAGTTTTTCAAACCGGGTATATTTTTAATCTGGGTTTTAATTATTATTGTTGGTATGTCTATATATATTATTAATATATACTATATATACTAGTAATTATTAATAGATATACTAGCAATATTAATTTAAGCCTGGATAAAAATAATCCCGGTTTGAAAAACTCGCCCTAAATAAATATCAATTATCGTGAATAATGATAATAATATCCCCCATATTACAATTATCTTGACTTACTTGTTGTTTTATTCTTTTCAGTTATTAATTAAATTGTTTTTTGTTTATTCACTGTACAAAATGTTAATAAAAGATCATCTTATTTCTTATGTTCTTTTATTTTTTAGAAAAATACTAATTACTTAAATTACAATTTAATTGTAATTGTTGAGTAGACTGATAGTTTTTGCAATTTATTTTTACAGTTATTTTTTAACAAATTTGTGGATTAAATTGTTAAATATTTTATTGAATAAAATAAATAATTAGATGACTTGTTTATAAAAATTAAAAACAGCAGAAAAATTATCTTATAAGTATTTGAAGTAAAAATATTATTTGTCATTATTAAATACTACTATGGTATAGTAAATAATTCGATGAGTGTAAATGTAACTGACAAGCGGGAATCTTTTAAATTTTTGAATAAATAAATAAAAATTAAAAAATACGTATGTAGATCAATGAAAAATCGGTACGCGTATTTTTTAAAATTTCATTATTTTAATTTATTTATTTAAAATTCATAAAACCTCACATCTGCTACATTCACACTCATCATAATCCGTAGTTATTCGTAAATAACAAAAGAAATGATGAGTGTGAATGTAGCAGACATGAGACAATTTATCAATTTAAAATAAATAAATTAATTAATTGAAATAATGAAATTAAAAAAAATGCGCGTACTGATTTTCCATTGATTTGAATACGCATTTTTTAATTTTTATTCTACTTGCATTTTATTTATTTATTAAAAAATTTAAAAAATTCCCACTTGCCAGTACATTTACACTCATAAAAAAATGATTGAGTGACCCGTCTATTATTTTATTTTATTTATAATAAATAAGATTCTTATATTTATCAGTTCAGTAAACATATTCCTGTAAGCTGTCAAATTAAACTTTTTGAACAAATTTTCAAATTCAATGAATGTGAATGTAGCAGATGAGATGAGTGTGAATGTAGCGAACATGAGACAATTTATAAATTTAAATTAAATAAATAAATTAATTAAAATAATAAAATTTTAAAAAATGCGCACACGGATTTTGCATTTATCTATATATGCATTTTTAAATTTTTACTCTACTTACTTATTCATTTATTTTAAAATTTAAAAAATGGGCAATTGTCTGCTACATTCACACTCATGCAGATGAGACAATTTATAAATTTTTAATAAATAAATAAATTTAAATATAGAAATTAAAAATGCGCGTACTGGTTTTTCAATTATGTAAGTACGCATTTTTAAATTTTCATTCTTCTCCCATATTTTATTTTTTTATTCTTATATTTAAAAAAATTACCAATAGTCGGCTACATTCACACTCATTTCAATCCACTCTTATATCTCTATTTAAATTTAATTATTAATTACTTAATAACTTAATTATAATTGAACTCGGAATAATTAAATGTTTTTTTTTTCACCGGTAATTTAATTTAACTTGAATAACTTAAAGATTCCGATTTTTTTTATCGGGTTCAAAAATCAATCTATAGTTTATGTACGCAAAAGTATCATTAACTTCCTATAGTTTATAGATTTAGTACCAGACACATACACGTTGGTCGTGTATGTTTCTCGTTATGGTTTTATTTTTAACAATGTTTTTAATTGTTAAATAAATAAATAAATAAAATAATAACTGTGTGTCAACAGTGTTAAATTTACTATTTATTAATAAAAAATGTCAATAGCTGATGTTTTAACTAAAAATAATAATTTATCACTAACAAATTCAATAATGGAATCTTCGAGGTTAAATAGTGGTATGTTATTAAATTTATTTTGTAAATAAAATATATTTCTTAAATATTATTATACTTAAATAATAAAAACAATTATTTATTATTTATCTCTGTAATATAAAATATATTATTTGAATATCCATTAATTACCAACATATTTTTAATTATTTTCAAAAGATTCTGATGGAAGTGCGCAGAATTATTCAATGATGCCATCAAAACACAAATTATTCGAGTCAGAAGATGACTTGGAGCATGATGACAAACCTCCTAAGTTTGATAATGATTCAGACAATGAATCAAACAGAGAACTGTCACATCAAGTGACACCTTTAATGGAGCAAACAACTTCGGATAACGGTCGTCGTTCAATGCATAAATTGGGTAAACGTAAATTTCATAAGTCAGAAGACTTGGAGCCCGATGATAAACGCGCTAAGTTTGATAGTGAGTCAAACAGAGGACTGTCACATGAAGAGGAACCTTCAACAGAGCAGACAACTTCGGATATCGGTCGTCGTTTGATGCAAAAAATGGGTTACTCTGAAGGACGTGGTCTTGGTAAATACGAGCAGGGTCGTGTGGCTCCAGTAGAAGCGTTTCAACAGAAAGGTCGTCGTGGTTTGGGTCACGATAATAAAAAATTAACAGAGGCTACACTTAAATGGGATCCATCTGCGGAAGTTGTTGATGTCCATGAAAATATGCTTTGGCTCGATAACTCTAAAACTCCACCTTCTCTCGACGAAATGGAATCTTGGATTGTTTTAGGACGTAGACCAGATACTATTGACAACGAAACAATGTTCTGTGATCCCCAGATTGTTCAGCAAGTTGTTAATTCAAAAACAATATTTGACACATTAGATAAAAATGAAATGCATCGGGCACGTAGTCGTTCAAATCCTTATGAGACAATTCGCGGAGCTTTTTTTCTCAATCGCGCTGCTGTTAAAATGGCAAATATTGACAAAGCATGTAATTTTATGTTCACTCGTCGAAACATTGACAGCAATGAGACACTTTATTTTGCTGATGTCTGTGCTGGTCCTGGTGGCTTCAGCGAGTACGTTTTGTGGAGAACTAAGTGGGGAGCAAAAGGTTTTGGTTTTACGCTGCGTGATTCAAATGATTTTAAGCTAGAAGATTTTTATGCTGCGTCACCTGAAACTTTTCATCCATTCTACGGTCCAAAGGAAGATGGTAATGTATATGATCCAGATAATCAACAAGCATTTAAACGTATCGTTATGCAGTCAACAAGAAATAAAGGTCTTCATTTTATGATGGCCGATGGTGGGTTTTCAGTAGACGGCCAAGAAAATATACAAGAAATACTTTCAAAACAATTGTATCTCTGTCAATGTCTTGTTGCGCTGATGATCGTACGTGAAGGCGGTCATTTTGTTACCAAATTATTTGATTTATTTACTCCATTTAGCGCGGGATTAGTTTATTTAATGCACCGGTGTTTCAAAAGAGTTTGTATCTTCAAACCAAATACCTCCAGACCAGCAAACTCTGAACGTTACTTAATTTGTGAAGAAAAATTACCAGACACCGAAGATGTCATACAATATTTGGACCACGTTAATAAATTACTTTTAAAAAAAGATTTAAATCGTGATGTCATTGGTCTAGTGCCGCTGGATATTCTACAAGGGGATGAAAATTTTTTTATGTACTTGAAAGAATCAAATGAATCACTTGGTAGTAAACAAGTAGTTGGATTGTTAAAAATAGCAGCTTACTGTGAAGATCCCACGCTCAGTGAAAAAAGACAGGCTCAAATGCGTAAAGAGTGTCTTCAATATTGGGAACTTCCTGATGAAAGTCGTACCAGACCACGTGATGAAAGACCCGATGATCGTCTGCAAACTATTATTGGTTCAGCACTTCAAGCTCTTTATACCAGTAAATTAACGCCATTAACAAATGATAATTTAACAACAACAATATTATCTCGGCCTTGTAATTGGTTTTGTTTGCCATGTGAAGCTAAAAATTCAGCGGATGTTGAAAAACTTCCAACATTTTATTTCAGTGCCGGTCGTACTAAAGTTTATCGTTACGTTCGTAAAATGTGGTCGCGTGTTGAAAATATTGAGTTACCAGCGCATACATTTATTTATGCTGAAGTTGTCACTGAAATGCGCGGAGAAAGCAGAACCCAAAGAAGAACTAATGCACTTCATATTATCGATGCCTGGTTTCTTGGTAATAAAGAAGTTAATCAAAAGTACTTACCAGATCGTCATGCTATGATCGAACAATTTTGTGAATTATTGTGGTCACCAGGTAATAAACCAACGATGCGCGTACGTCCTAAGCCACTTTATTCATTGGACGATGATTTACCAGCTGTAATGAATTTAAAAAATCGAGTTCTAAAAAATAATTCTCAAGTAGAGGCTCTGCATCCTGGAGAACCGATTTATTCAATAAACTCTGATGATGAACGTGATCAGTTTTATATTGTACCAAATAGCATGATATTTTTAAATTCTATTAAACCTCCGTGGGCTAAATATATAAGTCGTAGCACTGGTTATCATTACTTCTTTAATTCACAGACAGATGCTAAATTTTATGATGACAGACGACCTGATGATTCGGCTGCTGATTTTGCTAGTAGTATTTGTTCACGTATTTTTTGGTTTTGGCAGGATTCAAATTCTCCAAAGTTATTTGATCTTAATGCTAGAATAAAAAGTGTATGTCCGGGTAATACTATCATTAAATCATCAAAGTAGTAAATAAATAAATTTTAAATAACATTACATATTTTTTATTCAGTCAATTTATTATTTTTTTTTTTTTCATTTTAATTAACCTACTTAATATTTTATTTTATAAAGTTGAATGCTTTTAATTTTATCTTTCTTTTATTTAACGTTGGACTGATTTTACTTTCAAAATTAATTTTAAGTAATGTAAATATTGTACATTTATATAAAATGACTGTGAGAGGTTTTTTGTAAAATACAAAAACGATAAAAAATTATGTATCATGTAATTTAAATAAATGATATCAATAAACTTATATGATGATTAAAAAAAAAATATGAAAATTATGAAACGTTTAATTTATACAGTTTATCTTGAGTTAATAAAATAATAAAATTATCTGTTGCAATAGCGCCCATTATTGCCGTTGAGTCAACACCTAAATCAATTATTTTTTGTTTAGCAACCAGAGCATTTTGTTGAGGTTTTTCATACAAAAATCCATGTTTCTTGTGTTCAATAATCGCAACATAACTACAATTACACGGTGATATACAAAATTTTTTGTTTGTTTTACTGGCCTCGACGTAACCAAAACCAGGAAAAACATTTTTATGAACTAACTCCCATTCTGCACCTTTGTCAATAGATTCCCATACACAGCCATCGTGATTATAACGCACACAGAGTACTTGACATGTTTTTAATTTATGAGTAAATAATATACGGTTGTGTGAAGTCAGTATTGTTAAATGTGTTGTCGTATGATTTGTTAAATTTATTCTTTGTAGTGTATTTTCACCTCCTTCTAAATCACATTCTTCCAATTGTTCAGAATTAAAACCAATTGCCGGTTGGTCACTGCTGTTACTTTGTTGATCTGAACACAGATGAGCCAATCTAAAAAATATAATTAATTATTTATATTATTAAAAGAATAAGGAAAATTTTTTTACAGACAATGCCGTAAGATGGACAGTGGACTCGAATTAGATATTTGCTATTTGCTATTCCCATAAACAGATAACGGAAAATAATCATGGAAATGAATAGAAAATCCATGATTATTCTCATCCATTCTCAGTAAATGGTTTGATTCATACTTAAAAATAGTAAATTTCTTATTCTTTGTTTAAAATATTAATTTTCTATCATATCTACATGATAAAATAAATTTATGTTATTAAATTTGGTATCGTTAAAAAGGTCCTGACTTGAATTTGTACCTTTTCATGGTTAAAACTCTTGTTTGTTGCCAAGTATCGAAATAAATAAATTTATCTATATCATTTGAATTATATTTAAATTGCGCGGGAAAAAGACGATCGTATTCATTTTCTTTAAATTAATATTTTAATTATTCAGTCGTTAAATATGAATGAATATATATGACTATTATATATAAATTGAGAGAAAAAAGAAAATTTAGTCTATTCCATGTCTTCTATGATAATAAAAATTAAAAGATTTAATTTGGTATCAGTGAAAAAAAAAAAAATATATTGGACTAATAAAAAAAAATTGACCGTGTGTAGATTTTTTTTAAGAATCCCATGATTATAAAATCATCGAAATCAATAAGCTTGCGAATTAATGATGAGATTTGTCTTATTAAATTTCAATAATAGAAATAAACAAAAGATTCTAGAGTTAATTTTAGAGTACAGATTTTAATAAACAGTTAAATTCAAATCATATTTTATAAATTTCGTAGTAATAGGAAGTCACGTAGTGACTGTAGGTTGCTCGTTTATTATTAAACATTTAATTAATTACACTAATTTCCATGGTTTTGTTTTATAAAAAAATTTCTGATACTTCTAAAAAATCTTTTACTAAAAATAAAATACTGACTTTAATTTTCAGTTTTTAAAAAATTAACTTATAAATTTACCTTGAATGGATTTCAGAAGCTAATGCATCATTAGGTAAACATTCACCGTCAGTATCATTTTTAATTAATTCATTCCACATTTGTCCTGTTTTCTGTTTTATTAATTCTAATTTTAATGTATCGTTTTCGCAATTCCAAGTCGCTAAGTCGTGATCAAGACGAAAAGGTACTTCTCCATTAATTAAAATTTCATCTTCAATGACAACTGAAATTTCCGTTGCTGATACTTTAACTTTAGGCTTAATCCCCTTGTACTTTTGCGGAATTTTAACCCAAACTGTTAAAGATTCTTCATCCTGTGACCAAGAATATTTAGGTATTTTTATATCATTATTTTTATTAACTTCATTACTATCTTTATCTTGAATACTTTTCAATGAATCGTAAGTAAATTTAGCTGGGTCTTGACTTAATAAATTTATATACTCGCCATTGGGTTCAATAAAAACATATTCAATAGGACCTTTCATTGCCAACTCTTGTTTCTGATAAATTTCAATACCATCAGATAAATTTCCGGTGTTTTTAAATTTATAAAACAGCAAAACTAATTTTGAGTGTTTTTTTCCATCAATTGTGACAATTGTGTACATTGATATAATCAATAAATTTTTTTCTTTAACATAACGAGCATCGAGTAAAATTCCTGGTTCAATATTTTGAATTGCCAGTGATTTAGATTCAAAATTAATCATAATTATTTCAACGGTTGTGTCACCACGTGATAGAACAACAATACCGTCATCAGCAAAAGCTATTGTCGGATTAAATCTACACGAGTCATTAACAAATGATGGTTGTGTTGTTTTTATTTGATTAAGAGTTCCATCGTCTTTTAATTGCCAGACTTGATAGTCTTCGTCCCAGAACCAGCATGAAGAATCATATGGATTTTTAAACAGATGATTGTGAAATGCAAATAGTTTAGCTTCTAACCATGAGTCTTGATCACTTGATGGTTCTTTGTGCTTGACATCTATAATTTTTATCATTTTTAATAAAAAAAAGTACCCCCTGATTTATAAAAATAATTAAAAAGAATGAAAACTAATTGAATACTTTTAAATTATTTTTAATTATCGTAACATTTACTGATTGGAATAAATTGAGAAGAATTTGACGAAGAAATTCAGAATTTTTTAAATATTTGAATTTTTTTGAATTTCCTACGAGACCAAAAATTCAAAAATTATTTAGTCTTTGAAAAGAATAGAAGTGAATGAGTTTCATTGATGCGGAGAAAAAATCGAGGAATTCAAATTATTGAAGTTAATTCATATTTCATCTTTTTCAATTCTATTCAATGAATTTTTTTAATCAGGGCCCATAAATTATTCTTAATTATAACTGCGTGTATAAACTGAGGTTAAGATTAAACAAAATATGGATAATTACATTACTTACGTTTAGATAAATCTATTTGTTTGGTTATTGGAACAATTTCAGATGAAAATTGATATTTTTCAAATTTATTGTTTAATAAATTTTTTTTTGGACGTAATTCTATTATTTTTGTCATATTTTTTTAATCTAAAAAGTGCGTGAGTGTATTCAAAATATTTTCATTTTGCAGCGCTATCTAGTTTATTTTTTAAAATTTTTGTTCTAGTATCTACGATGTGGATCAAAATATTCACCAAATAATTTTTTGCGCAGCAACTCTCAAATAATAATAAATTGAAAATTTATATGAAATTTAAAAAGAAAAAAATTGAGAAAGAAATTTTCAATTTTTTTTTCTACTAAAGTTAAATTTTTTTTAAAGTTCAGTTTTTTTTAAAAACTTTTTATGAAAAATTATTTTTGTATTAAATTTTGCTCTATAATTTAATATTTTAAATTTGTATATAAATAAAATAATTAATTTCCACTTGATATCTGATTAAAGACAGATTAAATTACAGTCAGAATGTCCTTTGCTTCTGATTTTTCGATTGAAATTCAATAGAAATTAATTCGAAAAATAATTTTCAAAAATTCAATATTGCGTTTCTAAAATAAATTTTTTTAAATTATTATGAATTTACAAACTAGTTCACTTTTAAATTTTGGAGTTTGCAAAGATAAAATAATTTTTATTACTGCGCCGTAAGTAGACACAATTTAAATTTTTAAAAAATTTAAAAGGACACTTCAGAAAATCAGTCCTCTAAATTTTTTGTTTTAATTTAAAATAAAAAAACTAACATTATAACAATACTATTTATCATACATCAAATTTATAGATTGTTTATAAATTTATATTAGATAAGTAATTTAATTAGTTAATTATGGGTAATAATTTTCTATCAAAATTAAAAATCATAATATATAAATTTTTATAACGTGTCAATTTTTATTAAAAACAGTAAATTACACTATATACTTTAAATATATATATTTATATATAATATATACATTATATAGAATTAAAAATATGTGATTTTAATAAATAAATGTGTAACAAATCCTGCATGGATCAGTAATTAATAAAAGTAAAGTAAAAGTACCAATGACTGGGTACTTAGACTCGTAAAAATTTTTAATTGTGCATTTAATTCATGAAAAATTTACAACATAACTGCATATTTTTCCGGAATTAAATTCCACAATTTAAAAATAATTAAGAGTCTAAGTACCCAGTCATTAATTTGAGCTCGATCAATATTTGGTACTGTCACCCTACTAATTAAAGAAAAAAAAAAAATAGTCGATAAAATTTAAAAAATAGATAAAGTATTAAAAGTAATCTTTAATAAAGCTTTAGTAACATATCTTAGTAACATAAATAATCTCTTACAACATTTAAATAATATCTAATTTAAATTACAAAACTAATTTCAGACAAGATCAATAAAAATTCTACTGGTCGATTTTATTATAAAATTTTAATCTCATCCGACAATTTAAATATCATCTATGATAAGAGAGCAGAGTGGCAGCCCACATTAGTCGTTGCCATATCCAGTGTGGAACTCTACATGGTCCTAAACTAACCATAGCACCGGCTAAATGACGCATCCAGTCCCAAATACCCCAAGGTGGATGCCCACCATTGACATACAGTACATATGTAAAACCATCACGGCATTTACCACGTATTGAATAATAATATGGCAGAAAACTATGTAATCTAAAATTACATCTTTGGTAAAATAATATTGCCGGTGCATTACTCGACAGTACATGTAAAAATACAGCTTTAACTGTTGAACGTTCTGGTGCTGTTAAGTGTGCCAATAACTGTTCAAGTAATAATGAAGCAATACCATTTCTTCTATGAGCACGACGTACTCCTAAACTCAATATGTAACCAACGAGTGATTCTTTACCTAAACTTGAACACAATATACCTTGATCTTCTTTATTCAATGTTGCAAATGGTTTTATTTCAGCAACTATTAATCCAATAATAACACCACCAAATACTGCTGCTAGTGCATAAAATCGTGATGAACTTGTTATGTCTTCGTACCATGAATATGGATAATCTATTGTTTAAATAAAATAAATTAATAAATAACAAGAAATTTAATTTTAACTCTAATCCCTGGAACATGGGTCATTTGTGTCCATTAATTTTCAAATATTCTACTGTGAGCAGCCGACATGCCTCCGAATTTTTATGGAAATCTTTATTGAAAAAAGGAATTTCGGGACTGGCAACAACTCTATCGCATAGTTAGGAGTCCAAAGAAGATCTACAAATTTTTTCAAATTTTTCCTTATGGAAAAACATACCCTAATAGCCATTTTATCGGAAAGTTGATGGCAACTTGAAAATTAAATTTACTCGAAATCTGCTGCCGGAATTTGATGAAAAATTTACAGCAAAAATTTAAAAGAAAAATTTTCGGTTAATTTTTCGACAATTTGTACAGTATTTTATGACCCTGAAAGTAGCAGACATCCGACAAAAAATTAGTTTAGCTAAGGATATCTAGAGTAGTAATAAAGTTATCACAAATTTGAAAGGTATCACTTGTTCATTGGCTCGACATCTTCAAGCGGTAGATGTAAAAAAAAATTTTTTTTTTAATACAAATTTTTGAGACGGATATTCGTTACCAAAAATTCCAAAAGAGATTTCGGGAATCTGACAGAAACCACATTTAGATAGTCGTAAATAGTCTAACATTACTAAATAATAATTTACTTTCAATAATTTGTAATTCTGGGAGAGCCATCTCAAAATTATTTTTTATTATAAAAACTTTTGTATTAAAAAAAAATTTTTCGAAATCTACTATTTAAAGATTTCGAGCCAATGAATAAGTGGTACTTTTCAAATTTGTGATAAATTTATTAATACTCTAGATATCCTTATTAGCTAAACTAATTTTTTGTCAGATTTCTGTTACTTTCAGGGTCATCAGTATTTTACCTTTATATTTTGTAGTCAAAAAACAGATTTATACAAATTAACGAATACTTGCTGTCAAATGGAATGGCAATTGGTTCATTAATTTGGAATTCGATTTGCTTGAAACTTACTTCCTGAATTTTACGGAAAATGGAAAAGTTAACGTTTTCTAAACAACCCTAACTACTAGGATAGTTAAATGAGCAGCGAACGCTAATGACCCATGTTCCAGGTTGACGGATACTGAAAACAGTGACATGGAATTAAGATTAACATAATAAATAAATTTACCTATTGGGAACCAATCTTGACATAACGCGCGCACTTCTTCCAAATCTTCTGGACAAAGAAAGCGCAATTGCACATCACCCAGAAGACACAGCGGTACTGTCACAGTAGACGACGACGATGACGTTGATGACTTATTACAATTGTATAAAAAATTTTGTGGACGGTTATTATCATTTTTATTAATTTCATTATTATATTTATCATTAGCTGATGTAGCTGTTGACGGTGACAATGACGATGATGATGACAATGAACCAGCTGATGATACTGATGATGTATTGTAACGTTCTATTGAAATAGCCATTTCATTAAAATCATTGCATTTACGTTGTTGTTGATGTTGATGGTAATAGCGCTGGTGATTTTGTTGCTTGTAATTATTTGGTGGTACGTTTCTTTTTAATTTATTGTCAATTAATATTTGAAAATCCGTATTTCCTCCGATTACAACAACGCCAGCCATCACATATTTTATTTACCTCAATCCACATTTTTATTCATCATAATATTTATTTTTATAAACTTTATTCATTCAAATATATAACGTTATGTATTTATAAACAAACACTTGAATCACGTTAAAAATTTAAAATGAATCACGTCACCAGTTTTCCCTATCAAATATTTTATTTCAATGTAATTTGTCATTTTAATTCATTGGTTCATTGTTATTTTTATTTTTAATGTATACTTTTTTATATAATATTATATTATATATACATACATAAATAAATATACTATTTATTTATTTATTTAGTTAGTTAGTTGCAGGTTAAATTTTAATATTTGGCGTTTAAATTGTACTGCTGTTAACGTTAGAAATGATCGATGTATAAATTAACGATAATTGATAATAATCGACGACAGGGATAAATTAATGGTATGTATGAATGTACAAAAGAAAAAGTGATACACAAGCAAGTATTTTTTTTTTTTTTGGTTTAATGTTTGGACAAATCTAAACAGCTGTTTTGACGTAACTGCGCGCCTCTACACTTATTTTATATATTTAATTCACTACATACAGGATTGATAAGACAATTATGATGAGTTTGCTCCTTTTAAATATATAGTTTTAAAATTGTAAAATATAAATCAATTAAAAAATTATTGTTTTAAATAATATCAATTAAATTAATTATTATTCTCAATTATTTAATTTTATATCAAGTAATAAAATGGCATCAAATAAAAGTGTTACGGTATTGGCACCAAATGGGAGACGTCAAAATGTTAAAATTACTCCAAATACAACAATATTACAGGTAATTTTTTAAAAGTTATATGTTAATTTTTAATTATTTATTCAAATATTTAAATGCTTTAGGTTTTGGAAGAAGTTTGTCAGAAACAAGGATATGCTTCTAAAAAGTGGGACTTAAAGTAAGTTTTGGGTTATAAATTTAATTTTAAAAATTTATAAGATCAATTGATAATAAATATTTATAGTACACTACGTTTTATAAAATTATTTATAAAGAACTGGATGATAAGCAGAGAAAAAATGAGTGTGAATGTAGCAGACTTCAGCCAAATTTAAAATAATTAATTGATAGAGTAAATATAATTAATAAAATTAAATTAAAAACAAATGCGTATTAAAAAAATTTTCAAATTAATAAGTGCATTTTTTACAAATATTATTTTCTTAATTATTTATAGTTTTAAATTTTTCTGATGTCTGCTACATTCACACTCATGAGAAAAAATATTTTTTGTTAATATCATAATTTATTTATTTAATTCAAATGCCAAGGCATAAATCGAATGGTAAAAAGTATTAAAATGTTTCAAGTTAAAGTACACGTATATATAAAGTAAAATAATAATAATAATAATAATAATAATAGTTATCTAGATTTGTGTGATGTAAGAATATTGATATTACCAAGAAATTAATTATTTTATGAATTAAGTTTAAAGAAGATATGTACCCAGATTAAAAAAAAGAATTGAAAAGGATCTACAATGTTAAAACTCCATAAGAGAAAGAATTTTAAGTATTCAGAAGTATTAAAAAGAATTCAAATTTAATCATTTTTAATACTTTTCAATTTTTTTTTTTAATCAGGGAAAGTAAGACTATAAAATTTACGATTTTTCCTAGATTGTCCAGCTCATAGTTTGCCAATAACCTTTATAAATTTTTAAGTAAAGTAAGAAACCCAATACTCGATTAGGAAATTAGTACTCGATTACTCATGAATTTGTATATCTATACTTATTAAATTTTTATGAGTGTAAATGTAGCAGACATACGAAAATTTTTTAATTACATATAAAAAAATTAAATAATTAAAGTAATAAAATTAAAAAAAATGCATGTACTGAATTTTGAATTGTCTAAACATGCATTTTTTTATTTTTATTTTATAAAAATTTTAATTTATTATTTTAAAATTAAAAAAATTGTCAGAAGTCCGCTAACTTTACTATCATTAAATTTTACTAAATATAGATGTTAAAATATATGGAGTGATCGGGTACTAGTTCATTTCATTTCGAAATTAATGGGTTTGCACACACTTACCCACAGCGCACACTTGCCCCACACGACTACTAGGTCTTTTACTTTACTTGGTTTTTAAAAAAAGTTTTAAACAAAGTAGAGTTTGATAATTAATTAATTAATAAATTGATTGATATAAAATATTTGTTTGAATAATTAGACACTTCAATACAATTTTGGATGTTAATTCAATATTTCGTTTCACTGGATTGCCTAATAATGCACAACTGGAGATGACACCAAGGCCAACAGAACGTGAAATGTCAGCAGTAACAATTGGTATCCAATTGGAAAATGGGCAAAGATTGATGGGTGATTTTAACCCCGATACGTCATTGAGTGAAATAATTAATACCCTTTGTTCTAATGAACAGGCTGATGATACTGTTATTGTTTATATGCATCAAGAAGTAATACTTATATATTTTTTATGTTAATAATTTATGACTCATCTATTATCTAATTATTATTATTTTTTATTTTTAGTTACATGGACGAGATAATTTAGAAAAAACAACATTACAGTCACTGGGACTAAACAGCGGACGTGCTATGTTGAGATTGATACATCGTGATTTAAATAAATTGAATACACAAGCTCATGTAGCAGGACAATTGAATTCAAAACCCAATAAATCGAGTGACAAAGAACGCGGTGGAAAGAGCAGTCAGAAATCAAGTGGTACCTCTGTTACTGATCAAATAAAAAAAGCCATTAATGATCCACTGGCGTTGCTAAGGTCTGAGAAAAGTGATAAAGGACATAACAAAAGTGGTGGTAATAAATCTGGTGGAAGTAAAAAAATGCCTGGTAGTGGACATGTTTTAGGAAGAGGCGAAAGTAAAATTGAAACTGCAGTACAAGCAGAAGAACAAGCTAAAGTAGAAACTGGTAATGAGGAAATTAAAACAGAGATTGAGGCTATGGAAACTAATCAAGACACTCATAGTGATATTGTTAACAAACCAATAGACTTTGTAAGATATTTTTTTTTTTTGCATTAAAATATTTATTATTATTTATAAATAAGTGTAAATAATTATTTTCTTTTAGTTGGGAGAAAGAAACGCATTGGTGTTCAATCAAGCGGGAGCACAAGCGGTTCCTCATGAAGATTTGCCAGATAATTTCTTCGATCTGACTGTTGATGATGCCAAGTCATTGCTTCGTGACGCTAAGCGTCAACGAGACAACATAGAAGGAGCACCACTTACTACTAATGCTCAACGAAAGTTGGAACGTGATCGAGCGACTCTTAATAAACTTCATAAATATCGACGCACTATTTTAAGAATACAATTTCCTAATCAAATGGTCCTGCAAGGTATCTTTGGTCCACTTGAAACTGTACAAATGGTTAAAGATTTTGTCAAAGGTTATTTAGCAGATTCTGAACAAGATTTTACTTTATGTAAGAATTACTTTATATATTTTTTTATTTATAGTAATATTATGCTAGTATATTATTGTAGAATTCATAGAAAACAAACTAAAGAATTTTAAAAATTTAAAAAAAAATTTGAGTCTATTAAAATTGTTCACTTCGGCAACTTCAATTTTTCTTTTTAACTTTTGAAGTTTGATAAGAACTTTTTTTATAGAGAATTTAATTCTCAGTAAAATGATATTCAATTATAGAAAATTAACAAACAATCAAATTTGTCATCAACTCTTGATATTTTTTTCAAATTTGATTGTTTTGTTAATTTTTCTTGTGTCAATATTAATACTGAGACCTTAAACTTGGCGGGGATTTTTTTTTTATGTATATCAGGCAGGGATTAAGGGGGCGCACTTTTTGAAATTAAATAATTAGTATTATGAAGACTCACTGATATATATTTATATTAATAATAGTAAATTATTTTAGATTGTACCCCACCGAAAAAAAATTTAACACCACAGTCTCGTCTTATTGATGAAAATCTAGTGCCATCAGCAATTATTTATTATTCAGGGCCATCAGAATTGAAAGCTGATTTAAATACAAAATTAGTTGATCCTAAAATTGCCAGTGTTCATGCAATTAAATCAAGGTAAATATTTTATAATTTATTTACTCGGTTATTTATCAATAAAATGTAAATAAATTATTGGATAATTTATTTTACTTTTTTAGAATAGCTATGACTCGAAATGATCCGGATAATTCTGGCGATTCAAATGCAAATATTGAACCGGAAAGTATTCAAATGAGAGAAACTATTCAAAATAATTCAGTACCTAGTAGCAGCAGCGGTGAAGGGTCAAATGTATTTAATTCTGATCGTATTAAAAATTACACTCCAAAATGGTTCAAAAATGCTTTCAAGTAAAGATGAAAAAAAAAAAAAATTAATAAAAATCAAGTAATTATTTTATAATTTTCTTTTTCAAATGAGCAATTAAAAATAATCATGCTCGTAGGAACTTAAATTAATAAAGAAAAGAATAATTGTATAGGCAGAAATTGGTGCATTTATTGCAGCTATTGGTGTACATCAGGATTCAAGCGCAAACGCACCTTTTTTTTTTTTGTTCATTTTCTTTTTTTTGATTTTTTTTTCTTTTTTCGCTGTTATTTACATAAAAGAGTAAAAAGAATTACAGTAATGATAAAGTGTAAAAACAACAATAAAAATCAAGTTTTCTTATTATATTAAATGAGTGATGTAAATGATTAATTATTATTAATAGCACAGTGTCTTTTTATGTATCAAGTATAAGTATAAAGCTTTTTCTTAGCGTTAATTCATTAATATTAATAGAATAATAATAATAATAATAATAATTGTAAACGTTAATTAAAAATTAACTTTGAAGATCAGGAGGGACAGTTGTTGGTGACTGAAGTTGTAAATGCATTAAACGTCGAACAGGGCCACCGATAATGTTACCAGCAGGACCAGCGCCACCGGCTTCCTCTTCTATACTTTCCATCAAATTTGATTCAACGGAGTCTTTAAAGCGACTTGACATACTGCCATTATCTTTAGCTAATTCAGCTTCAAGCTGTGCATCCATTAATTTCATATATTTGTCTATTTCACCACCACGTTCATCTTCTTCATCACCACCTAGAGAGCCCTCTGAGCTGCCATCGAATTCACCATCGCCACCAGGTACCACGAGATCCAAAATGTCACGCAAAGTGCTATCGAATACTTCTGGATCAAAATCAATTCTTCCAACATCTTCAATGTCATTTTTATTCTCGTCGTCAGCACGCGACCCGCTTGAAAATTCAATACCGTCGACGTCACTTTTTTGATTCAAAAATACTTTAACTTTATCCTTAAGATTGAGAGGCTCTTGAGGTGGTTTTTTGTTACCGTGGATCCAGTGTTGTCCCAGCATGTCTTCTAGCTGTGCAGCATCGACATTCAACCAGCTGTCATCGTCTGGAGGACTGAGAGAAGCTTCGTCTTGTGCGTGCATTTCAAAATCTTCGGTCTTAACATTTTTCCAAGCTTCTAAAATTTTCATAGCCGCACTATCATCGGTTGACACATGAATTGCATTTAATGGATGAGCTACTAAGTACTCTTTGGCCGTTTGTGTCAATCTCTCACGTTCTTTACTACCTTCGAGGGTACTTCTAAAGTATCCACTGGCTTCTAAACGATGACGATATTCTCTCCACTGATTGTCATCTATACTTTCAGATGATTCTTTGCGTCTTAGTTGTTCGTTTGCTCTGGCTACCAGCATCTCTAAGCCACAAGCTATTTTAATACCTAATAAATGTGCGTTATACTTTGGACTGTTGGTTGGTGGAAAATTCCAACCGGTTCTTGGATCACCTGTGTAACGACAATGTGAACTCATTGCGTATAAACACTTGGTCATTTGGACATTCACCATAGTACGTTGTTCCGGTGGAAAATATCTCATGGCACGACATACCTAAAAATTTTAATTATTTATTAAAATAATTAATACGCTAGTTTATTAATTTCTACATTTCATTGATGCGATTAATGAAAAACTTTAAAAATTTTAAATAAAAAATTTGCAAATACTAAAAATTGTCGCTTAAAAAAAAGTTTAAATGTTTTAAGACTAAATTTTGCAAGCTGATAGTAAAAAAAAAAAATTTTGAAACCTTTCTTTCCAAGGGATCCGAATGAACAATCGTCCGAATCGCTGAAGCAATAAGTCCTGGATTTTGAGCAAGTATTGAAGCAGCTTTTTCTGGCAAAAAAGCACGTGCTTTATGTTTTCTTAATTTTAATTCATCTGGATAAACAGCTAGACGTTTCTTTAATGTCTCTTGCACCTCTCGAGACAGTAAATAATTTTGTGAATTTTCCGAAATGCGTTTTAACTGTTGAATTGGAGGTACACGTTTGTCTTGGACGACATGAATTCGTCCATCAAAAATATAAACACGATCTTGGCAGGTTTCTGGCTCAGCCCAACGGGGAAGATAATTAGCAGTCTCAATTAATAAAAATTCACCATCTGAATCTACAAGTCGAGCTATCAATCCGTCAAAGGATTCAGTTAATTTGAAGATTAGGAAGACGGTAAACCATTCGTCTCCCACATCTTCGTCAAAACGAAGCGATGCATAAATATGTGGTACTAATGATGATTCTAAATAAATGAATGAATAAATTAAAATAATAATAATAATAAAAATAATTACACTGTAAAAAATTTTCAGTGAACGCGGATAAAATCCAAAGATGACAGCAAATTTGGCGGACATCTGACAATTTTTTAAATTTTTAAATAATAAAATTTTTTTAACAAAAAAATGGACTTTTAAAAAATTCTAAAATCAGTAAATGGATTTTTTTTATTATATCAATTTAATTGTTTAATTTTTTTACATGTAACTTAAAAATTGTCTTTTGTCTGCTACATTTACACTCATAATCCGGAATGGATTTGAAGTGAATGCGGATTTAAATAAAATCCAGACCACTCCGAAATCTGCGTGACGGATTTTTTAAAAAAAATTCCGGAGTGACAGAGTGAATTCAAATTTAAATAAAATCCGTAATCACTTACGATTTTTTACAATTTAATCTCTATTATGATGATGAATAATTGATTGTTGAAATAAAATTTGAATATATTTACCTTGAGATACAGTTGAAGTATGAAGCATTTGATTAAGTACTATTGCTTGTTTGGTTCTTGGATGAAATACTAAAGAATCGTGATGCCAAAGATAATCATTTGTAAATTTATTAATAAATTCATTATATTTATTAATTTCTTCATTGAGTATTGTTTCACTGACACTATCGGTTTCCATTGAATAACAAAATTTTGGATAAAGAAAACACTCAAGAGTATCTTCATTTTGTACTCGATTGGCAGCCATTTTTTTATTGTTTAAAATAATAATTGTTAAATAATTAAATTAAATTATTTTTATTAATTTTGAATTTAAATAAGACGAAATACTTTCAGTGCGTATAAAGTAACCTACAAAACAAAAACCTAATAATCACTTATTAGTTTTGGGTTTTACCACTAGGGTTATTTTTTTTTTTTTTTTTTTTTTTTTTACATATTTTAAAAATAAATATTGATAAACAATACCGGTTATAACGATTATTAATGTATGTAATAATTAAAATAGAAACTGTAGCCTTCTCACGCTCAGGTTTTGAAAGAATGTATTTACTAATAAACGATAATTGTTTGAATTTTTTTTTGCGCATAAATATTCGCAAATATTGCGTGTAAATATTTGTAAAAATATTGCGTATGTTATTGGTCACGATATTGATAGAAAAAAAGGGATCAATTTAATGACAGCAATAAAAATTTCAAATAAATGATACTGACGTTAGCCGACGTTTCATAATTTTAGGATTTTTTATAAAACGATAAATTATAAAAAAAAGTAATATTCGAAAAAATTGCATCTATAGTTTTTTTAGTTTTCTACATGTGCATATTTTTAGACTTTTTTTTTTATCATTGATTTGTTGAAAAAAAATTCCTAAGATTTGTAACTGTCTGTCAACTCTATGATCATTTAAAATAGAATTTATTTAATGATATTTAAAAAAATTAATTTTGCATTTTTAATTGCGGATAATTAATTAAATATTTTACTTAATAACTGGAGCAAATGCGGATTTTAAACGCATTTAGGGAGCAACTTTTCGGTACATTAATTTTTTTAAATATTTAAATTTTGCGGCAGTTTATAATTAGTGTTAATAATTTTATTTTTAAATATAGTTTTACGAATGACACTGAAACTGGCCAACATCTGATAATTTTTGAATTTTTATTTAAACAATAAATCATACAAAAAAAAATATTTGAAAAAATTGCACCTGTAGATTTTTGAATTTTCTGCTTGTGCATATTTTTAGTTTTTTTTTTTTTTTTAATTCACCGGTGAAAAAAAAAATCCGAAAATTTTCGATTGTCTGCTAACTTCTGGATCATGTTTTACGAATGAGTTAATTAAATATAAAAATAACATGGGAGACAAATTTTATCATCAAAAGATTAAAACTTAACTGTTAAATTTTGAATTTTAACAAGATATTTTTAAATAAATGCCAAAAATTAAAAAAAATCAATTTTATTTCACTTGAAAAATATACTGAGGTGCAAGAATTTAAAAAATAAGAAGACTGTCGTCTCTAAATAATAATTATCAATTTTTTGAATTTCAGGTAAAGGCTATGGAATGTTCCTTATGTTAAAAAGATGGCAAGTGTTAGTAAAATAAATTATTTAGCTAAACCAAGCTTTATTTTTGCTGACGTTTGATAGATGAAGGCTTAGATTCATTGCTATTTACTATTATCTATGCATGCTGACCTAAACTTGATAAGAATTCAGTGATATCTAATTATTTTTTGTTTTTCAGATAAAAGTACTTGTACGCCTTCAGTATCAACGAATAAAATTTAATGAGAAAATAATACCGATAGTAGAGCATAACTTTTCTATGAAATTTTGAATTGGTTTCAATGAAATTTTATTCAAAATTTTTATTTTCATTCATTCTGATTGCTGTCAATTGGATTTCAGTAGATATTTAATTTGATTTTCTAACCAGAGAATGAAAAATTTAAATGTATAATTAAATTTATACAGAATAAGATACTTCCGCTACCCTCGAAGTCGATCCTTACCCTCTTGGTAACCGAGTCGATACTAAATTTTACGATTTGTTATAATTTCAAACACTAAATTTTAAAATAAATTCAATTTTAATATCAACTGATATAAATTACAAAATAAAATAATTCTCTAAATTATTTGAATTATTTTATAAAAAACTAAAATTCAAGTTGATTTAAAAAATACCGAAACTTTATTAGTCAGCAAATCAACGGGTCCCTAGATAAGATAACTAAGGCTGAACTAAAGTTAGCAAAAATTGACGTTATAAATATAATTTTTAAAAAATAGCTTTTATGAGTATACGAAAAATCACCCTTAATCGGAGCATGATATTTATGTCTATATATATAATATATATACAGAGGATTGTCGAGTTTAATAGTAATAGCAGCAGCAGTAAGTAGAGCAGTGGCAGCAGTAACTATAAAAGCAATAAAATTTTCATCTCTCTTTACTATACGTTGTGAGAGATGATGATCAAGTACCATCGTTGCCGTATAGTTGAACATGAAAGCCAAATGAAGTATGGTTCGTTCACCCAAAATGGCAGCAAAAGGGCTGCTAGAAGGCCGGTCATCAAATTGTTTAAGAAAATATCGTATATTTTTTATTTTCGTCGGTACAATAATGTGCGTACAAATTTATCTAGCGTATTCCTTTTTTAAATTTGAAAATCAAGACCACACGTCAGTACATTCTTCTGACGAGGTAAATAAATCTTTTTTTAGTTAACCTTGTGCTATTTAACACTTGTCGTTTAAAATAAATAAATAAAAATTATTATTTGTTTATTTTTAAATTAATTAATACCAGATGATAATGATAATAATAATAATAATGAAAATATTTATTTAATTAAAGGTTAATGCTGGAAAAATTGACAGGAGTGATGGTTTACCACAACAATATAAACAATTAAAATTACCGCCTGACAAACATGTGAATAATGGGAATAGTAATAATAAATTGCTGTCGATACAAAATCGTACGGCTAAAATAAGTAAATTGGACAGAGAATCATTGAACTTTGTACCGAGTTGTGATGTGACGGGTCGAGAAGCAATAAGTGCTGTCACACGTGCACGCAGTCAAGCTTGCAAAGAATTAATAGTCAATGTGTCATGTTTGAGTCAACAGGGTGAACTTTATCCTGAAAGATTATACTCATCTTGTCCACATTCACTTGGTTTTATCAGAAGTCCTAAAAGTTTAGGATGTTTTAAAGATGATAAAATTCTAAGAATTTTATCTGACTATTATATCACTTTTAAAACAAATAATTCTCCAGAGAATTGTGCCTTTTTGTGTTTACAGTCTGGTTATCCTTTTGCAGGAACTGAATATTCGTATGTATTTTATTGTTTGGTAAATATTAACAAGTGAGGCCACTCAATTTTCAACATTTTATAAAAATCACAAAATATAGATATTTAATTTTTTTTTTTAAATTTTCTTTTTTCATGCAGTCTTCAAAAAAAATTTTATATTATCTGCAAAAAATCATATGAAATAATTTTTAACGAAAAACCGAGAAATTTGTCATTTTTCGTACTTTCAATCGCAAAAAAGTCATTTAAATTTTCATTTTTCACCATCGCTCTATTTCCTGTTCTAAATGCGCTGTAAAAACATGCAGAATTCGAAAAATAAAGTTGAAAATGTTAATTTTTCGCCTAGTTATGGCCCAAAATAGGGTGGCCCCTGCTTTTGAACAAACAAACACCTATTGTTTTTTTATTAATTAATTAAGTTATTTATTTTTTAAATTAATTACTTATGTTTTAGAACTGAGTGTTTTTGTGGAATAGATGAACCATCGTCTGTAAAACGTTTACCGGACTCTAGTTGTAATATGAAATGTTCGGGAGATTCTAAGCAATCATGTGGTGGCTATTTAGCTATCAATGTTTATCGTACTGGTATTCAAAGTAATTATGATCTATTGTAATTTTCTTGTGTACTGATAAGAAAATTTATTATTTTAAAAAATTATCAGTCAAAATAAAAATAGTGGTCTAAATAAATTTTATAAATATTTTTTTTTCTTATAGAATTTAAGGTACAAGAAGCAAGAAATTCAAGTATCAAAACTGGTAAAGAAAAACCAGCAAGAATAGCTTTTTTATTAACAGTTAATGGACGTGCTAGTCGACAAGTTAAACGTTTAATTAATATACTTTACGATCCATTACATTTTTATTATATTCATGTTGATGCAGTACGTATTTAAATTATTTATAATAATTATGAAACAAAAAATTACTTAGTTTTTAAAAGATTTTGTCTATAGATTTTTAAATGCTTGATACGATTATGCTATCAGTAAATTTTTATTACACCACCGTTTAAAGATAACAGCAATTTAAGTTCTAGAAATATATAATTTTCATTATTTTTAATTACTGATATATTAAAAGTTGCGATATAAATTTTTTTATATAAAAATAAAGTTGTGGCTTAATAAGTTTAATTTATTTCTAAAAAATTTTGACTTGAAATTTATTTAATCAGCGGTTATTTGGAAATTTAGATCTCAGATTTTAATTTACAACACCAGGCTCAGCATTTAAAAATCTATGGTTAATTTTAAGTGAAAATTTTGAGAACATTCTAGGACAATGCCCCCACTTTTTAAAAGTGTGCAATGACTTTTAATTATCATAACCGTATTAAAATTTTATTAATTAATTAAAAAAAAATTACTTACACTTCTTATCAATTAGGAGTTAAACGAAATTTGTTGAGTAAATTTTAGCCTACAAGATTTGAAAATTCAAATTATAAAATTGACATCAAGATTTTACTTAAATTTATTTTCTGAATTTCGCTTAACTCCCAATTGATATCTGTAAGTAATTTTTTTTAAACCGATCAGCGAAATTGCAAATACGCTGTCCTTTTTTCAATTAATGCTTTAATTTTTTTTTTAATTAATTGATAAAATTTTGATACACTTATGACAGTTGAGTCATTTATTTATTTATTTATTTATTTATTAACGCTTTCCACAATTTACAAAATTTTTCAATATTCATTCGCTTTATCACAGTGCGAATAACAAAAAAAAAAACAGCAACAATAAAAAAAATAACAATGAACCATAAAAGAATAAACATGAACATTCATACAGTTTAATTATGAGACTCAGTTGTTATTCTATTTTCCATTTACTCTCGAATTGACTTCTTGAATGTATTAGAGATCCACCGAAAAAAATTACCGATTTCGAGTAATCATTTACTAATATAAATTTGAAAATTTTTAAAAAGTGGGGGCACTGTCTTCAAATGACTTTAATAATTTGTAATTAAAGAAAATTTATTCGATCTAGAGACAAGATTATATGTATCGTGAAATGTTAAAAGTTGAAAAAGTATGTCGAAGAAAAAATATTAAAGTTGCAAGAGGTTTAAATCTACGGCATGCAAGTATATGGGGTGGTGCTAGTCTACTAACAACATTATTGACCTCAGCTCAACAAATGTTGCAACATTCACAACATTGGGATTTTTTGGTAAATTTATCAGAATCAGATTTCCCAATAAAAAGTAACAAACATTTAACTGACTTTCTAACGTGGAATAGAGGATATAATTTTGTTAAATCACACGGCAGAGAAGTTCAACGATTTATATCAAAACAAGGTCTCGATAAGACATTTGTTGAATGTGAAGCGCGAATGTGGAGATTGGGTGATAGGAAATTACCCAAAGGTATACAAATTGATGGTGGTAGTGATTGGGTAGCCCTGAGTCGTGATTTTGTTGAATATGTTGCTGATTCTCAACCTGATGATCTTGTTACCGGTTTATTAAAAATATTTCAATACACATTACTGCCAGCTGAATCATTTTTTCATACTGTTCTCAGAAATTCTAAGTTCTGTGATACCTATGTTGATAATAATTTACACGTCACTAATTGGAAACGTAAGTTAGGATGTAAATGTCAGTATAAAGCCATCGTTGATTGGTGTGGTTGCAGTCCTAATGATTTTAAATCTGATGATTTTACTCGTATACGAAATACTGAAGATCGTAATTTATTTTTCGCTCGCAAATTTGAACCAGTTATCGACCAACGTATTATTGATAAAGTTGAACAATGGCTTTATCCAGATAAATACAACGATAGTAAATCAAAAAAAGGTTACGATATGTATTGGCAAAATTTGTATCATCAAGCAGATTTAAGTCCAACATGTGACGATACACTTCTGACTATTTCAAATTCATTAGCAAGACTTACTTACGCTAAATTTAACGTCAATTCAACTTATATTCGTCTTTTAGAAACAACTGCGTTCTTTAAAAATAATAAATTTAATGGTATTTTAATATTAGCCGAGTTTAATAATGCAGTCAAAGCTTATGAGACAACTAATTTATTAATTAATAATAATAATAATAATAATAGTAGTAATAATAATAATAATAATTTTCCAGAGCGTATTGAAGCATTAGTTACATTGAAACGTAATTATACTGTAAATAAAACGTGGTCTGGGCGCATAAACTGGTTATCAGTAAATACAGATTATGATCAAAAGGAACAAACATTTAGAAATTTTATGGGTGGTATTGGTCCAGTATCGTCGCCAATTTTAGCTTACGAATTTGATTTATCGCTAGTGACACCGAGGAATTTAACAGTACTGTGGATTAATCCCAGTGGGAGCTTAGCTGATGTTAATTATTTGCAAATTGAAGAGTCATCATTGATTGGTTCTGTCAAACCACAACTTGATGAACCATTAGCTATTGGAAAATGGAATGTTTTATTGATTGCTGACACAGTATTAGCTGCTCAGTTAACATTCTTTGTGACTCCACTTGAGTACTGGAAAAATCGTAAAATTACATCTAAAAAAGCGCGGGAAATTCACAATGGATTGATTAATGGCAATAATAAATCTGATCGTTTACCGCGGGAAATAAATCGCAGATGGTTAGATATCATAAAAGACAGTGGGTTATCACGTATTAATGATAATAATTACAATGAAAACAATAATAATGTTAAAAATAATAATAATGAAATTAATGAGAGATTAGGACTGGATTTAAATAATTGGATTGATGAACTTGTAAGACAGTATTACTCTATCGATGATTTGTGTATCGTTAGTAAAGGTCAGTTACGCAATAAAATTAATAATAATAATAATAATAATAATAATAATAATAATAATTTAAAACAATGTTATCAAACTAATTGGAGCTCTATGAGTCCTGATTCTAAGGCTGATCTTTATAATTTATGTGAAAAATAATTAATTACTATATTTATTATAATGAAAACGCCATTCACGTGCCATCATCATAAAAATCAACAATAATTTTAAACTATTATCATTTACTGTTAACGAACAAACGATAAATTAATATAAATTTAATATAATTAACAAAAATAATTAATCGCCTTTGTATAATAAACGGTAAATATTTTTGTAATGAATATCTGTATATATCATAATTTATAATGGATTTGTATATAATAATAATTAATATACAAAATGTAATTAAAGTTAATAATATTTTTTCATATTTATTATTCCTTCGACATAATAGAGATCTTTGTTTTTAACTTAATTTCATATAAAAAAATTTGAAAACCCGATGATCATGTGAGTCAGCCCCAAAATTTTCCGCTGTTTTTGAGCTGGGAGAGCTCAAAATCGTTATTATTGGTAAACTTTTGAGATCTTCGAGCTCAAAAAACGGCTGAACGAGAAATATATAGAGTAGAAGTACCGTTTTAGGACAGTTTAGGGCCAGTTTTGGCCACTTGAAAATTGAAAATAAAATAATTTGTAAAATACGCAGTGACATAATTAATTTTTTCAATGTGTTCAAAGATACTTTTATCACATTAATACAATGGAATTTTTTTTTAATACGTTTTCATTGATTAAAATAAAGTATTAAATGTCTAAAAATGGAGCAGTGGCCACAAAAGATACTTCTATCCTAGATTCTGCTAAAAAAAAGTAATTTTTGACCAACGATATCTTTGGAACAAATCAATCGAGTGTTGTGCAGCAATCGAAAGAGCTTGTCGAGACTTAGAGTTGATCAAACTTAGAAACTAGTCGGTCGAGCGATTTACGAATTATGCAACAAAAACTTTTAAAAAATGTCTTTTAATTTTTATTTTTCGTATAACGTAAACTACTCGGCCAATCGACTTCAAAATATTATCAGCTCTAAGTATTGACGAGCCCTTTCGATGGCTGCAAAGTACGTTCAGATCAATTCACCCGTTCCCAAAATATCGTAGAAAAAAAAAATTTACACACATACACACACACTCGAAAATGGTCAGAATAGATTTCTAGGACCTCAAAATGTCGACATCTGATGAAAACTTTATTTTTGAAAATCGGACCGAAACCAATAACTTCCCTTTTTTTGAAACTTTCCAATTTTCAAAGCAGGAAATTAAAAAAAAGTTAATTTGCCTTTTTAAAATTACGATCCTGAAGTTATCAAACAATTAACAATTTTCTGATTTTTTTTCAACAGATCAATTACAAAAAAAGAGAAAATTAAAAATATGCGCATGTAGAAAATTAAAAAAGCTACAGGTGCAATTTTCCAAATATTTTTTTTTTATAATTTATCGTTTTTAAAAAAATTCAGAAATTATTAGACATCGGCTAACTTGTCTTATATGGGAAATCCCTTACTTTAAAATCTTTTCAGAATCTATCAGTGTTTATAATAATTACCTTGTGTCATTGTTTTTATTCCCCTACCACGTGCTAAATATATTTACCACGTGCGTTAAAAAGAAATATTTGACTCATTTTCAATGAAACTGTCATGTAAATTTTGATTCGTTTTCAATGGAAACTATCATGTAAATATATTTTAACGGGTAAATAAATGGTTCTGATTGGTTGTTTTATATATATTTGGATTTGTTTTCATTTGAAAAAGCAGCTTTAGTATCGTGATAAAAATTTATAGAAAATTATACTATCAATTCGTTATTTTTATGCTAAATTCATTTCGAATCTAGAAAAAAACTCAATTAATAATAAAAATTTAAAAAACAAAACTATAAAATTTTTATTCCGATATTATAAATTATATATATTTGAATATCAATATTATCAAATTTTTCGATGTATAATTTTATTATCATTTAAATTTCAATTTCAATAATATTCATATTTTATTTGTTAGTAATAATTTAATGAGTGTGAATTTAGCAGACATCAGGCAAATTTTAAATTATTAATAAATAGAGTAAATAATTAATGAAATAACATTTTTAAAAAATGCAAAATTTTTAAATAGTTATTCTATTTATGTATAATTTTAAATTTGTCTGATGTCTACTACCTTTATACTCATAATAATTTAAAATAAACATCAAACGGAAGAAAATTATTTTTTTTTTAAATACTTTTATTAAATTTATTTTATTTTAATATTTAACAATAATATTATAATAAAAAGGAAACAGGCTTAAGCCTAGTAGTTAAATTAAAAGAAAAAAACTTTATTACCTACTTATTTTATTTTTACGTCGATGAAAATATTTTTAGAATCAAATAAAAGTAGACTTATTTTTAATCAATTACTCTAAAGAATGAAAAACTTTAAATATAAAATAATAATTCTTCATATAAAAGACAAATAGTTATTTGAAAAAATATCTATTCTTTTCCACATAAATGACAAATATTTACGTGAAAAAATATTTATTTTTTTAAGTGTTGAGTTTTTCTAGATTTACTTGATGTTGTAGAGTTTTAATATGTTTATTAGCTTGTTTCATGTTTGGAATACAGCAATCACATGCTAAACACTTCAGTTCTTTAGGGTCATATTGAAAAATATTATGTCTTACGAAACGTTCGTAATCCCTTGACCAATCATAAGTTACCTTTTCTAAATTTTCTCGCATATTGTCCACAAGATTTCTATGACTTGGATGATCGAGATGTTTCACTACTAAGTTATTTTCTGACGGAAGATCTATTTTGCATACATGACAAAAAAATTCTTTACGACATTTTCCAATATAATTTTCAAAATACTCATAGTATTGTTTCTTCAATTTACGTTGTAATTTTTTTCTAAGCTTCTTCTCTTGACTTTCAGTACTCAAATTAGTTTTCGTATTTTTTCGGCTTTGGACACAAGGATTTTTATCTCGATAATCTGAATAATTATTTTTGAATACAAATACTATCTTATGTTTTCTTCTATTGACATGTCCTTTAGCTTCGGTAAACTCCAAAGGGTCATTACATTTAACGCAAATTAATGTTTTAAATGTATACGGTATTATAGAATTATCAAAAAATAATTTATAAGTTTCTGAAGAACAAGATTTATCAATTATAATTTTATGCTTATCTATTGTATATTGTGTGAGTGACCGATGTCTTACATCATCCATGTGCGCTATGGCCGACTCTTGAGTATGAAAGCAATTGTGACATACATAGCAATGGAAATTATTTGAATATCTTCCAATAAAGTTTTCAAAATATTTAAAAAATATATCATCTGTTATAGGTGGGGTTGATTCAACGGTCGCTGAATCATCAGAACCTATACTTGACTGATCTGTGAGATTATTGTCAGTTTCCCATTCAGAATCTGAAAGTGATTCAGATTCATGATAATCAACCGGGTCTGAAATTTTTTTTCTCAAATTATTTGAAGTCTCGTATGATCTTGATAACAACTCGGATTTTTTTTCACGTAAGTTGATCGTATGATCAGCACAATCAATATGTTCATAAGCGGCTTCGTATCCATCAATGACGTATTGACAGGCCCAGCATCTTAACTGTTTGAAATTGAGTGGGTAAATACTGTTGGCAGACAATTTTTCACAAAAATCCGGTGACAAAAGTTTATCATTAATATCTTCATGTTTTATCAATTCTTTGACAAGTTTCAAGTGACACGCATCCTCTGTATGTTCTAAGGAAAGGTACCCCCGACAAAATACTTTATCGCATAAATAACAATAGTATTTATAGCCCATTGGAAGAATGAAATTTTTTAAATAACTAACAAACTCATCGGCGGGTCTGTACCAGGGCATCAACTGATGTTCATTACCAGCATGATCTATTACTGAGCTTTTAGGAATTGTTTTTTTACACAACATACAAACAACAATGTCCCCTGGAATATCTGTAAAATTTTTAAAGAAAAATCGCGCCCTACATCGATGTTCTGTATCTTCCTGGTGTTTTTTCCATAATTGTTTAATGGAACAGATAAAACATGTCAACACTTTTTCATCATCATTTTTATACTTAAAACGAATGTAATCTGGATACTTTTGGTCATCATTTCCAACATCAATATCAGATTTATCAACTTTTGCTAGAAATAAACTGTGTTTTGCTTTATGGCTCAGTTTATTGATGTGCTCAGCACTTTTATCAGCTGGGATAGTTGCTTTACATGAGTAACATTCTAAAAATAAAGATTCAGATCCAAAGATATTATTTTCAACAAAGAGCTTATAAAGTTCAGACGAAAGTAAAGTATCGGTAACGATTCCGCGGCTGCGTCTTTCGTGTATCAAAAGATTCCGATGTACCGCATCTTCTGCATGTTCAATTATCAAGCTAGATGATGAATAATTATTTTCACATAAATTACAATAGTAATCATCAGCACGTTTAGCAATAAAATTTTCAAAATATTTAGGAAATGGTTCCTCCGGTATAAAATTATTCTTTGTCACTGTAACAATGGTTGGAATTAACTTTTGATTTCCTGTAGTTATTTCATCGATTTTAACTAAACTATGCTGATGAATTTCACTAGCAATGTGCTCTTCTAACTTTCCATACTCATCAATAAGACATTTACACAACCAACATCGCAACGCAGTTGAACTAAAATGAAAAATTCCATTGGAAGCTGATTCTCTATAAAACTTTGGCGGTAAATCTTCTTCATCTTTATCTACATCCTTATCTTTTAAGTAATCACTTAAAAATTGTCGATGCAAAATTCTACTGACGTGTGCCAATGATTCAGACGATTGTTTATACACATTTTTACATTGTTACATAACTGACAGTAGGATTTATCATTAACCAGTGGTATGATGAAATTTTTGAAGTATATTTTAGCCCGGTCAACTGGAGAACACCACAAGACCAGCTGGTGATCATCTCTGGCATGCTTTATTACTGAAGCCTTCGGAATTATGCTGCCGCATAACTTGCACGTAACATCATCACCTGGACAATCGTGAAAATTATCAGCGAAAGATTTTACTCTTATTTTATGTTTTAAATCTCGCGTATGATCTCTCCATAATTGTTTATTCTCTTTTTCGTAGCATAGAAAACATGATAAATATTTTTTCTTTTCAGGTCTGCTTCTACTGGTTATTAATCTTGGATATTTTTGATCAGACATTGTTACTTTTCCTGCAATAAAATAAATTATATTAATAAAACAAGTACATAAATTATTATAACTACAATTCTTATCAAGCTACCCTTGATTTTTATGAGTTTAAAAGTAGTAGATATACGACAATTGTTTAATTACATATAAAAAATTTAATTTAAAAAAATGCATGCACGGATTTTTGAATTCTCTAAACGTGCATTTTTTTTTATTTTTGTTTTATAAAAATTTTAATTTATTATTTCAAAAGTTTTAAAAATTGTCAGATGTCTGCTAACTTTACTATCATTTGAATTTTTATTAAAATAATAATTCGATGGATTCCAAATAATTTGTTTGACAATAATTCCATATAGTCAGTGAAAAAATGAATGATTATTAGTTTTAAAATAACTTTGCTAATAAAATATATACAAGGTTTGAAACTATAAGGGGATTATTACTCTGCATATTTATTTGAAAAATAAATTTTAAAATAATGATTCAAGAGATCTTTCCAAGTTCTTCGTATGCATTTTGTAATTTTTTTTTTAATCAACATTAAATTTACTTATTTAAAAATATGAAAATTTTCAGCTGCCCAAGTAGCATAGAGACAACTTTAAGATGTCTTTTAACCAGAACAAGACAATTTTTTTTTTTTAAATAAGACGTACAGATGTTGGTTCTAGAAGTCATAGAAAATTTGTGTTCTTTTTTTCGTCCTAAAAAAGTAATTTCAATTAAAAAATCATTTAGATGACATTTGTCATTTAATTTCTGTCGTCACTTGTTTGTGTCAAGTCTTTTAAGTAGATATTTTTTCGGTGACAAATTTTTGATCGTTTTGTCAACATTTTCCCAGACAGCATTCAAGTCGGAATGACTGGTTTACGACGTCTTTTTGAAGGCGTCCTCATAAAGTCTTATAATGACTTCTTAATTGTGTCATTTTTAAGAACTCTTAATTGAGAGTTCTTGAAGACTCCATAAATGAGACGTCAGTTTTGTGACGACTAAATGTATTCTTTTTTAAACTTCTTTATGAAGTCAAAATTAGGAGCTCCTTAAAGACGTCATGGTAAATTCATACTGAAGTCTTATTTGCGAAGTAAGAAAAAAGAACTCTTTGAGAACTCTTTTTGAAGACGTCTTACTGAGTTCTTTAGGTAGCTCATTCGACATCTTGAGAACTTCTTAAAGACTTCTTTAAGATGTTGATGAGACGTCCAAATCATAAATAGGAATTCATTCAGAACTCATCAAGACGTCATTTTGCTATCTGGGTTGGTGGTTTATCGATAGATCAAAAAACTGATATCTTATACATGTCATGAAGTCAAGTGTGTTATTTGGGTGTCTATTGATTTCAATTAGTATGAATGTATGACAAGTTTCAATTTTTTAAATTTTATAATAAATAAATAAAATGTAAGTATAATAAAAATTAAAAAATGCGTATTTACATGATACTGAAGTTAGCTGACGTCTAATAATTTTTAGATTTTTTAAAAAACGATAAATTATAAGAAAAAAAATAATTTAAAAAATTGCACTTATAGTCTTTTAAAATTTCTACAAGTGCATATTTTTAGTTTTTTTTTTTCTTCAAATTTAGTTGTTTAAAAAAAATTCAAAAATTCTTAATTGTCTGCTAACTTCGGGATCATCGTATCTACATCATTGAAAAATCAGTACGCGCATTTTTAAAAATTTCATTTTTGTAATTTATTTATTAAAAATTTATAAATTGTCTCATATCTGCTACATTTACATGAACGTGAATGTAACTGACAAGTGGAAATTTTTTAAATTCTAGAATAAATAAATAAAATGTAAATAGTATAAAAATTTTAAAATGCGTATATGATAATTGAAAAAACAGTACGCGCCTTTTTTTCAATTTCATTATTATTTATTTAAAATTTATAAATTGTCTCATGTCTGCTACATTCACACCCATTGATTTTATTGTAATCATTTTTTAACGAGTATAAATCTCATGTTACATTGTCGTTTATTACTTACCATGGAAAATAACTTGTAATTATTATATTTAATTATTGAAGAAAAATAAAAAAACTTCCAATTGTTGATCGTATTATTATTGAATAGTTTGCAATAAAGTTTTAATTTAACAAATAAGTAAAAACAAAAAAATGTACTCATAGGGTTTTATATTTCATAAACTGCGTCACATATTTGATATTTGAGAAGTACCGGCATTTGTTTTCTTATATTTCTGTCGATATAAACATGATATATAGTCGTCCCATCAAGAAAATGATATTTTCTCTCACCATTTTTTCACGATTACGTTTTTACTGCACATGCGTGCCACTGCAAATACGTGAATTTTGTGACAAGGATTAGAAGAATAAATTATTCTCTTACTGTGATAACTATAATAATTGACCTTGAATTATTGTTTTTATTCCTCCACCACGTGCTTTGAAGTTGAATATTTATGATTTTAAAGTTAGCCAATGTCTAATAATTTTTGGATTTTTTCCGAAACGATAAATTATAAAAAAAAAATATTTAAAAATTATTAAACGTCAGTATCAGATTTATTTTCTATGCAAAAAGTCGAACAATCATATTTTACTTGATGAATAAATGCTTCTGATTGATCAATTCACAAGTATTAATATTTATTTACTGCAAATTTTATTTATTAGTAAGAATTTAAAATAAAATTTTATAGCAAGTATAGAAAAATTTTTTTAAAAGTATTTTTATTAAATTTCTTAAATTTTTAGACTTAAGAATAATATTAAAATCAAAAGAAAACAGGGTCAATGATTATACACTTAATTAAAATAAAAATCGTCATTATTTAAATTGTTAAATAACTAAACATGAATTTAAAATATCATAATTATTTTTAAATATGCATTTATATTTATCGTTTTTTTTTTTTTTTTATTCTAATTATCTTATAGCTATTCTGTATGAGATAAAGTTATATATTTCTGCACATAGTTTTCAAAAAATTAGAGTTTTCTAAACATATCAACTATCAATTATAATTATATCTATGTAAAATATTCCTTATTCAAATTATCATCTTCATCAACTTCCCATCGGAAGTAATAAGCTCTTTAAATTTTCAAAAAACTGTAGTTTTATCATCGGATATTGCATTACTATGATCATAAGTTGTCTCAACATCATCTCCAGCTTCACATGAAGACTTTGCAGCTGTTTCGGTCTCATCATTAGCAGGAGATGGACCACCAGTACTTCTTCTAGTCGCATGATAAATTTCATTCTTTCTTTCCAGCAATTCAGTTACTTTTTCAGTGAGTTTGCTGATGTGCTTATGAGTGTGAATGTAGTAGACATCAGACATATTTAAAATTATTAATAAATCGAGTAAATAATTAATAAAATAAAATTTTTAAAATATGCGCATTTAAAAGATTTAAAAATTAATAAGTGCATTTTTTATAAATATTTTATTTATTTATAATTTTAAATTTGTCTGATGTCTACTACATTTATACTCATAATAATTTAAAATAAACATCAATAGGAAGAAAATTATTTTTTTTAAAAATACTTTTATTAAATTTATTTCATCTTAATATTTAACAATAATATTATAATAATAATAAAGAAACAGGCTTAAGCCTAGTAGTTAAATTAAAAAAAAAAAAAAAAAAATAAACTTTATTACATACTTATTTTATATGTACGTCGATGAAAATATTTTTTAGAATCAAACAAAAGTAGCTTATTTTTAATTAATTACTCTAAATAATGAAAAACTTTAAATGTAAAATAATAATTCTTCATGTAAAAGACAAATACTTCCGTAAAAAAATATCTATTCTTTTTCACATAAATGACAAATATTTACGTGAAAAAATATTTATTTTCTTGTGTTGAGTTTTTCTAGATTTACTTTATATTGTAGGGTTTTAATATGTTTATTAATTTAGTTCATGTTTGAAATACAGCAATTATATGCTAAACACTTCAGTTCTTTAGGGTCATATTGAAAAACATTGTCTTACGAAACATTCGTAATCTCTCGACCAATCAAAACTTACATTTTCTAAATTTTCTCGCATATTGCCCACAAAATTTCTATGACTCGGATGATTGAGATGTTCCACTACTGAGTTCTTTTCTGACGGTAAATCTCGTATAATCTTGATAATAACTCGGATTTTTTTTTACGTAACTTGATCGAATGATCATCACAATCAATATGTTCATTAACGGTTTCGTATCCATCAATGACGTATTGACAGGCCCAGCATCTTAACTGTTTGAAATTGAGTGGGTAAATACTGTTGGCAGACAATTTTTCACAAAAATCCGGTGACAAAAGTTGATCATTAATATCTTCATCTTTTATCAATTCTTTGACAAGTTTCAAGTGACACGCATCCTCTGTATGTTCTAAGGAAAGGTACCACCGACAAAATACTTTATCGCATAAATAACAGTAGTATTTATAGCCCATTGGAAGAATGAAATTTTTTAAATAACTAACAAACTCATCGGCGGGTCTGTACCAGGGCATCAACTGATGTTCATTACCAGCATGATCTATTACTGAGCGTTTAGGAATTGTTTTTTTACACAACATACAAACAACAATGTCCCCTGGAATATCTGTAAAATTTTTAAAGAAAAATCGCGCCCTACATCGATGTTCTGTATCTTCCTGGTGTTTTTTCCATAATTGTTTAATGGAACAGATAAAACATGTCAACACTTTTTCATCATCATTTTTATACTTAAAACGAATGTAATCTGGATACTTTTGGTCATCATTTCCAACATCAATATCAGATTTATCAACTTTTGCTAGAAATAAACTGTGTTTTGCTTTATGGCTCAGTTTATTGATGTGCTCAGCACTTTTATCAGCTGGGATAGTTGCTTTACATGAGTAACATTCTAAAAATGAAGATTCAGATCCAAAGATATTATTTTCAACAAAGAGCTTATAAAGTTCAGACGAAAGTGAAGTATCGGTAACGATTCCGCGGCTGCGTCTTTCGTGTATCAAAAGATTCCGATGTACCGCATCTTCTGCATGTTCAATTATCAAGCTAGATGATGAATAATTATTTTCACATAAATTACAATAGTAATCATCAGCACGTTTAGCAATAAAATTTTCAAAATATTTAGGAAATGGTTCCTCCGGTATAAAATTATTCTCTGTCATTGTAACAATGGTTGGAATTAACTTTTGATTTCCTGTAGTTATTTCATCGATTTTAATTAATCTTGGATATTTTTGATCAGGTATCGTTACTTTTCCTGCAATAAAATAAATTATATAAATAAAACAAGCACATAAATTATTATAACTACGAGTCTTATCAAGCCATCCTTGATTTTTTAATAAAATAATAATTCAATGAATTCGAAATAATGCGCTTGACAATAAGTCCATATAGTCAGTGGAAAAATGAATGATTATTAGTTTTAAAATCACTTTGTTAATAAAATATATTCAAGGTTTGATACTAGCAGGGGGTTATTACTCTATACATTTATTTGAAAAAAGAATTTTAAAATATTGATTCAAGAGAATTTTTCAAGTTCTTCATATGCATTTTGTAGTTTTTTTTTTATAAACATTAAACTTGCTTATTTAAAAGTATGAAAATTTTTAGCTGCCCATGTAGCATAGAGACAACTTCAAGATATCTTGTAACAGAACAAGACAAATTTTATTTTATATAAATAAGACGTACAGATGTTGGTCCTGGGAGCCACAGAAAATTTATGTTCTTTTTTTCGTCCTAAAAAAGTAATTTTAATTAAAAAATCGTTTAGATGATTTGGCCATTATTTGAAATTTACTTTTTTTCGTCACTTAAGTAAAATCTTTTAAGCAGATATTTTTTCGGTAACATAAATTTCTGATAGTTTTGTCAACATTTTGGTACCTTATCGATCTGTCAAAAAATTGCCATCTTAAAGATGTCATAAAGCGAAGTGTGTTACTTGGGTATCTATTCTCTGATTTTAAAAAACGATCCAATTTTATTGTCTCTGTGTTACTTGGGTAAATAAAATGTAAGTAGAATTAAAATAAAAAAAATGCGTATTTAGATAATTGAAAGATCAGTACGCGTCTTTTTTTCAATTTCATTACTATTTATGTAAAATTCATAAATTTTCTCATGTCTGCTACATTCACACCCATTGATTTCACAGTAATAATTTTTTTAAGAGTGTAAATCTCATGTTACATCGTCGTTTATTACTTACCATGGAAAATAAGTTGTATTGATTATTTATTAATTGTTATGTTGACTATTGTATTTTATTATTGATGAAAAATAAAAAAACTTCCAATAGTTGATCGTATTATTATTGAATAGTTTGCAATTGAGTTTTAATTAACGAATAAGTAATAAACAAATTTTCTCATACGGTTTTATATTACATAAACTGCGTCACGTATTTGGGAAGCACCGGAATTTGTTTTCTTATATTTTTTGTTGATATAAACATGACATATAGTCACCCTATCGGTGAGAATGATATTTTCTCCTACCATTTTTTCACAAATAAGTTTTTGCTGCAAATGCGCGCCAATGCAAATACACTTGAATTTCATGACAAGGAAGGAGTAGCTTTCAAGTTGAATATGTACTTATGATTCTAAAGTTAGCTAACGTTTAATAATTTTTTGAATTTTTTTCGAAACGAGAAATTCAAACAAAAAATATTTTTAAAAATTACACCTCTATTTTTTATTTTTTTTTTTTTTTAATTTTCTACATGTGCATATTTTTATTTTTTTTTTTTTTTCAACAAATCAATTACAAAATTACACTCGGGGTAAAAAAATTAATATTTTAATACAATGAAATAGAATATTTACTATTGCTAAGAATGCTATTGATGGAAGAGAATAATCATAGAATTCATGACCATTTCCATGATTGTTTCCGATATCGAAATTTTTGAAATTGCTACTAATAGAAAGTAGCAAGTAGCAAAATATCAAATTCAATCACGCCGTCCATCTTACGGCATTAAATATTTTATTTTAATTTATCGTTTTAAAATATTCCGAAAATTATTAGATGTCGGTTAACTTCAATATCATATTTATTTTCTTATTCAGAAAACTCAATGCAAACTGTCATACAATCATATTTTATTTGATGAATAAATGCTTCTGATTAGTCAATTCACAAGTATTTATATTTATTTACTGCAAGTTTTATTTATTAGTAAGAATTTAAAATAAAATTTTATAGCAAGTATAAAAATTTTGTTTTCAAAGTATTTTTATTAAAATTCTTACATCTTTAGATTTAAAATATCATAATTATTTTTAAATATGCATTTATATTTATTGTTGTAATTATCTTATAGCTATTCTGTATGAGATATAAGTTATATTGCGTTACTGATGCCATAAGGGCGTATCCCGAAAAAAATACCCTTGAAAAGGCATAAGGGCGTATAAAAAATTTTTTTCTGGGAATCGACGTAGTTATGCCTGAAACGGGCACCCGGGTACCATAAGGGCGTATAATAGGCTGATACGCCCTTATGGCATTTGTAACGCGATATATTTCTGCACTTAATTTTTAAAAAATGTATGTTTTCTAAACATATCAACTATCAGTTATAATTATATCTATATAAAATATTCCTTATTTAAATTATCATCTTCATCAACTTCCGATCAGAAGTAATAAGCTCTTTAAATTTTCAAAGAACTGTAGCTTTATCATCGGATACTACATTACTCTGATCGTTATTTGTTGCTTTATCATCGGATATTGCATTACTCTGATCATAAGTTGTCTCAACATCATCTCCAGCTTCACATGAAGACTTTGCAGTTGTTTCGGTCTCATCATTAGCAGGAGATGGACCACCAGTACTTCTTCTAGTCGCATGATAAATTTCATTCTTTCTTTCCAGCAATTCAGTTACTTTTTCAGTGAGTTTGCTGATGTGCTTATCACTGTCGATGTGTTTGTCATGATTTTCGTAGCCATCAATAATATAATTACACACCCAGCATCGTAGTAATGTGGGATCGAAAGGAAAAATCATGTTACTAGACATATTCTTACAAAAATCAACTGACAAAACTTCTTGATTGATGTCCTCCTCTTTGATCTTGACAACTTTTCGGTGCCTTCTACTGCGTGCATGTGCTAAAGCACCAAACCAACGGCTATTGATAACTCTATCGCATAGACAGCAATAAAATTTAGTGCCCAATGGTACAATGGAATTCTTAAAAAACGTAATATATTCATCGGGTGGTCGGTACCATGGCATCAACTTGTGTTCATCAGCAGCATGGTTTATTATTGTACTTTTAGGAATATACTCATGTTTACAGAGCTTGCACATGACTTTGTCACCTGGACAATCAATAAAATTATCAACAAAAAACCGCATTTTGTAAAAATGTTCTCTGTCTTCCTTGTGGGTCTTCCATAACTCTGTGGTAGAACAAATATAACATGTTAATATTTTATTATCATCATCTTTGTATCCATAGCGAATAAAATCTGGGTACTTTTGTTCAGTTTTTATTTTATTGTCATTCTCTTGTTTCACTGGTTCTTTAAATTCAAAAGCAAGTTTCTGTTTACTTTCATGATCTGGATCACGAGAATGTTTTTTAGCGAATTTGAATGAAATAAGTAAGCAATCACATGTGTGACATTTTAATACTCTGGGATAAAATCGAAAAATTCCATTTTTTACAAATAACTCGCAAATATTTAATTTTGGTGGACGTTCTCTATTTATTGTATGACTCAATCTTCTATTTGTTATTGAATTTGCATGATCGCTGCTATTTATATGTGACATTACTGTAAATAATGATGGCATGATAACTTTACATAAATGACAAATATAAGTTTCGTTACGTATCTCAATAAAATTATTGAAGTATAAAAGAAAATCATCTTGTAATTTTGCCGGTAGTGGACCTTCTTTTGTTGGACTACTTGGTCTTTTCGACATTTTTATTTTACTTTATCTATAAACAAAAATTAAATTGATAAACATAATTAATTAACAAAAATGATGTATTATCTCATATATTTTATATATACATACATACATATATATATTTAAATACTTAAAAGTAACCTATTACATTATGATATTGCATACTTACTATTTAAATAGATACGAAAATTTAAATGCTCAGAAATAAGTGACAGGTTTAAATTATTAATCGCGTTGTTATTAAATAGTTTATAAATGTGTTTATGTATAGATGTAAATATACATATATAAATAATATAAGATGCCGTAGTTTGTGATGAGAATAAAACGAAAGTGACAGAGAGTTTGAGGACACCGATGGCCGCCCACTTGGTAAATAAATAGAACATGTTTTTTATCAGGGCGCAAGTCAGTGAGGGCATGAGAGATTTCGCGGCCAATTTAAAATCATATTAGAATTTCTATGGAAAAAATACCAATCTTAAAAAAAAAATTCCTCTTGCGCATGCGGTTTAAAAAATGCGCGCGCATTTAAGCCGGTATATTTTTAAAAATTATTTACATCAATTGTCAATTCGCCGGTGATTTTATAATTATTTTTTATATTTATCTAATAGAAATCAGGTGTAATATTTGAATAATATAATGGATAATAATTTAGAAGCCATTGCGACGGCTGAGAAGTCTAGAAAAATAAATGTCATTAGTAAAGAGACAGTTCATCATATTTGTTCAGGCCAAGTAAGGTTAAGATTATAACAATTTATTTGTTTAGTTTATTAATTAAGTAATTAATTAATTAATTAATCAATTTCAGGTGGTACTGGATCTTGCTGTAGCAATTAAAGAGCTTGTAGAAAATAGCGTTGACAGTGGAGCTACGTGTATTGATGTAAAATTAGTAGATTATGGTAAAACGTCAATCACTGTCAGTGACAATGGCAGTGGTGTTTTGGAACAGGATTTTGAAGGACTTGGTAAAGTTACTACTCAATTAATTTCTTAAATATATAATTTGCTTCAGTACAAATCTATTTTGACATGAGTGAATATAGCAGACATGAGACAATTCATGAATTTTAAATAAATAAATTAATTAATTCAAATAATGGAATTGAAAAAAATGCGTGCGCTGGCTATTCATTGATCAAAATACGCATTTTTCGATTTTTATTCTACTCATATTTTATTTATTTATTCAAAAATTTTAAAAGTTGATGGTTGTCAGTTACATTCACATTCACTACTTTGACTACTAATAATTAAATATTATTTTAAGTTGAAGGTTCCGAAGAACATTTCGGATCCAGGTGGTTAGTACATAACAAATTCTTATTTAACGCAGCGTTTTGCAAATTTATTTTTGCTTTATCCGGTCATTGTAATGTAAATGTCTGATTGTTACTTCTAGAGCTATGATTTATCTACATATTTTATCTGTTTTAATTAAAAGAATAGACATATGTCTAATAATTATAAGTGTAAAGGTAACTGACAAGTAGCAATTTTTTAAATTTTTGAATAAATAAATACAATGTAAGTAGAATAAAAATTGAAAAATGCGTATTTAGATCAGGGAAAAATTAGTACGCGCATTTTTTTAAATTTCATTATTTAAAATTTATAAATTGTCTCATGTCTGCTACAAATGTGGTCATTAATGTCTAGTACACTAAATGTAACACTGCTATACTGCTGTACATTCGCGCTCATTAATAATTTAAACTTATTTGAAAACAAATCATAAGGCAATCAATTAAGATCGACGATGTTGATACTTTACATTATGATTGTCTGATAAAGCAAAAATAAATTGGCGAAAAGTTACGTAAAATAATAATTTATTATTAACTAACCCCCTGGATCCGACATATTCCTCGGAATCTTCAATTTAATTTATAAATTACGGGATTGGAACCAAAAACAATTTTTTTTTTTATCTCAATCATTAAGTTTTTTTATTAAAAAAATTTGATGAACCTCCAGTTTTATATTCGATTGCCCTCAATTGACAGGAAATTACTTTAAAAAATAATAATCCTGAAGTTAGTAGACAATTGAAAATTTTTGGATTCTTTTTTTAATACATCATTAAAAAAAAATCCGAAAATTGTTAATCGTCCGTTAATTTCAGGATCACGAAAAAAATCGATGAATTACAGGCTTGAAGCATCATACATCGAAACTTCGTGAGTTTACTGATCTCCAAGATGTATCAACATTTGGGTTTCGTGGCGAAGCATTAAGTTCACTTTGCTCATTGTCAGACGTATCAATAACAACAAAACATTGTGAGAATGAGCATGCATATAAATTACAATTTGATAGAAATGGAAAACTGGAAAAAAAAGAAGTCTGTGCACGTGAGACAGGAACGACAGTATGCGTTAAAAATATATTTAAAAGTCTTCCAGTTAGGATAAAAGAATTTGAAAAAAATGTAAAACGTGAATTTTCAAAAGCCATACAAATTTTATATGGATATTGTTTAGTATCTACGGGAATCAAAATAACGTGTACTAATAAATTAGATAAAAAAACAGAAAGTCTTATCGTTGCAACAAATGGAGCTGATAATGTTTTAGATAACGCTCACTGTATTTTTGGCAAAAAAAATCTAAATGGAATCAGTCTAGTGGATGTGGTACCACCAGATCAAAGTATTAAAGAAGAATTTAATTTACCAGAGGATATAATTGTTGACTTTACATGGGAATTTTATATAAGTAGTTGCGAACATTCAATGGGTCGGGGGACACCAGATCGACAATTTTTTTTTGTCAATGGCCGCCCTTGTAATTTAACTAAAACATCAAAATTAATAAATAATTTGTATCATAAATATAATAATAAACAATATCCATTTGTTTATTTGAATTTAAAATTAAATCAACAGTCTGCTGACGTTAATGTCACACCGGATAAACGAACGATATTTTTATTACAAGAAAAATTAATATTTGCTACTATTAAAATGAGCTTGCAGAGTAAATGGAGTAAAATGCAAGGTAATTTTAGTGAACAAACGTTAAATCAATTACAGGTATCATTTAAACGTAATTTTGTACGGAAAAGTTCCGTTTCTCCGCCGTCAAAAAAACCACTATTGTCATCGAGTAACTCAAATGAATACGATGATGATTTGAGTAATGAACAATGTAATTATGATTCAATTTTAAATAGAGGAGAAAAAATAACTATTGATGAAATTGAAAAATTACCAGATAGAGAAATAAAAATAGATTTGGAGACAGTAGTGAAGGCTGTTAAATTAAAAAATGAGTTGAAAGAAGAAAATGATAATATAGATTACAAAATTAAATTTAGAGCTGAAATTGATACGGCTAAAAATGATGACGCAGAAGAGGAATTAAAAAGACAATTGACTAAAGAAAATTTTACTCAGGTAATTTGAATTATTTATGTAGGTAAGAGACCCAATATCCGATCACTTATGAGACAAGTGAAAAAAAATTACGTGATGAATTCAAATTTTGAAATAATTATTTCATTAAGGACATTTTCAGACAGTGCCCCCCCCCCCACTTTTTAAAAATATTAATAACTTTCAAATTGTTATCAATAAGGAGCTAAGCAAAATTTGTTGAATAAATTTTAGCGTACAAAATTTGAAAATTTGAATTATAAAATTGACATGATTTTACTAAAATTTATTTTCAAAATTTCGTTAAACTCCCAATTAATATCAACTGTAATTAATTTTTCTCAAATTCTATACCTCGACGAAACTGCAATTACGTTGTCCTTTTTCAATTTTTGTTAATTAATTAATAAAATTCTAATACGTTTATGATAATTGAAAGTCATTGCATATTTTTAAAAACTGGAGGGCACTATTTGAGATTGCCCTTAAGACGTGTTCAGAAATACACTCTGGAGATGAAAAATTACTTATCCAAGTGATTAATACCTTCGTAATGTCGAATCGTCTCTCTGGTTTGACCAGAGGATATTTCTGAACGCAGAAGCTGAATGTTTCTCTTCCAGAATGTATTTCTGAACACGCCCTAACTTTTTTCATCTGTCATTTGTTGTAACAATTACATAAATATATAGTGTATTAAAATAGATCGGCTATTAGGTCTCGATAGGTATGGGGTCTATTAACTTAATAAATTACCGCCCACAACTACTTTGTTATTGATTTTTTAGATGGAAATAATTGGTCAATTTAATTTAGGCTTCATAATAACAAAATTAGACGGTGATATTTTTATTGTAGACCAGCACGCAAGTGATGAAAAATATAGATTCGAAAAATTAAACAATGAAACAAAATTAAAAACCCAAAAATTAGTAATACCAAAGCCTTTAAATTTGACAGCTGTCAACGAGACAATATTACTTGACCACCAAGATTTTTTTCACGCCAATGGATTTACTTTTGAAATATTTGAAAATGGTGATACTTCTCTCTAATCATCAGCTTAATTTTATTAATCATTAAATTTGTTAAAATATGTCTGTGTTTTTATTTTTAGAGCAAGTTGGTAAGCGAGTAAAATTAGTAGGGATGCCAGTAAGCGGTAATTGGCAATTTGGACAAACAGACATTGAAGAATTGATATTTTTAATAAAAGAAGGCGACTCTGAAGGTATAAATAGTAATCTTCTGAAAGGAAAAATTTTACGTCCAACCCGAGTTCGTGACATGCTGGCATCAAGAGCTTGTCGGAGTGCAGTGATGATTGGTACAGCTTTAAATACCTCGGAAATGGAACGTTTACTAACGCAAATGAGTCAAATGGAAAATCCATGGAACTGTCCACATGGCAGACCCACCATAAGACATTTATTATCTCTGAAGCTCTTACATAATTCTTAATATCAATAAAAATAGTAATAATAATTATAAAAATAATTTATTTTAAACACTAATAGTACGAAAGATATTAAAACCAGAGTGAGCTGTTGATATCAATGTACCAGGACACTGAGGATGCCAGTGTAATTCTTTAACATCTGATTGACCTTGATGAATAAACATCAATTGCGGTGGTAAATTTGCTAATTCATTATCACCGATGTTTGATGAGTCTGACTCAGCAGAAAGATCCCACTGATCAATTTGATCATCAGCTCCACCAGATGCGAATACTGCTGATTCATCTGGATGCCACTCGACAGTCGTAACTGCTGTCAGATGTTGTTTGAATGTTGCCACAGGACTAATGGGCTCAGATTTATTTGAAAACTGCCGTAAATCCCAAATTTTAACAGCACCATCATCGCCTCCGGATACTATGAAACAGCTTTCTTTTTTATTCCAAGAGATGACGTTTACGTCTGCTGAATGAGCGCCTGATGCGGTCAACATGCACGCCGACTGCGGACTTACTCTCGTATCCCAAATTTTAATGCTAAATTAATAAATAAAAATAAATTTTAGTAAAATAAAAATGGTTAGTTTTTTTTTTTACAAACTATAATATTTTTGATTGAATACCTTTTATCTACAGAGCAAGAAGCTAAGACATTTTTCTCACTAGGCGACCACTGAATATCTTCAACGCTGTGCGGAGCATGTGAATTATAAGGCCGCTGGTCAACATTCCAAGAGGCATTGCTAGGTCGCCAAAGATGAATATTTCCTTTGCAATCTCCGGAGGCAAGTGTACCAGGTTCCGTAGGACACCAATCGAGTCCATATCCTTCAGCCAAGTGACCTTTGAATGTAAAGAAAGGTTTTGGACCCTCGGCAAGTTTCTCAGCTTTTTTATTATAAGCCGTCAAAGTTGCTGGGCTCTCTAATGCTCTTAACTGCTCCTCTAAATCCCACAAATTAACTCTTCCCAACTCGCTCCAGCTCGCAGCGAATGTCGAACCTGACAGTTGAGTACAACGGACTCTATTAACACATCCCTGATGTTTTATAGAAGCGACACTCATCTTAGGACCGTCATCAGCGTCCTCGTCTTCGGAATCACTTGATTCGTCATCACTCTCTTTACTTTTATTGGTACCAGTTAAATTTGTTATCTTCATAACCAGAAGATTGTTCAAATGAGTTTTGGCAGCTTGGGTTCCAGCCAATAGATACATAGACAGCGGATAATGTTCACGTGAGGATCCAAGATCATCGAGAATTACATCGAAACTCAAACAAGGTGCTCCAGTTTGCGCACTGTGTAGCATACGATAAGCCGATTCATCGACGACCAATTGCTCATCTTTTTCCAGAGGTTTACCTGGTAAGTAAACTTCACTTTCTTTATTAACATCAGCTTCATTTTCTTCATCTTCAACTTCCTCCTCTACATCATCAGCATCCTCGTCCATTGAATCGTCGCTCTCATTGCTCTGCTCCATTTCTTCTACTTTTGTATCTTCCATTTCTCTTCTACAAGTTACTAATTTAAAAATTTTAATTTTTTATTTCCCACAATTATTTTAAAATTTGAGTAAAAAAAAAAAAAAAAAAAAAAAAAAAAATCAACTCACCTAACCTCCAATTTAAAATACTATTTCATATATTTTTATGAAAATTCAAATATTTAAAAAAAAACTTTAATTTATTTACTAAATTATTTATAGATTTATTGCGCCAATAAATAATATTTCAACACTCGAACAATAAAATTGTTAATTGTTTTTATCACGTGTTTATAAAAATACACGTGTTTCGTATGATGCCTGACTGAAATTAAGTCACGCGTCATGAGTTGGTAGTGTTTCTTTAAATAAATTTAAAAATAGGTGTCAGCACTTTGAAATATAATCAATTATCGTCTCTGCCTCTCGAACTTAATCATTGGCTAGGTGTGGGTTCGAAACTCAGTCAGATTGAAACAGTGATTTTTACCACTTAGTAACAATAATTAAATAGACCTCGTTTAGACAACAATTCACGCAGCCTATTTTCAGCCAGAACAAAAATAGAACAATAATTTTAATTTACAGATAGAGGAAATCGGAGACGCAGCTAACAACAGCTAATTGATGTCAATAAAATATAGAATTCAAGGTTTTATGATATTTAGTTTATTTATACTTAACATGTATGATTTAAATAATTAAATAAATAAACTTTGAACTTGAAAAAAAAAGTTCGAATTCCAGTGGAGCCGAAAGAATTTTTTACACACAAAGTGTGAGGTCTTTCGGTCCTGATATTCGTCTCATCGCCGATGATCCTGGAAGTAACAGACAATTAAAATTTTCAGACTTTTTTTTCGACAAATCAATTACAAAAAAATAAAAAATAAAAATATGCACATGTAGAAAATTTAAAAAACTATAGGTGCAATTTTTCCAAACACTTTTTTTTTTTATAATTTGTTTAAAAAGAAATTTCAAAAATTATTAGAGGTCGGCTAACATTGAAATTGTTCTGGTTTAAAAAGTTAACTCGATTTGGATTTGAATTTGAATTTGACTCAGTTGACCGGATATGGAATTGCCTGAGGCTTAATAATATGTATATATTTTCACCTTAAGAAAAAAAGTTATCACCTTTCTAATAATTAGATACTTATTAATAATAATTATAAAAACATGTAGATTAGCATATAAATTTCTCTTTATTAATGTATAATAATTAATCTCCTAGCTGGGAGTTTAATACAATTTTTTATTTCTTCTTTAACTTTTCGTCTTTATTCTTTTTTTTCTTCTAGCGTTCTGCATAAATGAATAATAAGTAATTATGACAGTTAATAATTATTTTTTCTTTCCTTCTTTCTTTCATAATTTTTTTTTTTTTTTGTTTAAAATTTTTTTTTTTCAATATATAAAATACAAGTGATAGAGTTATCGTTGTCACTGCAGTACAACATCGTCGCAGTACAAAAGAGGCGTTTTTATGATAATAATTAATGATGCAGATATAGATGGAGATGCTGATGTTGATGATGTGATGCAAAATACTCAGTATATTAATATTATAAAATGAAAAATTAATATTGTTTAACATTAGCTATGTTTACTGAGATGAGGATCAGAAGTTGAATTGGTGACGAGCTGAATCGGAGTAGGCAGAGAATGAGGATGAAGCGGTGTCGGGTTTGTTGATGCACCACGTCGTGGATTTGTATTACGTAGGCTGTGAATATATGACCGTTGGACGGGTTTGTGTTGTGCCAATTGTATCAATGCGTCAGATATTGTAAACCATTTTCTTTTCCGTCCAATGTTACGTGAATCTTCCCATTCTGGTAATTCTTCAGTGACTCGCATCACCCAGACTTGAGTACGGTGTTTATGCTCAATGTTCTAAAAAAAAAAACAAAGCGAAATTTGATTTAAATTACTTGGATCTTGGCAAACAATATCTTTTAAATTACAATAAAAAACATTGGCATCAAACATTTCTAAAGATAAATTCTTCGAAACTTAACACATAATGTTTTAAGTAATTAAAAATAAAAAGATAATGCTCTAGACTTAAATAATAAAATAATTTTTCAACTACTTTATGAACCTCAAAGACACCAAGACATCGTCCTAGATGTCCGAGGACACCAGCTTCTTCTCTCACTTCGCGGAGAGCTGTCACAGCTGGATCCTCATCAGGCTCGACACCACCTCCAGGTACTATCCAACTATCGGGTCTTCTGCTTGATGTCACCAGCAGCACCTGACAATAAAAAAAAAATAAAATAATTAGCAATTCAACTGTCTAGATAAACAAAGTATTTAAACATATGGGTAAATTTAGAAGCATCAACAACAATGAGAGTGTTGATTGACTTGATTATTTATATAGATGTATATAACTGGTTGAGCAATAAAATGATATATGAACAGACATATATTGATGATAATAATAATAATAATAATGATGATAATAACAATAAGGTGAAAAAAAATAATAAAAAAGATGCTAGTGGGCAGTGCCCTCTAGAAGACTTACCTCATCCTCGAGGTCGCTTTTGACGCAAATGCACGCTGCTCTACGTCTGTAGCCCTCAGAATCATAAATACGAGTAGAATTGGGCTTTTCTTTAACCATTATAAATTAATAAAACAAAACTAATATAAAAATTATAGGATTAAATTAATAAATGTCGTAATTATTTGTCAAACGGCCGGATTGGCCATCCTATCATGCCACATTATCCTAAGGATGTTTCGAGCCGACATTATCGACCTGTTTTTTTTTTTTTTTTTTTTTAATTACACTTTTATAATTGTTTTAGGTTTATAATAATTTGCCAGAATTCGGCTTCTGTTTAATTAAAATTTTTAAATAATCCACTAAGTTTTATGTAATTATTAGCACTGATAAATGTGATAACACTCTTTGAGACACAGTATTGTACAACTTGATCGAATATAACCTTAAAAGTTTCAAAGTCACCATTCAAGATGAAAAACAGCGACACCAGAGCTTTTTATGTTACCACTAAATGCGCATGCGTGACTTTTAATTTTAATTAATGTCACGTTATAATAATATAGTTATTGCGACCTCTATTTGAACCCGCGTAATTTAAAACGTTTTAAAAAAACTAGTATTCTGTTGTGCTAATTGTGAATACAGAAGTAATAACGCTGAGATATTCTTATTAGATATTTAATTAATAAAGTCAGTACGTTTGCAAAAGAAACTTCAGGTGTTTTGAAAATTAATTTTTTCGCGGTTATTTTTATTGTTTTAAATTTGATAATTTTTGGAGTATTACTGCTAATAATCTTTTGGGAATGATACTGAAAGTAGCAGACATCAGATAATTTATTTATTTTTATAAACAAGATACCGGGGAGTAAAATAAAGTTTTTTTAATAGGCGCGAAAATATTTTTCAGTTATTGGCGCGATTTTTTTAATTTTTTCTGTGAGTATTTTATTTGTTTATTTAAAAGAAATAATTTTGAAATGAGTAAATTAAATGTAAATCGAATAAAATTAAAAAATGCGCATTTATAGAATTTGAAAATCAGTATGTGCACTTTTTTAATTTTTACATTTTTAGTTGTTTAATTCGTTTATTTGTAATTTCAAATTTGTCTCATATCTGTTACATTCACACTCATAATTTTTTATGATCTTGAAGTTAGCAGACAATCCACAATTTGAGGATTTTTTTCAACAAATCAATTGCAAACAAAAAAAAAAAAAACTAAAAATATGCACATGTAGAAAATTAAAAAAACTACAGGAGCAATTTTTCAAATTTTTTTTTGAGTATTTTATTTGTTTATTTAAAAAATAAAATTATTTTCACGTCTAATACTTTCAGTATAATTTTTAAGAGTGTATTAATTTATTATTTGAAATAATTTTCGATAATAAAAATTAAAAAAACCATAACTATGAATTCATATTTGTTTATATATACAGTGATTGCCAAAGCTAGACATCAATAATATGGCTTATTATTAAATTTGAACTTTGAACTTTTGAGTTTAATTTAAAACTATTTGTTTAATACTTTCTCAGAATATTACTTTTGAAATTTCTTTTATCTTTTATTCAATTCATTTTGAATTTTTAAAATGCGATCGCATGAAATTCAAACTAAACATCATATGATTTTTTTTATTTAAAAAAATTCGAAATTGTCAACTTAAAGTTCTTCACTGTCATCAATTGTTGAATATCATGATAATAAAAGTTTTTGAAACATTTTTTTTTACATTAAATTAATGGGGTATTGTGGTCTAGAAATTTGAAAAAATCGATTCTTTTTTTTTTTTTTAATACATTTTTATATTTTCAAAATATTAATAAAAAACGGATAATGAAAATGTTTACTGTTTTTTTTTTATTGCGTCTATAAAATCACCTCAAAATCGAGCTTCTAGACCAGAATATCCCCTTAATATTCAAAATTTTTTATAAAATTATTATCATAATAAATTTTGATTTGAACAACTATCGATAAACAAGAAACTACTTTTCAACGTTGATATAAAAATCTTAAGTCTCTAATTTTTCTTTCGAGTTATAAATCCTTTGTTTCAAAACAAAACCAGCAACTGAAGGTTATAAATTTCATAAATCTGATAAACTTATTTGTCATTCTCATGGTGAACAATAACAATAGATGTAGTGTGTAGATGATTAGTTTGAATATCAAGTTTGTTTGATTAAAGTTTATTCAAACGTCAAAGTAATGATGACTACAAATAAGTCAATTTTATCATACTGCTGTTTATTTATTTTTATATTAATTAATTCAATAGAAAGTGCATCTTATCGTCCTCTCGTAATTATTCATGGAGTCCTTACTGGAAGTGAGAGTATGGAGCAAATCAGTGCTCGTATTCAAGAGGTAATTTAAATGTTTTTATTTAAATCTCCATCACTAAATTTTGTATATTTGTAATAATTTACGTATTTAAATTTAATTAAAATTACTAAAGTATGTTGATACAAATTTTTTTTTTAAGTTCATTACACTAGTTTTATTATCAAATTATTTTTAGATACATCCAGGGACACAAATATTTAATACGCCACGTTATGCAGGATGGAGTAGTCTAGAGCCAATGTGGCATCAAGTAGAAGAAATTGGACAAGATTTAATGGCAATATCAGCAGCATTTCCTGAAGGAATTAATTTATTAGGATATAGTCAAGGTGGATTATTAGCTAGAGCTATTCTTCAGAGGTTTCCAGATCATAATGTCAGAACTTTTATATCATTAAGTTCACCTCAAGCTGGGCAGTATGGCAGTAAGAATTTATAATTTATATTTATCTTTAATAAATTAGCGATTCTATTTACAGCGAAATTGAATATTTTCTTTTAAGGCCGTTCTCAGACAGATCCCCGCACTTTTTTAAAATTTTCAATGACTTTAAAGGCCAGTTTTTCAAACTGATTTATACATGAATCTATACATTAATAATATATATTTATATCAGCAATAATAATTTAAACTCGGATTAAAAATAAGCCAGGTTTGAAAAACTGGCCTTAAACTGTCATAAGTGTATCAGAATTTCATCAACTAATTAAAAAAAAAAATAAAACCTTAATTGAAAAAAGGACAGCGTAGTTGCAGTTTTGCCGAAGTATAGAATTTTAAAAAAATTACTCACAGTTGACATCAATTGGGAGTAAAAAAATTTGGAAAATAAATTCTAGTAAAATCTTCATGTCAATTTTAAAATTCGAATTTTAAAATTTTTTCGGCTTAAATTTACTCAACAAATTTCATTTAACTCCAAATTGATGACAACTGTAAGTAATTTTTTTTGAATTCTATATATCAGTGAAATTGCAACTACGTTGTCCTTTTTTTAATTAATTAATAAAATTTAAATACGTTTATGACAGTTGAGTCATTGCATATTTTTAAAAAGTAGGAAACACTGCCTGAGAATGCCCTTAAAGTTTTTTAAAACTTTTACTTATTTTATTAAATTTAAAATCATATTTCAATTTTTTAAAAAATAGTTCATTTGACTGATCAAAGATGAACAGATTTTTTTTTTAATTTTATTATTTGAGTTAAACAACTTGTGCAAATATTACCATCTGTAATGTTTGTATTGAAATTTGAAATTGAAAAAAAATATTCATTTTTAATTTTAGTTTAATTTATTAAATTGTAATTAATAAGTATAAAATTTATAATTTTCAGCAAAATTTTTGCATTTATTTTTCCCGGGCTTAGTTTGTGAAACAGCCTACGAATTATTTTACTCAAGAGTTGGCCAACATACAAGTGTTGGGAATTATTGGAATGATCCTTATCATCAAGTAAATAAATTACAATCATTATTACCACTATTAATTATTGCCGGTTGTTAATGTTGTCATTATATTTATTTTTCAGAAATTGTATTTTGAATATAGCAAATTTTTACCATTAGTTAACAATGAAGAACAATCAGGAAATTCATCGGACTTTAAATTGGGACTTACGAAATTAAAAAAATTAGTTTTAATTGGCGGTCCTGACGATGGTGTAATTACACCCTGGCAAAGTAGTCAATTTGGTTATTATAAATTCAATGAAACTGTTGTTGAAATGCGGAATCGTGAAATATATCAAACTGATGCTATCGGTTTAAAAACTTTAGATAAAGCAAAGAAATTAATGACTTACACAGTTCCTGGTGTTACTCATGACCAGTGGCATAAAAATATGACACTCGTAGATTTATATATTTTACCTCATCTTGATTGATGATTCATATCAAATAATTGTAATATAAATTTTTAAAAACTTTATACATCAACAATTAATTTTTATAATACTGAAGTTAGCCATGATGTTGAAAGTTGCAGTCATTAAAAAAATTTATTTAATTAAAATAAATAAAGTCAATATTGGCAGGCAATAATTTTAAAAAATGCACGTGGAGAATTTTCAAAATTTTTCTTGTGTTTTTTTTTTTAATTTTTCTGATCATAATTAACTCGGTAATTAAAAATACTGAAATTTTGATAAATTGAAATATATATATATATATGTAAAAAAAATTGCACTTATAGTTTTTGTAATTTTATACATGTGCATATTTTTAGTTTTTTTTTTTCATTGTAAATGATTTGTTAAAAAAAAAAAAAAATTGAAAATTGCCTGTTAACTTCAGGATTATCAATTATTATTACTAGTTAATTTAATTTAATAGGCCTACAGAATCTTATAGCAAATTTTTTAGCGATAAATTGTAAATAAAAAAAAAACTGATGTGGAATTTATCAGAAAAAAACTCAGTTTTAAAAATAATCTGATTTAAAAGTACAATTATTGATAAAAAATAATTTGTGAGATTAATTAATAATTTTATTTATAAATCTCAGAAATATTTTAACAATTTTAATAACAATTAATTGAGAAAAATATATCATAATCACTAAGTTAAGAATTTTTTAACATTTATTTTATTATATGTACAAAATAAAATAAAATTCTGTACATAAAAAAAAAAACTTTACCATATCATTTATTTAAATTGAGTAAAAAAAAAATAATTCTCATATCAATTATTACTTTATAGAGTAGACACTAATACTTTCATGACGATTAAATTAAAAGTTGTAATTACAATCCATTAAATAATTGACTAGCAATTAATTAATATTTAATTACTATTAACATTACTAAAAAAATAATTTTATTATGCGCTTACATATTTTATTCTTTGGATTGATTTATTTTTTGCATACGTTAATAATCCGAATATTACTTACAATTATTTAATTCATTAATTAATAGAATAATTATTAATTATTATGAACAATCTATTTCTTTTATTGATGAATAAATACCGTACTAGTGTCTCTGTTTATAATTATAATTATTAAAATAAAATAAAGAATTTTTTGTTCGAATAAATTTTTTGAATCAAAAAGTTTTGACGTTAGTAAATCGACTGATTAAATCAAATGCCCACTTGGGTTGGTCAGCAGGGACCATGTGTCCGGCATTACGTACAAGTATTTCAGTTAAATTGCCTGCATGTTTAACGTAACCAGCGATTTCATCACCAACTTTCCAGACTCTACGTTGAGCTTTTTTGTAAACCTCGGCTCCAGGCCATTGCAAATTCATTAGATAATTTTCTGTAAGTGGGTAAGCAACAATAATGTCAAGCTGTCCGTTGTAAATAAGAACTTTGTAGTGCTGAAGTAGAGCAGCAACTTTATCAGCTTCAGATCGAGTGATGTCATTCTTCAAGTGACCTTCAACTTTTGAATTTTCAACATTGAAAGAATAATTGCCGACGTGAATAGCCCGTCTTGCACCAACACTTTGTATCCACTGGCTCATCCAATCAGACTCATTGGTGTCTTTAGTACGTAAATAATTGAAGTAAAAATTAAAACCAGTCAAGTTTTGAAATAAAGTTGGTGGAGAATTTAAATCACCGTCAAGAAGTTCATTAAATATTTCAAAAGCTTCATCGTATTTGCTCTGATTGATAAACGCTCGTCCCTTCTCTTCATAAGCATGGAATTTTTCTCTGCCATTGAAGTCAACTAAACCCAACTGATAAAGATAATCGCCGTAGTTTAATTGATTTATTGGATCAGTAAGACCATTACCAATAGCTAAACCTTTTAAATTTATTTTAACTTTTGATGTTGGATTTTTTTCATGAATTGTGTATGACAATGCTGGCACATATTTACCGGCATATGATTCACCAGTTACATAAAAATCGTTACCCTGTAGCTCGGAGAATAATGTGAAAAATTGAACTAATGCTGAATGAAGATCTTCACCCACTTGGGTTTCATTTCTTGCATATCCTTCGTCGTGATCAGTAAAACTGAAACCCGTACCAACTGGATTGTCGATGTAAATTAAATTGTGTGAAATACTCCAGCTGTATTTACGCATTTGAAGAGTTTTGTTTTTATCAACTCTAAATGGTCCATTTTCTGTAAAAAGACCGAAGAGTGAACTTGCCCCTGGACCTCCTTGGAGCCACAGTACTACCGGTGCAGTTCGAGGTTTTATCTGATTACAAAAAATTAATTATAATTTAATAAGTATTTTTTTAAAATTCATTCTCTCATATAAATAAATTTTAAAATTAAGCTCATAAAAAATTGGATCAAATTTTACAAAATTAACTTGTCTTACAATTTAGTTTTTTAAATACTGCTATAAAATATATAATTATCAGTGACTTATTATACAGTTTTAAATACACGGTTAAAATTAGTCTTTTTATTTTATATTTATTTATGTAAATCTGCAGGTGCGGTTGGTATAAAAGTAGACGATGGCGTGTTGTTGTGCAACGGAGAAGAAGAAGGCGAAATAAAAAATTTTGTTACAGGAGGTTCAAATGCCGCTGGTACGTTCATTATTTGATTCATTTCTAATTCTTGAACGACATTAAATATTTTAGATTTCGCAATGTTCAAGTGATAGGGGTTCAAAGATTTTAAAGTTGGCGCTAATCCAGCAAGAAACGCATCCACTGGATGAATAGATTGCTGGTTTGTTTTTTCGTTTTGTTCCAGGACGTATTTCATTAAAGTAACTGATGCCGCTTCAGAGTTATCGAATTTTAACGGATCGTCAGCTTTCCGTTTTTTACTCGACTCCGACGCCAAAGATTGTTTCGGTACATCAACATCACTATCGTCATGATAACTTGGAATTGTTGGAACTTTTTCTGATGGCGTAGATTTAGATGTCGATATCATTTGATCTTGATCATCATACTGATCATTATAATCGTAATCATTGCTGTCAGTGTCGTCAGTTTGCTCAGTATCATTTTTAATGTGAGCAATGGTATCAATATTTATTGCGACAACGTTATCTAAAATATCATCGGTGTCTCTTATTTTTATAAAAGGCATCAAAAAATCTAATTGATCTTCATATTTATATTTTTTTGATTGCGTTACTTTTTCTTCATCTTGAGCGATTCTTTTTTTTAATGATTTACGAAAATTATCTCTGATATTATTCCAACGTGCTTTACAAGCAACAACTGCAAGTTTTTATTGTTAATAAAAAATTTTCCTGGCTGCCCGTATAAAAAAATTCATTCCAAAAAAATCCGATATGTGGAACTTCTAAACTTGAGACTGATTAGAACTTCGAGTGGAACTTTTGTAATTTTGATAGTAAAAAAAGGTTTATCTAGGACTATATGAGAGAATTTTTAGTAAAAAAAGAACGCATTTATCAAAACGTATTTTTACTACACTTTACCCTGGTTCCAAAAAAGTTCCCATTAGAAACCAATAGCCATAAAAATACAAAAACGTTCATAAAAAGTTTCAAATTAGAGGTTTTTGAACTTTTTCGGAATGAAGGTAAAATGTCCCGTTGCACACTTGGCTTTGTGACGTCTATAAGATAGCAATTTTGAGGCTGTTTTTTGACCTGGATAAAGCACCAAAATGTTGACAAAATAATCAGAAATTTATGTCACTAAAAAAATATCTGCCGAAAAGACTTGATACAAGTAACGAAAAAAAGTAAATTACAAATAATTGAAAAATAAGATGAGTGTAAATGTAACAGATATGTGACAGTTTATAAATTTTAAATGAATAAATAAATAAATTAAAATAATGAAATTGAAAAAAAAGTCGCGTATTGATTTTTCAATTTTTATTTTACTTACAATTTATTCATTTATTCAAAATTTGAAAAATTTTCAATTGTCAGCTACATTCACACTCATAAAAAAAGTCATCTAAACGATTTTTAAATTGAAATTACATTTTCAAGGCGGGAAAAAGAACAAATTTTATATGACTCCTACAACCAACATCTGTACGTTTTATTCATATAAAAAAACTTGGCTTTAAGACAAAATAAAATTTGTCTTTTAACAGACATTTTAAAATTGTCTCTGTACTACTTGCGTTTGAAAAAATACATTTTGAAAAATATGTTTTAAAAACGTTCTTTTTTACGTAAAATTCGCTCATATAAAATCCTAAAACTTTTTTTTTTACTATCAAAATTACAAAGTTCCACTCGAAGTTCTAATTTGTCTCAAGTTTAAAAATTCTCCATAAACTTTTTTGTAATTTTTTTCGAACGAATTTTTTTTACGGATGACTAGATAAAATACACTTATTAATAAATACCTGGTTGATTTAATTTATCAGCTATTTCAGTCCATTTTTTTTCTTTATAATTTCCATTTAAATATTGTGAATGTGACATATCATAAAGTCCTCTAAAAGTCCGTACATATTTTATCAATTTCTCATCATCCATATTTTAAAAAAATCAACAATTATTTTCAAACAGACTTCCTTGGTTGTTTTACAAATGAAATCAAACGCATATGTTACAATTTATAAATTTGTATATCAGTGTTACGTCAAAAATAAGTTTTAATAATTTCACAATCAGACATTAATCTTTATTATTTTTTATTTATCATTGAATAAATTAATTTTTAAAATACAAGCATTGATACTGATAATGATTAACACTGACACTGACATTAAAAGTATAAAATAATAAGTATTAATCAATAACTTTTTATTCACATCAGTGCACTGTTCACGGACGACGTGAATATAACGGATACGGAACTGTCCCGACATAATGCAACTTTAACATTAATTATTTAATTAATAATTATTTTTTTTTAGTACTTTTAGGAAGTTAATGATGTAATTTTTAAAAAATTAGACATAAAATAATAAAATGCGGATGTCAAAATTTAAATATCATTAGTTTTTTTTATATTTTTTGATAAATTAATTTATCAGTCGTACTAATTACTGATTTCAAGTTGATTTTAAATTCGTAAAATTTTTTATGAGCTTTTAATTTTATAATAATAAATATAAATTTTTTAAAACATGATCCTAAAGTTAAGACAATTAGCAATTTTCGGATTTTTTTTTTCAACAATTTAATTAAGAAAAAAAAAAAACTAAAAATATGCACATGTAGAAAATTCAAAAAACTGTAGGAGCAATTTTTTGAAATATTTTTTTTTTTATAATTTAGTTTCTAAAAATCATTAGACGTCGGGTAACTTCAGGATCATCAGTAAATTTATAAAAATTAATTTGAAAATTTGAAAATAAATTTAAAAAATAAATTTACCTGAGCTGGGAAAAACCAGAAAAACATGTTCGAATTGTATTGTTTGTTGACTGTCAAGTATCCGGCATAGCTTCCAACATCTAGCATTTCTTTATGTTGAACAGTTGCTAATTTTCTAGCAACGTCGAATTTTGCTTTTTCAATGTAAGGAGTCAAAAATAATGGTTGCCCTGCATCTTCACCATCTTCGAGAGGATAACTTTTTAATTTTGGATAAACGTTTGTAAACCCCTGAGTATTACTAAAATAATTTATACTGATAAATAGTACTACAATTAAACTATTGAATATTTTATGATAAGCCATGATAAATATTTCTGATAAAAGTTTTTTTTTAAGTTAGCAAAAATAATCCGAGTATTTTTAAGTATTATTAATTATTTTGAAACAATTGTGCGGTACGTGATTGTAATTTATTTAACAGTTGAAAGAAAACAATGTGCTGTTGGGTTCTATTTACGTGGAATGATGAATGACAATTGAGTTTGAGAGAGATTGAGAATTGTATGTTGTAAAAACATTTACTGCGCACAGCAAGACACGCAATAGATATGGGATGGAAGATATAAAAGACAAAGACACTGCTGCCAAAGCGGTTATTTTTTAAAATAGTTATTTTCGTCGTATTCATTTGTAATTTAATTATTTATTATTATTATGTCTATTTTTATTTTTGCGATAAAAATATATGATACTGAAAGTATGCAGGCATTAAAAAAATTTATTTTTTTTGAATAAATAAAACAAATAAAATAGGGTAGAAGTATCGCTTTTAGTCACTTTGGGGACAGTTTTGGACACTTAAAAAATTAAAATAAGATAATTTGTAAAACACGCAATGACGATTAATTTTATAAATTCGAATCCGTTCCGTCACTCGAACTTACGGAATTTGAGAAAAAATCACTTCGCATACGGAGTAAATAGGGAGTTTGTTTTTTTAGCAAACTGATTTCCGAGTGATCTGGAATTTATTTAAATCCGTATATTTTTTTATGAAAATATATTTACGATATAAAAAGTTTGTTTTTTACATTATTCTAATTGTTCAGAAAACGCTTAATATATTAAAAAATTAATTCAATTAAAAACTCAAATTTTTTTAAAAATATAAGTTAATTTTATTTACAGTTCTTTACAAAAGAAAAGTTATTGTCATAATTTAAAATAAATCCTTACACAACTTAAAAAATAATAAAAATTTAACTTTCTTCTGGAAACTCAAAATCGTAGACTTCTTGCCACCCTTCCGCACCATCCTCACCCATCACCTTTTGGGTCTTCTTAATTCTTCGAGGCATCTTATACTGTATCTTCTTCTGGCTCTCCTCATCACCTTTCTCCATCTCAAAGTCTCTCCAAGCTTCCAACAAAATAACTCTGCTCTCTCGGTCTCCGTTTATTTTCAATACATTATTTGCACATTCGAAAACTCTCCTAGCGACTTCTACTTTGTCTATATCCTCGTGCTCATTGGACAACTCGAACTTGGCATAAGCGATCCAAATTTTGACATGAATCGATCGCTCAAGCAGTCGCTTGAACAATTTCCGCGCATTCTGAGTCTCTTTATGAGAAATTTCAAAGTCAATGTACGACTTCCACAGCAACTCCGGGATATCGAGCCGTGGTTGCCTTAATCCAAGCTCATAAATAGCTCGCGCACGATCAATGTCACCCAGCAGTCTCCAATTCGCTGTATTTCATCCACGTTGTACAATTTTCTGGCTCATATTCTAACCACTTTTCATGGTTTCCTGCAGCGGTCAAATTCACGTATAACATTTTAAAAAATTTTAATAATAAAAAAAAAAAAAGTTTTAAATACATATAGTCTTCAAGAGAATTACATAAATATTACCAATCTATTCAATAATGAAATATATATATATATATATATATATATATATATATATATATATATATATATATTTTTTTTTTTTTTAATTAATTTCAAAACTTCTTCATACTGTAAAGAACAAATAGTTCAATAGCTTATTAAAAACTTATCAATTCTATTTTAATTTTTCTTATGTAGTTCTATTAAACTGTTTCAGATATTATCACGCTCTTCTTCTTCTTTTTGAAAATACGAATACGAAATCACTGGGATTTGCCTCACTGTTGACAGAATATTTTTAGTAACTATTCCACGAGTAGCCGGAGATCAGGCATAGCTCTGATGTTATTATCATCTAATAAAACTAAGACATATAAAAAAAGTAATACATTATAATCAATATTTTGATATTATTATTCAACTTATACTTACACTTCTCTGCCTGATATTTGATAAACTATATTTAATTTTATCGTTTTCCTCAAGAACCTTCGGAGAAGATGTCTTGGTAGTTGAGTTTCCAGTTCCCCTGACACCTCTCTACCTAATATTTAATAAACTGTTATTAATTTTATCGTTTTCCTCAAGAACCTTCGGAGAAGATGTCTTGGTTGTTGAGTTTCCAGTTCCCCTGACATACTTTCTATTTAATACACACTCAATAATTCCTGACCACGATGGAAATTTGACTATTGTCTTTAACATAGTAAATACTAAAAACTGGTTTGTCCATTTTTATAAATGTCCATTTAATTAATTCCACTAAAACATAAGTTCATTTATTCAAATGTCCATTAATACAGATTTTATTTTTATAGATGGGTATTTATACGAATGGCCATTTTCTTACTTTTCCTAAAATTCAAATTTCCATGTCTTCGATTGTCCATAAATTAATTTTTACATAAACTCATATGTTCATTTATTCATAAATAGTTTTATTCAATTAATCATCGATACTTTTTTACGTTTATATTTATTTCCTAGATTACATTTGTTCATTAAGCAAATTTTTCTTTTTTTTAATTATACAATTTTTTTATTAACCATTTTTATAAATTACCTATTAAATTAATTTCCTAAATTACATATTTCCAGTAATAAAAAAGTCCATTAATTTATTTAAACTTTTGAAAATTATACCAACTTAACATATTTCTTTCCGGAAGTATGTTCAAAAATAAAGTTTTTCTTTTTTTCAGTTGGCCACACGTACATTTGTACAACTGCAATCATTTCCTAATTTCACATATTTCCATTTGTATTAGTGTACACTTGTACTTAAATTCTTTCATTGTTTTTTCCTAAATTTTAAATAACCATTTCTATAAATTCCCAAAAAAAATTAATGCAAATGGCCAAAAATACAAAAGTATATTGAAACAAAAGCAACATAAGCAGGGAGGAAAATTTGAGGATCACTGACTCAGGAAGAGGATATGTGGCGCCATGATGGTAAGCTAGCGTCAAGAATGTCAATAAAAAGATGAATATTGGTACTCAATTTATAGTTTTTCCAAAACAAATAGATGGCTGTTAAGGCCAGTCTTCGACAGTGCTCCCCATTTTTTAAATATTTTCAATTCCTTTGAACTGCCATAGAAGTATTTGTGCCACATAAGATTTATTAATAGTTAATAAATATGATCCTGAAGTCAGCAGACAATTAGTAATTTTCGGATTTTTTTTCAACAAATAAATCACAAAAAAAAAAAAAAAAAAAAAAAAAAAAAAATATGCACTTATAGAGAGTTTAAAAAACTACAGGTGCAATTTTTTCAAATATTCAAATATTTTCACACCTCAAGCGCGAAAGCGCTGAGGGTGCTCTATTGTCGTTCGATTTTTTTTATTAAGGGTGGGCAGTACTAACCGAATTTTCGAATTTTACTTTTCTAATTACGTTTTGAATAATTACGTCACTCGAATGATGAAAACTTTCCGAAAAAGTTTCTTATACATTTTTTCGGAAGCTATAAAAATTTCTGTAATACTAATTGATTAATAAATTAAAAGAAAAGTAAAATTCAAAAATTCGTTTAGTACGGCCCAGCCTTAATAATTTATTGTCTAAAAAAAAATTCAAAAATTTTTAGACGCCGATTAACTTCATGATTATTTAAATGAGATTTATTTAAACGAAATAAATATTTTCAATATATAATATTTCGCTGTACGCATGCGCAAATATAAATATTGTGGTAGAGGTGGAATAATTGTGGTAGGGCCAAATCCCAAACTTTCGTTGGGACGAGTTCATAGTTAATAAATATATAGCTTATTTGAATAAAAAGAGGTGACACATGAAGTTAATTAAGTAGGATTATGACAAATAATTTATTACAAATATTATTTTTTTAATTATTTATAATTTTAGATTTGTCTAATCTCTGCTACATTCACACTCGTTTTAAATTAATATTATTTAATGAATTTCACTAGTTCACTAGTAAAACCTCAGTGGTATTCTAGAATTTTATTTTTTTCTGTGTAAGCATAGCTGGAACTAGGCCCTATTGTCGGTCATAAGCGCATGTTGAAATTATCGATTGAAAATGTTTTATCAATTGAAGTTGAAAATAAAACAAAAAATATTACCGAGGATAAATATTTAAGCCAAGTAAGTTTTCTCTTTTGGATTCATGCAGAGGTTCTTCCACTCTTTTCTCACTACTCTATCTCTATCTTTGTCGCTCCTACACAAGAACTGGAAATTTTGTCTACATTGTAAGGTTCAGTAGATGAAATTTAAAAAAAAAAATAATAATAATTATTTCATAAATGTTGTTATAATTATTTATAAGTTTAGCAAATATTCTGGCACATGTGTATTTTATTTATTATAAATTCTCCTATTTTAGGAATTTCCGAGGGAAGCTTTGTCTGTTTTTTTCTAATTTAATTAATTTTATAAAAGCTTAAAACGGTCAAATTCTTTAGAATTATGAAAAAAAAAAATAAATCAATAAATATAAGAATTAAATAACTTTTTTTTTCAAAACTGCATTAATTGAATTTAAAACTATTACAAAAAATAAAGAGAACATCATTTGAATTAAAATGTTAATAATAAATATTTAAATAGTTATTATAATTTAAAACTAAATATTCTTAAATTAAGAAAACTTGATGATTTACAAGTGAAGGCAAAAATTTTTGTATTATAAATATTCAACTCTTTTAAACTTTTAGTATTCAATAAAAGAATTTTTTTTAGCTTAGTCTTGAGTATATATAGTACTGAATAGCTGTGAGTAAAAGAATAAATTTCTACTTCTAAATGCGATTTTAGATTTATAAAGAAAGTTTATTTTTAAATTTGGCATTATACATAAGTAAGTAATAAATTTTCTTACAACTTATTTTTTAATGGTAGAAGTACCATTTGTGGCCACTGCTCCATTTTTGGACATTTAATACTTTATTTTAAATAATGAAAACGCATTAAAAAAAAATTTAATTGAAATAATGTGGTAAAAGTATCTTCAAACACACTTTAAAAGTTAATTATGCCATTGCGTATTTTACAAATTATTTTATTTAAAATTTCTAAGTGGCCAAAACTGGCCCTAAAGTGGCCAAAAACGGTACTTCTACCCTACCGTTTTATTTCTAAACGCTTATGTTGCATAAAACACTAATATATTTTATTTTAAAACACTAAGTTAAACACTTGGATTTGCAGTACACTTGGTCCCATAATAGAATAACTTGTTTTAAAAACTTGCATTTCTTAGTATATAATAAACATTTTTCTTAACCTAAGTATGTTACTTACTTAAACCAAGAAATAAAAATATTTAGTTGAAGCTCCCTCGATTGCCGCAAGAATCATTTCAATCGGTTGATTAATTAAAAAGTTATAAGGCGTTCACACACATACACACAACCACACATTTATACATACATACAGACACTCGGTCAACATTTTGAAAATAGTCAGAACAGCTTCCTAAGACCTCAAAAAGATTTAAGAGCTTGCCCACAGGGTCAGGCAGTTTTCAGATTTTTTCTTTATTTTTTTATTTTATCTAAGCCCCATTTATAGATAGACACACTAAAATGAATTTTTCTCCGATGGCGGTACCCAAACGAAAACCTAAGCCTCGTTTAAAGCTGAAAATGCAGCTGGCATGTTCCCTTATCTGATTCAGTAAAAAATATGTATTCTAAAAAAAATCGGAATTTATTTATAAATAAATAAAAAAAAAAGAATATTATTTACAACCTAAGATATTACAATTTCCAAAATTTAAACTTTTAATTTGAATGAGTCAAAATAAAATTTGAAAATTATTGGGTAGAATGGAAACTAAAAATTAAAACTATTAACTGAATGAACATACTAAAATAAAATTTAGAATTAGTAAAACGAAAAGTAAAATTATTGTAAATAAATAATAACGAGCAACCTGCAGTCACTACGTGACTGGCCAAGTATCACTACTATATTTATGAAATTCTGTGTACGCTCTTTTGGCTTTGAGAAGCTTTCTGAAACGAAAAGGGAGTATAGAAATATGTCATTTTGGAATTAGTATGAGAAATACCGCGAGACAAAAATTTTCTAAATTTTTTCTTTTCTTTGATAGAGTCCACGAGCTGCGAAACCAATGCATAGGTCGGTTAGCAAATTTAATCAACTTTAATTTACATTTTTTTTTAGATTCGTACGACTTGTCGCTGAGATATTAGCCTTCAAACGAAAAATGACCCTTTTGGGTTTGATCATCGATATTTCAGGTACCAATGATCACACAGTAAATTCGAGGGCGGCGTTGAAAACTTGAATTAATACTCTACAAGACCCTTTCATCATTCTTTATAAAAAATTTTTTTGTTATCCTTAACATCCATTTAAAGTGAGTACAAAAAAGTGACTTTTTTTGGGTTTTCAGTAAATCAACCGCTACTTTGTAAATATCGATAAAAAAAATAATGTTGCCAGGTACTTTTCAAGCTTAATGTACCCCCAATAACCCTGCGAATTTTAAAATTGATCTAACGAATCGTTTTTCGGTGTGGATTAATCAAAGTATTGCAAAACAATTAAAGGAACAAGTTTTGTTCCTTTAAGGTAGTTCACTCGCGACATTCGTAGCCAAAAGTATAGCGTAACCGTAACTGCAAAAAGTCAGAGATACTCGATGTCAGAATATTTTATTTTTGTAAGAAACTGTATCCAATACATTTTAGTTTTAAATTTACCGATACACACTAATAAAATCACACTGATAAGTATAATAAATCTGGCAACGTCGCAAATATTCATATCGAATGGGGTCTATAGGGTGACGGACAACAAAAGTATTTCTAGCCCAAATTTTAATTAGCAAACTGACCGCTACCTAAAGTCACAAAAAACAGAATTATGGACCTACACAATTTTAGCACCTCATTTTAATATAAAGAATATGATAAAAAATAACAATTTAATCATGAATGAGGTGCTAAATGGTAAATTTTTTTTTTATAGAAAATTAAAAAAATTATTTAAAAAATAAAACAACAGGAGACCTAACGATTTCGAAGACCGAAAATTTATATTTATAATCTTTTCCCAAAGGGCCCGACGTTTTCCATCATTGGAAAAAGTGAAAGTTGCTTTTCCTCTACAAAAAGGAACAAAACACTTACCCATATTCTGTATAATTTTTTAATTTTTCTGATATCGAATATATATGATAATCATGCGACGCAGCCACTCATAAACAGATATGTAACTGACAAATATATATAGTATATTTATTATGGTCCGACATTTATATTATTTATCGAAAACATCATATAATTGATTGTAAATTTGAAAATTTCTTGGTTTTTTTTTTCTAAATCACTCTAGAACAAATTTTTTTGTCTTTTTAAATTTGACATTTAAAAATGTGCGCTCTACCAAATTTGCGGTTATGCTGCTCTCAAGCGGAGGAGTTTGGCAAAACGGAACCCCATTCATCTTTTTATCGACATTATCGACACTAGTTTATCGCGGCGCCACTATCCTCTTCCTGAGCTTCCAGTGCTCCTCAAATTTTCCTTCAAACTTTTGCAGTTATTTTTTTGTCGACGAAATTCACCCACCCTCGAACATCCCTGCGCAGCAAACTTCAGAATGTACTTACTGTACCATAAATATAATCAAGTAAAATTATAGAAAATATTAAAAACTAGCCTACAATAATTACAAAATAACTTGCTTTCATAATTCAAACTAAACTAATAATTTAAATTAATTCCAATTAATTTTATGACGTTTAAAAATTTTTTGAAGATCGTCTTCTTAAATAAAGTTAATAAAAAAAAAAAGTACTAGCAATTATAAAAAAAAAAAATCAAAGAAACCAAATTCTGGATTTTGATCTCGTGTCTAGTGTTAAAAATAATATTAAAAATGGCGACACTTATTGGTGTTTTGTTTGTGCAAAAAGATGGTTATGGTATTCGTTATGCATACAATAATTAATAAAAATAATAAACATATATATTTAGGATATTTAAAAAATATAATATATATTTATAACAAGTGTTGTTGATTGTTTATTGTTTGTTTGTATGTATGTGGATGGAAGGAATAAAATATAGAGTATAAAAAATAAATAATGAACGCAACGAGTTTATATGTATCAACATGTCGGCTTGTATTGCAAGCCGATGCTGAAGATTCAAATTCATGGACAGACTTATACAGGCTAGTACCATATTTAAGGCAAAGTCTAAGCTGCACAGTATGCTCGAATCTCTTGATTGAACCTCACACACCAACAGAGACAAATTGTCAACATCATGTGTGTCGTGGTTGCCGCGGTGGACGTAAAAAATTAAAACCATCCTGTGGTTGGTGTAAAGACTATGATAAATATATTGAAAATGTACAATTACGAATACTATTGCAGTGTTATAAAAAGTTGTGTGAATATCTTACGAGTACTAATATTTATCGTAGTCTAATTATTACTGTGTCTTCCAATGCTTCGAGCAATAGTGCTTCTGTTATTGGTGCTACGAGTCTTATGGAACTCATTCAAGAGGGCACAGGTTTTAAAGATGAATTTAAAAGTAATGCTGGTTTATCGAAATCTGCTTACAGTATTTTACCTTGTGTTTATACCAGTACAACATCAACACAAACACAAGCTAATACTATGCAACCAACCATTGATCCATTAGCAACAACTGTACCTGGTATAATTATTCATTTATTTTTATTTATTTAACGCCAATTGGCTATACTCCAATGAGACATACAATGATAAAAAGATATATCAGTATAAATAAATCAAAAAGACAAAATAATCCATATAAAAATTATATTATTTGATAATTATTATTGCAGAAGTAACTTGTTGATATTGACTGAGAATGAGGCAATTGTATTGCCAAAAAAGAATGTCCGCACAATTGCGATTGACTAGCCTTGCTATTCTATTAAGTGACCCATGAACTACGTAATTTTTATTTTATTTGACGGTGTAGAGTAGTCAAGATATTCTGAGACCAGGTCCAGGGCTAACAAACCCAAACATTTCAAGTTTCTGGGATCAGTTGTCATGGAACCGGAAACAACATAAGTTCATTAAATTTCTGTCTCACTGTACAATAATTAATGGATCATCAGTTAGTGTAGATGATATTAGTTGAAAATTTAAAATAAGCAGCCTACAAAGCCGAAGAGAAGTCGTGGACTTGACATTTTTCTACAAAGTTATTAACAATTGGTTCCATGACAACTGATCCCCGACAAGTAATCACACGATAATTGATCCCACAGACAACTGATCCATTGACAAATTCATAAAAGAAGTCATTATTAATTAATTACTATGACATGAGTAAATAAAATTCACTGTTGTAAATATAAAAAGTTAAATTATGTAAATTAGTAGTTGATGGGATCAATTTGTAGGGATCGTCGTGGTATAAAATTGTTGGGATCAGATGAAGGCACATTGTTGTGTCCAATTATGATAATAAATAAATTTTGTCTTTTTGTTTTTAATTTTATTTTATTAAGACCAGTTATCAGATAATTTTGTCCAAGCTTTTCTCTTAAATAAAAGTCCTAAGCGGAAAATAAAGACAGAGATCTGATGCTTTACTCTATGAACTAGCAAAGTGCACTTAAATTTTTTGATAACTTCCATTTGCTTACGAGAAAAACTTGGACAAAGTTACCATTTACTATACAAGTGCAACAAATATAGTACCGATAAACAAATTAAAACGTGTCTTAATAATTTATTATTTATTGTAGAATCTCCAGCAATACGAACTGTGTCGAATGGATCATCAATCTACTCTGTGATGTATGCAGGCTCGGGTAATAAAATAACGATAAAACGTAAAGCTGCTACTACTGTTGAGGATACTGATCTCAGTCAACAGGACACTGATAATACGAGAGGAACTGTAGGAGGGGTAAAATGCATTCCATCTTCACAACTTTCATATGGAACTTCTTCTCCAAAAAAGTCGTCAAAGGGCAGCAAAGTAATTTTTTTACAGACTTGCCATATCATGTTGTCATAAAATGATTATTTATTTTTTTAAGTAAATGATTGTCATTTCAATTGTAAAAAAAAACTAAAACTGCCCGAACATTAACACTATCAATGCTTACTATCTCTTACTATCATCTATTAATCTTGATCATTCATTTTTAAATTAATTTATAATAATTAATGATTTTGTGAATTATTTATTTTAGTCGTCGACGAGTTTTAAAAAACCGAGATCGAGCTCAACAAGGAGCAAGAGAAAAGGATGTAGATGTGGAAATGCTACAGCAATACCAGGAAAATTAACGTGTTGTGGTCAAAGATGCCCTTGTTATGTTGAAAGTAAACCGTGCATTGAATGTAGATGTCGAGGGTGCAGAAATCCTCATACTGCTGATGGTTTAAAAGTAATTTTTATTTATATATATATATATATATATATATATATATATATATATATATATTTATATATATATATATATATATATATATAATCCCATTTAAATAACATGGGAAAAAAAATTTTAAGTTTGGGACTTAATACCTCGATAATGGCTCATTGTATAAATAAGCTCAGAGAATAATTTCTTAGGGAATTAACCGCTCTACAAAAAAAGTATCTTATCATTTTTTGATAAATTCATCTGTTTAAAAGTTATAGGAGCTTGAAGTTGAAGTTGTAGTAAATTTCGAGATCTTTTTACTTTTCCGGTGAAACTATCAAACTTATCACAAAATTTCATAGGATTTTTTTTGTAGACAATTTTATTTATTACAAAATATCTCTGATAAAGTTTTTTGAAATTTTGCATTGTTTTCTAGTTGTTTTCATTTTAATGTCAAGCTTTTAAAAAAAATGATCGATTTCAAGAGGTTGACATTAAAATGGAAATAACTAGAAAACTATGCGGAATTCGAAAAAACTTTATTGGAAGTAATTTGGAGGGAATAAAATTGTCTACAAAAAAGTTCCCGTGGTATTTTGTAATAAGTCTGATAGTTTTGCTGGAAAAGTAAGATTTCGAAATTTACTATAAATTTGATTTCAAGCTCCAATAACTCTTGAACAGATTAATTTATCAAAAAACGATGAGACTTTTTTTGTAGAGCGGTTAATTCTCTAGGAAATTATATCCTGAGCTTATCAGTACAATGAGCCACTACCGAGGTATAAAATTCCATACTTAAAATTATTTTTTTTCGCATATTATTTAAATGGGAAATAGAAAATTGGGATGAGCGACCTCTAAATATTAATTTTAAGAGCTCATCTTTTAATAGGCATCTTATTTCACCTCCCTGCAACTATTTAATAGGGGAAAAATAATCAGTTTTTTGTAATCTGTCTAATATATATAGATAATTAATTAATATTGTTTGTTTGATTTTTTTTTTTTTCAGAGGAGGCCACATATACCAGAGCTACACAATTTACAACTGCAGCTTTCAAGTTCGCTTGATTGCGATAGTTTAAGTTCAGATACTCTGAGTTCACATCAATGCTTATCAACATCACCGACAACAATTCAAGTACTAAATGTTTATTCGACACCAAGATTAGACATTGATAATGTACCACAAAATTTACCTGCAGCTTTACTCGTTGGTGAAGATGCTATGGTTAGTACAGAAAGCGAAGCTGATGATAGTGATATTCAAATAGACGTGTGACAACGTGAATGAAGGCGCTCAAGTTGAGCGTCATGTGCAAATTAATTTTTATTAATTAATTTCATTTTTTTAATTGAATTAAATTTACTATGATAAATTAAAAGTTATGTATCACAATGAATTAGGAACTTTATATTGCGTGATTTGTATAAAACGTAAAACAGGTAGATGTAGAAATAATAGGTGGTTATATAGTTTTATAATTAAATTTACCTAGTAGATTTTTTTGTACATTCAAGTCAATTGTACATGCAGTCTTATTTTATTTTTTATTTTGCAAATATTAATTTTTAAATTAGTATTTCAATTTATCAACTAATCACTGATGGCCAGGGAATTTTCTTTTATTTTTTGTTTTCATCATCGCTTTATTTTAAAACAGTCTTTTTTTATTGGCATAGGCTAAAAAAAAACAGTAGGTTTGGTAAAAATAAGTCTTCCAAAAAGGAAAATTTACATAATGTAAAGTTTATGTATAGAAAAATTTTTTATTTTCACTTGAAAGCATTAAAAAATTTTATCTTTTTATATTATAATTTATTGTCTGTTAAATGAAAAGAAAAAGGTATAAAATTTTTTATAAAAGCCCTTGTTAAAAGAAGCGATTTAAAACGATTAGAAAAAAAATTTTAAATACTTTTCAATGCTTTTGAATACTTTGAATACTTCCAAATCGCCCTTCGTATAGGCATTTAAGATTGCAAATCGTTTTAAATCGCTTCTTTTAATAGGGAGTGTTATAAGCGAAGTTTAAATTTTCAAATAAATAAAATTTTATTTGATAAGTGTTAACAATGTGCTAAATGATACATCTTATCTCATGATTCAGTTTTATCTGTGAAAATACTGAATTTTGAAAATTGCCTATTTCATATTTTTAAGTTGTCTATTCAAGTTTTCATTAATTGTCCTGCTCATGCTTAAAGATTCAATTAACAAAGTTGATTCTTTAAATTATTCACTACTGTTCAAATTTTTGTAATACATAAATACTGGTGGATAATTTTATGAAAAATATCATGAAAAATTGTTATTTTCATTTACAACATTTTTTTTTTTTTTGTAAAATATTCAATTATTCTCTAAATTATGATCGAACAGTAAAAACTTTTTTATGGAATTTTTTGTCAAAAAAATATTTTTGATAAGGCTTCTGTATAAAATTTTGTAACTTATAAAGGTCTCTATGTAATGATCCTGAAGTAAGCAGACAATTAACAGTTTTCGGTTGGTTTGTCAACAGTTAAATTTGAAAAAAAGAAAAACTAAATACATGCATATATAGAAAATTAAAAAAATTATAGGTGCAATTTTTTGAAATATTTTTTTTTTATCACTTATCTTTTTTAAAAAAATCCAAAAATTATTAAACTTGGCTAATTACAGTAGCATTTCTATGTAACATCGATGGAAAAAATTGTTTAAATTAGTAAAAATATATATTTTTTTTATTTATTTAAATCTATTTTTTCTTTACTAAATACTACTGTTTTTTTAACAAAAAATATTTCTGAAAAATTAACACTTATTTATTAATATATCTAATCATTGTTTTATTTTTTTTTTTTATTATTGATGACAGTAATTTATAACAATAGAAAAAAAAGCCCTAAACATTTGAAAGAAACTTTTCCATGGTCTCAGTGATATTTTTATCTTTCCTTCAGTTTATTTATTGAATAAAAGAAATAAATAACTTTTATACTTAATATATAATTCTCACTAATGATTTTATTTATTTATTTTGTTTTTTTATTAGGATTACAAAAAAATCATAGTACTATAATAATATTACTTGCAGTACATTTACCTTTTTTTTTTATTTTCTGAATATCATTCATTATCAATAATAGAAAAATTATTTATAAATTCTTTACAAAAAAAAAAAAAAAAAAAAAAAAAAAAAAAAAAAAAAAATAAAAATAAAAAATAGATAAATAAATAAAAATGACGAAAAAATCTCAGTGTAAATATGAATAAAATAAATGAAAAAAATTTTTTATTTCTTTAAGGAATTAGGTAAATGCTATATTGTATCAAAGACTTTTATATTATGATTTTTAGGAGGATTGTTAAAAACGATAAAGGATAATTATAGAATGGAAAAATTCATGTGCTTGAATTATTATTATTTTTATTATTATTATTATTATTATTATTATTATTTGAATTCAATTGATTTGAATTAGTTGGAAAGGTAGGATAAAAAATTGTAGTTAACGTTTAAAATAAATATTATTTAAATTAGTACAAAATTATATTAAAATAAAAAAAAGTAATAATAATAATTAAGTATATAAAGCATTTTCACGAAGCACATGGGAAAGGCCTTACACTGTCGTGGAATAATTGTATAAAAGAAATATATTATCTTTTAATTGTTATTAAGATATTACAAATAACTCTTTTTTTATATAAATGTTTACTTGTTTAAATAACAACCATGTCGTAATAAAAAATAAAATTTCAAAACATAATTATATTTAAATTACACAAAACAGAAAAAAAATGTAATGCAATTAACATCAATAAAGTATGAATTTTTTCATTATAAATTTTTTGTTTGAATTAACTGATATATTTAAATTTTTTTATCAGAAAATTGAATATAATTTGATCTGAAACCATCTGTTAATTACGTTAATAACAAGTGAATTAAAATAATAAAATTCGATATATTATTATATTTAAGTTTTTAATAGAGTACTTGTATATTTTAATTGATAATCATTTTATTATATTCGGTAACAATGTCCAATTAACCCAAGTAACACAGAGACAACTTTAAGATGTCTTTTAAAAAGACATGACAAATTTTATTTTATTTTTTTAACGTCAAGTTTTTTTTATGTAGATAAGACATACAGATGTTGGTTCTAAGAGTCATAAAAAATTTGTCTTCTTTTTCCCGTCTTAAGAAAGTCATTTCAATTAAAAAAATTCTTTGGATGGTTTATTTGACAATTGTTGGTAATTTACTTTTTGTTGTCACTTGTGTCAAGTTTTTAAGCAGATGTTTTTTCGGTAGTATAAATATCTGATTACTTTGTCAACATTTTGGTGCCTTATCGATAGGTCAAAAAACAGTCTCAAAACTGATATCTTATAGATGTCACGAGAAATATGCTACTTGAAAAATTTTGAATAAATTGTCAGTTTTTACACAATTTAAAAATGATATGAGCGTGAATGTAGCAGATATAAGACAAATTTCAAATTATAAATAAATAAATTACAGTTAAAAAAAATTTTAATTTTAAAAAATGCACATACCGATTTTTAAATTCCATAAGTGCGCATTTAATTCGATTTAAATTTTGTTTATTTGAAAATTATAGCAATTAACAAATATCTACTACATTCACAATCATAAAATGATATTGAAATTAGCCAACGTCTAATAATTTTTGGATTTTTTTTAAAACCATTAATTTAATAAAAATAGTTCAGAAAATTGCACGTATAGTTTTGAAAATTTTCTACACATGCATATTTTTAGTTTTTTTTGTTTTTTTGTAAATTAAATTGTTACAAAAAAATCCAAAAATTTTTAAATGTCTGCTAATTTCAGAATCATGTTTTAAATGTTTAAAGAACTGCCGCTAATTTTAAATCCGAATTTAGCGCCATCTTTCATTGCTTCCTAAATTTACACAAGTGAAGAATAAAGAGAGAAGAAGAATCAAGGAAAATGATGAAAGAAGAGAGATAGATATATAAATTAATATCGAGTGTGTTAAGTTGTATGATAGAGGCAAGTTAGCACGCCAAGTATAGAGCAGTACAGAAAAGAGTAATAATCATCAAAAATGCCGAGTCAAGAAGTCCTTACAACAAAAGTTGTGGTCCATCCACTGGTATTATTAAGTGTCGTGGATCATTTTACTCGTATGGGAAAAATAGGTAATCAAAAACGTGTCGTTGGTGTTTTACTTGGATCTTGGCGAGCTAAGGGTGTACTAGACGTGTCAAACAGTTTTGCAGGTTAGTTTTATTATTTATCACTATTCATTTTATTTATTTATTTATATAATAATAACTCACAACTTTTTCTTTCAAATCATCAATTACTTGATTAATTAATTTTAATTATTTTATATGATTAATTTTTACTAATACATTTATTTGAATTTCTATTTTTAGTTCCTTTTGACGAGGATGACAAGGATAAATCAGTATGGTTTCTTGACCATGACTACCTTGAGAATATGTTTGGAATGTTCAAAAAAGTTAATGGTAATTATCAAATTTTTTTATGTTAATAAAAAAAAAATAGTAATTAAATTTAAACACTTTTTTAAATTTATGACTATTTAATTATTTTTTAGCGCGTGAAAAAGTCGTTGGATGGTATCATACAGGTCCCAAACTTCATCAAAATGACGTAGCAATAAATGAATTGATAAGAAGATACTGTCCTAATTCGGTTCTTGTTATTATTGATGCTAAACCAAAGGATCTTGGTCTTCCTACTGAGGCATATCAAGCTGTTGAAGAAGTTCATGATGTACTTGTTTTATTTTATAATTATTAATTATTAATTAAAAAAGAAATAGTTGTAAATATTAAGTAGCAATTTTAAAATGAATTATTCATTTTTGTACTTAGGATGGGTCACCAACATCAAAGACTTTTGAGCATATCCCAAGTGAAATAGGTGCTGAAGAAGCTGAAGAAGTTGGTGTAGAACACTTACTAAGAGATATCAAAGATACAACAGTTGGTACATTAAGTCAGAGAATTACTAATCAATTACTTGGGCTCAAGGGAATTCATGCTCAACTTCGGGAAATTAGGGATTACTTGCTACAAGTAAATTAAAAAAAAGTTTTTTCTATTTATTTTATAGCAATACAACTTAAATTGGGCCTTAGAGATCGAACATATTGACAATTTTAAATCGCAAGCTACAGCAGCGCAATTTCGTATTTAAATTTTGAGATATTCAATAGCTGAGTTATTAAAGTAGACATTATTGATTTCTAATGATATACATCTAGTGATCGCGAGGAGATTCTACACGATTGCATGAATTTTAAATTGTTAGTCTTTAATTTTCCAATAAGTCGCATTTATTGTTTTGTTTATTGCAATCTTTTGAACGATCATTAAGAGCATTCTCAGACAGTGTCCCCTCCCCCACTTTTTATAAACATGCAATGACTCAATTGTCAGAAGCGTATCAAAATTTTATCGATTAATTAAAAAAAATTTTAAACCTTAATTGAAAAAAGGACAATTTCGCCGAGATATAGAATTTTTATAAAATTACTTACAGTTGTTATCAATGAGGAGTTGAACGAAATTTGTTAAGTAAATTTTAGCCTATAAAATTTGAAAATTCAAATTATAAAATTGGCATGAAGATTTGACTGAAATTTATTTTCAAAATTTCGTTTAACTCCAAATTGATGTCAACTGTACGTAATTTTTTTTTAAATCTATATCTCAGCGAAATTTTCATTTTTTCAACTAATGCTGAAATTTTTTTTTAATTAATTGATAAAATTCTGATACGCTTATAACGAGTCATTGAAAATTTTTGAAAAGTAGGGGGCTGTCTGAAAATGTCCTCAAACATGAAATTGAAATTTCTAAAGGCCGATATGTGAGCCTGAAAAACTTTAAAAAAAATTATGATTTTTCTCAAGGGCAAAAAAATATTTTTGTTGTATTTTGTGACAATTGGTCTAAATAATTTATTAAATTTAATAAAATTAAATTATAGGTTGGCAGTGGAAAGCTTCCAATAAACCATCAAATAGTTTATCAACTCCAAGATATATTTAATTTACTCCCTGACATGACTCAAAATACTTTTGTGGACTCATTATATATAAAAACTAATGATCAAATGTTAGTAGTGTACTTAGCAGCTCTTGTAAGGTCTATAATTGCTTTACACAACCTTATAAATAACAAATTAACAAATCGTGATGCTGAGAAAAAGGAAACGGATAAAAAATCCGATACCAAGAAGGAAGAAAAAAAAGAAGAAGAAAAGAAAGAAGAGAAAGATAAATCTAAAGCTAAGTGATGAACCAGAGACTTGATTAATTAAAAAAAAAAAAAAAACAAGTGAAGATTCTTCGTGTGATTAATTGTCGTAAAAAAAGGTAACTATGTTGGTCATTATTGCATTTATGTAAATTAAATTGAATTTTAAAAATACATCATAGTAAATATTTTAAATGTAAGCCATGACCACTTGGAAAAAATTTGAAAAACGAAAGAAAATACGACTAATCTTCAATTGAACTGAGTACTAGTTCTTTGTACATTTACAAATGTTTTTTTTTTAAACTGTAAACATCAAACCGTCAACTACAAAGTTAATAATAATAATAACGTCATTGGCATTTTATTTATCCTGAAATTAAAAAAAAAAAAAATCTAATAAATAATGAAAAAATAAAATTAATAACACTAGGCATTGTATTTTCTACTTCTATATTAATTACTCTCAGTGAGAATGAACTGCATTGTTAATATAATAATAATAATAATAATTATAATAATAAAATATAAATAAATAACAATAACTTGGCTGAATTAATTATTAAAAAATTTTTATTAGTTTATAAAATATTCTTAAATTATTTAAAACAGACTTTGGTATTACAGTCAATACATTTTATTAATAATTATCTAATTACATTTAATTAATTAATAGCATATCAAGGATATATATAATTGTAAGACAATTAAAAAATATGATAAATACACTATAGTGCTGCAGTTGTAAGCTTCGCCCACATAAGGTTCTAAGTTGGTTTCATTGTAATTTTGATAGTACCAATTAAAAGGATCATCATCATCATTACGTATTTTAAAGTTATTTCTTGACGGTTTTTTAACAGATTCTAAGTTTGTTAATTTATCGGTTTCACTTGTGTCGTTAATTAGCTTCGTTTTTCCACTACGACTGCTTTCGGATCCCATCGGAGCCATTACTTTAACGATAGTAGATCGTCCAGATGGTTTTATAGAAAACACTGGATTTGATGCAGGAACTTGTCCACCGGGAATCAAAAATGCTGATAAAGCTGAAGGCTCAAGTGCACGCGAAGTCTGAGATGATATGTGAGTTTTTAAAGTCGTTTCTATCATATCGGTTGATAAATCTTGAGATGTTGGTGATGTAAAATCATTTGTCACTTCAGTAGACATCGGAGTCGTTCTCGTTGGTTTTGGAATCGATGCTGGGTCTTCGGAATTCCAAAAAACATCCTGCTCAGTTTGATAATTTTTTTCTGTGGAAGTAAATGCTGTAGAATTGTCTTCTATCGTGCGAGTAGTATCTGCTGCTGGAGTTGTCCAAACTATTCGACTGGCTATTTTACCACCGAAAAAAACATTTTCTTCAGAATCATCATTGAGTTCTATGTTACTGTGTGCTGTAGTAGATGTATTTATTACTGCTGCAAGAATTGTAGGCGATGGAAAAGTTTCTATTGTCGTGCTATCATATTTTAGAGAACTTGATAACACTCGACGTGGATCTGTAGCACTTGGCAACGCAGATGCATCATTTTTTATTTTATAAACGTCATCATTTTTCTGTTTTTTATTACTACTGTTATTATTACTATTATTATTATTATTATTATTATTATTATTATTATTATTATTACTACTACTACTACTACTACTACTACTACTACTACTACTACTACTACTATTATTATTATTATTATTATTATTATTATTATTATTATTATTATTATTATTATTATTATTATTATTATTATTATTATTATTATTATTATTATTATTTTTATCATCATTTTTTTTACTGGGTACTTGATAGACACGAGTAATTGTAGCAGCATTACTTATCGTATTATTTTTTTTCCGTTCAAAAATAATTTGTGGATCGACAATCGGTTTAAAACCTCCTTGAGTTTCTGGGAATGGAGTAAATCCTCTATGAATTTCTGGTTCACTTGGTGGATAAGTACGATATCTACTTCGTCCAGGTCTTGGGTCTTCTTTTCTCTGAGACTTTTTTCCCGAGCCCCAGAGGTTTAAATTTAAATTAGGCAGTGGTACACCAAAAAATGTAAAACCGGAGCTACTTGGTGATGGTGGTAATGGATTTTTTTTCTTCGTTAAATTACCGTTTAAAGGTTTTGGTGACATTGCTGTTGTCGTTTGGATAAATTTAATCGGTCCTGTTTTAATATGTGACATTATTGTTGAATAAGTTTTGTCATTACTTAGTTTATTTGTCGGATTTTGAGTCATATTGTGTTCATTGTCAGGGTAATCATCATAATAGTAATCAGGATTCTGGGTTAATTTTGATGGATTATTTGTATTCATCCAAGCTGGTGGAGGTTTACCTTCTCCATAATCTATAAAAATTTTTAAATAAAATTATTTAATAATTTGGCAGTATTAATTTTTAATTAATACATATATTTAGAAACAATTAACTTACAAGCAGGTAATAAAGATTGATCAATAAATTCAGTTTCACATCCAGGATGAATGGGTTCCGTGTATTTTTTCTTCAGACAATCTTGTCTTGAGAGTCTTATGTCTCTAAAGAGTGAGCCGTCAGCACAACGTGGACCTTCTGATGATGATTGTTGGAGCCACCCCCTCAGCCAAATCATACCACAAGAACAAGACAGAGGATTTCCATCAATATCCAAGACTGCTATATTGGATCGCAATCTTTTAAATACATTCTCCGATATCGATGACATCCGGTTACTTCTCATACTCAATACTCTTAATCTCGGCATGTTGTCAAACGGCGATCCTTGGATACCACAAATACGATTGTGATCCATCTATTTTAAATAAATAAAAAATATAAATAACGATGATCTCTTCATACTTTTGACGTTTAATTGATTTGTTAAAAAAAAAATTAATAATTTCCATAATTAACAATGCGCGTCTAAGTAATTGCTCTTTACTTGCCCTAGCATAACGAGAAGATTACAAGGTTACGTAGAAATAGGTAAATTTCTCTCTTCTTGTGAAAGTGTCATTGTTTTTTTTTTCTTAACACAAATAATGAATTAATTTATAAAATTACACAGTCAGTAATTTACCGCGACTTAATTGACGTTTTTATCGAAAGTATTTTCCCTTTTTTTTCTTGTTAAATTATTAACATTACATATTAAAGTGACTTTATTATATCGGGCATTTAAATTAAATTTTAGATAATAGAAAGTAAAATTATTTATTTCATTCTTGTTCTTTTTCATTTTAATTAATTTACTCAACCCTTAATTAGAGCACTATAATTCTCGACGAGTGTGAATATAGCAGACATCAGAAAAATTCGAAATTATAAATAAATAGGGTAAATAATGAAAAAAATAATATTTATGAAAAATGCACTTATTAATTTTTTAATTTTTTAAATGCGCATTTTTTTTAAATTTTATTTTTTTAATTATTTACTCTATTTATTTATAATTTTAAATTTCTCTGATTTCTGCTACATTCACACTCATTAATTCTCGATTGATTCTTTCAACTGTTGTGGTAACAGTAACAGAGAGTTGTAATTTTATCGTATGAAAATACAAATGTGAATTAATGTGATAAATAAATAATGCATTGGACTGACGATAAATTAATTATGAGTAAAAGAGTAGAGTAAAAGCTCTATGACCGGGTATTAAAATTAATGTAAATTCAAACACAACTTACGGAAACTGCTATAAAAACCAATAAATTTATTAAAAAATAAAAGAAACCAGGAATACATATATTTTAAATTTAATTAATCAAAAGTAAAGATGACACGTTCGATATAAATCTTAATAAAATAAAATAATAACAATAAACATTTTAACTGATTATTGATATTCAAGAACAAAATAATAATTTGATTAACAATCTATTTTCCAATATATTATTTTCTTATATTAATTTCTATTATTTCATTATTAAATTCATTACAATGAAAATTTTTAAGTTTTAGTAAACAAATAAAAAATTAATATAAAAAAATTATTTGAAAATATGCAGATAAATATTTTGAAAAAGTTTTGACGAGCATTTAAAAAAAAATTTTTTATTAATGTTTCATTTGTTTACTTAATAAAAAAATAAAAAACACGAGTGTCTGCTACTTTCACTATCATGTAAATTCACAAATTTAATTACTATGAGATGTTTATTTCAGACAGTTTAGTTGTAATTTGTATGTATTTTCGTATACATATATCATTGTATTTGTGTAGTTTTGTCTCCGTAAACTCATTAAACTCTTCACTCAAACTATTACAATTTTACCTGACGCAGATTACTTCTCTGCTAGTATAAGTTTCACTCAGTAGGGAAGAGTTTGCTAAACTTGTGTAGATTAATATGACTCTTTAGATTAAGGGCGTTCTCAGACAGTGCCCTCCACTTTTTATAAACATGCAATGATTTTCAACTGCCATAAGCGTATCAAAATTTTATTAATTAATTAAAAAAAAAAATTAAAGCATTAATGGAAAAAAGGACAACGTAGTTGCAATTTTGCTGAAATATATATTTTTAAAAAATTACTTACAGTTGACATCAAATATATTTAACAAATTTCGTTCAACTCCTAATTAATAACAACTGTAAGTAATTTTTTTAAATCTATATCTCAGCAAAATTGCAACTACGTTGTCCTTTTTTCCATTAATACTTTAATTTTTTTAAATTAATTGATAAAATTTTGTTATACTTATGACATTTGAAAGTCATTAAAAATTTTTAAAAAGTCGGGGGCACTGTCTGAGAATGTCCTTGATAAGAATCATATTTATCTATGCAAGTGTATCAAACCAACATCTGCATACATTACCGATCAAATCCAAATTATCATAAAAAATAATAATAATAATAATAACAATAAGTAAACTTACCTTCAGTTCGACTAACCACTCTAAGGTAGCAAGATTTTCACTTGAAACACGAGTCAAACGATTATGACTGAGATCAAGTACTTCAAGTGACCGTAAGTTAGAAATCCCTGCATGTTCTAAGCTTGGTAAAAGATTGTAACTTAAATTAAGAAGCAAAAGATTTGGTACATTGATAAAAGCATTGATTGCGATTTCTTGAATTCGATTGTCTTGCATTTCTGCACTCTGTAGAAGCGGAAGGTCAGTAAATGCACCAGTTGGAATCATCTGAAATATAAAATAATTTTAAAAACTATAAAATATAAATACGAAATAATAAATATTTATAAGTAATTACCTGAATACGATTTTTCCCAAGACGAATTGCCTGAAGCTCAGGTAAATTTTTAATTGCATTTCTCTCGATAACTCTCAAATCATTATTCTCAAGATCAATAAAACTCAATCGTGGTAATCGATTGAATGCACCTTCACGTAATTCTTTTATTTTATTTCTCACTAGTTTTAATTCAAGAAGTGATGTTAGACTGCTCAATGTGTCTGAAGACAATGTATTTAATTTATTAAAACTTAAATCAAGAACTTCTAGTGAGGTGAGTCCATGTAATGACCCGGGTAATTCCGTTAATGTATTATACGACACATGAAGTTCTTTTAAATCTCTGTAATAATAAAAAAAAATTTTAATAAATCAACAATAGATGAATTTTCCAGTTGTAGTATTTAATTAAAAGTAAGTGACAGTTATTTCTAAACACGCTACGAAATCACAAGACCGTGATAATTATTGTCTCATTAGACTTTCTCAACTCTCATTAATAATTTTTAAATTACACAACCGAAAGTGTATTTTCATTAGAAAAATAAATTATTATTTTATTAATAATTAAAATATAATTTATAAATTAATACTTTTATTACCTTGTATTAGAAAATGTCACATGAGGAATTTGCGCTAAGTTATTTATCGCCAAATCAAGCCGCTGAAGCTGAACATTGTCAGCAAATATATCTGGTCGTATAACTTCCAATCTATTTCCCCTTAGACTTAAATCCATTAGCATTCTAAGAGGTTTGAAACTTCTACCATGAAGAGACATGATGTGATTATACTTCAGATCCAGCTGTTCGAGCCTCGAAAGCCTATCAAATGTTCCATCTTCAATTAATCTTATTGCATTGTATCCTAAATTCAATTTTCTCAAACTTGGTAACTCACTTAGAGTACCAGGTATTATTCGTTCAATGCCATTGGCATTTAAATCAAGGGATCTCAGTGCCGGTAATGCTAAATCTTGAGTTTCTATCGACGGTAACATGACAATACGATTCATCGGCAAGTGCAAATGTTCAATATTTTTTGGCAGACCTGGTACCATTTCTATGAGTCTATTCCAACCGATGTCAAGTTCGTATAATCCTGTTAAGTGTCTCATTGTCATCGGATGAATTATTGAAATAGCATTATGCGATAAATTAAGATGCTCTAGTGCTGGTACATTTAAAAATGACTCTGGTTCCAACATTCCAATACCATTACCACTTAAATCAAGTCTACGTAAATTTGGTAAATTTTCTAATAGTATTGGCTCAACATGTCTGAAATAATTCTCCGATAAATCAAGCCCCTGTAAAAAAAACATCAGTGATTACTGTAAAAAATTTGCCGAGTGAACGCGGATTAAATCGGTTCCATACCTAATGAACTTCGAAAATTTAAACTTATACACTTTGAAATTGGAAATTTAAACTCTGGCAATTTGAACTTTAAATATTTTAGTATTTCTTTCATCAAAAATAATTTTTTTTTTAATATAATTATTTTTATACCAATAAACTTTGATTTATTTATGAGTTCTTCATCATCATCGTTTTCATCATCATCATTAATATTTGTAAGAATATTGATAGGTTGTTTTATTCATAAAAGTTCAAATTTACCAAAATTAAAATTGCCAAAGTTCAAATTGTTAAAGTTCCATTTCCAAAGTTCATTAGGTCAGTCACCATTAAAACCGGAGTGGATTCGGAGTAAATGTAAAATGGATGACTATTTTATTTATTTATTTAATCCCCTCGGAGTGAAATTTACTTCGAAGGGGAGTTTATTTTAAAATTAAAACTTCGAATCGGAGTGAATGTGGATTTGAATAAAATCCAGACCAGTCCGAAATCTCTCCACTAAAAAGAGAAACTCCTTATTTACTCCGTATGCGGAGTGATTTTTTGAAAAAACTTCGAAACTCTGAGTGACGAAGTAAATTCGGATTCAAATAAAATCCGTAATCACTCCGAATTCACTCCCGATATTTTACTGTGAAATTTTTAAAATAATTAATTAACCTTTAATCCAGGTAAATTCCAGAATGGAGCTTCTAAAAGATTTGTAAGCGAATTATTTTTAAGTCTCAATTCTCTGAGTGCTGGCATCGCTGAAAAAGTCTCCCGTTGTAAGAAAGTAAGTCGATTATGATCAAGATGAAGACGTTCCAATGTTGGATGTCCTCTTAGTGCACCAAAAGGAATTTCATCAAATTGATTGTAGGATGCATCAAGAAATTTCAATCGTGGCAAAGCTTCTAGGATAGCACGTAATTCGTTAACGTGATTTAAACGATTACCCATGATCCATAATTCCTCTAGAGTACTACCAGTACGTTGGATAAAAAAGTCTGGGTGTATTCTGTTGATAAGATTGTAATTTAAATCTAATACGCGTAGAACTGGTAGCATTTGAAAAGCACCGGAAAATATTTCTGTTATAAAATTTCCTGTAAGGTAGAGTCTACTCAATGATGGTAAATTTATAAATGCTTCCTCTTGTAGTCGTGTTATTTTATTGCTGTTTAAACGAATAACTGATAATACTGGTAGTTCCATCATTGCACGTCCGACTATTGCGGCATCAGGAATCTTGTTGTCTTCAAATGAAATTTCCCGTAGTTCCGGAAGATCAACAAACGCACGAGGGTGGATCCAAATAATTCCACAGCTTGTTATATTTATTAACGATAGTTTTGGTAAATTTTTAAACAGTCCAGCTTCTAACCGCATTAATTTTGGACTACCAAAAATGTGTAATTGTTCTAAATTTGGTAAATCGCGAAAATTAACTGGCAATAATTCTAATAGAGTTGGGGAATTGACTTGTAGGTAACGAAGTTTTGTTAAACTTGAAAATCTTGGTAAACGTTTTATTGTTCTACTTTGTATTGTAATGGCTTCAAGACCTAGGAGATTGTCTAAGCTGTCGATGGGTAGTGACCGCAAATCCGGCTCGACAATAAATAATTCTAATAGAGAATCATGAAGACCGTCTAGCCATCCTGAAGACACGCGTTCTAAATGATTATTTCTTAGCATTAAACGCAATACTCGTAAGTTTGTAAATACTTTGCCGGGTAAACTTGGCAAGTTATTGTTTTCGAGTATTAATTCGTCGACTGGATGACTTATATAGTGACTTACGGCTTTTAAACCTTCTAGTACTTTTGGTAATTCGCTGTGACTACACCTAAAATAAAAATTACATATTCGTTAATTAGTCAATTTTAATTTTAAAGAAATGATTACACTGATTTTTTGAAATAATATTTTATGTAACAAAATAATTATTTAGATTTGGTTTCATTCATTCTTGTTATAAAATATGTTTACTTTGCTGAGTTTATTTTGACGATAATATTTTTTTTTTAATTATAATTGCTTGCCTCTGGGTTAACAAAAAAAAAAAAAATGATTATTTCATTTGTGTACAGTTTCAATTTTGAAATAGAAATTTTTTTTAACTAATTAACCGTTAAAAGAAATTGACAATTAGGTGACATTCCGAAATTCCCAACAGTTTGGTAAAAAAAAAAAAAAAAAAATTATGATGTATTTTGAAACGATACAAAGTATCTGAGGTACAATGGGACAACTAAAAAATTCGGGAAGAAAATTTCAATTATAAAATTATTTGAAATAGACAAGAAATTTTATCCGGCGCTCAGTACAGGTGCTGCGCAAATCAATTATTCGCTGAGATATTGTTATGTCCTAGTCTCTCCTCTATATTTTATAATAAAAAATAAGTAAAACTAACTGTACAATGTAAAAAATTTTGAGTCCGCGCAGTGGTGTAAATGAATCGGTGTTAAAATTTTCAACACTGCCGGTATGAGTTACACGACGCACGGTGTTAAATTTAAGACCATGTGAATTAGATCGTTTACACCACCAATGGTGTAAATGTATAAGTTCTTTATTTAAAACTCTACTACTTCGACACTGTAAGTATTCAGTTTTATTTTAAAATAATTAACATCAATAATAATAATAATATACTAGTATTCTGCAACCCATATATTATTTAATAATTTTTGACTACAAATTATATTCCCGGACAATATTTGAGGTAATAACAGCGAACGGTGTGAAAGAAAACACTCATACCGTATTACAAGTACACCGCTTGATATTTCACACCAAAAAAATTTCACATCGTCAATTCACATCGAGCAGACAGTGTAAGTCGGGACCATTTTAACACCAAACATTTTTTACAATATATAATTATTGATATCAAAATCAAAAAATTTTTTTTTTAAAATACTAATAAATAAATAAGATATTAAAAAAAATTACCATATTTGATATTCCATATCCCTCATAGAACATCTACATGGTAGAATTTTTTCTTGAGATGGACACCCATAATCATTTTGACTTTTAACAATTTTAACAATAAAAACTAACAACAATATAAGGCACAAGCCTTGACGCCGACCTTCCGATGTCGTTCCCATTTTAATAATAATTTAATCGTCACTTTTTCATCATTTCCCTCTTTTCTACAATACAAAAATAAATAAATAAATAAGTAAAACAACTTAAACTATCGAATAATTATAAATTAAAAAGTAAATAAAAGACTTATTCAGGTGCATGGATCGTTAAAGATGTCAAAATAGTTGGTGTCAAAGATTTAGCAATAATTTAAACGGAGCTATAATTCTTCACTTAGCCGATGTTTTTAATTGAAGAAAACAGTATGTTTCATAAGTAGGTAACACACGGTATTTAAATTTAATGATAATGCCAAAATAATAGTTTCAAGGATATCATCATATCGTATTGTACTATAATGTAATATATTTAAGGTGCAGGAAATAGTGGGCTATGAAAGAGGAGACAAATGTTCAGAGTCATGGTAGTCCATTCTTAACACGTTTACGTCACGGTCGCAGAAGGATTAAATTGATCCTCGGACCGCAAGTAAGCCAAAGACCGCTATGACAATCGTTCGCCGTTAATAATTACTTCTAACTTTACTGAGGACACAAATTTATATACATATATACCTTTTAGCATGTACTAATAACGTTCAAACATATATCTTCATACGTATTTTTTGTTAAATTACTAACTAATTGTTCATAATTAAACTAACGACTTACTCTTAAATAATTAGTTATGCAATAATTAATATTTCAATTAGAAAGTAAATTATGTAATATTTAAAAATTTTAAAAAATAGTTCAATTTTTTTTTTTTATGATTGATAGAATTTGAGATGAAGAGTAAGGAAAAGTATGAATAAAAATCCATTTGAATTGTTTCACATAAAGTGAAAGTGATTCGGACTTCCTGCATATTTTTACAGATCTCAACACGAGTCCGAGGATATACATGTTGATTTGAATCGTCTCTATTATTGTTATGCAACGTTGCATTAAGGTCGTGCACCTTACAGACAATTTGCAATAACGATCAGTTTGTACAAGTAAATATACATATATATATAGATAAATAGATAGATAGATATATACACAATATATAAACAAGTGCTGTGTGTTTAGTCCTGAATTTCATCACCTTAATTGGGGTCAGTTTTAAAAGATACCAATTAACTTACGCGAAAATAAAACAATCACTTCACAGTCGGCGGATCACCACAAAATTTTTTATGAATAAATTTAAGATTAAAAAAAATTGATCGATCAAATGAAAAAAAGGTGCAGATGAATAAATTTAATATTCGTTAATTAATTTTTATTTACCTTTAATCATTAAAAAAAAAATTACAACACTTTGGTCAAATAAAATTGATTGTAAAATGAAATTTAATATTTACTATAAACAATTATTAGTTTAAATAAACGTATAAATAAAATTGACAATTTAAAAAAAAAAAAAGACACTTAAATATTTAATTGCAGTGGTAGATAAAAATTTGTCTTTTCTTCTGCACGTTACAGATTTAAACTAAGTACAGAGCAAGGATAAGAAGTGTTCAAAGCACACGCGGTACCAGAAGTATCTATGGATGGGGGAATGGAAAGAAGAAGACACGGCTGGGGGAGTCCCAGTGGATCCCGCCAAAGTCTGAAGCTACCAAATCCTTGCATACAGACGGGTGTAGTGTACATAGATGTGTAAAAAAGAAGGGAGGGGAAAAAAAAAAGAGAGAATATTGTGGAGTCGGTGTTCAAATAGCGTGAAACACGCTTATAGAATCTTTTTCCTTTCTCTGCTGTATCATCATGATCACAGGCGCGAAAATTGTCACTCGTTAAATTCGCGAGACTTCTTTTGCTTTCTTTTTGATGTGATAATGATGTTAATTTCTTGGCAGCTGACAAATTTATTAAGCGATTGAAAGAATTTTTATTTTATTGATTTATAAATAAATTGCAAGAATGCGATTTTAATTGTACGGCAGTATTAGGTTGTAACGTATGTACGTTCCAGCCTAGATGCCACACGAGTTTTCATGCCTTCATGTCTTGTTCGTTATTTTTTTTTTTTTGTTACTTCCCGCTCTGAAAATTGATTTTTTTCTGTAGGAATAAGGGACGCTATCGCTTGGATGTTTAATATTTATAATCTGTTAGAAATAAATGAAATTTTAATTCTATGAAAAAACAGGTATGTTTAAAATGGTGAAATAAATTATAGATAAATTTCTTCATTGTTTTATTGATAACGCATTGATTAGATAGTTTGAAATGTTGCTACACGATGAAATTAATTTTATTTATCTTGATATTGTCTTCGTCATTAAGTATAAAAGACGCTATGGGTTCGTTAAAAGTATCAGTTGTTTTAAATTTTTAAAAGGAATATACAAATACATAAGTAGAAAAAGTAAAAAAAATCTTAACAATGCTCCGATCTCGAGATAGCGAATTCTCTAAGAATGAAAAAGGTAATATTATAATATTAAAGATATATAATATATTATTTAAAAAAAAAAGTGGGTGCGTGTACTTAATTGTTAGAAGTTATACCTCTTTGGCATGACTGAAAAAATTTTTATTATGTATACAAATAATTTAAATATTCATACTTTTTATTAAATATAGAAAAAAAAATTTTTTAAAGTTCAAGTATTTTGTAGCTTAATTTGCCGAATAAATCGTGAAAATGATTTATGGAAAATAAAAAATTTTGAGATTTATTGTTATATTTATTCAATATTTCTTAATAACTCGATCTTATGTCCTACATTAGATTATCAGTGTAATAAGTTTTGGTGCAAAAAATTTTTACTCGCCCTAAGAAAATTTTTATTTGCCCCGAGAAATTTTTCGTATGAATTAAAAATCAAAATTATCTTAGGACGAGAAAAAATTTCTTGTGCCAATAAATTTTTCCTAGTCTTAAGGAAATTTTGGTTTTCAATTTGCAATGCGAAATATTTCTTGCGACAAGAAATCTATTTTTTTCTACGTACAATGATTGAAATACATAGTTAGCAATTTAATATTAGATGACTCATTTTAGTCCTTTTCGTAATTTGTATATTCAAATTAATATCACTGTGTAATACAGGTACTGTGTTATATACGTCGTAATACCTGATTTGAAAAATTAATGAATATTGGATAAATAATACAAGAAGTCTGAAAATTTTTTATTTTCTACAGATTGAAAAAAATAATGAAAACTATTACAATGTTGCAATGGGATTGATTATCATATTGTACGTGATAATCATTATTATGTTCATATGTTAACTATTTTTATATGATGTAGTAATATTTATTATTGCCGATGGTAATAGTTACTATTTTAGATATTATTATTCCCTGCGTAGAAAAATTTTGTTATTTTGCCACATGAGATGGTAATGATTATCATCTCCGATAGGAAAGGTTAATTTAAAAGAATGAGAGTTTTTAAAATGCAAAGATATGAAAATAGTTACTTCTCAAGATGGGAGAAGTGTTAAAAAAAAACAATTATAATTTGTTTACCATTTAAGTTTTGTATGTAATTATAAATATTATTTTAACTAATAAAAATATTGATTAAAGCTTCAAATTCGGGTGATGAAAAACCGGACGAAACGATTAAACCAGGCGGGAAACCTGACATTATAGAACCCAGAGACGCAAGGAACAATCCAGACGAAGATAAACTACGTTCAGATGAAGAAGACCCAGACGATAATGATGATGATGATGATGATCATGATGATGATGATGATGATGATCATGATGATGATCATGATGATGATGATGATCAAAAAGAGGAAGAATTGGGAGAAGGCGTAGGAGAAGAACTATTAGGAGAAGAAGAATACGACTGGGAGGTAGATTTTAAGTAGTCGCGGCAAGTCAATTACTTAGCGCACGTATTATTAACCCCCCTGATTAAGAAACCTAATTTGAAATAATTCAAACACGATCCGAAACAATTCAAAGTTGGCAAAATTGACTATATATAAATATACATTTTAGCATGGATTGAATCATTCCAAATGAGACTTCTGAATTAGGGCCCGTAACAAAATTAAAGTTAATAATTAAAACGAATGTATTATAAATTTAAAGAAAATATATAGTTTTAAAAAATACACTCATCAAGAAATGAGTTATAATATATCACACGAAAATACAAAAATTTGCAAACTTCTTAAATCTACATATGAGGCATTCACTAAAAATTTTGGGCATATTCCATAATTACAAACTTTTTGAAATACAAAAATTTTAATATTTTTATTTGTTGTATTATGATTAATATATTTTGTCTAATTATTAAAGTGAACAATACACTTATTTTATAATTTATGTATTTTTCTATAATAGGCTCCTTACATTTTATTATTAGTGATCAATAAATTAGAATTAATGATACTAATAATAATATTAATAATAAATGTTTGATTAATAATTCAGAAGATCATGTAAGTTCGTTTTTTCAACTTTTACAGGTGATTTTAAATGTAGTATATAACAGAAAGTGGTCGTCGACTCGGGTTCAACCGGTTAGGACGAGCCTCTTTTTATTTTGATAGCCTCGGCTGTTTTAGTTATGTTAAAAAATAAAAAAACATTGTACCGCAGTTACGAAATCATGAAGTAGCACCAAGGCTATCGATTGTAAAAAGTTTATGCGTATTAAACTATGACGTTAATAAAACAATATTTTATTCTATATTTATAATTAGCTTACAAAACAGTTTATATACTGAGAGAAAAAAGATCTTTTCGAATTGTATATTCTTACCACAAAAAATTATGATATTTGAAATTTTCAATCTTATATATTTTTCGTGCAAAAATTTGAAAATTTCACTCAAAATAATTTTTGTAATCGAAGAAACCCAAGTTTATTTCCAGATATTTTGATCTTTTCTTCGCAGAAGTGAAAATAAATTTTGATTTTGTTCCTTCAAGTAAATGATTCTTTGCACTAGATTTGAAATTAATAATGTAATAATTTATATCGATTTATTACTCGGAAAATATTGTTTCCATAAGTTATTTTTTTTCTCTGGGTAGAAATTGATATTTTATTTACTTCATTTTAAAATCATTCATCAAGAAATCTCAGGTCACTCGTAATAATCAAATCAATCAACTAAAAAATTAAATAATAATTAAATTGATTTCATTACAATTAATAAAAACTATTATTATTGACATAATATATAAATATTTACAAGTATTCGTATTTATTTTCCTTAACCGTTATATAAACACAGATAAAATTTTATCTACATTTATTATTTATAATTTATCTCGAAGAATAATATATACCTATATTATTTAAATTATCATATTGTATAATTGTGTTGATGCTTTTTTTCCATGTTTAGAACAGGTATCATACTTCTCCCGTTCGATCTTGCCCTCTCTCTATCAAAACTGGTTTTCCGAATTCATAGTAATACTCTAGTATTATTATATATTACAGTGAAGTGAACCTTTAGATAGCAGTAGTTTCTGGACCGTAAATCGATCAACAATCGATACTCCGGGCTATTTTATCTCAACATTTCACGTATGGTATCTCAACTACCGTTAATCGCAACTTGAAAAACCATAAAAAAATTAATAAATCCATTAATCAATCAATCGTACAATAAAATATTTAAATTAATTCAATAATAGTCAAAGTAAACATTAAAATAATTTATTTTTATTTTGTCTTTTTACAAAATTAAAAATGTTAACTAAACAATTTCTTAAATTAAAATCGAAAATTTACAATACTTGTCATCTACGTACAATTCAAACTAGTGGAGTTTTAGAAAATAGAAAAAGTTCAGACAAACCTCCACGAATATTAATAACAGGTAAGATGTTAATTTTAATTTATTAGTTAAATTTAAAAAAACATGCATGTATTTAAATATAATTATTTTTGTGGATTAGGTGGATTAGGACAATTGGGAACAGAATGTGCTAAATTGTTACGAAAAAATTACGGCAATGAAAATGTTATTCTATCGGACATAATAAAACCGTCAAATGAGTCTCTGTCAAATGGGCCGTTTATTTTTGCTGATATTTTAGACTTCAAGGGTCTGCAAAAAATTGTTGTTAATCAACAGATCGATTGGTTGATACATTTCAGCGCATTACTAAGTGCTGTTGGTGAACAAAATGTTCCATTAGCTGTGCGTGTCAACATTGAAGGTAAAATATAATATGTCTTTGCATCTTTAATTTATTTCAGAATAAATAATAACTAAGAAATAAAATCACTTGGATAAATTTTCAGTAAAGTTCTTATTTGTTTATTATTTTCATTATTTTTTAAGAAATAATTTGATGTGTTGTTTAGAAAGTATAAGTGAAAGTAAAATAACAAAGACGATTTCGAGCGCGTTGGAGTGTAATTTTGTGACGGACACTTGATCATAAATTTTTATTATAATTCATATTATTATACTTACTTTTTTTTTTATTTTAAATAAAAAATTAAATACAAATTGTAGGATTTTTATTAATCCGCTAATTAGTTGATAAATTAATTATTAAATAGTTGTTGATTTAATTATACTTAGGAATGCACAATGTTATGGAATTGGCTAAGCAGTACAATTTGAAAATATTTGTACCTTCAACCATTGGAGCTTTTGGTCCCGATTCTCCGCGTAATCCAACACCTAATACAACTATACAACGACCAAGAACAATTTATGGTGTCAGTAAAGTACATGCTGAATTACTTGGTGAATATTATCATCATAGATTCGGATTAGATTTTCGTTGCTTAAGATTTCCAGGTGTTATTAGCAGTGACCCTCCTGGTGGTGGTACTACAGGTAAAAAATATATGATTATTTCATTTAAGTCCCTAATTAAAAACTCTGATTACAACCGATTGGAACTGATTAGAACTCAATCGACTTTCCATCAGATTGAATCGGATTTAATCGGAAAATGTTAATTTTTTTTTCTGATTGACTTTCCAATTTCTGATTAACTTTCTATCGAATTTATTCAAAACTTTCCGATTAAACCCGATTAAAACTTATTGAAAGTCCACCGGAAATTTCCGATTAGAATTTTCCAATCGAATTCAATCAGAGTTTTTAATCAAGGATTATAATTATCCAGGTTTTATATTACTATTTTCAATTTTATTGTATTTTAAAATAAAATAAATGAATTTGTATAGAAATGTACATGTATGCATATATATTTACGAATAACTAGGACATAAATATACAGCAATAGCGGTTTAGTTGATAAAATTGCATAATGAGGTAATCGATCTTGAAGAAATTTGAGAGTCTGCAAGCGTGAGATTGTCTTGTTTATTCTACGATCCGTAAACTATTCTCTAGATAAAAATAACAGAAAAACTTATTCATATAAATATATTTTTTTTTCACATATATTTAATTTTATGCCACAAAACTTCAATTTTTATAATTTGCCGCGATTAATAATGTAATTTTGACTATAATTACAATTTAATTATTTATTTGCTTTAGATTATGCAGTTGCAGTTTTTCATGAAGGATTGATGACAAAAAGATATGAATGTTATTTAGAACCCTATACAAAATTACCTATGATGTATATTGAAGATTGTTTGAATGCTTTGTTCCAATTTCTAAATGCTCCTGATGAAATGCTAAAAAAACGTACATACAATGTAACTGCTATGAGTTTTACACCAGAGGAATTATTTAACGAACTACGTAAACATATTCCTGATCTTGAAATTTCATACAAACCGGATTCACGACAGTTAATTGGTATTTATTTAATATAATAATTTTTTTTTCTATACACATTTCAATAAGACATTGACGTCAAAACAATTTAAAAAAAAAACTGTTTATATAAACATTCATATGATACTTTAGTGAATTTAATTATGAAACTGCTACAAAAAATTTAAAATTAACTACTTTTCCTTGTTTTTTCATAATTTAAGACATCTGTATGTTTATTTCATCAGAAAATTTAAACTGCAAAATCATATTAAATTATAGAAAACATTTTTTTTTATAATAAAATGAATATTTCCAGCTGAATCATGGCCACAAGTATTTGATGATACCGAAGCTCGTAATGATTGGGGATGGTCTCATAAATATGACATCCACAGGCTTGTTGAAACAATGATCCAAGACGTTAGCGAAAACTTCTTACCAAAATATCAACGACTTAAAGAAGTCAACAGCTATGCATAAATAAATTAACAATTGACAACTACTTGATTATTAATTAAAAACATAATAGAAAATTTATAAACACAATAGATAATTTAAATTAAAGTTTTTTTTATTTTATTTTTGTCTATGACACATAGTATGAATTTACCTTAAGTCAAAAATTACTTTTTAAAAATTAATTTGGCGGTAAAATTTTGAAAATTCAAATTTTTATAAATAGTTTGATAATTTATTAAATAATTATTTATAAAAATTAACTCATTATTTTAAATAATATTTAAAGAATAAAAATATGTCACCACCAAGTGAAAAATAAAAATTATTGAGTAAAAAAAAAAATGTTTTGAATAACAAAACTCCTATCCTATAACATGACATATGTCTCAATGTAAACACATATACGTTAGTAAGATATGTCACATATCTAAAGTTTTAAAAAAATAGATCGCCATTATATGTTCGATTAACTTTTATATTGATAAATTAGTCACACAGGTCTAATTATGTATAGGCTTATATATAATTATATATAATCCCATGTATAATCATGTATAATTATATATAATCTCATGTATAATTATATATGATCATATATATATATATATATATATATATATATATATATATATATATAATTAGACAAAAACTTTTTTCATCGGGTTATCACCTATGACGATTGTATGGTTTATTAAATTTTATATTTATTCGACTACTGTCGGATATTTTCGGGTATTTGCCGTGAGCTAGTTTTCTAAGTCGACCAACTTACTCATATTAATACAAAGAATAGATATCATAATGCGCGTAAAGTTTACTCATTAAAGGAAAAAATATATCGTCATTATTTTTAAAAATAATTTTCTTTTATAAATAAGTCACAGGTGAATATAAAATATATACAATAAATTAATTTATAGTTGTCTTAGCAACAGTGCTCATCCCACTACCGACACTTAACATTGCTTTCCTATACCCCCACTATTTATTCTGTGTACTCTATCGTTAGCACAACCTTGTGGGAGATAACAATTTTTTATCTAAATATTTTGTGATTTCAGAGATTGACAAAAAATTTAAAACGCACTATAATGTCGGATAATGAGAACTCAATTAAAAGAATACGTTTAGATGGATCGGTTTCAGGATCTGATGACAGGAATCATGATAACAATGATGGTAATTTATCTGACAATGATAGTGAGTTATCGTCCCTTGATGAGGATGATCATGACTTAATTAGTACTGATGAAAGTGAAGAAAATTCATCTGTAAATTCGAGAAATTCTCGAGAAGAAGAAGAAGAAGAAGAAGAAGAAGAAGAAGAAGAAGAAGAAGAAAAAAAAGAAATTGAAAATACAAGACTTCACATGGTCGTAATTAATGAAGACATAGAGTTGGTTAAAGAAATTCTGAGTTCCGGAGTCGACATTGATGCACCTGATGAGAAAAAAAATACAGCACTCCACTTGGCTGTTTATAATAATAATTTGCCAATCATCGAGTGTCTGCTAGAGTACGGAGCCAGTGCATTCGCTTTGAATAAATCTAATGACCGATCTGTACATTGGGAAACTCCATTACATAAAGCAGTAAGAGAAGATCGTCTGGACATTGTTAAATTACTCTTGACAACGCAGATAGACGTAAACAAACTGATGAAAAATTATGATACAGTCTTGAAATTTGCATATCGACATAGGAACTACAAACTGATAAACTGTTTGCTTAGAAGTTCAAGCCACGTTGAAAGCAAGAATTTCATAAATAGAATGCCGAATACTTCTTCAGTAGAAACTTTGCGTAGAATGGATTACAAAGAAAATTCAATGCATGAAAAATATTCAGATATGAATTTGTTTGATAGAGATGGTCAAACACCATTGTTCCTAGCAGTTCAAAATAAAAGTATAGATATAGTTGGGTATTTGTTGGATAACGGAGCTGATATAAATGCGAAAAATTACATTAATGGTCGTTCTGATTGGACTGCATTACATATTGCAATTGAAATCAATGACGAAAATATGGTAGAGTTTTTATTAAATAATGAAAATTGCAACATTATTGCTCAAACGAGCAGTGGTTTTACACCACTCGATATTGCAACTCATGGTAATAATTTAGTAATCGTTAAGATGCTAATTGACAAAATCGCCAAACATAAAGTGTATTGTAAAGATATAACTAGTCATTTGTTGTCATCTTTTCATACGGCTATTAATAGAAGTTTTATGGAAATAACGAAATATTATTTGGATACTTTTGAAAATGTCGTTAATATGAAGTCAAAGCAGGAAGAAACTCCATTGGAATGCGCGGCAAGAGTTAATAATTTGAAAATATTTAAATTACTACTGGACTATGGAGCCGAAATCAATTATTCTTTGAAAGAGAAATATGAGAGTGTGTTCAGAGGAGAATCTCCGATGTACTATGCAGTCCTAAATGCAAATGATATGATGGTAGATTTAATTTTTAGCAGAGGTACTCAAATTGACGGTTTTGATAAGACAAAGAATGGAATAACGATACTACACTTGGCTGTTCACTCAAGAAGTAAGGACATTATTAAAAGATTATTGGATCACGGGGTTGATATAAATAGTAAATATCGAATAAATGATTATAAAGATATGACACCGTTACTTTATGCTGCTTCTCGGAATTCAGATGACATTGTTTTGATCTTGGTAGAGAAAGGTGCGAATTTAAATGATATGGCCAAAGTAAAATCTAAACGCATGTCCATCATTGATATCGCTATCAAAGAACGCTGTGGTGGCGATTTTGTGATGATGTTATTAAATTCGGGCGCTGATATTAATATTTCGAGCATTGCTGATCGCAAATTGCCGGAAAAAACTTCAAAGATACTTGAGCGACATTTACTCAAATTAAAAGCTGCTGAACTGTTTGTACATGGTAAATTTGATGGTTGGGTCAGTCGTGGAATGGAGAAAAAAGTATTTTACAATAAATGTAAAAAAGAAGTTGAAAAGATGAAAGAAAAAATAATTAATGAAAGTACGAGATGTTATTATGATTTGCTGATTAAGAGGGTCGATCAGATAGCAATGTTTGCAGACAATAAAGATATTGAAGAGGCTCTGGAGTTCGGTAAACTCAAGGCAAAGTTTCCGCTCTACGCAGAGATGTTGCTTTATAATTTCAAAAGAGGGCAAAGTCGTCATCAACTGTTGAAGGAGGCTGAAAAGATGCTGAAGGATATTTTTATCGACTTGCCTGATGATTGTGTGCGAAAAATTTTAATGTATTTGAATAATAATGATTTATTGAAGTCTGCAGGAAAAATTACTGATGAAATTGTAATTTAAATAAAAATTTGTTTTGATTCAAATGTAGTACGTATTCATTCTTCTATAATTCAGTAGAATCACCGTTCGAAGCAAACGTGTTTAATAATTAGCTTTTATGTCTTTATTGTATATTGATAACTGCATAAAGATAATGATGAAGCAAAAGAGTTCAATCAGGTTTGATGAAGTTTTAGTTAATTAACTTTTATTTGAAAGGTTAAAATAATCAAATAATAAGAAATCTACTTCCATTTCGGCTGCCGAATGGCCTTTATTATTTGATTGCTGTCGGATATTTTCAGAGATTTATCGTAAGTAAGTCGAACAAATTACTCATTAATAAAAAAAACAGATATCCTAATGTGTGATAAGTTGTCTATCCATCGTATCGGTGCTGATGTGTAAGTAAGACATATCAGTGCATATAAGTTAGTGAGACATGTCACACATCTAAAGTTTTTGAAAAAATAGATCGCCGTTATATGTTAAATTAACTTTCATATTGATAAATTAGTCACAAGTAAATACATACATTAAATAAAGGTAAGATTTTACCTAAGTATTATTTTTTTGTCATTCTAGGGTTTGATGAAACAACAAATTGAAATGTCAGACTATGAGAACGCAGCTAAACGAATACATTTAGACAGATCGGCTTCAAGATCTGATGAGAGTGATCATGGTAATAATGGTGATAATTTATCCGACAATGATAGCAAGTCATTATCGTCTCTAAGTAAGGATGACCACAAATTAATCAGTTCTGATGAAAGTGACGAAAATTTACCCGAATATTCAAGAGATTCTCAATCAGAAGAGGAAAAAGAAGAAATTGAAAATACAAAACTTCACATGGCCGTAATTAATGAAGACATAGAGTTGGTCAAAGAAATTTTGAGTACTGGAGTTTATATTGATGGACTTAATAGGAAAAACAAGACAGCACTCCACTTGATTGTTTATAATAAGAATTTGTCAATCATCGAGTGTCTGCTAAAGTACGGAGTCAGTGTATTCGCTTTGAATAAATCTGATGACCGATATGTATGTTTGAAAATTCCATTACATAAAGCAGTAAGAGAAGACCGTTTGGACATTGTTAAATTACTCTTGACAACGCAGGTAGACGTAAACAAACTAATTAAAAGTTATGATACAGTCTCGAATTTTGCATATCAACATAAAAATTACAAACTAATAAAATCTTCGACCAGCTGTCCAAGTCACACTGAAAACGTCACCTTAATTAAAAGAGTGTTGAATACTTTTCCAACACAAGAACTACTACATTTATTGGACATCGGAGCGGATATAAATTCAAAAAATCGTTTTAAAAGACGTAATGATTGGACTGCACTACATATCGCAGTGAAAATCAAAGACAAAAATATGGTAGAATGTTTACTAAAACACGAAAATTGTGATCTTATTGCTAAAACGTATTATGACTACACACCACTCGATGTTGCAACTTTTACTAATAACTTAACAATCGTTAAGATGTTGGCTGAAAAAATGTCACAGCATGATATGTATGGCAAAGATATAAATAATCATGTGTTATCATCTTTTCATGGGGCTATCGATAGAAATTTAATGGAGATAACGAAATATTATTTGGATACTTTTAATCTTGACTTTAATATCAAATCAGAAATAGATTTGAGTCTATTAGAAATCGCTGCTGATTATCATAACTTAGAAGTGTTTAAATTATTATTGGACTATGGAGCTGATATTAATTATTCTTTAAAAGAGAGATATAAAGGAGTGAATAACAAAACATCTGTGTTGTTCAGTGCGGTAGAAAATGCGAATGTTACGATGTTAGATTTAATTTTTAGCAGAGGTACTCAAACTGACAGTTTTAATAAGACAAAAAATGGAGTAACGATACTGCATTTGACTGTTTTTTCAAAAAATAAGGACATTGTTGAAAGATTATCAGATCGCGGGCTTGATGTAAATTGTAAATGCAAAATCGACGATACTTATGAAGAAATAACACCGCTACTTTATGGTGTTCGTCGAAATTTATATGAAACTGTTTTATTACTGATCGAGAAAGGTGCGAATTTAAATGATATTGCCGATGTAAATTCTAAACGCATATCTATTATAGATATCGCTATTAAAGAACGCTGTGGTGGCGATTTTGTGATGATGTTATTAAATTCAGGTGCTGATATTAATATTTCTAGCATTGCTAATCGCAGATTGCCGGAAAAAACTTCAATGGTAGTTGAGCAACATCTACTTAAATTAAAAGCTGCGAAATTATTTGTCCATCATAAATTTCGTAGTTGGGTCAGTCGTGGAAAGGCAAAAAAAATATTTTACAACAAATGCCGAAAAGAAGTTAAAAAGATGAAAAAAGAATTAATTTATGAGAGTACGATTTGTTATTATGATTTGCTGATTAAGAGGGTCGATCAGGTGGCAATGTTCGCAGGGAATAAAGATATTGTAGAGGCTCTGGAGTTCAATAAACTCGAGGCAAAATTTCCACTCTACGCAGAGATGCTGCTTTGTAATTTCAAAAGAGGACAGAGGCGTCATCAACTGTTGAAGGAGGCTAAAAAGATGCTGAAGGATATTTTTATCAACTTGCCCGATGATTGTGTGCGAAAAATTATAATCTATTTGAATGACAATAATTTATTGAAGTGTGCAGGAAAAATTACTGATTCATTGTAAAATAAATAAAAATTTGTTTTGATTCAAATGTAGTACGTATTTATTCTTCTACAACTCAATAAAATCAACCAGCGAATTAAGTGTGTTTAGTAATTAACTTTTATGTATTAATTGTATTTTGATAAATGTATGAATATAATGATGAAGCAGAAGAGTTTAATCATCACTCTCTAAACATGAATTAGTGAAAATAAGTGAATATTCACTAATTCAAAGTGCAAATCAAACCACTAATTCCAAAAAGTGGTTCCATTGGCACTATGAATTAGTGAATATTCATTTATTTCACTAATTCATGTTTAGAGAGCAGGTTTAAAAAATTCAGTCGTAGATATTTTTTAAGGCTTATGAAACTTAATCACACATTATTGTATGGTTTATTAAATTTTTTATGTATTCGACTACAGTCGGATATTTTCGGGTATTTGCCGCAAGCTATTTGTAACACACTACTTATAATTACAAAGAGTAGATATTATAAAAAATGATAAGTTATCTATTATTAGTGTCAGTACATACGTGTTAATAATTTGTATCACACGTAAAGTTTAGAAAAAAACAGATCGTCATTAGTTTTCTTCAGAAGAATTTTTTTACGAATAAATTAGTCACAGGTAACTAGAATATATATATATAAAACAAAGTAAATTTTTATCTAATTATTATTTAATTCCAGTGATTCATAAAAAAAAAAAAATCGAGATGTCGGACAGTGAAAATTCAGCTAAACGAATACGTTTAGATAGATCGGGTTCGGGATCTGATGATATTTCACTAACCCACACAAATCGATCAGATGACCGTGACCATGATAATGATGATGATAATTTATCTAATGATGGCAGTCAGTCATTATCGTCCTTAGGTGAGGATGACCACGATTTAATTAGTACTGATGAAAGTGAAGAAAATTCAACCAAAAATTCACGAGATTCTCAAGAAGGAAGCAGAAAATCAGAATCCGACTCAGAAGAAAAAAAAAGTAAAGATACAAGACTTCAAACGGCCATTATTAAGACAGACATAGAGTTGGTTAAAGAAATTCTGAGTTCCGGAGTCGATATTGATGCACCTGATGAACGGAACCATACAGCACTGCACTTGGCTGTTTATTTTAATGATCTACCAACTATCGAGTGTCTGCTAGAGTACGGAGCCAATATAACAGCCTCAAATTGGTCTCGTGATCAATCTGATTACTGTGGAACTCCATTACACTGCGCAGTAAAAGAAAATCGTCTGGATATTGTTAAATTACTCTTAACAACTCAGGTAGACATAAATAAACTGATGAAAAACTATGATGTGGTCTTAAATTTTGCATTTCAAAATAAAAATTATAAGCTAATAAAATGTTTGGCCGGCAATACTGAAAATGACACCTTAATGAAAAAAGCGTTGAATACTTTTTCAACCCAAGAGTTGCTAAAAATGGGTTACAATGAAGGTTCAATCGCTTCAATTTTTGGAAAATATTTTGATATAAATGTAATTGATAGCAATAAACATACCCCACTGTCGCTGGCAGTTACAAATAAAAATATCGGTATGGTTGAGTATTTATTGGACAATGGAGCGGATATAAATTCGAAAAATTATGTTGGCAATTGTTCTGATTGGACTGCGTTAGATATTGCAGTTAACAATAATGACGAAAATATGGTACAGTTTTTATTAAATAATAAAAATTGTGATGTCATTACAAAAAGGGCATATTACAATACACCACTTCAATCGGCAACTCAGAACAATAATTTAACAATCGTTAAAATGCTGGTTGAAAAAATCGCACAGCATGATACGCATGGTAAAGACATGACTAATCATGTACTACCATCTTTCCATAGGGCTGTTAAACATAATTTAACGGAGATAGCGAAATATTATTTGGACACTTTTAATATTGACATTAATACCAAATCAGACACGGGTTTAAGTCCATTAGACATCGCAGCAAGTGAAAATAAATTGGAAATATTCAAATTATTAGTGGATTATGGAGCCGAAATTAAGTATTCCTTAAAAGATAGATATGAAGGATATCACCATGGAGGATGGCCATTATATTATGCAGTAGAAAGAGGAAATGTTCAGATGGTAGATATAATTTTAAACAGAGGTACTCAAATCGACGATGTCAATAAGATAGTGAATGGAAAAACGATACTGCACTTGGCTGTTCATTCAGAAAGTAAGGACATTATTGAAAGATTATTGGATCGCGGTGTTGATATAAATAGCAAATGTAACATAGAAAAGTATAAAGAAATAACGCCGCTACTTTATGCTGCTATTCGGAGATCAAATGAAATTGTTCCAATGCTGATCGAAAAAGGTGGTGATATAAATGAATTGGTTTCGATAGGATCTAAACGCATATCTATAATCGATATTGTTCTTAAATATTACTGTTGTGATGATTTTTTCAAGACATTATTAAATTCAGGAGCTGACATTAATTTTTCTGAAATTACTAATTCTAAATTGTCGGAAGAAAAATCAAAGATAGTTGAGCAACATCTGCTTAAATTAAAAGCTGCGAAATTATTTGTCCATCATAAATTTCGTAGTTGGGTCAGTCGTGGAAAGGCAAAAAAAGTATTTTACATAAAATGTAAAAAAGAAGTCCTAAAGATGAAAGAAAAAATAATTAATGAGACTAATATTTGTTATTATGATTTGCTAATTAAGAGGGTCGATCAGATGGCAATGTTTGCAGGCAATAAAGATATTGAAGAGGCTTTGGAGTTCGGTAAACTCGAGGCAAAATTTCCGCTCTACGCAGACATGTTGCTTTATAATTTTAAAAGAGGACAGAAGCGTCATCAACTGTTGAAGGAGGCTGAAAAGATGCTAAAGGATATTTTTATCGACTTGCCTGATGATTGTGTCCGAAAAATTCTTATGTATTTGAATAATGATGATTTATTGAGATGTTCAGGAAAAATAATTCATTAAATCGTAAATTAATAAGAAAAATTCTATTTAATTAAATATCTATATTCGTTTCATTAAAATTTAATAAAATTAGTAAAACAATCAATTGAGTTTATGGCTGGGTCGTATACTCAACAAAATCTCGAACTTAAGATTACTATTGATTTATTAATTGATTATCATTACAGCGATTTTTTCAGCTTCCGGAAAAAGGCATAAGAGGAATTTCCTTGAAAGATTTTAATCATTCGAGTCTCATAAATATTTAAAACGTAATTAGAAATCTAAAATCCAGAAATTTGGTTAGTACTGCCGACCCTTAAGGCCATTATCAAACACTTTTGAATACACTCAGTAACAACAATTTCTGTATTTTTAAATTTAATATAATAATAATTCATAACTTTTGAAAAAAATATTTATTTGTTGCGATTTAGAGAAATTAAATAATTTAAATCTAAGAAGATCTAATTATATATGTGGATTGAATGTATTTAAAATATAGATATATATTGATCCATAAATTTATAGAGATTTAAAAAATTTCAATTAAAAAAATAAATTTCATGTGAATTTTACAAACTATCAAGCAAATAGAAAATTTTTTCATAACATAATTTCTTAAACATTTGATATAATTGTTTTTATAATATAAATAATAAGTTACAAAACGCAACACAATTTGAACTTTAAAACGTCATAATCTGGTAAAACTCACAAAAATTCACCAAAAACAAATCAATGATTATTCGAAAAATTGTGTAATAAATATTAACTTTAGTAAAATAAGTTTAAACTAAGCCCCAAGCCTCACAACAATATCCCAGACATTATTTCTAATTTATTTAATCCGAAAATAGTCACGCAGAATGATTAAATAAGTGCAATATAACGTCTACGGTAGAATGACCACACGTCTATTAACTATACGAACTTTATCCTCTAAAAACCGATTATTGACATTTGCTCTTCTCATTTGTTCGAGTCGAATTTTTAGTCTGCGTTGTCTTTCGCGAATCAGTTTTCGGCGTTGCAATTTTTTTATTTTAAAGGTCATTATTTCAATGATAAAAATAACAACCGAGAGTCCTGTTGCTGCTGCTAGAAAAAAATAAGCCTGCTCTAGATCTTCGAAATCAACTGCATTCTACTCAGCGGATGGTTCAACAGCTTCCTTAGCTTTTAATTTATTATAGAAATTATATAAATCTTGTTTCTCCCAGTAGTCTATTAAACCCGATTCTTGTAGTCTCAGTGCTATTTGGTCAATTTTATTTTTTAGAGCCCAGTTTTTCCTAGTCCAAAAAAAACGATATTTTGCAATCTCGGATGTACGGAATATATGATAATTATAATCAGAAGCCATTTTTAGCTGTTTTCTATTCTTGAATACGCAAGCTACCGTATCGTTGTTCAAAATATGTTTATGACATTCGTCAATAGAATTTTCCGGAGCGTGTAGACGTTTAATATCAGTAATATTCGACTCTATTAAAATTTTTTTTAACTCCGAATATACATAAACGCTATAATCTAAAAAAAACAAATCTTTAATACTAGCGGGATAATTATCTTGTTTTGTTGTCGATGATGACATTATTTCCCCTTGTAATTCAGGACAAAATATAAAAAAAAAGAGTCATTGTCACAAATATTAAACGCATCGAGTATGAATTGATCGCCGCCGATATTCCACTACTTACAATAAATCTAATTATGTCCAAAATACTGTCACCGTACGCAGGGTCATTATTATCGTTATCGTCATCGAGGAAATTATTGTTAATATTATTGAAGATTATTATAATATATGATATTAGTAAAACAATTAGTACGATAAAAACAAGTTTAAAGTTTTTGAAATTACGGTTATTTTTAATAAGCATTAGCGTGCCATTTTTTTTAATTAACACGAAGAGATCATTCTCAGGGCTTGAATTGATAACATCCACGAATTTATAACCGGAATTGGTAATATATCGTATTTTTAAGCAAATGTCGTAAGTACCGTTCATTATTGTTTTCAGAAAACCAACTGGCGTATTGTTAACAATATCACCTCCGTTACCATAATTAATTATCGGAGTGACGTTAAGAGATAAGAATAAGTTTTCCAAAAACTGTAAAAATGGATATGGTATAGTTTTTCTTAAGTCTTCCATATTTACTGGTTCGTTTTGAGTCAAATTTGATGCTGATTTTAAAACGGCTCTTATGGGATAGCCGTTGAGGTAATTCAATTTGTCAAAAGTCAAACTAGGGCATAATTTCGAATCTGCAATTAATAAATATAGATTACTATTATATATTTTTAACATTGTTTGGGTCATATTTGATACTTACCGTTTGAATATGGTTGTTTGTAGAGAGTCCAGTGTTTATCTTGATCTTTTTCAGGTTTGCTGTCATCTATCGGTCGCTTAACAAAATGGATTTCCCGCCAGGGCGAGGGTGCGTGGTTTGAAAAAGGATTAAAAGTATACAACATTGTTCGCGTGCCAGCAATCACATTAGTCGGCATTGTTTCATTATTATCAGGCTCGAGACAAATGTAGAACGAGGATAGCAAATCCATTTTCCAAAGAACTTTCAGCACTTTTTCTCCGTTTTTATCGCAATCCTTATTATTATGTCGAACTATAAAAAAATTTGAGTTGACATTCCAGGTGGACAAAGACGCTAATTCTCGGAGGGTTCTTTTGAGTTTTTTTACAGATTTAAACGATAAAACGTACATCGGATATCTTGGGTTGTAATACGGCTGTATATTTTTAGCTCGAAAATTTTCATTGATTACGAGAATAGGGTAGTCCGTTTCAAAAAAAGTCACATTGTCACTCAGATCAGTTATTTCAGTGAATGCAATATCGGTCAAATCTTCACTGACGAATACCGGATTCAACCAGTCAGCAAAACATGATTTCAATATAAATTTCTATTTAATAACAGAAAAAATGAATAAGTTACAACTTTATAGAATTTACTATCAATCATAAAATGTATTAATTATAAATTACCAGTTGTTCGGAAACTTGAGCCGGTATCGATGCATTTGAAAGATAAATTATATCTAATATATTTACTGCGATTAACCACCATATCATTTTCTGAATCCTCTTCATTTTTAAATACTTCACAGGAATAACTGATGAATTAATAGAACAGTGATCCGAATATAACAAAAGATGTAGAAAAATTTGATAATGAATTGACTCTTGCAAATTTATATTGACGATAGAATAATAGTTTGTTTATTAATTTAATAAAAAATCAATGAAACATAAATAACAATTATTGACTGTCTATAAAATCAAAATAAAAAAACAATTCAGTGAAATTGAACATTTGACAGCGTTTTTTTTTTTTGCTATAAAGTACGTCTGCTCACTTTGGTTTTACAATTGTAACTAAATAGTCTATTTCAAAAACAATTAACCAACCACTTAACGTTAACTAGCAACACGTCAGTACTTTCAATTTTTTGAAATGATGAGAAAATCAATATAACATATAAAGGTTCTGGGTAATAAAAATTTTATGTTTGTCAAATGGATTTGATATAATTCTAGTAATTGTATTTGTGTTCATGGTGAAGTTTTCAAAGAATTTCGCAATAATCAGTAATCATCAATAATAAGAGAAATAATTATTTATATCGAAATTATATATATATTTTTTAAAATTATTCTTATCTCATAAATTTTATATAATTATCTTTGCTATGAATTTATTTAAATATTTTTTTGATAAAAAGCGTATACATATCGCGTGTGAAATGCTAAAAGGGCGTACTACAGCAGTTAGACAAGGTTTTGTGCCAAAAGGGCGTATCTCAAGACATACGCCCTTTTGGCTTTAAGAAAATTATGTCTTAGAGCCAAAAGGGCGTATAAAAAAAATTTTGTTTTTTATTACAAAACATGAAAATAATGCTGTATAAATGAAGCAATATCAAAATGAATATGAAAGGTTAAAAATTGAACTGTAGGAAGGGGCAAAGTGGGTTTTTTTCAGTTTTATTTGATTCTATATGAAATTTTTATATACCTGAAGATCGAAACGTTTTTCACATACTGAAAATAAAAAAAATTTGTGTAATTTGACTGTTTAAAGGTGACTCAAGGAGTAATTGGGGGTGACTGCAATTTTCGTCTGGCATACTTGCACTTATGCAAAACATTTCATATATCTAGATCCAGCAGATTTTTTATTTTTCATTTTGTTTTTTTATTTTCCTTCCACGAAAAAAATTTCGATTATTATTCAAATAAAGAAAAAATGAACTTCTTGAAATGCATATAACATAAAAAAACTCAAAACGATTGAATGATCTGAAAAATGATTACGGTGCGATAAAATATACATTAAAACCTTTTGGAATTTCACGCCTTAGTAGTGAATAGTATTTCATTGTTTCTTTAATTTCAATTAAAATTAGGATTCATTTGGTTAAGCATTAACATCAAACATTTATTCAATAAAATCCGATTAAATGAACAGTATGCTTTTTGGGCTTCGACATTTTTTTTTTCTCATTTTTCAGCTTAGAATATATTTAACAGGTGATTAGAAAATAAAAAAAATTTTACGCCATTTTGGCTTTAGATCACAAAATTTTCAAGTTCCTACAGCTAAAAGGGCGTATATTTTAAGACATACGTCCTTTTGCCTTTGAAAATTTTTTTTTCCATTCTTAAGCTTAGAATATGTTTGCAAAGTCATTGGCAAAAAAAAAAAAATTTATACGCCCTTTTGGCTTTGCAAAGCCAAAAGGGCGTATAGTTTTGTATACGCCCTTTTGGCATTTCGCACGCGATATTATCTGTAACGTTGACTGATGAAATATGTTATTTTCATAAATTCATAAATTTCATTTTTACAAATAACTTTTAATGTTACAATAACAGATTAAATTATGTCAAAATTACATATTTTTTTCTGTAGATCATACATTAGTACTTTATGTAATATTTACTGATAGCCAAATCTACATCTGTATGATGTTATCGTTACAGAATTATTTTATTATTTCAATAGTTTGGTTAAAATAAAAAACAATTTTGAGTATTTCGGATCTTTTCTTTAACTTTTTGAGCAAACATTTAAAAAAAATTGCGCACACAGTGACACGCGCATGCATACGCAGACGCACAGATACATACACATAGGGGAGCGGGGGCAAGAGGGGGTAGGGTAGGCAAAACCGGGTACCCCCAAAATTTAGTGAAAAAAAAAATTTTTTTGTTTTCGTCTAATTACTGTACATCCGATGTATTTGCGCATTTTAAGCCCTACGCATGACACCTGGGGCAAAATGGGCCAGCCGAAAAATCGAAAAAATGATTCTTTCAAATTTTTACCGTCAAATTAAAAAAAATTTAATATATTTCCGCATTTTTAGCCCTACCCAAAACACCTGGAGCAAAATGAACCAGCCGATAGTTCTGAAAAATGATTCTTTCATATTTTTATCGTCAAATTAAAAAAAAATTGATATGTTAATTCAGTTTTCGACTGATTTTCTATAGTTGGGGCAAGTTGGGCCACTAAAAATATTCGGAAATAATATTTTATTTTTTAATTGATAACAATTCAATTAAAAAAAAAAAATTATCATTTTTTGGAGGGGGGCCTCTGCCCCACAAAAAAAAATTTTTCTGCCTTCGTATCCACCAATGTTGTAAAATATAATTTTTCTTTATGTACTTTACATAAAAAAAAATTTAATTTAATGAAATTTGATCAATTTTCAGAATTTTTTTTTTTCAACTTCCTTTAAGGGTACCCCATTTTGCCCGCCAAAAATAAAAATTTTATTTTATAACGGCAGCTAAAAATTTTGTCTATTTACCTTGAATGTCATTAAAAACAAAAAGATTCAGCGTATTTTAGTCACCGAAAACTTAGTATTTCCATAGGTACCCCCTTTTGCCCCCGACCCCCTCTTCTACACCCAAATACTTTTGTCATTTTTGCAACTTCACTATGTACTTATCATGGCATCAAAAGAAAAAAAATACAGATTTAGATTTACAGAACTCACAATATAAAAATATTATTTTTTGTTCTGTAAATCCTTGATTAAGAAAAATGATTTAATCCATGTTAAGTGTATCTGTGGTGAATACAGTCCATGGTAAATTTTTTGTGTTGAATAAACACATTTCTCTGGGTTATTTAAAAATTTTAAATCGATCGACATTTAACATTTTTAAAGTGTTACTTAGTACAAAAATCTAAATAATTAAAACTCAATTGGTGTTAGTTTAAACTGAATCAATATTCGCGGATAGATTATAGTAAAAATTAAAATCAAATTGACGTTTTATGAAGATCAATATAATTAAACAATTTTATTATTAAAATCCTAAATTCACCATTTACCAAAATCTCCAATATTTATCATACTAATAAAGAAAATTTATCTATAATTTTGAATTATTGCATGTGATTCGAAAACATTAGTAAATAGCATTTTTATGGTAAGGGTCAGTGAAGTACTTGACATCGTTCATTATCTTCCGATTTAGACTTATTTTAATATTAATCATAAGAATTTGTCCCGATAAGAAAAAGGACTATTCGGAGACATAATTATACCCGTTTGTCTGCTGCTTTCTCTAGGAAAAAGTACATTTTATTTAAGTACAGGTATAGAACATTTGAGGTAATGACATTTTGAAACCATTAAATATTGAGTACATTGCTTATATAATATTATCTATTGATCAAAATACATGTATACTTATACAAAGCACCCTTATAAATAACGTAAGTACTTTATCTGTCTGGCGTCTAAAGTGAACAATTGGTAACTAAGTTAGGAATGAAATGTTTATGAAAATCCATTCCGTGAAAGAATGATTTTACAATATTTTGTACAAACAAATGGGCTGATGAAATTCCATAAGTATTTATTGAATTTAAAAAAATTTTAGAGACAGTATTTATTGTTAAAATAAATTGTGAGATTAAAAAAAAAAGTCAATCGAATATTCCGAGTACATATCGTATGTGTTATAAGAGATGATGCATTTAATGCTTCGTCTAAATGTTGCTATTCACTGCGCTGACCCACGTACGTCTACGCATAATAATAAATAGCAGGGGTACCGGGGCAGGACGGACAACTTGGGGCACGTGAGACCCCCCCCCATAAAAAAATTCATTAAAAAATATGTGTTAAAATATAAAAAGTCTATATTTTAAGAATGAAAAAAAATATGTTTCTAATAGCTAACTTTGGGCCGATTTTCGTACATATATGTTTTAAATATATTCACAATCTATCTTAGAATATATTCAACATGCATAGATGAAAATATAAAAAAAATATATTTAATAATGTATACATAAAATTATAAAAAAGATACCAGTATTATGATGTATAAAAATATATATATAAATATAAATATATATATATATATATATATATATATATATATATATATATATATTTTATACTTTCATACTCCTGATTTAAAAAAATAATTTTATCCATGCTAGGTGTATATCTATATTTAAGTCCGCATTCAACTTATTTAAAAATCATTTCGAATTGTTTCGAATCCCATCAAATCATTTTTTCTTAATTAGAAACATGTTTTTTTTTTATATATCCTATAAGATATATTTTGAATATTTTTTTAATAGAGAGGGAATTTGTAAATTACAGCAAATTCATAAATTAAGACTTAATCTTAGACTTAACCATAGTAAAAAAATTTTCGTCTCTAAAATTTTGGTCTCTCACGTCTTGGATGAGCCATATTGCCCCGGTCTCCCCTACTATCTATTCTTATGCCACACCCATGTGGGCCAGCATGAAAAAACTTTATGTATGAAAAAATATATTTTAAAATATATTAATATTATAATGATATATATTGTACAATATATAAAATAATATTTATATTTTTGCCGTATTAATATATGATAATATATTCAAAAAAATTTATTGCTGCAATATATTAATTACATGTTTATCAATATAACTTTTTTTGTGAATGTTTAACATATGGGGGTCCACGGCAAATCGACCTCTTTTGAACCCGATCCCTTTAAATTTGTCTTACAATTTTTACAATTTTCCTACCCCATCAAAAATTTTTCTCATAATTTTTTCAAATTTTTTCTCCCAACCAAAAAAAAAGTTATAAATTTTTGATAAAAATGGCTTTTGTTATTTCTTAAAATATCTATAACTTTTTCAAAATTCGACTGATTCGTACATTTTTTTTTTCAAAATTTTTGTTGTTAAATGTAATTTTTGAAAAAAAATACGAAAAAATTATTGCCACCTATCTTTTTTTTTTTTTTTTTAGGTTTTTGAAAAAAATCGAAATTTTTTCGATGTTTACCATTTTTGATTTTTGATTTTCTTTTATTATATGAAACTTTGATATTTTCTGCAAATTCTCAAATTTTTTCAGTGATGTTTTTTCGATTTTAATTTTTTTTTTTTTTTTAACTGAAAAAATAATTTTTTAATCTAGCCTAATTTTTCATAACACCATGCTAAAAATTTTTGAGAGTGCTCAGAGAACTTTCAAATTTAGAAGAAAGTTATAAAAAAAAATAAACTTAAATGGTAATTATCGGAAAAATTTTTTTTTTTTTTTTTTTTTTTTTAATTAAGTTAAAAAATAGAAGGACGTTCTGAATAATTTTTTCGTATTTTTTTTTTTTTGAATCTGCATTCAAAATGAAGGAAATAGAGAATAAAAAGTTTCCGTTCGGTCCATTTTTGGACAAATGCTGGGAATTCAAAAAAAAAAATTCTTCTACACTCATTGTTTTATGGTTAAAATAATTTTTTGTTGAATTCCCAGTATGTGTCCAAAAATAGACCAAACGGGAACTTTTTGAAAAAAATTCAAATTTTTTCAATGATTACTATTTAGAGTTATTTGTTTTTATTTTTTCTTCTAAATATAAAAATTCTTTGAGCACTTTCAAAAATTGTCAGCATGGTGTTATTAGAAATAAAGCTAGTTGAAAAAAAATTTTTTTTTTACGTGGAAGAAAAAAAAATATAAATCGAAAAAACATCACTAAAAAAATTTGAGGGTTTGCAGAAAAAGTCAAAGTTTTATATAATAGGGAAAAATCAAAAAGCAAAAATGGTAAACATCGAGAAATTTTTGATGTTTTCGAAAAATCTAAAAAAAAAAAAGCAAAGAAGATAGCTTGCAATATTTTTACTGTATTTTTTTTCGAAAAGTACATTTAAAAACAAAAGTTTTGAAAAAAAAAACGTCCCAATCAGTCAAATTTTGAAATAGTTATAACTATTTCAAATAAAAAAAGCCATTTTTATCAAAAATTTATAACTTTTTTTTTTGGTTGAGTGAAAAAATTTCAAAAAATTATGAGAAACTTTTTTGATGGGGTAGAAAAAAAGTCAAAATTTTCAGTCAAATCTAAAGGGATCGGGTTCAAAAGTGGTCGATTTGGCGTGGAATGCCCCATATGTTAAACCTACACAAAACAAGTTATTAACTGAAATTTTCTAGAATTCAATAAAAACTTATGGAATTTCATCAACGCATTTGTTGTACAAAATATTATAAAATCATTCTTTCAAGAAATAGATTTTCATAAACGTTTCAATCCTAACTTAGTCACCAATTGTTCACTATAGACGCCAGACAGATAAAGTACTTACGTTATTTATAAGGGTGCTTTGTATAAGTATACACCTATTTTGGTCAATAGATAATATTATATAAGCAACGTACTCAATATTCAATGGTTTCAAAATGTCATTACCCCAAATGTTCTATACCTGTACCTAAACAAAATGTACTTTTGCCTAGAGAAGGCCGCAGACATACAGGTATAATTATGTCGCCAGATAATCCCTTTCCTTATTTGCACCAATTCTTAGGATTAATATTAAAATAAGTCTTAATGGGAAAGTAATGGATGAGGTATCCATTGACCATTACCATAAAGAGCTAATTACTGATGTTTAGGTGCAAATGTCCCATTGGATCCAAAATCCCCTCTCTGAAGTATTGCAGTGTATTTAAACATCGGTCCCTAAAATTTTAACATCATTCAGTTTCAAACTCAAACCAAGTTGTCTCTGAGTATAACCGAAATCTGAAATTTCAAACCTTCTAATCACAACAACTTCAATTTTATTTTCAAATTATCATGGGTGATGTGAAGTGCGTTTTGTCGTCAAGTCCACAATCGGGATCCAAACGGTGCGCCGATATTTTTGATATTGAGCATGATGCTCAATACAAAAAACCAAAACTTGAAGAAGGAAACGAAGTGACTCCATCCGAGAATTTTTTGCCGACATGTGAACTGGACGGGAATTTAAACTTTCGTTCGGTGAACATTCATCGGGCAAGGGCGACCATTAACGTCAATATAAAGACGAAAATGGTGCCCAGGAAGATTGTTCCAATTTCCAAGCCAGTCGTCGTCGAGAAGGAGATGGAATTAGTCACGGTTCCTAAGGAAGTCAAACAATCTCTTCAGCGGAGGCAGTTGCGGGTAATGCAGCCAGTTTGCAAAAGCCACGAGATGTCTGGGCTTTGTTCCATTCAGTAAAGACACGACGTGCACATATAGTGCCAATTTGTAAATATTTTTCTTTATATATATTTTTTTTTTACTACTGTACTCATGTGCATATTTGTTTTTTTTTTAATTTTGTATAGAATTTGTTTATGACAATGGTTTCTATTTTTTAATAAAAATCTATTTTTTTGCGCCAAAAAAATTTTTTTAATATTTAAAAATAGTTCCGACATTTCCTGAATCCCATTCCTTATAAATAATATTAATTAGTATTAATAAGAATGATAATTTTAGTTTATTTTATTATTTAATTTTAATTAATATTAATTTTTTTTTTAAATAATTTTAATTGATTACATTTAAGTCTGTATTTATAAATAGTTTTAAATATTTATTAAGTTCAAGATCAAATACCGCTGAAAATTGGGATTGAAGGTAATTATGCAATATTCATATTTATTTAATTTTTAGTAGGGTAGGCAAAACGGGGTACCTGATATATTTTATAAAAAAAAAATTTTATATTTTAAATGGTTTTTAAACATTTCAAAATAACTTTTGTAAATATAGTTGAGCGTTACTTAAAATTTTTTTATTGTTAAACTTTTTCAAAAATCAATTGTGTCAGTTGAAAAAAATTAATGACTTTTCTTTTATGATAAAAACTATTAAAAATTTGTTTTTCTTCTTTTGTATCCAATAATCATACAAAATTAATTTTTTTTTAATGTAAATTATTTGCAAAAAAGTTTAACTTACTCAAATTCATTAAAAATCCAGAATTTTTTTTTTTTTTTTTTTTTTCAGGGGGTATCCCATTTTGCCCGCAAAAATAAAAATTTTTTTTTTTTAACAGTAACCGAAAATTTTTTCTATTAACTTTGAATATCATTAAAAAAAAAGATTTAGTGTATTTGAGTCCTCGAAAACTTGGTATTTCCTTAAGTACCTCGTTTTGCCTCTTCCACCCCAATAAATATAGATATTGAAAACAAAAAAATTGAGAATCAACTCAATATCATTATTATTATTATTTTACTTTTTCGTGTTTTGCAATGCGCATGGTCATATTGTTTGTTCAAATTTTTAGCATAGATGATTTTGTCTTCATATAATTTTTTTTTTTTGCGTCTTATTTTTTTCGATTCTTTACTATTGTAAGATTAAATTAACTTAGAAAAATTATCATTATCTATAGTATTGAGAGAATATGGAAAATATTGTTCCGCTGCCATATCTACCCGTGTAAAAACAAAATGTTCGAAAAATATACGAAAAATGTGCGAAGCTCGAACATTAAAATGTTACACAATTTCGTATATTTTTCGAACATTCAATGATTTGATTTTTTTCGTTCAGAAAATTTTTTATAAAAAACATTTTTTTTTTTTTTTTTGGAACTTGCAGTTTATTCAAATTTTTAGATTCTTTCAACCTAGAAAAGTGAGAAAATTTTTATAATTTTTGATTTCTGAGATTTTGATATTATTTTGCTTAATAATCTTAGAAAATTTTAAACAATAATTTTATGATATTTTTCGAACACATTTCGAATAAATAAAATTTCTGGGATTTCAAGTCTATTTTTGTCAGAATACTAAGGAAACTTTTCGAATATTTTTCGAACACATTTCGTATATGAAATTTCATTTTTCATAAAATTTCATATACGAAATAAATCTCAATAACTGCAAGTTTGAAAAAAAAAATACAGAAAGTTTTTTAACGAAAAAAATTGAATCATTGAATGTTCGAAAAATATACGAAATTGTTTCACGTTTCGATGTTCGAGCTTAAGCTTAAGACTGCGTCCTTATTCAACTCAATAATTTCGCGTGCGAAATGCTAAAAGGGCGTACTACAGCAGTTAGACAGGGTTTTGTGCCAAAAGGGCGTACAAAAAATTTTTTTTTTGCCATTCACCTCAAAATTGTTTAAAACGTCAAGATCAGTAGAAAAAAATTTTTTGAAATACTAATGCCAAAAGGGTGTATCTCAAGACATACGCCCTTTTGGCTTTAAGAAAATTATGTCTTAGAGCCAAAAGGGCGTATAAAAAAAATTTTGTTTTTTATTACAAAACATGAACATAATGCTATATAAATGAAGCAATATCAAAATGAACATGAAAGGTTAAAAATTGAACTGTAGAAAGGGGCAAAGTGGGTTTTTTTCAGTTTTATTTGATTCTATATGAAATTTTTATATACCTGAAGATCGAAACATTTTTCACATACTGAAAATAAAAAAAATTTGTGTAATTTGACTGTTTAAAGGTGACTCAAGGAGTAATTGGGGGTGACTGCAATTTTCGACTGACATACTTGCACTTATGCAAAACATTTCATATATCTAGATCCAGCAGATTTTTTATTTTTCATTTTGTTTTTTTATTTTCCTTCCACGAAAAAAATTTCGATTATTATTCAAATAAAGAAAAAATGAACTTCTTGAAATGCATATAACATAAAAAAACTCAAAACGATTGAATGATCTGAAAAATGATTACGGTGCGATAAAATGTATATTCAAGCTTTTTATAATTTCACGCCTTAGTAGGGAATAGTATTTCATTGTTTTTTTAATTTCAATTAAAATTAGGATTCATTTGGTTAAGCATTAACATCAAACATTTATTCAATAAAATCCGATTAAATGAACAGTATGCTTTTTGGGCTTCGACATTTTTTTTTTTTTCATTTTTCAGCTTAGAATACGTTTAACAGGTGATTAGAAAAAAAAAAAATTTTACGCTCTTTTGGCTTTAGATCACAAAATTTTCAAGTTCCTAAAGCCAAAAGGGCGTATATTTTGAGACATACGCCCTTTTGCCTTTGGAAATTTTTTTTTCCATTTTTAAGCTTAGAATATGTTTGCAAAGTCATTGGCAAAAAAAAAATTTATACGCCCTTTTGGCATTTCGCACGCGATATGTATGTATATAGGGTTAGGGGGAAGCAAAAAGAGGTACCCCCGAAAATTTTATAGAACAAAATTTTATTTTTTAAATGTTTTTTGAATATTCCAAAATCATTTTTGTAAATTCGTCATAATTTTAGTTTTACTAACTGTAATTATTAATAAATAATTCAAATCATCGATAACACTATTTTTTTACAACGATTATATCATTAGCATAAATTAAATAATATTTCGAAACATTATTTGTCCCTTTGTCTATTCTAATAAGATTTTTTTATATAGTTGAAACATCAAAAGTTATAGTTTCCCATAAGACTCTGTGTTAAAACTTTGATTTGTAATCGTTAATAATTTTTTCAAATGATCGATAGCATACACTAAAATTTTCAAAAACCAATAATTATTGATTTATTCATGCAAAAAATATAAAATTTGAATTTTTATCTAATAGTAAGCCTCACGGAAGAACGTCCTTAACATGTAATGACTATTTAAAATATTAAAGTTTTTTTTTTAGTTTTTATAAAAAATAATCTTAACTTACATTTTAATTTTAAATAAAAATTTATCAGGATAACTTTTGTTTATTGAAAAAATCCCACAAATTTTTATCAACGTTTCAAGTTTTTTTTACACCAGAAGATGGCACAGCTTGTCAGTTCTTTAATTCAAATATTGGAAACTGACAAGCTGAGTCACGCAGTCTGGTGATAAAAAATCAAACTAATGATAGCTTACAACAGTCAAATAAATTAAAAAAATACACAGTCAATGCATGCTGTTAACATCATCAATAAATATTGTGCAACAAATTATTAAGAAATAAAAATTAAAATAGAAGTTGGAATATTCAAAAAATGTAAAAAGTAAAAAAATTGATGACCCTGAAAGTAGCCGACATCCGACAAAAAATTAAATTAGCTAGGGTAATAATAAAGTTACCATAAATTTTAAAGTTGCCACTTTTTCATTGGCTCGAGATCTTTAAGTGGTAGATTTCTAAAAAATTTTTTTTTTAGTAAAAAAGTTTTTATGATGAAAAATAATTTTGAGATGGCTCTCCAAGGATTGCAAATTATTAAAAATAAATTTTTATTCATTAATCTCAGACTATTTACGATGATTTAAATGAAGTTTCGGTCACATTTTCGAAATTTCTTTTAGAATTTTTGGCGACGAATATCCGTCTAAAAAATCGCTTTAAAAAAAAAAAAAATAAATAAATTTGAAGGTTTTTTAAAATTCTACATGTGGAGATTTTTTTTTTTATTTTTAATTTATTTCATTTATATTTAAAAAACAAATTTTTTTTTATTTTTTGGATTGGGATATCAGCTAAGAAAATTTTTTTTTTTTCCAAATCAAAGTTCCACATTTTCTTTGTGCTCAAAGGTTTATGTGGATTCCTTTTTTTTTTTAATTTTTTTTAATATATATATTTAATATTCCCATTTCAAAATTTTTTGTTGGTATTTGTAAAAAAAGTTGTTAATTTTTTATAAATTATTATTTTTATTCATTTATCAACTTCAATATACTAACATCTTTATAAGAATATATTTTTAAAAGTTAATTATAAATGAGTGTGAATGTAGCAGACATCAGACAAATTTAAATTATAAATAAACGGAGTAAATAATTAATAAAATTAAATTAAAAAAAAATGCGCATTTAGAAAATTTTTAAATTAATAAGTGCTTTTTTATGAATATTAATTTTTGAGTATTTACTCTATTTATTTATAGTTTTAAATTTGTCTGATGTCTGCTACATTCACACTCATTATTAAACCGCTCTTTTGACCAATCAGAGAGGATTGTATTTTAATATAAAATTTTATAATAGTAACTTTAGCAAGTCAGCGGCGTATTCTTCGGTATGAGCTACATAAAGATTTTTAAAAGTTATAGACATGCAATTGTCAAAATTTTTTTAACTTCCCGCTAAGAAAATTGCAAATTTTAAAAAATTCGGGAAGTTATTGGTTTCACCCCGATTTGTGAAAATCGAAATTCCAATAGATGTCGACGTTTTGAGGTTCTAGGAAGCTATTCTGACTAAATTCAAGATGATGTCCGAGTGTATGTATGTATGTATGTACGTACGTACGTATGTAAATATCTATAACTTTTGAACGGATGAACCGATTTTAATCGTCAAGGTGTCATTCGACGCGGTTTGTCAATATCTCGAAGCTGAAAAATTGAGCTTGATCGGTAGGGTTCGTTCGGAGATATTCCAAAAATAAACTTTTTTCAAAAATGTTTTTTTCGGATAACTTTTTACAGGCTCGATGGATTGATTCCAAAATCAACTGGGCTCTGAAGCTTCATAAACCGCGTCGAATGCCACCTCAACCATCAAAATCGGTTAATTCTTTCAAGAGATACCGTTGTCGAAAGAATTAAAAAAAAAAATTTTTTTTAGTATTTTTGAAATTTCTCAAAACAATTCGATAAATAAATTTCAAAGTCTGATCAGTTGTAGAACTCAATAAAACGCGTCGATTGCCACCTTAACCATCTCAATCGCTTTATTAGTTCGAGAGATATCGTTTGAGAGAAAATGGTAAAAAACGTTTTTTTTCGAAAACAAAGGCATACAAAAGTATTTCCGAGCTCGAAGAGCTCGAAAACAGCGGGAAGTTTTGAGGCTAGCCCGCAGGGTCAACTGACAGACCGATTTTTCCAGGAGTATTTTATTTATTTATTTAAACGAAAAATTGTTATTTTTCAAGTCTGCTACTTTCAGTATCATACTTGTGCGTACTATATTTGTGCGCGAGTTTTATAGGAATGCAGTTTTTAGTATTTGTTGATATTGGCGGCAAATTAAAATTTTGGTTGATTAAAATTTCGTTATATTATATAATTAACTTTTAAAAATATATTCTTATAAAGATGTTAGTATATTGAAGTTGATAAATGAATATAAATAATAATTTATAAAAAATTAACAACTTTTTTTACAAATACCAACAAAAAATTTTGAAATGGGAATATTAAATATATATATTAAAAAAAATTTTAAAAAAAGGAATCCACATAAACCTTTGAGCACAAAGAAAATGTGGAACTTTGATTTGGAAAAAAAAAAATTTTTTCTTAGCTGATATCCCAATTCAAAAAATAAAAAAAAATTTGTTTTTTAAATATAAATGAAATAAATTAAAAATAAAAAAAAAAAATCTCCACATGTAGAATTTTAAAAAACCTTCAAATTTATTTATTTTTTTTTTTTTTTTAAAGCGATTTTTTAGATGGATATTCGTCGCCAAAAATTCTAAAAGAAATTTCGAAAATTTGACAGAAACCACATTTAAATCATCGTAAATAGTCTGAGATTAATGAATAAAAATTTATTTTTAATAATTTGCAATCCTTGGAGAGCCATCTCAAAATTATTTTTCATCATAAAAACTTTTTTACTAAAAAAAAAATTTTTTAGAAATCTACCACTTAAAGATCTCGAGCCAATGAAAAAGTGGCAACTTTAAAATTTATGGTAACTTTATTATTACCCTAGATATCCCTGGTTAAACTAATTTTTCGTCGGATGTCGGCTACTTTCAGGGTCATCAAAAATTGCGTATTTTGTGCAGTAAGAGATTGTCGGAGTAAAGCAAATAAAAATTTAAACGCGGTTTTCTATAAAATTCCAGAGGCTGGTGATCATTCAGTGTTATTAGAAATTTTTTTTAATAATTTGGAAAAAGTTGATAAATTAAAAATCTGGAAGTTATTAAAAATAAAGAAATTTACTCCTCAGATGAAAGTTTGCTCCTTACATTTAAAAAAAACCAATTATATATTATTGCCAGATCCCTCAGACAGCATTCAAGTCGGAATGACTGCTTTACGACGTCTTTTTGAAGGCGTCCTCAAGAAGTCATAATGACTTCTTAAAGCTGTCATTTTTAAGAACTCTCAATCAAGAGTTCTTGAAGACTCCATAAAAAAGACGTCAATTTTTTGACGTCTAAATGTATTCTTTTTTTAACTTCTTTATGAAGTCAAAATGAGGAGCTCTTTAAGACGTCATGGTAAATTCATAATGAAGTCTTATTTACGAAGTCAGAAAAAAAGAACTTTTTAACTCCTTTTAAAGACATCTTATTGAGTTTGCTAGGTGGCTCATTCGACATCTTGAGAACTTCTTAAACACTTCTTTAAGATGTTGATGAGACGTCCAAATCATAAATAGGAACTCATTCAGAACTTATCAAAATGTCATTTTGCTATCTGGGACGTTTGCAAAGTTTATAATCTAAAACTTAAAAACTGAAAATATTTTTGTTTTTTCAAGTAAATAAATACTAATAATAATAATAGTAATTTTATTATTCTGTAATTTTTTAGATTTTTGCATTAATTTCATGGGGTTTTCTTTCATATGAGACGTTTGTACAGAAAGCGCGGTAACTACAATCACATATTTATCACTTTTTTTGCAGTTTATTCCACATTTAATTGAATAGCCGACAAATAAAATTCGTTCGGCAACATGTATATTTTTTTGTTTTGGGTTTTTACTCGTCCAAGATAATATGTCTATGAAATTTAATAACATTTTATTTATTTACCCTACTATCACATGAGTTACGCATTTAAAAGTGTAAGCTACTGTCCAACATGTTTTTTAAGCCACGCCTCCGTATCAGTTCCCAACAATACCAACTTTATTGTCACGTGTCAATAAATTATAATTTAGTACTAAAAATTCAAACATAAAAAAAAATCAAAAGATCAATTGGTATAAAAAGTAATAAACAGAAAAACATTCTATATATATTCATATATTTGTTTTTTTTTAATGTTTCACATACGTCCATTTCTTTACTATCTACTTATTTACATCACTTGTTTTATCGCTCTATAACTTTAAGACATAAAACTTAATTAAATGAACTTATAATATTTATATCATACACATTTATCTCGTCATTGACAAAAGCATTATTATAATAATATTCAGCCGTATACTCCAGTAATAAGGAGTAAAAAATATAATATTAATTATAATAACAGTAATTATTAAAAGGAAGTTTTTTTTACAGTTATAGAACTCAACGAAGACGTCATACACTTGTTTTTAAATATCTTAAATAAAAATTATTTAAGGGTTCTACGAGTAAAAAAAAAAAAACATAATTTATATTTCAGTTTATGAAAAATATTTTCCATTTTTAAAAACTCCTTTCTCAAAATAATTGATATATCATTCAAATATTAATTAATATACATACATTGATTTTAAATAATTTATGGCATGAAATGAATGAATATTTATGTAATATTATATTTAAAACTTGATTTTATCACTTGTGAGCCCTTAAGCAATTATTTATTTTTATTATCTCATTAAAAGTATCTAATCTTTCAGTTTTTTTTTCTGCAATCACGATGTGTGTACACAGACTCTGCTGATCTGGAACACGCTCTGGCATAATTACCCGAAGGTACGGAAGAATGGACTTGCGTTCAGTAATTCAAACAATTTAAAAAAAAAAATAATAATAATAAATAAATATCTGAACATTGGGTTGACAGTACAATCAGGTGTGAATGCATGACTTTAATTACGAATGTTATTTTAAAAAATAAAAAGCATACACACAAATAATTTATCTATGAAAAAATAATAACCATTTTGTTCAGGATTTAACGAAAAAAAAAAAAAATAATAATAATTAAATTATAAAAGAAAGAAAACGAAAAAATAATCAACAAATATACCAACAGAAGAAATAAAAACACAATAATTATTAATAATTATCGTAATATGTACGCAATTATTGGAATAAAATATTCACGAAATCAGTCTTGAGAACGATTGGTCTGATTGTCAGGAACGAGCTGATCGTGGTTAGACGTTTTACCGGTGATATGCGAGGGACTTAATAGCGGTTTAGATAACCACGGATGCCTCAGTAAATCCGGTGCGTCTGGTCTTTCTGAAGGATCTCGCCTTAATAAAGCTCTGATTAAACACCGTGCACGTGCACTAAGTACATCTGGTACGTTGAATTGTCCTCTTGATATTTTAGCAAATAGCGATGCATGCTCGGCGTCATTAAATGGATAGCGGCCAACTAGCATTGTGTAAAGTAATACACCCAGTGACCAAATATCCGCAGCTTTACCAGAGTAAGCTCGTCCTGAACGTAAAACTTCTGGTGCTACATAAGCAGGACATCCACGTCGATCTGTTAATTTGTCATCATCCTCATCAACTATTACTGCATCCTCGAGACTTTCCAGCCGTAAACGGGTCCTGCAATAAAATAAAATGAAATAAATATAAATATATATAATCTATCAAGTATGATTTGATTATTTATTTATTTGTTTTTTTTTTTTTCAATACATAATTTTCTGTACGTATATATTTATTATCCATAGATGAAATAAAATAATAAAGCAAATAAAATGAGAATGATTGTAAGCCCGTGGGTTATCTCCGTGACTCCAAGACAGAGTATTGCAAAGCACAAAAGAGAGATACGCGTAGCGTTTACTCAACACGACAGCTAAACAAGTAAGCAAGTCTCTATACATAGTTTACGTTAGCCGCGTGACTATAAGACATTCAATTTAGCAAGAGTCTTTGACGATTGAGACATCGGCATAAACGTAGCATTGGTAAACCGTTGGTGGATAAGAGTTGTAGACGAAAGACAGTAACAACTAACAACGAGGTCTAATGGCTAATATAGTGTGTTGTTAGTAGAGTGTAAGTTGGTTAATGTATAATAGAAATAATCGCAGCGAAAGCCCCAATGCTAGAGGGTTTTTATACCTCAAGGCATCAGATATACCATTTAAATTTATATTAAGTCTTTGCTTATAATGATACTGTCTCACTTAACTTATATTGAGATTTGTACCTAGTGTCAGTTGGTTTATTCGTATATAAATCTATGTATGTATATATGTATGGATAGATATTAGTAATACGGAAGTATATAAGAGTCGAGTATGTATAAAAGTAATGTGAGAGTACGCGTAATACAGCCTCGAGTACATGTATGATTGGGTAATAACAAGAGCTTGGCCCATCGCCGATTACCACACGTTTTTGATTTGGTCCTCACGACTTTTATGCCGTGACTCCATTGGTACACATGCATATAAATATATTGTGTATGTATATGTATTTATGTAAACTTAAATGTCTTGTTATTCACAAAACCAATTGATATTCCAGGTCGTGGCACATAACATACGCCTTTATTCACGCATGTAGGTGAAAAAAAAAAAAAAAAAAAAAAAAAAAAAAAAAAAAAAAAAAAAAAAATGATCGCACCGAGTTATCCAAAGTGAAATATAAAAAAGAAAATGAGAGCGAGAGAGCATAAGAGAGAAAAAGAGATAGGAAAAGAGGTGGGTCGTTGACATCTGCTTTCTTCGCAAACTTTCACTCCCGGTTGTTTTAACGGGTTCAAGAACCTCTAATAAAAATTCAAGCGCAAGTCTTGTTGAGATCAACGGCTCTTGTGAAATACCCGCGTGATGACCAATCGCTGTCGATTGGGAACTCAACGAATGAACGAACGAACGACGAGAATGTCGAGAGGATTAGGAATAGAAAGAGTATATATATGTATATATGTGTGTGTATATATAAAAGAGGACATCAACAAGGCCACATTTGAATTACAAACATTTAATTAATATTTTTCCAATAATTATTAAAATTTTTTTAATAAAAAATGAAGGGAGAAAAAAAATAAAAAAGCAAATAACTCGTTTAAAATTTAAAGATACTGAAGAAAGTTAATTTTGAGTGGGAGAGCCGAATACCCAACGTTGTTGGACACTGTGCTAAATCCGAGCATCTGAGTTCGATGCCCGATGTATCCGCGTGGCGCTTTGAAAGTACGAAGTATGTGTGTAAAGCCGTAAGCATACTCGAAGATGCTTAAGTTGAGTAAGAGTTAAGTAAATAAATTGATAAACAAACCTTTTAAAATTATTAGTAACATTTAAATTAATACACATGATAAGAAGTTGGTAAACGGCGATAAAATAGATTGTAGTAAAAATAAAAGAGAGAGGGAAAGGAACCCTCGGGCTAGCAGGGCACGGCCAGTAAAACAACCACACGTTTGTTAATTATATATACGAAGGTGGTTTCAAAACCCTCCAGTCGATGAACCAATATGCTTTTCTGACTTGCAACACGTGCCCCTTCCTTCTTCTCTTCTCTTACGTTATTACAATTTATATATTTTCGCTCTTTTTCTCCCACTCATCTCTCACTCAATATCACCATCTCTATTTAACGTATAATTATTTTTATCTTTCATACTTGTTCTCTTCCTCTCATTCCTTCTATTCATGTTCTGTTCGTTCATGTGCAAGACCCGGCATCACCAGCAGCATATGCGACGCGCCCGGGCTCCGTGTATTATATACTTGAGCCGCAGGAATGCGAGCAGCGCGATTGGCCAACACAAATGCATGCAAGCCGGTTCCTGGGCTTGGCCTGTGCCAGCGGCTTTGTACATCTACGATGACAACTAACGTGGAAGAACGTTATATATATAAATGTATGTATGTATGTACGTCAGTGTAGGCTTTAAGTTATGTTATGCCTGCCTGCTTCAATCCACCTAGACTTTAGAGTTCAATTACACACCCAGCGCCTGCCTTGCTCTTCAACCTTGTCACGGAATTTCCCATGACCAAGACAAACTAATCACTGGCATAGTGACGAGTATTTTTCTCCCGTTATATATACGTCAAAATTATTATCATTCTCATTTTTTATTTCCTTTCTTATTTTTTTTTTCCTCATCTACTCTAATTGTTAGCGAAAAATATATTATACTGGTATTAAAATTACCTCGCTTCATCCGCAAAGACGAATTTCCTGAGTTTGAGATCCCTGAGCACGACACCATTATCGTGGCACGTAGCAACAGCCTTGGCGGCTTGCCTAAAAAGCCGTCTCGCCTCAGGCTCTCGTAGTCGCCGTCTTGCCCTCACATACGCATGAAGATCACCATGGTGACCCTCCAGTAGTAAATATTTTTTATCACGAGATGCATCGACTATTCCAGCAACACCACTGGCAGCTCCTGTTCCTTCCAGTCTCATGTGAGCCTGTAAAAGTGCCTCGCCACCTTTATCGCTTGCTGTGAGTTGCTAAAAATTTAAATAAAAAAAAAAGAAAAACTCCATTAATATATTATTAATGAATTTGCAATTACTGAACATTAATGTGCCAAGGTAAAAAAATTATTGAAACTGTCCTTTTTTGCGTTAAAAACAAATACATAATAAATAAATGTATAAATATACACTTAAATATATACAAGACTATGAGTAACCGGTTTGTAATGTAATTAAATAGATAATTAGACTTTGACTTTGAAATTCAATTGTCAATGATGATGATAATGATGATAATAATAATAATAATGATGATGACGATTATGATGTTGTCAGGGAACGGATCTGGGGCTTACGAAAGCACCCAGAGAGGACGTAATCGTCAATTGAATTCAACGCCCCTGGTTGCGAGTGTACGATTATGAATAAAATGAATATATACATACATAAAAAAAAATATATATATATATACTAAAAGACGTGTTATAATACACAGTCCTTGTGTTTGTTCGCGCGGGATGCTGATGTAACTTTCATTGTATAACGCGCGTTGATTGTAAAACGTTAATGACGACGTTAAACTGTGTAAAAGAAGTACCATGAACATGAGAATACACTTGCGATATAAATTTAATCACTATTATCATCATCTTGGTCATCATCATCATCATCTTCACAATTATAAATTATTAATACTGATAAAATATTAAAATGAAATGGATCCTTACCTTGGCAACGAGTTGCTGACCAGTATGGACATCAACACATCGGTAGAGAGCACTGCCCTCAGCCGGTCCAACAAGTAGAAATCTATCACCAAGTATCGTGGGACCATGCTGAGTTGTCGGTACAGATTCACAGCTTGGAAATACAACTGGTGATACTGGTGGTGTTGTCTCCTGATCATTACAATTCGGTTGACTGACGTCTTGATGGCCATTTGGATTAACCAGGAACTTGCCATTGTTGATACGCGTCACTGTTAAATTCAGCGGATGCTGACGATTGGCCAATCTCATATTGCACGAGCACACGGATTTTTATCCTTACCTTTTTTTAGGCACACTGGCACACACAACAACCAACAATAAACAACAGCAATAGAAACAAACGAATCTACTTAGCGTACACTATATTATACTCTGTTGTATTATAAAGTAACAAACAATTATTTCTTGTGTATGTCCCACCGCAATTACTATTTACTCAAACACCACTCAGACAAGTAGTCAGTTGCAATGGCTTACAACAACGATGACCTTCGTTAAATTGGAACACTTTGCTGGTGTTTATTTTTTTTATCCTCAGTTTTTTTATTCTCTCTTAATTGTTGATTCGTTATTACAACTACGTTTTTATCTATCTTTTTATTATTAACCGAGCAAGCAGTTGTGTATCAATATTCACTTATTATACGTATGTATTTATGAATGTTAATTATTTTTATTTGTACACTTTACATAAAACTTAACAACCACGTGTTCATTATCGATTGTGTGGTCATATATAATTATTTACCGAAGCATTGCTTTCATATTCTTTTAAATCTTCAGGTAACTGTAGTATTAAATTATTATTGTTACTATTATTATTATTAATTATATCACTTTTTTTGTTTAATTATTATATAAGATAGGTGGGGTTTATTTCAGTAGTAATTGTTTATACTCATGGACGGAGTTTTTAAATTTTGACTTTATGAACTTGATGATTCACTAAATTACCCTGATTTATTCTGAAAAATAAAAAAAATCCATTAGTAAATTTAAATATATGTAAAATACAAAAAGAAGATAAATTTAAAAATTATAATAATCTATGAGTAATGATAATTGGGACATATCAATGAAACAAAGAAAGGAATCCTAGCATTACGACATTGAAAAAAAAAATAGTGGAATATAATAACTGATGAAAAAGATAAAAAATACACGAGTTATAATGTCAATTATATACGTATCTATATCACATATAATACAGCGTACATTATGTGTATATATTTAATACTGTACATATTATTGTAAATGTATGAAATATTAAAAATAATTAAAATGTACATTTGTTTTAAGCAGTTGTGATTCAGACAACGTGATTTCAGCACAATAATGACTCGCTTTCGACATCCGTCTATAATACAGTTGTGTAATTACAAACCGGACAAGCTGGTGGTGGGAGACCTTTAAGGTCAGGGGTACCTGGAAGGTGCTTCAGTGTTTCTACCAACCATTTTAAATATCAGTATTATCAAACTCATTCAATAACAATTATTACTGAATATTCTAATCTACATACATACATAGTTATTTAAATAAACAGTATTTGCAATATTTAAATTTTTCAAGTTTCGCGCTCATTTTCGCGCATGATTTTAGAGTTACGCATGATCAATACGATTGCAGAAAATGGCTTTATATTTAATTGAGTATAAATATTTTAAACAATAATATAAATTTAAATAATAATAAGTATGTAGATGAAGAAATCAAGAGTTTAATTATTTTATTAGTTAATAAATGATTTTAAAAAATGGGTATATGTATGTGTGTTTACGTGGCTTGTAGATTGCATTTCATCAACAACCTTGAATGCAGCAAGACACAATGATATTGATCGGAGTATGATCAAAGAAAACTATATACATTAACATCCATGATGCATGTCATACGGTCCACATTCATACTCATACATATTAAATTACAACACATGTATTAATGTATTTATTTAACAGGCGACTAACAAGTGTCGAAATTTAATGAGTAAAATCACGTAGGTAGAAAATTAAAAAATTGGCGGTAAAGTATTTTTTAAATATTGATAAAAAAACAGATTAAGTCAGAGTTGGATAGAAATTGTAATGAGAGAATTCGGAGTAAATTTTATAAGACTTTAGCGTAAATATATATACATATATATATGTATAATAAATTATGCTTAGTTGTTAAGACCGGATAGCTGGCCAGATATCCTTCGTTAAGGTCAAAATGGCCGAAGTCCAGCGAATAAATTCAAATTGCTTCAGAGAATACTAATACTACACAGAAAAAAAATATTCTCGACTAAAAGTAAATATTCTTGATTCAAAAAAATTTTTTTGAAAACTAATTTTCTTGGATAAAGTAGAAATCTCTGACCAAGACAAATTATGATCCTAAAATTAACAGACGTAATTTTTTTTAATAAAACAATGACAAAAAAAAAAAACTAAAAATATGCACATGTAGAAAATTAAAAAAACTATAAGTGCAATTTTTTACAATTTATAAAAATTATTAGATATCGGCTAACTTCAGAATCATAGAAAAATTAATGAGTGTCAATGTAGCAGACTTGAGACAAATTTAAAATTACAAATAAACGAATTAAATAATTAAAAATAAAAAAAATTCGCACACTCATTTTCAAATTCTGTAAATGCGTATTTATTTAATTTTATTCGATTTTAATTTAATTCACTTATTTCAAAATTTTTTAAATTAAAAATTGCCAGCTACATTTATAATCATGACAAATTCACTTGACTCAAGAAAATCTTTACATGATTCCCGATAACGTTTGTCTTCTAAAATATTTTCTTGACTCAAGATAATTTTTTCTGTGTAGTCATCGTTCTATTATCAAATCTAAAAAACAGATTTTGTATCAATTGTTTTAATGTTTAAATTTTTGTAATTAAATTCACGACACAGTTGAAAATTATAAAAATATGAAACCAATGGAAATTGATAACGGAAAAAAGAGTTAGAAAAAATAATGAAATTGTAAATCAGATCAGAGAAAGCACACAGAGAACACCCAGTTGTAGTGAAGAAGAACAAGTAGTTAATGTTGTTATAATTGTGAAAGCGCTTTCGAATGAAATCCGACAAAAGTTATTATAAATACGAATATATATTTTGTAAACACAGTCACTTATAAATAAATTTAATAAGATAATTTATTAAATAAAAATATATATACATATATAAATATGTTGGTAGATATATAACAACATCAACCACCGCACTTTGCACTTCAATCTTTGACACTATTTTTTATCTTTACATAAATTATTATAAATAAATCCATAGAAAATTACCTCAGTTTATTTATTGTCGTCGTTGTACACCTTAATTTACCATAAACATATATATGTAAATATATGCATATAATTATTGTTACAACAATGTAACAATAATACTTTTGATAATAATGTTTTTCGTAATTGTCAATGTCAGACCGGATTAATCCGGTGATGATGAAAAAACTAGTCGTAATTTCTTCAGCGGATATTGATTACTAATAATTTTTTATAATATTGAATTTATATATATATGTATATTTAAACCGTAATAAAATGCGGTTTAATATCAACGATTCAATATAATATTAATAATATAATATATTTAATTATATTATATTATACGAATTATTCGTAAATCGGGGAACAGTTAAAGTCCAAAAGAGGACTTAAGCCGATCTCCGCTTAGAAACAACGACGACACAGACAATACGAAATTAATAATGACGTGTAAGCAGCACCAACCGTACGCGCCATTGTGTAACTACTAACTGACGACTGGGCACTCACTGAGACGCAAGTTGCTTCGACTGAGTTTAAACTCAACTGAGTAAAGACTCAAAGCCTCTCAGCCAACCATTTTACCCACACATACACGTACAGGTACAACTACAAGTAGAAATGTCTTTATACTCACACTCATACTCATTCATTTCACATCACCATCACCAACATCAATATAACAGAATATATATATACGTCATACATATTAAGTATAAAGAAATATATATACAGAGAATTTCTTCACATTAACATCAATGTTGGGGTGTAGTTTGTATCACACTAGATTAACTGGTGGTTGAAATATATATAAATGTATACATATATGTGGACATGTGTGATGTACATATGCGTTCTAACGCGCATGCGTGTAGAGCAAAAATGACAAGTACGGAGGTACGTGTATGTATTTATGCATGTGTGAAATATATGTATGTAATTTTTATGTATTGGTTCTAGGGTACGGTATAGGCTACTGATACATATTGCGAGGATATACAATTATCTGGCATACGTGGGTTAACGCGAGTGACACCACGTAGACGATTTACTGATGATACGATGCTCTTCATGGACACGTTATGATATACTATATTATGCTGATTTACGTGGTGCTTTCAGATCAAATGGAAGTTACATTTTATGTTAAATTTATAGTGACCCTGATTACATTTGTTGGTTTATAGAATTACTTTATTTTGAGATCTAATTGTTTCATTAAATGTTTGAATTTTTAAAATGTCTTTGGAAGACTTTTATTTTATTTTAGGTCAACTTAATTTTTTTTTAGGGTAATGAGTAATGTAATAAATATTGGAAAAGGTTTCTGTAGAAAGATTAAGAATTTTGAGGTCTTAATTTGAATCAATAGATAAAAAGTTTGTGATTTGGATTTTATAAACTGATTATTTTTATAAATTATTTTCTCACTAAGACGTCATTAATTAACACATATTATTTAAGAATGTACTGTACTATTAATTCTTGATATGTATTATGGTTCTAATTAAAATTCGATCTTATATCTTAATCGAATAGAAGGTAATTCAGGTCAAATATTGTCATACTTTCAACAGTTCTATTTACAGTTAAGAATAAATTTGATACTAATCAATTAATTACTAATCGTTTTTGAAGATTAAGTCAAAAATTTATTTTTAAATTCCAAATGATTAAGTAATTAGTCAAGTTTAAAAAAAAAATTACGCGTTATTGATACGTAAAAAATGTTATCATACCTTAATTGCCTTCAAATAATAAAAGTTAATGTTTTAAATAATAATTATATATAAGTAAATTAAAAGGTTACCTGTAGATGTTGATATTTTTATTGTGATTGAAAAGAAATGATTAAAGACTGAATATATTTATTTATTTGCTCATAGGAAAAATATTGTGAATGAAATATGATTGGTCGGAGAAGACAGAGTAACTGTAAGTGACAATATAGCTACAGTAGATTGCAATATATGTACATATATCAGAATGTAGACATATATATTGCACAAATTGTCTTAACACAGCGCAACCGTTTTTTCCTCAGCATGCATCATCATATCTATACCCGATATGACACAACCTGATGTATATTTATGAATTTGTATATTCATATATTATATTAGAGCCTCGCAATATCGTATCATTGTATATCAACAAACAAAAGCGTAAAGCACATAAAACCGTTGAGGAAAAACATATTATTTGGCTACGGAATGTCAACAAAAGTATAGTCAACCGGATGTGCACAGTCGATGACGCAGTTGATAATATGAAAATGGAATTTAACACCGATCGTCATATCCGCCGTCATCGTTCATTAATAAAAAAAAACAATCAAATGTATATATATATATATATATATATATATATATATATATATATATATATATATATATATAATGTAAATGATATATCTTTAGCAATTGATAAAACAAAAATTATAAAATTCTAGATTAAAAACCAAATTTAAAATATTTGAAATAATATTTAAAAAATGGAGTACATATTTATAATAGACAATGCAAGTAAACTTGCATTAAATAGATATACATGTATATATACGTCGTGCACGATTGCATAGTACATAGTTGGATCGTGGTGCGAGTAAATATTTCCAAACCCCTGACATATTAGTCAACGTTTTATATTAGACGCCAATTTCATATATCTTGAGTTTATTTTGATGTTGCGTAGGCGCGGCCAATTGCAATTATATCGTCGACGGGTTTTTGTGACGTACAGAGACGTCGCACACACATTTGGATGACGAAATTTTAATTATTTCATGCTGTGTATTAAGATAAATTACAGTATATGTAGTATATAAGTACAATACATACGTCTATATAATATACATCTTATACTCTTTAAGCTTTACTTTCATATGTATATAGGTGGTTGTCTGTATATATGCACATATGTGAAGACAATCGTATGTTGTACATGCTCTTGAGCATGCTCTGTGTACTCTAGGTTCGACGGCACCAAGGTCGAGATTACCGGAGCACCAGCTTTGATATAATCAAGTTTGTTACTATGGTTACTTAAAATATATATATACATATATACATATATTCTATTAGGATCCGAATTATTGTCTTGATAATTTTCGTTTATTTACAAAATGTGGCCTATTATAATTTGTCATTACATTTAACTAATAATGAGAAATGTAATGAGTGTTATCGCTTCTTTAATTTCTAATTATATATATATAATTTATTACTTTTTTAATGATAACAATATTTGAATATATTGTTCTAAGAATTGATTATAATTTTTTTTTTTTTTTTTAATATAAAGAATAAGAGAAATTAAAGGTGGATGTATGTATGCTGTAATGACAGTTAAAAATAAAAAGAAATTAAAGAAAGTCTTTTAAATGAATGTAAAGTTAATCATGTTGGCGTAATATTGGCTTATGAATAAAAAAAGCAAAAGACAGAGACAGAGAAAAAGAGAGTACTTGTGTGTATTTATTAAAGTTTCGTCACAGGGCTGCGTATGTCACCATCAGGGATTATTTGGTCGTGTATATACGCGAGTAATGAGAAGTTTGTAATATTAAAAAGTGAAAAAATGATGATTAGATAAGAAATGATACGTAAGTGAGAGAAAGAAAGAGAAAAGATATTTTGCAAACCCCCATAAAGTCTACTCGAGCACTATATATATTATGTTATATTACTATATAATTTCAGATGGTTGCTTCGGCAATGGTTTCCACCTTTACTTTTAGTGTGGCTAAATGAGTAAAGAGTAAACTTGTTTTCAAGCCGGCCAGTTTCCAAATCGCAACATTAATTTCACATTGCGTAAAACTGCCCTGGCAAAAATTGAGCCAGAGGCCCTGAAGGCTTTATAACATCGCAATCAGTTCAATGACATTGAGATATATATTTTTTGTGTGTATGTAATAATTTTTTTTTTTTTGCTTTTAATTTTGTCTCACCAAATCTATTATTTAAAGTTAAAACATATGTATGTATTTTTATACTAAATTACATATTTATATAGATTAGCATTTTTTATATATATTTATATTATCAATTTTTTTACTTTAACTATCAAATATTTAGTCAAATTGTTTGAAACAAATTTTTTTTAGCACTTCACAATAGATCATGTTTTATTTTTTGACGTATAGATAAAATTAGATAACATTCATTTGTAATATTAATGTTAAAAATATATATGGATATATAAAGTGATTAATAAAAATTTACCGTTTATATTGTAAATTTTTATGTATAATCATTAATTTACAATTATTATTATTATTTTCTTTTTTTTTTTTTAATTCACAATTTAATCATTTTTTTTTTTTAAACGAATTGTTATCAAAGTTTTATTGTATGTCCTAAATTATTTATTGTCTTGCAAAATATAAATGTGATATTTATCACATATTTTTTTTTATTTTATTTTAACTACAAAAAAAATTTATCCGATGGTTTTAACAAACATATAATTATTTTATTTTCCATTTGATAAATAAGCTTTAATAGTTTAAAAAAAACCTAAAAGTAAATAAAATCCGTAAATATATATACAGCTTATCAAATATACGTATATAGAAATATATCAGTAGTTAAACGATATGATTTATACTTACGGTAAAAACATCCTCCGTCATTATTAATTTAAAACTTAATTTATTTGAATGGATAAGAATAGCAACACAAAGTTAAAACCATGATAAAGAAAAGTATTTAATTAAACAAAAAAATGTACAGTAAGACATCGAGTAGCGGGAAATAGAAGCCCACGGTAACACTTCCGGTAACGTATTTACAAAGCTTATTCTCACAGCCTTTATGTCTCATCCTCTTAGTCGTGGGACGCATTGACTTTTCATATAATAATAACTATCATGGATAACATATGTATGTCCAGGTGCTCGTATAAGTCATAAGAGCAATGACAAGTAATGTTAAAGTTTCGCGTGACGATAAGGACACGTCAATATGTATATAATCGTATCATCATAATCATTGTTATCAACATCGTGAAATCTTTAGATTGCTTATCACTTTTCCTTTCCATTTATTTCGAAATATTTAAATAAATTACATTTATGTAGATTTATGGATAAAAGTAAGTCCTATTTTTATCAGAGAACCCGTTTTTTTTTTTAATGATAATAAGAAAATAAAATAAAAATTTACATTTTATAAGAATACTCATAACACAAAACTTTACACAGAAAAGAATGATTTCAAAAATCTTGAAATTTTGAAAGGATTGACAAAAATTTTCCTAAGACTAAAATCATTTCTTGTCGTAAGAATTTTTTTCTCCCCCCAACAAATTTTTTCTCACCCCTAAAAATTTTTGTTTTCAATTTATAATGCAAAAATTTTCTTGAAGAGGTAAAAATTTTTTGCGCCAAGAAATCCATTTCTTCTGTGTAAAAATTATAACAAGCTGCAGTTTTTTCTTAATTTTATGGAATTTAGGGAAAAGTACACAAGTCAGATTATTAAGATATTAAAAATTATCTATAGCACACTTATATAGAAGGATTTTTTAACATTTAAAAAGATTTCTCAATATTTAAGAAATTATTTTTTTGTATTAAACAAATATTTTTTACTACACTGTTAAGAATCGGGATTGATTACGGATTTTATTTAAATTCGAATTCGCTCGATCCGTCACTCAGAGTTTGTAAAAAAAAATGACTCCGCATAGGGAAGTGAATAGGGAGTTTGTCTTTTCATCGGAGTGATTTGGATTTATTTAAATTCACATTCACTCCAATTCGGAGTTTTAATATTAAAATAATCTCCCCTTTGGAGTAAATTTCACTCCAAGGGGATTAAATAAATAAACAGTCATCCGCTACAAATTCACTCTGGATTTCATCCGCGTTCACCCCGCAAATTCTTTACAGTATTTATTTAAAAAATATTTGTTAAATATAAAAAAAATGATCTTGGATTAATAAATTTTTTTAAGTGCTAAAAAATTCCTCTATCAGTGCATTGAGTTTTGTATAAAAAAAAAAAATAATAATAATTTTTAACCAGTTAAATTAATAAAATCAATTAGTCATTAGTCATTAGAAATTATTTTAAGAGTGCGAACAAAATCTAGACTGGAATTACCCATGTGTTGTTTATTTTCTATTGCGACTATTATACTCTTATACAGAAATTATTGGGAAATTTAGCGATAGCCAATATTACTGATTCTATCATTACAAGACGATAATCCTCAGGCGATCGCGAATGAGCGAAGGCGTTTGTCGATAAGTCGGCCGCATTCCTGTATGATGGTGTAATAGTAGAGAGAATTACTGCAGTTTCCACAAGTAATATAATAATATTGTATATCAACTAAACAATTAATTGTTAATATATCTTGTCATTTAATAAATTATATATTATTACTTGAAATAAAATACATAATGTTTTAACTTTGTTGATTATATTGACGAGCCATATACTTTTTATAATCAAATTATTAATAAAAAAAAAATTTGTTTGTATAGTAAACTTATAATAATTATATACAATTGAAAACTAGAAGTCGCAAAAGACAGGATGATATTTCTTATGTGTACACATATATAGTTATAGTATAGAGTATGACCTCGTACGAGGTTACAGCAAGCGTCCGTTCACCGTGACGTCCGTTGGTTTTTAATGTTTACTAAATGACACTTTCATGGATTGCCGCCTAGACATAAAGCTAGGGGATTCACATAGTGACAAATACATCCGGGCATTAGAAAACAACCACACAGTTCATTAGGTGTCATCGCCGCTAAATGCTCTCATCCTCAAGGATTTATATATTTAATACAATAAATATATGTGGTAATGTTTTATGCGGATGTAAGCCAGGTTTAGTATTCACAGCCGGTTGTTCTCAAAAACATTTAATGTTTAAGCTGATAAATAAAAAGTACTTTGCTAATTTAATTATTCTGAGGATGTGAATCCTTGGAAAATACGCGGTTTTAAATGTCACATGACAGTGGCTGTATGCTGATGTAGTCGAAACTAATTCACCAATGACTTTGTTTAAACATTAGCATATACTTGGTGGATAATATAGACATACTAATATACATGGTTTGTATGTCAATATAAAATTTATATGTACATATATAAAGAAATTTTATTTAAAAGTGTGCGTTTATTGCCTCAGTACATGTCCAGCTACCGCGCCTCTGGTCAGTCAGTGAACTGTTTAAAATTATTCAGCCGGTTTATAAATTGTATAAAAATGTATCATTTATCTGATTACTCTTATATATACATACATTTACAATAGATAAATTTTCATTGGTTCACTGATAAAATAAAATTTTCTAGATAACATGATTTTTTTTTTTATGACTATTAATGAATTATCATACGCAATGTTTCTATCATATACATATATATATATATATATATATATATATATATATATATATATATATATATATATATATATATATATATATATTAAAATATAAGATATAAAAATGAGTTTTTTTGAAACTTTATTTTTAAATATTTATTTTTTTTATTCCAAACTGATGAAATGTCATAACATATTATAAAATCACACTAACTCATAATAGCTATAACAAATCCCAGAATAAGAAGATGTTGCAATACTAAAGATTACAAGTGATTACTACTACTAATGAGAAAAAAACATTAGAATTTAATTAACAGCAGATACTGTCGCTATCATCAGCTAAAAAAATAAGAGCATCATATCCTGTTTACTTCTCGGCTGAATAGTCACTAAAAAATATCAAAATATATAAAAAGACGATGACTTATGAAACTAGTGTTTTTTCGGTTCCAAAGATGAGACAATTAGTCATCGGTATAAATACGTATCGGTCCACACCCACGATAGAGAGCAGCACGACGTCCAAAGCTAACCAGGCGGTACACCATAAATCGAAGTAAAAAGAGAACCCTCAGGGCAGTCTGCAAAGAAACGGATATGTAATTACGCTGCCACGCGCTCGTTTTCTTGCTTGCTTTTATACATTTAAACACACACATAAATACATATGTATATATTTATGCATACACACACAATTCATCGTTCTTTATTCGCATTTACTGTTGTTGTGTGATGTGTTGTATATTCATTATATACATATATTGTATTCGTTGCAGCTTGCCTCGAGAAGAAAAGATTTTATGGAGAAGAATATAGAAGAGGAGGGTAAAAAGGCATGAATCGTGTGTATCCTGCATCAGTTGAGGTCATCCCGAGGTAGTTTGACCTCCCACACACGTCCTCTTCTTTTTTCTTTAATCTCCATTGGAGGCTTCCTTCGTACAAATAAATATGCACCTTTTGAATACGTCCGGTCAACATTTAGACAACTGATGTTTGTCTGGCAAGCCTGTTTGACATACAGGACACGACATAGAGGACAACAGGAAGTTAAATAAAACTGGACGACTGATGTGGGTTTAACTTTATTAAACATCTTTTTTTATTTTTATTATCACAATTAAATGTAAATCATACATATATATATGATATAAATTGATAAGTGTCCTAGAATACTGACGTGAGGTTTAGCATCATCTGATAGTAATAAAAATGACTCACTTTGGTGACTATAATAAGCGTCTATCGATGAGGTAAAAGCATTAATATAGAGGCCGCGTCCATGGATTTTGATGACTGATTAAAAGTTGAGGATATTTAATATCCATACATGGATACTGATAATTTTTTTTTTATCTTCCGTAATATTTAAAAGCTTCAATTTAAATTAACTTATGAATCCATATTATATATATTTTACATATGTATGTGCTAATTAACGTTTCCTCAGAGTGCGTGATATATTATTATATATATACGCAGTTTAAAATTAATCAAACATTCCTTTATATATTTGCGTAAAGATAATTTTGTTTTATTATTGTCTGGTTGATTTTTATAACAGCAAATATAAGAGGATCAGTGAATGACATAAGTGTTTGTTTTAGATGAGTAAAATTTAATGTATGTGTAATATTAAGAGTATGTGTATATGTATATTTAAAAGACAAATCGACGCATATAATGTTTTAACACGACATCATTAATGTCAGTTACAGCTGGCTGATGACATGATCGTGTCAGTAGTAACCAGCAAGATACCAGGGGACTATTGCGCCAGTCCGACCGAGTTGCACAGCCATACAATCCGGGGCAAGATACCGAGACCTTTTTTGATCGAGAGGTCTCCAAGACTTTGGAGGACATAGTGTGTGGTTTTATACATATATGTATAGTATATACTTACATATACATACATACATTAATATGTATATATATATATATAAAGAGAAAAAGTAGTAGTAGAGTATATAAGCAACATTTCTTAGCAATATATGTAATATATACACGCAACTGGGAGTGACGGTCATAAAGGAAGGCCACGGATCAGGTGCCCGTGTTGTGTTTTCCCTCCTACTGTTTTATTATTTATATTCTTTTATCCTTAATACTTTTTTATTATTATTTTATATTAACCCCGCAGAAAACTGCGTCTACGACTACTCCATTATTATCGTCACCATAACCGTCAATTCGACGCGTTTTCTGCCCTCTTTTCTCTCCCTAAGTAAAAATATTCTCTTTGAGTTTGAATAAATTTTTACCACCAAGATTTACACCGAGAAATTCAAAGCTATATTCGTTTTCTGTTCGTTCTCTGTCTCATTATTTAAACTCTGTTTTTATTTTTATTTTACTCTTTGTGTCTGTCTTCTCGACACTTGCAATATCTGCAATAGCTTCAACTTGTACTGGGCGGACCTGGCGCAACTTTCTGCCTCTTACTCTTCATCCCCATCATCAACTCGCAATACACAGTTAATGTTTCGCCGTCTTCGTCATCATCGTTGCCTTTAAAAAAAACTCTCCTGCAATTGCTGCTGTTTCACTGTCGCCATTTCCTGACATTGCATTCATCATTTATTTAATTTAGCCTAAGAAATAAACATTATAACATTAATACTGTATCATTTATCACTATCTTAAAGAGTAAAAAATAAATAAATGACATGATAAAATGATAAATATACTGTATGATATTGTATTTAAGAAGATTATATTTTTTATTAGTTATATAAAAATAATGAAGTAGAAAAAAAATTGATTTCGCAATAAGATCAGAAGAGAATTTATTTTAATATTATTTTTATCCCTACATATTTTTTTTTCATCATCATATTTATTTTAATTATTTTATTATATTAAATTTTACATATATTTTTATTATTTACTTATTTTTATAAATATTAAACTTAAGTGTAAATATATTCATATGTGACGCAAAATGATTATGATTGATCGAAATAGAATTGAGGAAGGTTGAAGAAAAATATTATTTCAGTATGTTTCACTAATATATACACACATATAAACGAATATATGACCACATTTTAAATCGTCTTGTGTGATGTTCTTAACAGAGATATATATTCAATATTTCGTAATAATGAATTAGCAAATAGTAAAGCTTAAAGAATTAACTCATTCGTTTTTTATTTTTTTCATATTTCTATCTTATTTATATACTTTTATAATTCTATTAGTTTTTTTTTACTTTTTTATTACTATTATTTTTTTTTTTTTATATTTTAGAACTAATGTAAGATTTTTATATAATATAACAAAAATTGTAAACCACTGAGAATAATATATAGCAGCCAAGGTCTTTATATATTTTTCTACCTTATTTTTTCATTGCTACATCTCTATTTAGTTACCACGAATAAGAATAATTCATTTACGATTCCACTGAAGCGCAATAATTCACGTATATACTCTTGTCTTGTCGCACGACCCAGTTACACTCGTTAACCGTCTCAGCGAGTTTTTAAAAACAATATTACACATACCGGCGATTAACGAGGAGACTTTGCCACCCCCTTCCAATAATTTTATTATATATTGATTTGATAATAATAATTTAATAGGCCATTATTTTTATTCATTTAATATTTCATTCATTAAATATATATTAAAAAAAAACCAATCATAAACCAATAAAAAAAATATATATATAATTTGAATAATGAATATTTATAATTATATTTGATTTCGTATTTTATTTATTGTATTTCTTCTTTTCTTCTCTTTTTTCGTTTTTGTTAAAATTTTTTTTTTAGTCAATTTTGTAACCTGGCGATTGTAAAATCATTGAAGAATGTGGCTCGGCAGATTTTAGGTGGATTACGACCGGATGTGCTCACACGTTCGCTGTAGATCAAGATACATTAACTACATATACATATACTTCCATAAATATGTACGTGTATATAGTTGTGTTAATATATGCATGTCTGTACGAATATAAATGTATACGACACATGAATAATATCTTTAGCATGTGTATAAATACACGCAAAAGAGCAAAAGGTAGTGAGTTAAAAATTGCGTCATTTTACCCAGAGTGTATCCAAGGTCTACAATCGATTTGATCATCCACAAAAACGAAGGCCCTCTGGCAAATAAGATGAATTGCTTGAGAATTAAGAGGGCCCTCGAGGTCAGAGACAGTTTTTTTTTTAATTTCGCAAATATATGTTTATATATAATCCTCTGTCGTTATTATGTCTATTGATACAAATCTTTTTTTTGTCTAGTTTATAGCTTATGGCTAAATAAGACAGACAGATTAAGGAAGTCACTGACGAAACCCCGTTGGCTTAAAGATATAAAATTATGAAGGAGCTAAAAACTCAACAAAAACCTCATAAAATTTAACAGCGTTTAGTTTTGGGTCCTGAAATAAAAATTTTTTAGTAATAAATCTTGAATAAATAAATTTATATTTAACTGAATCATATTTATAATTAATTACCTGATGATTTTTTTCGACATAGAAATAAAGCGTCATCGAGGCCACGTGACTAATTATTATACGGCGTCGCAATCGAGCAAATTTATCGTCAAGCCAAGAGATAAGCTCCCCCACTGCTAAATGACAATATGTGTAATATTCACTCAGTTATTCACGTTCACGTGAACAATATCTTCATAACACTGATGTTTTGTACAACTACGAATACGTACATATAAAGTCATATATATGTATTTGTCTATATCAACATTCCCACGTTTTGATAAGGTATCAAAGGGGACACAGAGTCATTGGTAGAAATTGAAAAACAATTTTAACATTGATGATTTGAGGTGAAATCTTCGGATCATTTATTTGCTAAAAAATAACATTCACCGGAGGAAAAGAAAAATTTTAAAAAGTATCGATGATTTTTAATCTCATGACTTAAGGGAAACGCCATCAGACTTCTTTCTCACACTCAGAAAAACAAACGGGACTATCTTTGGTGCACTCATAGAATAAATGAGAATTTGAAAACAATTTTTCTCAGAGAGAAATTTGAATTTTTGAAAATACGAAATTTTTAGCCCTCTGTTAAGAGGGAAGTTGGTCTGAGAGACAAAAAAAAAGAGCATATTTTTGTGATTTTTTTCTTCATAGTACCTTATTTATGAAAATTCTTAAAATTTGTGACATTATTAAACATCATTCCAAGAATATTCTATTAAATTTTCATTAAAAATATTGAAAAATAAGCTAGTGGTAGTGTGGAGAGCCGAGTCACCTCGAAAAAAAAGTATCCATGCCGTAGGCAAGATAACTCATGACTGCTTCATCTGAATTAAAAAAATCAAAAAGATTTATTTAGTACAGAAGTTTATTGTGGATTTGAACGAAGGAATAAACGAAACATTCATTTTTGAATTTTTCGTAAAGATGCAATCAAAAAACTCAGAGTTTTGCCAAAAGATTCTCCTTTTGTTTAATTAAAAAATAAGTAATTATTGAAAAAAAAAGAATTCTTTCAAATCTAAGATAAACTAATGTACTAAAGAAATCTTTTTGGTTTTTTTGATTTCAGATGAGGCAGTCATGAGTTATCCTGCCTACGGCATGGATAATTTTTTTTTCGAGGTGACTCGGCTCTCCCCACTACCACTGGCTTATTTTTCAATATTTTTTTATGAAAATTTAGCAGAATATTCTTGACATTATCGTTAATAATGTCACAAATTTTAAGAATTTTAATAAAGAAGGTGCTCTGAAAAAAAAAATCACAAAAATATTCCCTTTTTTTTTTAATCTTAGACCAGCTTCCCCCCTTAAGATTTTAAAAAACGCTAAAGACTCTCTATTTTAGGTTTCCAGTGTTTGACTGTTAATTAAATTGAATTGAAAATCGGTTGACTCAATTCCTTAAATTTAAGTTCTGAAGCTCAAATTTGGTGTGAATATTTTTTTTTACTGCATATCAACTTTTCGAATAATGAAAGGGAAAATTGAAAAAATTAAAATTTTTTTTTCCAGTACCCTAATATATATATATATACATATGTAAATATATATCCGGATTATATCCGGAAGTCACGTGTCGTATCCGCTACTGGGTACTGTACTGACTGTTCACTTTGGTAAGCAAAAGTTTCTATTGTCACTGCATCCGCTGTCGTTTAAGTCTCTGTTCGATATGTCAAAAAGAGGAAACCCAATGAATTGTCTCCATCACCACCACCAAGCGCCGTTAAGTCTAAACGACTATTTCAATGTATTTCAATGACAACCGAAGCATCCGGACCACCGGCAGGATAATAAGAATATTTTATTCACAAAAATACTGACTATCTGCTAAAAAAAAAGTAAAATGACGCATATGTCAATGAAGGTATATTTAGAAATAAATAAATATATATTTTTATGTACTGCATAAACATTAACGGTAAATATGACGTTGATTTTACTACTATACGTGTTACTTATTACCGAGTAGAATATAGATATTGACCATGGACTCATAAAAGAAGGCTGTCGCTGCAGTTGAGTAAACTAACAATTGAATTTATTTGTAAAAATACACGCAAGAACTATAAAAACATCTAAAACTCGAGGACAAAGAGATCATAAGATTTAAAAGGACTAACAGACAATAGTTAAGGTTTTTACCCGCATGTACCTGCCTGTAACAACCGAATCTTCTACGCCCAATCCGATTGCTATTATAATAAAGTATTAAAGTAAAAGCCAGACTAAAATCCGGAAAGGTTGGATTTACTCAGAGTAAAAAACAAATCATCAAAGCCCAGGATGTTGGTCATCTTATGCTGGCTCCCGGAAGTTTATTACAGACAGAACTAAACTTAGATGTTAAAATTTTTTTTTATCTTTCTCTTGTCCGTTTTCTTCTTCTTCTTACTCATTGTACCTGGAAACCGGTAATTTAAGTAAACTATTAACAAGACGAGGAAAACTCAACAGCTGTACTATCTAAAAATATTTACCCTTCCGTTTTAGCTTCAATGGTAAATACATCCCGTTTAAATTATTTGATTTATATATAACTTGGTTTTAAAAATTTTTTTTTTGCTTAATTTATTCAGTGTGTAAATTAAAAAAAATAATTAAAAATGTCTCATATGTATTATCATATGATAAAATATTTAGATTAAATTATCATTGAATATTTTTGTATAATTTTAGCAGATATGTACGTGCTTAAATAAATGTAGATATTTAGTAATATAAGTAAAGCAGCAGTTAAACTCTTCGTTAAGACAGGAATGAGGAAATTCAATATTTGTCTGTCTTTTAAAAGTTATTGACAGTCTGGTGTACACGCGTTCTTACAAGAAGCCTCACTCATTATCTTTGTAATGTTTGAAGCTGCGTGGCATATCACATTGCTGCCCATCTGTCAGTTAAAAAGAGAGACCCGAAGAGTAGAGGAATTAAATGTAATGGCATAAGGGTATACTGTAAAGATGTAGAGAGCCAAAGAAAGCATCAGGGTGCGGCACACGCGCATCAGATCAAAGTATCCCCAGGTTTTTAGTTGATGCATTTTATTATAAAATATGGTAGAGAAAGAAGGACCGGTGTGTCCAACACCTGCCTTTGGTTTTCTGCTTCATCTCTCTGATTACTACGCTCTGTTCGATACTCACGTGTAGACACGCGTGCTCTCTGATATACCTGAAAAAATATATATAAGGATACATAATAAGTGTCCAGTTCGTGCTTAAGAATTTCAAAATTTTATATTTTAGTTTTGTAGATATAAAACCTTTTACTTGGGTTTTTTTTTCTTCTTTTGGTTTTATCTTTTTTATTTTTAAGAAACTGAAGGACTGAGTTGGGAGAGAAACATAAAGAATTCGATATGACGGTAGACTTGGATGTGGATGCGGGTAGAGACCGTTAAAATATATCAAGTGAAATAAGATATAGATCCTTTTTTTCAAGCATCATCAGGTCATTGTCTATGGTCTACGTAATGTGACTCTGAAGGTACATTGGTGGTGATTTCTAAAGCCCACCATGACCTCAAGGACCATTTAGAAGGCCAGTATACGCCGGCAATCTAGGTCGTGGACACTCGCGAATTATCCCGCGATCCTTCCGCTGTTGGCAAATCCTTCTCCCACCCAACATGTAACCATACTCTGCATCACCAGAGTTGCGGTTCAGTGTTCCACTGGGCATAGTTGGAGGTCTTAGTCTGATCAGTTAAAGCAATAAGTTGAGAACTCTAGACTCTAGACTACACGCGTCCGTCACAACTGCTTTGAGGGTCGACGTAGGTATGTTGCAAGCTTAAATTTACCGCGTTTCTCGGCAGTCGGCAGCACCAGTTGCCAACTCACATGTTTATTGGATTTCTTTAGACTCATTCACTTGCCTCTGCGTTGTATGGCTGCCTCGCCGTTCCCGTCTATGTCCCAACACATTTAGCCATCTGGTATTTGTTGCAATTTTAATTGTTAATCGCCATTGTATATCATTACATTGTAAATTATGCATTTATACATATTCATTACAGGTCATTTTTATTTAAATATTATTATTTTATTAATAATTGATACTAATAAAAGATGAAAGGAAATAATGAAGCTGGTGGTGATGGAGATCCGGGTGCTAGTCGGCATGGAAATTTTATCAATTATTACAAATTTCACCCGGCAAACGAACGTATCTGTCAACTTCCGCAAGGCGTGTGGTTCTCTCAACATCCGGACCGGAAATATATCGCGCTGGATGTCGGCTGCAACGCCGGGGTGAGTTGAGGATACAGAGTATTATGGAGGATAAAGTAAAGTAAAGAATTAGTCTCATCATCAACAGGCTTGTTAGTTGATTTTTATAAATATATGTGTATGCTAGAGCTAGCAGCTGCAACCGGACGGAAGAGGCTGGGTAGCACGAAGTACGCAGCATCCTGATTCTATATATATTACCATTAAAACAGAGTACTACTCTTTTTACTAAATTTAGATTAGACATGAATTAGTCATTTGCTCATTCCCGCTTTACTTATTTCCTTTCTTTCTTTCTTTACTCAATATAGCATACGCACGCGCCATACCCAGCACCACATCCTAAACTAAATGACTGACTGACTGACTGACTGGTATGTAATGTGTCTGTTACCACTTCCAGAGGCGGCTCGTTGTGGTCGTGTATTAAAAATAGAGCCTGGACCTGGACTATTTCACTGGATATTGGAGCCCTTCTTTCTTTCTTTCTTTCTTTCTTTCAACTTGGGTGTTTTACTTCGCCACAGAGACCCAGTTTACGAGACAACGACAAGGATGATGATGATGACGGTCCCTTTTTATAAATTTTTTGAAACATGCCGTCTGTGGATCAATCTTGTCTATAAATAAAGAACCCTCTTTTTGCAGCCACTGATTTATCTTCAAGGTCCTACAGTGTCTCGCTCTTTTTTTTTTAATTTTATTTTGTATCTGAAATAAACGTAATCATAAATATATTTTTTAAAAATCCATTTCTATTTTGTTTACAGGAACTCACTATCGAACTGCGTAAATTTCTTCAAGATAATCTGACAGTAAACACAGATATAAATTTACTGGGTATTGACCTCGATCCCATTTTAATACAGCGGGCACGTGAAAATAATTTTAATCAATCGATTACTTTTGAGTGCCTAGATTTTGTGTTATCACAAAATAGAAATGATATTATTAAAAATTACTTGAAAAAATTTGATAGAAATAAATTTGATGTTATATTTTGTTTTTCTATCACAATGTGGATTCATTTAAATCACGGCGACGAGGGTCTTATTAAATTCTTGGAAGACATTTGCTCGTATACTCAAATGCTTGTTATTGAACCGCAGCCATGGAAGTGTTACAGAAATGCCTCAAGAAGATTGAGACGTTCTGGTGAACAAGATTTCACGTTAATTAATTTTTTAAAATTAACCGGCGATATGGAGAAACACATTGTCGATATTTGTACTAAAAAATGTGGATTTCAAAAAGTTTCTATGAGCGAAGACAATAGCTGGGGTAGAAAACTTTTGATTTTTAATAAAAATTAATTCTTAAAAAATTATTTCAGCTGCACAATTTCAAAACACAGTAAGGGAAAAATTTTTCAAAATCGATATTTTAGTATTTTTAATTCCAGTGAACATAATGGTTCCGTAACAAAATATGTATCTACCCTGATTAAGAAAAACAATTTGAAATGATTCAAAACAATTTGAATTGACTAATATATAGATATACACTTAGCATGGATCAAATCATTTTTCTTAATAAGGGTACGGACAAAATATCTGACAAAATATCCAAAAGAAAAAATATCTACGGATAAAATACCAATGCACAAAATTTAAACAATACGAAATGTCTACAGACGAAGTTACCAACTCAAATAATATTCTGTGTGTAAAGTAGGGATCAATTATCTATTAAAAAATACATATGTTATATTTCAATAAGTGTGAATGTAGCAGACATCAGACAAATTTAAAATTATTAATAAACAGAGTAAATAATTAATAAGATAAAATTTTTAAAAAATGCGCATTTAAAAAATTTTTAAATTAATAAGTGAATTTTTTATAATTATTATTTTTTAAATTATTTATTATATTTATTTATAATTTTAAATTTGTCTGATGTATGCTACATTCACACTCATTATATTTCAACAATCAAAAGTTTTAGCCGGCTTTTACGGCTACTTCGTAACACTCCCACTCAAGTACGCTCAAAATAATCCAGTATTTGACGAAATTAAATTTCAAAATTAAATTAAAATATGAGTATTTTTTCTTTAGGACATTCATCTAGTAAATATGGATATTTTATCCACATACATTTTGCCTACAGATTGTCCACGGATATATTGTCCGTAGATATTTTAGCGCAGTATCGAACATGATTCAATACATATTTCAAAAATTTTATTTTTGTCAGTTACTGTGTTTTGAAATTCGGCAGCCGATTAATTTAATTTATTTATTCATCTTGACACCTATAGTTTAATCATTTTTAAACTTTCCTCAAAGTTTCCTTATGAAGTTTTAATTTCAAAAATTTTATTTTTGTCAGTTACTGTGTTTTGAAATTCGGCAGCCGATTAATTTAATTTATTTATTCATCTTGACACCTATAGTTTAATCATTTTTAAACTTTCCTCAAAGTTTCCTTATGAAGTTTTAATTTCAAAAATTTTATTTTTGTCAGTTACTGTGTTTTGAAATTCGGCAGCCGATTAATTTAATTTATTTATTCATCTTGACACCTATAGTTTAATCATTTTTAAACTTTCCTCAAAGTTTCCTTATGAAGTTTTAATTTCAAAAATTTTATTTTTGTCAGTTACTGTGTTTTGAAATTCGGCAGCCGATTAATTTAATTTATTTATTCATCTTGACACCTATAGTTTAATCATTTTTAAACTTTCCTCAAAGTTTCCTTATGAAGTTTTAATTTCAAAAATTTTATTTTTGTCAGTTACTGTGTTTTGAAATTCGGCAGCCGATTAATTTAATTTATTTATTCATCTTGACACCTATAGTTTAATCATTTTTAAACTTTCCTCAAAGTTTCCTTATGAAGTTTTAATTTCAAAAATTTTATTTTTGTCAGTTACTGTGTTTTGAAATTCGGCAGCCGATTAATTTAATTTATTTATTCATCTTGACACCTATAGTTTAATCATTTTTAAACTTTCCTCAAAGTTTCCTTATGAAGTTTTAATTTCAAAAATTTTATTTTTGCCAGTTACTGTGTTTTGAAATTCGGCAGCCGATTAATTTAATTTATTTATTTATCTTGACACCTATAGTTTAATCATTTTTAAACTTTCCTCAAAGTTTCCTTATGAAGTTTAAATATCACTTTTTTTTTTTATTCAATCAATATTGTCCTCAATAATTGACCTCGATAGTAAGCTATAGATACTTAATTATAATTTTTTTTATTCATTATCATTCTCTTTCTTAATTTTTGTGCTAGTTTTTAAAATAACTAGTTATTTTAAAAATAGAATTTTGTAATAATCAATTTACAAATAATAGTCATTTATTTACTTATACTACAACAAGAAATCAATTAATAATTTACTGTATTAATAATTACATATATATGTGAGTTTACACATATACGTCTATGTATTTATATATTACAAGTTCATTAATAAAAACATTTTTTAAATCATGAAAGAATAGAGACAGAGAATAAATTGAAAAATAAAAAAAAATAATAAGATTGTAAAGACGACACGAGAGGGCAGACGCGTACTGTATGAATAAATTGTGGGATATGTGGAAGTGAATGATGCTCCGTCATCAATGCTTGTAGTGGTAAAGTTTAACTACAGGAAATAGTCATGAATTCAGCGAGTAAGGTAAGAAAATAAGGATAAGAATACATAAATTACCTGGAATTCGGGTCTACTTCCGGACCTAATTCCCACTCTAAATATCCTACTGTTAACCACCACCATTTTGTCACACACCATTGTTAGTCACGTGTCATACATCCAAAGCCCGCCTAAATTTGTTGCTTGCACTATTTTGTATATTGTGCTAAATTAAAATGGATGTCGATAGTGGTAGAAAGGTCAGGTTATATTTACGTTTTTATTTTTTTTTATTCACTTAAAATTATTATTTTACTTATTATTTATAAATTTAAATAACCGCCCTGATATTTTATTTATTTATTAAATAACTTGAATTTTATTATTTTATGTATTTACTGCAAGTAATGGCTAAGATGTATTTTATTTGTTTAGGTTGGAGAAATATTTACGGCTGCTGGTGCAGCTTTCAATAAACTTGGTGAGCTGACGATGCAGCTACATCCGACAACAGATTCACCAGCTGGGTATGTTTTTATTATTTATCTTGAGATTTTTAATTTTTGGCAAAAAATATCGTGTTATTTACATTGATAGGTAAATTTTGTTTGGTTAGTATTTTTCTCGAGCGTAACTAACCGCCATGTTGGACGCTTCGCGCTTATATTTTGGCGGGATATTTGAAAATTTGTAAATTATGATACTGAAATTAGCTGACGTTCAATAATTTTTGAATGTTTTTAAAAATGATAGATTTAAAAAAAAGTATTTAAATATATTGCACTTATAGTTTTTTAAATTTTCTACATGTGGATATTTTTAATTTTTTTCTTTTTGTAATTGTTTTGTTTAAAAAAAGATAATCCAAAAATTGTTAATTGTCTGCTAACTTCAGGATCATAAATTAGCCGAAGTCTAGTTATTTGTAGATTTTTTTAAAAATGATAAATTTAAAAAAATTGCACCTATAGTTTTTTAAATTTCCTACATGTGTATATTTTTAGTTATTTTTTTTTTTTTTGCAATCGATTTATTCGAAAAAAACAATCCAAAAATTGATACACGTCGGCTAACTTCAGGGTCCCTAATAATTATGATCTTGAAGTTAGAAGACAGTTAAAAATTTTCGGATTTTTTAAACAAATCAATTACTCAAAAAACCAAAAATATGCACATGTAGAAATTTAAAAAAAACTACTGGTACAATTTTTAAAAATAATTTATTGTTATACTTTATTGTTTTGAAAAAAATTCAAAAATTATTAGACGTCGGTTAACTTCAGTATCATTAATAATTATATTGTGATTAAAAAGCAAAGTATATTTATTTAATATTATTAATTTTGAGTTAAAAAAAAAAACGATTTGTTTATTTTTATTTATTAAAATTTTGATTATTTTAATACAGTAAATGGACTGACGAGGAAATTGAGATGCTCCGTCACTCGGTTAAGACATTCAGCGAAGATTTACACAAAATAAGTGATCACATCAAAGGGCGAACGGTGTAAGTTGGTAAAATTAATAAGAAAATACAATCTGAAAATTTTCAGACTTGTATTAAAACTTTTTCTATTTTAAAGTTGTTTCGTTACGACAAATCAGATGCTCGTTATAAACTCAAACGACGATTTTTAAAATTAAACTCAAATTATTAATTTTCCTCTCAATAATTTCAAATTTCCCAATGGAAAGCTGAACAAAACAATGTCACGTGTAGCATCATTCAATTTTCTACGTCACTTATTAACTATAATTTAACTTTGATTTTTTTTTACATTTATTTTAGATCACAAATAAAAACAGGCTTAAAGAAAAAAGTATTTGAAGAAGCTGGTGTACCTATAAGACACCCAGTACAGCAGAATGTTCAAATTAAAAAACAGCCCACGGTTAATACTAATCAAGGATTAATGAATACGTCAGCGGAAGTAACATTAAATATGTTGAATGCAACCGAATCTGAAGTTGACGTTGAAGGACTTCCTGAAGAATGTCAAGTTAAATTAGAATTCGAGGGTGCCACTGAAGAAGTTGCGTCTTAACTTCCTTTTAAAATTTAATTAGTTAATAAAAAAATTAAATATCCATTATTTTTATACAAGAAAAACAAATTGATCTTAAGACAAAGTAAATTTATTAATGTAAATTGTTTTATTGTAAGTGTCGGTAAATTCATAAGTATATAATTATTTCTTCAATTATTTTTAAATATATATAGTAGTATTTAATTACTTTTTATTTATAGTAACAAGGATGAAACTATAAAACTATAAAAATATATTATCAATTACGTAGACTTATTTAATTTTAAATCGATAAACTTTATTTATAATTAAATATCTTAAGGTAGTTGACTCGCAAACCAACTTTTCATAAGAATTTCATGTAATTGAAATATGATATCAATGAAGATGTCTTGTATGTAATTTTAAAAAATTAGAAATTTTGACCGTTTGTAAAGCGAGATATTGATAATCAAAGTGCACACTATTAACGTGTAGTAGCTCGGACTGACGAAAAAAAAATTTATATTTTCACGTGTATTTCAAATTATTTTGCTTAAGAATCTTTCCAAAAACTAATAGATTATAGAAAGAAACATTTCAAATTTAAAAATATATAAAAATGGTCATACTACCGATTAGTAAAAAAGTTATAAATATTCAAAGAATCTATCTCACAATTTTAAATGAGAAAAGCGAGTAAGCGATATTAAGTAAAAGAGGAAGCAATAGCGAGTGAGAGAGTAAGCAATAGCTACTAATCAATGTTGGATACCTGCACAACTAATTTACCTGTCGGATTCTCAACCAGAATAAACAAGTAGTGGACTCTAGTGACAGTTCTCGAGATAAAAAATGGCGATATTTTTTCTTATTGGTACGGATGGGAAAAAAACTGTCATCTGAAACCACTTTTTGCTCTATTAACGCGCCACACCTTGACAATTTGCTGTTTTATTGTTGTTTTATAAATAAATATAAAAATTAGTCAGATTTTTAAATACAATGGCATCAGTTACGGAAACTCTTACGCTAAAAAATGGTAAGAAACCTTTTATTAAAAAAATTACTCGCTCCAATTACTTTTTTTTTTTTTTTTATTTTTATTATTTACTTTATGACCTTTAGTTGTAATATTTTAGAAATTAAATTCTATTGATAATTATAGTTTTTGTTGTTTAATTTTAGATGTAGATCGTGCAATAGAATTATTGGACAAACTTCAAAAAAGTATGTATTTATATTATTGTAAATTTACTTATTGATTTAGTATTATTGTAATTGTTGATTATTTACTAATAATTTATTTGAGTAACATATTAACTAGTGTGATTATTATTAATGTAGGTGGTGAAGTGCCAAGTACAAAATTAGCAGCTTTACAAAAAGTACTGCAGAGTGATTTTCTAAATGCTGTGAGAGAGGTTTATGAGCATGTTTATGAAACTGTTGATATTCAGGTAAAAATGAATTAAAAATAATCATAGTTATTTTTAAATACTTTTTAAATAAATATTTTATAGAGGCGTGCGAATAGTTTGAACTAACGAATTATTTGTATCGAATCGAATCATACTATTCGATTTGAACTTCGAATAATTCGTAATTTCTTGAATAATATAAAAATTGTCTTTTGAACGACTTGAAATTGTAATATTTTTTCCAATAATTCAAATTTTATTCAGAGGTAAAAAGAACTCAGACACGAATCTACGAAAAAACTATTTTCGGTTACTTAGAAAACTAAGATCTCCATTAAATAAAAATTGAATATTTAAAAGCTGATCAGAATGTTCTCTATTCGAATTGAGTAATTTTAAAAGTTACAAATGATTTGAAAATTGACAAATTATTAGATTTTATCGAATTATTCGATTCGAATTTCAAATAGAATAGTTGTATTCGTTTCGATTCAATTCGAACATGATTCTCACACCTTTAATATTTTATAATTTTCTTTGAATTAATGCTTCAATTTAATTACTAATTTAAAAAATAAACATCTATTATATATTGAATTTGTTGAAATTATTTCAAAACTATGTAATGAAGGGATCGCAAGATGTGAGAGCATCAGCAACAGCAAAAGCGACGGTAGCAGCATTTGCAGCAAGTGAAGGACATGCTCATCCACGTGTTGTAGAATTACCAAAGACTGAAGAAGGTCTTGGTTTCAATGTTATGGGCGGTAAAGAACAAAATTCACCAATTTATATATCAAGAATTATTCCTGGTGGTGTTGCTGACAGGCATGGTGGATTGAAACGTGGGGATCAATTACTTTCTGTCAATGGTGTTGTAAGTTCTTTAAAATTTTAATTTTAAAATATATATGATACTGAAATAGCACAAGACCTACATTTTCATTGTTTGTATTAAAAAATCGAATATCACGCTGTCGCACATGAGGTGTGCAAAATATTTGAAAATATGAACTTTTTTTTTTTTTTGTAAATAAAAAACTTTTTAGTTGACTGCTGCACGCACTTGATTTTTTAATAATTTCATTAATAGTAAATAATGTAAATTATTTTTTCAGTGTGTTGAAGGTGAAAATCACGAAAAAGCTGTTGAATTATTAAAGCAAGCTCAAAACTCAGTTAAACTAGTAGTTCGTTATACACCACGAGTTTTAGAAGAAATGGAATTGAGATTTGATAAACAGCGAGCTGCTCGCAGTAGACGTCAACATGTGCAATAAATATTATTTTTAAATTATCTTTTACTATCTCTATTCTTCATCTATATATATATATATTTCATTTTTATTAATTTTATTATATATATGCATTTATTATTACACATTTTTCCATTTCATTCGCACTATTTATTATTTAGAATATAATATATAAAAAAAATATAGTCTTATTAATATCAATGTATTATGTGTGATCAAAATAAATATTAGTCAATAAAACAAAGTTGAAATAATATCTTCAGTAAAAAAACAATCAATTAAATCGTTTAATTTTGTCATTTATCGTCATGCAGTTTATCAATTGTGTATACAATTTTTCACCAGATCTGCACCTGAAAGTTTAAATTTTTGCCTCTAAAAGTTTGCGGGAAGAATGGCACTGTGCTTTATACCAAGGCATAAAAATGTAAATTTGTTTATAAAAAATAAAATTTTTTATTTATGACCGCACTAAATTTGTTTTATCTTACAGTATATTTTAAATTAAATAATTAGTAGATTAATTTACATATTTATACATATTCATTTACATTATTTTACTTGTATTACACATATATTGTCTGAAAAAAAAAGAAAGAACAAAGAGATTTTTTAGAGTATTCTATTTAATCATTCAGTTTTTAAGGCCTTATCTGTTTTGCAATTATACTTTTTCCAGGAATATTATTTTCTAGGATTTTTTTGAATCGCGGGTATTTTGTCAACGATTCAAATACTACGCAGCTGTAACAGCTAACTGTCTAATGTTTGACAATTACAATAAATTTTAAGTCACAAAAAAATTAGTTCGACTCTGGTTTCAACGATTTTCTAAATAAAATATTTTTTCTTTACTCAGTGATGATTTTTTAAATATATTTTTAAAATAATATAATTGCTATCCCGAGCATTCGATAAATGATATTCTCGAACGCCTTCAGAATTATTCTATAATTTATCTAATGAATATTTTAAAGTTATTCATACATAAATCACATATCTTTATTTGAATTTTAACATTGTTATTAAGTATAAATGATCATTCATAATATGAAAATTTAATGTAATATCGAATGAGCGTAAATTTGCCTGACAATTAGCAATTTTTTAAATTTTAAAATAAATAAAAAAATGTAAGTAAAATAAAAAATTCGTATGTAGATAATTGAAAATGAAAAATCAGTACGCGTATTTATTAAATTTCATTATTTTAATTAATTAATTTATTTCAAATTTATAAATTGTCTCATATCTGCGACATTCAGACTCATGATATCGATATCATTTAAAATTATTGGGTGAATCATTAGTTCCATTTATTTAATTACCAATGATTAATTTAAATATATAAAAAAAAGATTCAGTTTTATTAAAATTTTCCAGTAACGAAATTTGATAAAATAAAAATTTTTAAGTGTGAATGTAACAAACAAGTGGGAATTTTTTTAATTTTTGAATAAATAAATAAAATGTAAGTGGAATAAAAATTAAAAAATCCGAATTTAGATTAATGAAAAATCAGTATGCGCATTTCTTAAATTTCATTATTTAAATTAATTAATTTATTTGAAATTTATAAATTGTCTCATATCTGCGAAATTCAATTTCATAATATCGATATCATTTAAAATTATTGGGTTAATTATTAATTCCATTTATTGAATTACCAACGATTAATTTAAATATATAAAAAAAAAGATCCAGTTTTATTAAAATTTTCCAGTAAAAAAATTTGATAAAATAAAAATTTTGGAGTGTGAATGTAAAAAACAAATGGGAATTTTTGAAATTTTTCAATAAATAAATAAAATGTAAGTAGAATAAAAATTAAAAAATGCGAATTTATATCAAGGAAAAATCAGTACGCGCATTTTTTTTAAATTTCATTATTTCATTATTTGAAATTTATAAATTGTCTCATATCTGCTACATTACACTTATAAAAATTTCCACACAGAAAGAAAATATTTTGTTTTGTTTTTAAAATTAATGTAAAAAATAAAATAAAAGTTAATTTATATAAGAGCGCGTAAATTTTAACATCAATAAGAAATTTAAAAAAAACAAATTCACAATATATTTATAGAATAAATCATCGTGTCTAGATAAAAACTAGCCTTAATGTAAAAATTTATTTCCATGTATTTAAGTTTTCCGTCCAATGTTTTGTCCACTTTCCTGCGTGTTACTAAATAACAATCGCCATATATACAAGTTGTCACAAATCACATTTGACCTCAATATTCAAATATTTAAATTATAAAAAAAAAGTAAACAAATTTATAATCATGGTATTAAATGAAGTCGAAACTTTGGTTTACGAGCTTGAAAAATCTGAGCTAGAAGTAAGTATTGTATTTCGTAACATTATAGGTTATATTTGACCGGTTATTTTATACATTACTTTCTAATATACACAACATTATATTATTTATTACGAGCTCAATGACATGTTAAGTAATTTATTATTTATTAACAATAAATCTGAAAGTGATGAATACTTTAAGAGTTTAAGTAATTAATTTATTAATTAATTAATATTTTTTTTTTTTAGGCACCTAATGGTTGTGCATCACCGCAAACTTATGCTCAATTATTGGCTGTATATCTTTATCAAAATGATTTATGTAATGCTAAGTATTTATGGAAAAGAATACCATCGAGTATAAAAAATAATAAGACTGAGCTAGAGAAAATTTGGACTGTCGGGCAACGTATGTGGCAGAGAGATTGGCCGGCAGTTCATACAGCTTTGAACGCTGAATGGACTAATGAAGTCAGTGGAATAATGCTTGCTCTCAAAGGTAATTTGTATTCACATTTTTATTTTTAAACTTATAAAAGTACAAGTAAAATACAGGTAAGAGACCCAATACCCGATCACTCATGTATTTGTATAGATATATTTTATAATGAACAAGCAACCTACAGTCACTACGTGTCTGCCCGAGTATTACTACCAAATTTATTAAATCTGATTTGAATTTAACTGTTTACTAAAATCTTTACTTTAAAATTAACTTTAGAACTTTTTGTTTTTTTTATTATCATTGAAATTTGATAAGACAAATCTCATCATTAACTCGCAAACTTATTGATTTCGATGATTGTATAATTATAAAATTCTTGAAAAAAAATTTACACGGTTAAATTTTTTTTTATTAGTCTGATATATTTTTTTTTCACTGATACCAAATTAAATTTTTTTAATTTTTATTATCATGAAAGACATTGACTAAATTTTTTTTATCTTCTCTTAATTATATATGTAATAGTTATATATTTTCAGTCATATGCAGTGACAGAATAATTAAAATATTAATTTATTTGAAGAAAATGAATACGATTGTCTTTTTTCCCGCGTAATTTAAATGTAATTCGAATAATTTAGATTATTAATTTATTTATCTCGAAACTTGGCAATAAAAAAGAGTTCGAACCATGAAAAGGCACAAATTCAAGTCAAGACCTTTTCAATGATATCAAATTAGATCAAGCAATAATATAGATTAGTATTAAACAATTATTTATAACATTTACAAATAATTATTTATGAAATTTTTTTACTTAAAATTTTTAAAAGACTAAATTTTTATGAGACAATAGTTTTTTTAAAAATATTATTTAAAATTATTTTTAAATGCTATATCAGGTTGACTAAAAATTTCAGATTAAAACAACGTCATTATTAATTATAAAATAAAATCACTGATCAAAACAATTAATTTATATATCCTAAAGAAGTATATAAATATATTTTGAAATATCTTAACATAAAATGTATGTCTATACTTACTAAATTTTAATAATCTTGAAGTTAGAAGATAATTAATAATTTTCGAATTTATTTTTCAACAAATAATTTATAAAAAAATAAAAAATAAAAATATGCACATGGAGAAAATTCAAAAAAACAAAAGTGCAATTTTTTCAAATACTTTTTTTTTTAATTATTTATCATTTTAAAAAATATCCAAAAATTATTAGACGTCAGTTAACTTCAGCGTCATAAATTTTTACTAAATATAGATATACAAATACATGGAGTGATCGAGTACTAGTTCCCTGATCGGGTACTAAGTCTTTTACCTTATAATTAATATTAATAATTATTGTTATTATATTCTTTTTTACGAATAGAAAATGTCCGTGAAAGAGCAATGTCACTTATTTCTGAAGCCTATTCGTCCGTAAACCTGACAGTACTTGCCGAAATGACGGGTTTGTCATTAGAACAAGCTAAATTGTCAGCACTTGAACGTGGATGGATTTTAGATGATACCACAGTGAGACCTTGTAAAGTAGATAAAGAACAAACGACAATTCAAGCTTCCCTTGCTGAAAATCAGTTGCACAAACTTACGCAATTTGTTTCTTTCTTAGAAAATTAAGAGTAATTATAAATTATATAATAATAGTTAAAAAATAAATTTTTATCATTACTAATATTATTATTATTACATTAATTATTATGGTTTAAGATAAAAAAAAAAAATCTAAGCAAGTAAATTAAAATTAAAAAAAAAAATTAAAGATATTAATTATTATTAAAACACGTTTAGAATAAGGATTTAATATATAAGTATTTTAAAATCTCTAAGAGATATAAGCAAATGTATAAAAAGTATCAGCAACATCTTTAGCACGTAGCAGAGATGATTAAAATGGTTATAAATGACCATTAATTACGAAAATGAACTGTCAGTGGTGTTAACTCATCTACCCAAAGCTTATTTACTTAAAAATGTGAATTGCCGGAGTTGTTACGAGTAAATGTAAATATATTAATCGGATAAAAAGTGTTTCCACATCACAAAGTTGCAACGAGGGATGTAATATTGCAAGTTAAAGTCGAGATGAATAAAAAAACTAATAAGACGAAGAGGAAAAAAAGGAAAGGAAGATTAAGACGACGAGGCACACACGAGGTGACCTAGGAGGAGAGTGGCAAGAAGTGACTCTCTGACTGCCGTCGGCATCGTCGTGACCTCTTGGCGTTGTATCGCACGGAAGATGCTTCTTTAACATCATCTTCTTCAATGTATACTCTTTTTATTTTATATATAAATGTATATCTGTGTTGAGGTGCAGAAACGACCTTTGCGCTCGGTACTCGCTCTGTACCTATGACTTGAGAGCGTGCGCTCATAGTTCTCGGATTTTACTAGCAGCTAAGTTGCACTCTGGCACCGTGCACCAAGTATCCAACCATCCAACCATCAAGTAACGTTTCCATACCCATTCTTTATAGTATATACCATCCAGTACCAACACGGCAACGCATTAGAGACTCAACCCGAGGTAAACGAGAATATTCACCACGACATCGTGATGACGAAATCATTATTCCGTGTGGCACGCACCCCGTGTCTATGAACGATAGATATTATTACTTTGTCTACAGTAAAAGAGGGAGAGAGAAAAATAAATAAAAGTAAAATATCTTGTGGCTCTTTTACTAGGAGGAGAAAATTCTCCTGGGTACGGGAGAATGAACGTCATGTACAAGAAGAGAGCGCGTTATCTCACGTAGCTAAGTGCTCAGTGGTGATGTCGCAATACGACATCACCGAGCGTTAAAACATTCAGGGCGGTGCGGGTTGGTTCGTTGGCTTGCAAGAGGGCTCGTTCGATTGTTTCGTTATCGCGATCATCCTCGCTCCTTCGCCGACGGGTCAATCTACCGCTCTCACCCGGTGTTTTATATTTCATTCTTTTCCTTTCCCTCTCTCTTTCTCTCTCTCACTCTTTTATACTCTCTCAGCCTTGTAAGACGAGAGTAAAATAGTAAAAGAGCTTCTACGAATGGATATGAGGTGCGCCTAGACATAGCTCATTCCTCTGTGCCGACGGCGATAACGCCTCCTCTTCATCAGAAAACATCAAAACAACAGCAACAACAGTAACATCAATGCTCTACAATTCCGTATAGTGTATTTGATTCTTTGCATCATATAATAATAATAATAATAATAATAATAATAATAATAATAATAATAATAATAATAATAATAATAATAATAATAATAATAATAATAATAATAATAATAATGATGATGATAACAATAATAATAAAATCAGCATCTCGACAATATGATTTTTCAATGTATCATTGTGAATTGTAGGCAGTATTAAACTCTCTGGTAAACCCATCGACTAGGATGACTAGATATAAAAAGCGCGCGCGAGGTAGGCTAGCCGAATTACTTTCCCTGCAGGCGAAAGCCACACCATAAATTACATAGATTTATTTATATATATGCATGGGATATATATTAATCGAAAACCCGTCGAACCGGGATTCAATCGACGCATGGATTTATACCTCGTACATGAATAAATGTATACGTGTATTAATTTTTATTTTTTTTAACATATTCTCCTCTTCTACTAGTTAAGTAGGGATGTAATCAGCAGTACGAATCTCTGAGCACACATCTACTAAGCTTATTATGTCCTCTTTTATTTATAAATTTATTTTATTTTTATTTTTGGAATTAAGTTACTAGACATCAGAGAAGGTCTGAACGGACGGCCTTCATCGTCAGCAAGTCTGAGTGACAATAATTTATGAAGATCGCCGTGAACATCACGGTGAACGTCGCCGCCGCCGATAACCCTGTGTAAATCTGTGGCAAGTATAACAACAATAACACCAGCTCGACTATTAGCAATAAAAATCGCAAGAGCAACGGCAACAACGGGGTCGAGCAGGGGTACAACCGCGGGGGCTAAATGTGTACATACACATCTCTTTCTCTTTTTATTTATCATATATACTTAATACTTAATAGAGTATTTGATGTTAGCTATGCAGTGACGGTATAAAATAAGACTCTTCGTGAAATTTCACAACAACCTGGCACTCCGCTAAGCTCCGCCGGAGCGAGAGAAATATCTGAAAGGTGCAGGTTAGAGACGACGACGAGAGGTGAGGCCATGGCAATAGGCTACAAGCCCTCGAGGAGTCTGTATAGGTACTACTCTGTACTCTCTGTACTCTCTATATTACATAGTATAAACATGAATATATATACATTTATACGCGACTTGTGCTATGGCTTATACCTAAATGTGTATTCCCCGACACACTGTTTGATGCTGCACGAATGTGTTCCGGGAGGCGGAGGAGAGACGGGAATTGAAGAACCGAATAAGATGCTGGTGCCTTGAGGTAAATATATATATATATATATATATACTCTAACAGAGAGAACGGAATATGGGATCACCTCGGGTTAGGGTTCGCGGGATGCTGCGCCCACGCTTCTATTGTTTCTCTTTCTTCATTTTTTTAACCCGTTCCTTTCAGCTGCACTATGTAGTATAATACTCAACGGTGTATTGTTATTGTTGTTATTGTAGTGAGTGCCGACAAATCGGCAGAGTATCAAGTAATGCTTGATACGCTCAATGTGCATAGTAAACCGAGTTCATCTCTAATACACCAGGAAGTCTTTTTATTTATATTAAAAAATTAATCGATCAAGTCTATGTATATATATGTATACGTTTAGTGACGTAATCGTTGATTTATATTTTATTAATTATCACCAGAAAATGAATAAAATTAACTTACTTATTATAGGACATATTCTAATCACCGATTAATAAAAAAGATCATCGGTTGATATTTAGAACTATGTTAATTAACTGTCTAGGCAGCTGGAAATTATAATTTTCATTCATGTGAGTAATTAATTGTATTCTAATAATTTGAACCAACTTTATTAAAAAATAATTTAGCACATGAATAATGTAATTTAAGTAAATTATAATTTTTAATTACATCAGTATCAAATGTCTATCAGACACTCGCATCTTCCGTGTAAGATTAAGATCAAATTGTATGTGTGGTCTCTTCTTGCACTAGAGTATAAGTGATAAAAAAGAACGAGACAGAGAAAGAGTTAGATCCAAGTCTAATCGTTCACGCGCAGCAATCGTCGGTGTCCCACTTGACTGGAATGGAATAGCGTGGGATAGGCCCTTGGGAGATGATAATTATACGTCGCACTGGCGTTACTGCATCAACCAGCAGCTCTGGGCATTCGTATTTGCAACAGTGTCTGTAAGTAACTAATAGTAGTAGTGTTAGTAGCACGACTTGCGGCGTTTGCATGCTTCGCAAGCTTATCTTATTAGATAGGTGTCTTTGATTCTTTTGTAGATTCAAACATTTACGATCGTTGGATCCTTTGCAGAAGCCAGAGAGCAAACCACGAGGTTACGATGATGTATAGCATGACTTGTTGAGATTTCCGTACAGGTTTAGAGGGTTACAGATAATATATATCTATATATGTATGTATATAGATACAAGAATAAGAAGAAACAGAAAACGAGTGGAGGTAAAGCATTCAGGTCGTGTTAGTAGTTGTCGTCTTGACTCGGCTGTGACTATTCGTACCTGCAATCTGCATACTTAACAGCATCTGTACGATATATACGATCGAAGAACTACCAGCCGATGAACCACGACTTGACTGTTACCTCTCACCTCGAATGCGTCGCTCTCATCTCAGAACACACGTAATCGTCTTCTTTAACGCTGGAATAAAAGTGATGGTACTTTTTATTTTTTTTAAATCAAAGATATTTTTATATTTTATAAAAATTAATTATTTATTAAAATAATCATACATTGGTACACTGTAAAAAGAACGGTGTTAAAAATGGACTCATTTTAACTCCGCCCGGTGTTAAAACGAAATTACACCGGTGTAGGAGGCGTAATTCGGCGGTGTTAAATACCGGTGTAAAAGCGAGGTAAACTGCGTTCGCTTGGAGTATTAACTTTAAAGATTATAAAACACAAAAAATATCAGTTCTTTATGAAAATTAATAAAAAATATCATATATTAACAAGTATAGTGATCGAGTAAGTAAAAATATTTTAACACCGTTAAAAAATATCTACACCGATTTCGGTGTTGAAATTTAACACCGCCGATTTTAACACCTACACCGCTTGGACTTACTCCGGTGATTTTTTACAGTGTATAGAAATTATGATAAATCCTAAAAAAGTAAATAAAATAATTAGGTCTATTTAAATGAATAAACTTTTGACACTCCTCAGTGTGCTCCTTACATGTTCGATTTTAAAAAATAGTCTTGATTACAGTGATAGGATTTTCACTCTTGTCCACTTATCTGGCAGGTATCATCATCATTATCATTATTGTCATTAACATCATCGTCAGCCGGGATTGCAATTAACGCATTTGAGTACTCATAACTTTATGTAGTCATCTCTTCTTTCTTTTTATCTATATTAAAAATGACGGCTTCGTCATCATCATCATCTTAATCATCATCACCAGCATGATGATGATCATCTTGAGAGAATACGTCGCGTGAGAGTAGTAAATACACAAGAAACTTAGTACGGTGTGGGAATGAAATTGGCCCCGCGGCGGCTGCGCGCACAGCGCGAGATTTACTATAATATGATAATAGCTGCAGGTAGGCAAAAGGCACTCCCCATAGACCACACGAGACTGTCTTTACCTCTCTTTATCTTTTTCTCTCTTTCTCTTTTTATTTATTTTTTTTTTTTTATTTAACTAAAACTCTTATTCTCCCTCAGTTGTTTTCTCAACTCGCGTCTTCTCAAAGTGAAAGGCGGCGGGCGAGTCGCGTCACTGCGGCTTGTGCGCTAAGCTAGTAGTTTATACCGCTATACACACCGTCTAAATCCTCTTAGTCTTCGTCGTCGTAGTCGTATGGTCGTAGTCGTCGTGCGCCGCTATTCACCGTCTCCAATCTCGTGCATTTGTATCCGCTATGTTATGCTGTAGCAGGCATACTACTCCACGGCAAGGTCCCCGCACCCACGGGGTCAGGGGTCGGCTCACCCACTCCCTCTCTACCAGCCTGGCCCTTCACCTCCTGCTGCTGCTGCAAGCGTAGCCGAGAGGTGCGAGCGTGTACAGAGACAGCGCAACAGCCACCTCGATAGATCTAAACCCGTGTAAATCGAAGGCGATATTTTTTCGATACTGTTTCGGAAATGAAAAAAAAATAAATTAATTTGAGGATTTAATTTTTATTGTCGTATGCAAACTAGTGAACAAAAAAAAAAGTACCGCTACAATATATATAGAATCCAATAAAATAATTGAGTATTTATGTGTCCCACGGAGATTAGCGAAATTACAAATAATTAATCGATTCCTTGTGGACTACTCATGCAACCAATGAGAAAAAGCCATTCACTTACATAGTATTATATTATAATATATATATATAGAATACTTAGCTTTGTCGGTCTTTAATTATCCTTATCTATAGATATACACACAATTGTGGATTCTTGGATACTCTGAGATGGCAATCGTTGTAACTTCCGTCTCTGTACTGTTTAGTAAGTCTACCGATGATCATACTGAGACGCAGGTGCGATTATAGCTTGCAATATGCGTGACAGATGACACATGAAGGCATCGTATCTTGACAGGGGTGTAATGAAGTTACTTACCTAATCAAGTAATTGGTTGCATAGTAGTAACGATTGATAGCTGAATGAGATTTTTACTGGGTAATGAAAGGTCGCACAAAGCGTATGTGTCTTTCCCTTTTTTTATTTTTGTATTTAATTTAATGTTCGTCCTGAGTTTATTAACGCAGGAGTTTAAAAAAGACAGGATTTTAATAACGAAACTGAGTATTGCCGGAGAAAGTCGGTATTTGATATCCCAGGCCGTTATCCTCTTTGCTATCCATTTTCATCCTGAATAATTTCTGGTTCACGGGTTCGACTGTAAGTCGGTCGCGCTCGCGCAATTTAACCCGATATATATTTGACCTGATACGTCATCAAATCACATTAATAAATTGTTTCAAAATTTATTTTTGATTTATCGTCGTCTTGAATGGATACCAGTCGACATTATTGTTATTCTGAAAAAATAATCAAGACCATGAATCTTTTTTTATTGTCCTGATTCTGTGCAATATTTTCTTACCCTGTTTTTATGTCTATTTATTTATTTGTTTACATATATTTAATATATAATTGGATGTAAGCATTCAGATAATGATGAACGATGCAAAAGATTTGTTTGCATAGCGAGTGCACGATGGCAAAGGTAGAAGACACGTGGACGAACCCAGAAGGTGGTAAAAAAACAACGAAGGATTCGTCGTGACGTTACGTGCTGCGGAGAGAGTCTCTTGGGAGACCAGGTCGATCGTAGTCGTCCTCCTCCTTCTCCTCCTCCTCATTCTCCTCATCTCCGTCGTCATGTTGCCGACCGCTAGCTTTCCCTTTCACACGCGGCGCTAATAGCCCATCGTTTCCCGATCTATCGGAGAATCGAGAAGCGAGAGAAAAATATAAAAAATTGTAAGAGAGATAGAAGTTAATAGCAATGTAGAGATGTACTTTTATACATGTAAATATACTTACTTACTCTTGAGTAAATCCAGATAAAATTATAAGAGAAATATAAATTTTATATTAAGTCAAGTTGAATAAATTTCATCTGACACACATGTCCAGTCTACTTTTTTGACACTTCACCTAAATATTATTCCATTACGACCTATAACAGGTCACATTGATCATTCTTTTCATTTTTTAAATTCTATTAACCCATTTTTTTCTCTTTTGCACCAAAGTACACTGAGAAAAAAAATAACTTTTGTGAAAATGATATTTTTTCGAGTAATAAATCGATATAAATTATTACATTATTAGCTTCATATTTAGCGCGAAGAATTATTTTTTTGACAGAAAATCAGAATTTATTTACACTTGTGCAAAAAAAAAGAATCAAAATATTTTGAAATAAACTTGGGTTTATTCGGTTAAGAAAATTATTTTGAATGAAATCTTCAAATTAAGTAAGAATATACTTCGATTCGAAAAGATTTTTTTTCTCTCAGCGTAGGCGAACGGTATTATCTTTGTTGCACTAATACAGCAATCAGAAACTTTGGCCGAGTTTTTCTCTTAAACAAACGAATATTATCAAAAAATTAAAGGGCATTTCGCTAGATTAGACAGTAGTGTATCAATGTACAGTCCGTAATTTGTACTTAGAGATTTTGTTGCGGCCGTGAAAAACTCAGCCGAAAATATTTGAAATATTTAAATTAGCATTACTTTTTTATTTTTATTATATCGAATTTCAATTCACTTAAAGTTAAATATTAGTTACTCAATTACTAAATCAATTGATTAAGTAAATTTGATTCGAATAACAGCTAAAAAAGACAGTAATCTATTTTGTACAGAGTTATATACTTTCCTAAATACATACTTGATTCATCAACTTCATCATTCCTCAATTGAGAGTATATCAATATAAAAAGGGAGGTCATGTTACTTGTTCTCAACCCGTTATATATCTGTATACATCAATCAATAAAATGAGTTGATGTATACTCATACCCATACACAACTAACTGTCATAGTAACAACGAGGCCTACTGAAGCATCATGAGTCCCCGTCCTAAAACAACTATCACCTATATATGCGTCTCTCCGCATCATCATAAAACAACAGTATGCTTTTCTTCCGGGACCTTGGCTCGATTAGATAACATTAATAATTAATCTAAAAAACAACTAATGCCCTTCGCTTTTGGCGGTCGTTTATGGCTGATGATGTGTGTACCTACATTAAGCTCTACTATCGTATCTTATTATTATATTACTCTTTCTCCAATAAATAACTATATATATATATATACATACATAAACCTAACACATGACATCGTGACGATGTGACTTTCTCCATGTACACTTGGAATACAAGGAAGAAAGAAAGAGATCATCAACTGGGTAAATCATGAGTAACAGAGAAAAGTGATTAGGGAAAGACAGATCAAACGATTAAACTCGATTTCTCAGTGTCGACATCATCATGGTTAACTCCTTTCTTCTTCATTATCATCATCATCGTCATTATTCATCTATCCATTTATTCACTCCTTTCAATGATGTGTTCGACTATAATTTAATAAAAAATAAAAAAATTTATCATGCTTTGTGTATATGCGTGTCACTAGGTAATATACATAGCAGTACCGCGGTCGTCTGGTCCACTCGTGGAATTCAAGGCTTTCTTCTCATGTTTTATTATATATTAACGGCCTCCACCCGAACCGAAGATGCACGGGGACACTCTCTTCTCTTCTCACCCATTTCTTCTTTCCGCGTCACCACCGGCAATGTAATAATCATTAATATAACCATTATCATAATAATTATTATTATTATCGCCATCATCAACAGTAACAACAGCAATAAATAACATATGGATTCGTCTAGACTGTCATCTTACTACCTACAACATTGCCAATAGTGGATTTTAATAGACGCTTTTATACATATATTTATAAATCTATATATGCAAAAGCACCGTGAGATAAACAAAGACACACAGATATAATATTCACACACATGCCCACACACTTGAGGGCCTTGCCCCGTAACTTTCGTTTTCGTACTCTGTCGATATTCGCCGATTACGCAACCTGTTGCCGCTGCCGCTGCCGGTGCTGGTTCGAAGTGCTGGTGCTGTTATTATTCCTGGTGTGGTCCACCCTACGCTTTCAGTATTAACAGCCACAGACATGACAGGGCACTGGCCGGTTGTTGGCCGTGATTTCTGTACACTCGTCCACCTTCTCCGTTATAAAAAATTTTTTATGTTTCTAAACTTTTTTTTTTTTAATTACATTTGCTGTCATTTCTTTATACCTCACCCAATAAATTTATCACCTAATAATTATTCGCATTTTTTTTTTTTTTTTTTTATATAAGATATATAAAATATAAATAAGTATAAAAATGTTTTTAGTATATTAAAAAAAAATTAATAGCATGCAAATTTTAGTGACGCTTAATTTTGCTAAGCATAGTGAGATCAAGGGCAGCATCATAATTAAATAAAACACATCTGGATATATTTGTTGTTTGGTGTTGTCTCTGGATCACCTCGATAATTTCTTCCTCTTTCGTTTCCTCAGACTCTTGATTTCTTCTTTTTCCCAATTGCCCAATGTGCATCAACTACTACCACATATCCATCATACGCACCTTCGCTTTGCCACTTTCTAAAGAATTCCGAAGACCTTCGAAATTGCCTCGCGGGCAGCTGCTCCTCCTTTCGCTATCTTACTTTTGCATCGTTCTTGCTGGTTTAAGATACCGATGATGATTCCTCTTTTTATGCACGATTAATTTAACAACAAATAAAAAAAAATAAATAAATATATAAAACTTGAATATTACATTGTGACTTAATATAGTTGTTTTTGATGCTGTCTGTTACTTCATCACCTAGAAAAATTGAGATAAATTTAATTCACCTTTTTTTTTTAAATAATATTTTATTCAGTATAAGTGATACATGAGAAATAACGATAAACGAGACAAGAGTTTCACGTGCATTAACTATCGTAATTTCCAAGTATTGCATAAAAGCTTATGTATCATATTATGTACATACTGGTGAAGCAAAAAAAAAAATACATCAGACTCTCGGTTCGTTGGATCCAATGGTTCATGTATCGTACACATTTTTTTTCATACTTCCCCGCATCATCTCAGGATCGATTAAATAATTATAATGATAATAATAATCATTATCATCATCGAATGTTTTTTATGCGAAAAATGAGTGAACGAGGAAGTGCAAGATATTAGAGGCGAAAATGCCACTAGAGCATGAAGGTTAATAAATAATAAAAAATATAAAGGGTTGATAAAAAAATGGTTTCATAATGACACGATGCAAGGTTAAAAGGTGATTGGCGGTTGTTTAATGAAGTAGCTTTAAGCTTTAACCGTCACCATGACCTAAGCCATTAAATCTCCACTGGGGCGTTCGATCGTCGGTTCCGTCAATAACAAACACGAATAGTAGAAGAGTAATCAGAAAAAATGATTAACGCTTAGTCACAAAAACAAATATAACATATGTATAAATATATATGTTTATATAGATTAGGCGCATTAAGTTATGAAGGGGAAGAAAAAATAAATATGAAAAAATAGTTACGATTCACTTGTAGCCTGCGATGTGAATTGAACGGGTAAACTTTGAGTAGGCGGTGGGTGGCACAGTGACGAAACGGAAGGAAAAGTGACGCAGACGTGGGCGAGATTATGGTAAGGGTGGCCTGCTACACTACATGTGCTCTCGTTCATCCCGCCTACGTATTATGCCACGCGTATACTCCATCCACGGTAGCTTTTATCTTGTATAATATATTAACTAAAAGAGACTGTGAGAGTTGACCCATACGTAATAGTCTGTTTGCACATGGCATCGTGCCAGGTAATAAACTGTATGAAGAAAAATAAAAAATAAGATAGTACTGATAGAGAATTTATTATGAATGAATATATAAGAGAACAAGAGGATGAAGAAGAAGAAGATGCGGAAACTGATTATGATGTAGATATGTTACGACGTAAAATTCACCCTTCATTAACTCTTTTATGGTATATTGCTTGAATGGATTTCGTCACCATTGTTATAAATACTATGATAATTATTATCAATGCTATAGTAATAAACTGGCTGATAAGTATTTTCCGGTTGGTGAAATTCATTCTTCAGTTCCTTGTCCAGAGTATTCTATTTTTTCGCGCCCTCGATTACGACGACCGCTCGAGGCGCAGACTGACGATATGACGTCACTCATAACAATGACGTCATTGTTAGCGGAGACAGAGTAAAGTGAGGTAACCACCCCCTTGTCACTACCCGGCACCCCCAATAGCACTAGTAGCTGGAGCTTTACTGTTAAGGGTCATATCACTATACTGCTGCGCAAGTCCATCGATCCACCGTTGCCCCGGTCTATCCCGGTGTATGACGTTCACAATGACGTCATCGTGGCGCCGTTCGCCGCTACACACAGTACGGTTTTAATATAGTGGAGAACCGCGCGCGCTCCGGACTCAGTTACGCGGTGACCGGCCTTACGTGCACCACCACGAGAGCTGTATCAGCTTCTCTTAATCCGCGTGCTCCGATAATCAACAGTGAGACAGTTATTACTTTATTTTCTTTCATTAATAACGTGACTTATTATCTATAAATGTCCAAGATATAATCAACTTTATTGCTATTTGTTAACACAAGTGTATTCTTCAGACTTTATTTTCATATTTATTTCCATCAATGATTTCTCAACTAATCAACAAGATTTAAAGTCACATTAAATCACCTGTAAGTAAAAAAAAGGAACTGAATTAAAAAGTTATAGTTGTAAAAAATTAACCAATATTTTAAAACTTTACCTTGCACATTTTTAATCACACAGCCCACGCGTGGAATTTTATTTATAAATTCAAGTGTAATAACTTTTAGCCCACTTCCTATTGTTCTCCAACGAATTCGTGAAATAATATTATTTTTTTTTTATTCATTATCGTTATATTTAATTCTTCAACCACTTGTTCACTTGGCGCAAATTCACGAGCCACTAGGCACGTGTTTTAGAGAGTTTTTAAAAAGCGCATAGCTGTTCCTCATATATAAGATACTCCTAAATCCTGCACGTAAAATTTAATACGTAGGACATATGAGTTAACAAAACTGTACGTCGTGGAATACAGGGAGAAGAATCATCTCCTCATTAATAACATCAGGGAAATCGGAGTGAACAACTATCTGGAATAAAGACCATAGATGCTGAATCATCCAAGTGTTTATCAGTTCGATTGTCATCGTCATAACAATAATCCACTGGTGGATATTTACATCGTGGAATAGAGACCGAACAATAAATATCCAAGAGATAGAGAGAGGGAGAGACAGGGAGAGACAGAAGTATACAGTTAAAAACACCCTAAAGTAAATATTTGGTGGCCGTATGCGAGTTCCCAGGTCGGAATTGTGGAACGAGCGATTGGTGCCGCCTGAGTGTCTGGAGCTCGCAGTCAACGAGAGAGTCTTCAATGCCATTTGGAGGGAATCTGGAACACCATCATCGGCGACTGTGGCAGGTCGGTTGTGTGTTCTTAATACACAAAGACAACGTCTTGTTATTTTAATTTTTCACCCTATACTATTGTTATTATTACGCGTCACATCCTTTTTTATACACCACCACTCTCTGTTACTTGCAATCAACGAGTCCTTGGGTGTTAGTTGTCCATCTCACACCAACAAATCATACCCAAGCACTCTAATATATATTATTACTGCACTATTGTCGTTATTGTTATTGTTAATATTACTGTTAGTATTTTTGTTATCATCGCAATCAAAAATCATCGCGCAGAATTACAAATTCAGATAAGCTAGTGGACTTTTTAAATTTTTTAAATTTTATCACCACCAACCTGGAAAATTTAGTAATACCATCAATAGGTTTATAAACAATGTCTTATTATTACTATGACTATTACTATCATTAATATAAATATTCATGCGTTACGATAAATAATTGGATTATTAATCACGGGAGCAATTAATAAAACAAAAGTAAAGAAAGAAAAAAAAAATAAACATAAGAGAGTGCGTAGATATGCGTACTGTTGAAAACGTGATTGGAACTAAAACGAATACGGTTCAACCTGTGGTATCTGGTGGTACGACAATGCGCGGTAGCATTGTCGAGGACTGTGTTGTTGTGGAGGAGTGCAGCGTTGCGGCCCACGTTGGATCCAGGACAATTGGTGCAGCTGTTTATCCTGGTAGACCTGGATTTCCTCCACCAGATAATAACAATAATAATGATCATCACAGAAACCTCGAGGCCACCGAGCATCTCAATCATCATAGTGATCATCACTCATGGAACAAGTGTAAGTCCTTCGACTCACTCTACTATTGTGCCTTGACTCACTTGTCGCTGTTTTAACTTTAAATTCAAAATTATTAAAATTTTTGGGCTATGGTTTTTTAATCGAATGAATTACTAACAAACTTGTCTCACCTTGACCTGTGCTGCTGGAATATATTGCTGATTAATTAACCATTTACTTCTTTATTCCGATTAGTTAATTTTTTTTTAAATATTTAACAAAAAAAAAAGAGAAGGAATGAAGAAAGTCTGGGTGAACTTTTTTTTTTGCTATCGCGCCCTCGACGTTCCTCGGGCCAGGATGTCGACGACGACGGTGAGAGGTTTTACCGTTATATTATATATACATATATATATATATATATATCTATAAAAAAGATAGACTATATGGATACATGCATTCGCACATACCTACATAAATTATTGGCCGCGTGAGGTGGTCATGGTGATGGTGGTGATTGTGGAGGCGGCGTTGGTGATCGAGAGACGATCGTTGTCGAGTCATTGGATTGAATTATCATAAAAACACTCACACGTATATGATGCCATAGTGTTGTTATTATTATAATTATTGCTGTTGTTGTATCTAGTAAAAGAATCGAAAGTCGAGAGATAAGTGGTATTGAAAGAAAAATATTTCTCTCTCACTATTTTCCTCTTGTCATTGAATAGTTGCATTAAATTACAATATTGTGTCTGATAACATCTAATGAAGTCATACCCCGATAATACATTAATTGTTTCAATCATAACTATGAATAAAAAATATATAAAATAGATAGAGAAAATAGCAAACCATAAATAAATAAATAAATAATAATTTGCCACTAATTGACATCTTGAGGAATAAATTACAAAGAAGTTATAACTGATGAGTGATGATTAATAAATGACAAAAACAGTAATTCACAACAGCTTAGCTATTAGTGTTTAACAAACTTTGAGCATCTGAAAGTAAGTGTTGAGCTGATGTGTCCCCGATCGACAGTTAAACTCTTCGGGAAACATAGTTACTCTCTACTGAGTCTTTACAGGTGTAACCGGTTCGTTGGTTGATAAATATAGTCTGGCAACACGCCCGACACTAACTACTAGGCGTTATTTCTTAGCCTCGGTTACAACAAGATACACGCGGATATAGCCACTTTGTCGTTCATGCCATTCGTCTCGGTGGTCACGCACCCGCGTTTTTATCACTGGCACGCGTCTGTCTGACTATCCTATAAAAATTACCCTTCATCATCATCATTACTTTTATTTCAAGTCAATCAACAACTATTTAAATCCCACTTAATCAAATTAATTTTCTGCATACAATTACCCAAAATAAATTCAAATTTACATATTTTATCTCTATTTAAATTTATATAATTATAATTACAACTAATATCGATAAATCTATTAATGAACTTGTCGGTGTATATTCATCATCTCGAGACATTTGTTGGCTTACGTTTACACTTTAATATATTTTGCTGTTGAGAAATTTGGCCAACATCAAACATCTTTTATATCAATGACCGTTGTTTTTTGTATGATAATTTACGTCCGCGGCTTTCCCTTTCCATATCACAAATCGCCACGTGCTTTTCTCACGTAATATAAATTTACTGCATGTACACGATGTATGACACGCTAACTTTACACATGAATCAGACATTTATTTATTTATTTATTTTACGCTTACAACATATTAATATACAGTTGTTATTAAATTTATACACTGATATCTCACACTAATTATGATGATAATCATAATTATAAGTATACAGAGCAACTCGTGTCAATAATTAAAATTTAAATGATCATAAGTGGAATTTAATAATTGTTCAGTAAACACGTTTATATATATATGTGCATATAAAATTTAAAAAATGAAGCAGTGAAGCTTTTTTGATCATACACTTCCGCAGCGTATCTTTTTCTTCTTAGAAGCCAAACTGCATTGTTTTGCTGCTCGACTAAATATACACGCATGATCCAACTGCTTGGCTAGAGTACAAAGACCCGAGTCACGTGCCACTATACTTTTTACATATTTTTAAATTAAACATATATCTCTTTATCAATCATATCATCTTCTATTTCATTTCTTCTATAAAAGACGACAATAAAAAAAAAAAAATATTTAAAAATATGAGTCGTAATTTAAAAATTTACATAGTACACTATTTAAATTATAAATTATAAATATAAATATAAATATACGTAACTTTCTTGAATTTATTTCTCTTGGTGATTAAAATTATTTGATCACGCGGTCCCACGAGACCACCGGAAATATCTTCTACCAACTAATGCATACGTTTGACGTATTTGTTTGCGTGCGCAAACGATCGAACATATTTATAAATTTATTTAAACGTACACACAAATACAAACATATATAAACAAAAAAAAACATGCATCAAAGTGTAATAAATATTGTTAAGTTATACAAGTACATATATTTGTATTAAAAAATAAAAGACGCAAAAGACACTAATCGTCAATTCATCAACTCTATATAATACAGATAATATATCAGTACTTAACTGTGTCCTTAAAACAAAGTACCTATCACAAAGTAGGTCGTAGAACATTTCGTTTGAAGGGTTAACAACCTCGTTCCAAATAAGTCAACATATACAAATCCTTTAAGACAAAGTATCATATCCGTGAGTATAATGACAGGTGTAAAAATAATAAAAAATTAAAAACTATTCCAATTGACGAAATTGCTTTCGTGTTTTATTTGCTAAAAAAAAAAAAAAAAAAAAAAAAAAAAAAAAAAAAAAAAATAATAATAAACAAAAAAAAAAATCAATTGAATTGTATAAAAACAAAGTACTTGAGAAATCGAAACTAGCCACTTAATAAAACATGCAGACACAAACTACCCTCGCCTCATCAGCGTATCAAAACCCATCACGTGTCTAGAACAACCAAATAGATAAATAAAAATAAATATACGATGTATCGAGTCCATTGATTTATATCGTGCACAATACGTCTATTAATTGATAATAATCTTATAACACTTTTTTTTTTTCATAACTTCTTTTTATAAATAAGGTAATGGTGATTTTTCTTTTTTTTATCTATACATAGTACAGACGTACATTAATTTTATTAGTTTGAATCAGTATCTGAAAATATTTAATTTATAATTATTTCAACAGATATTTAAGCATTATCATATATATATACTTATAATATAAAAAATATTGAGGTCGTATTTAAAGCCATAAATAATTATATTTGAATACTTGGTATCGGTATTTCTTGGAGGCTTAACGGCGGTCGGATCACAGCGACAGTGTTGACCACTTTTAAAATTGGTACTTCTGGGTCACGAGACCCAGTAATATCTTGGGTCCAGCCAGTTCATCAAGTTTTGAATCGTTAAATCTATTAATCCATCATTACTTAGCTATGCTATATGCTGTCGCGGGAATCCAGTTGATGAAGCCACTCCTTTCCATATCTTACTGCAAGAGAGTGAAAAATAAGAAAGCTAGTACGGAGATGATTACCGCATTAATTTTAATCTCCACGAGACAATGTACATACGGATAGAAAATATACTTACTGCATCATATCATTACTATATACCGCATGTATATGAGTATATATATATATCATATGTGTACATATATATGTGGGTATATATGAGTATGCAAGTAAAGTGTACAAAGAAAAATATCCAAGTATGATAGAAAAAGATAAAGAAAGAGAGAGAAAGTCGTGTAGGCGACCAGCTGAGCATGTCGGGGTAGGTGAAGGGAAACGGACGAGCCAGACGCCTGGTGGTTCGGTGGCAACGTCCAATGCTGACGTCACAATTCCACCCCGCCCGTTATCGAGCGACTTACGAGGACGTCATACTTCAAGGACGTATGCCGCTATTTCGGGGCCGCCCGACTCGGGATATTTTACTTAGTTTCATATACAGGTGTATTATATATATACAAAATTTAACTTGTTCTCTTGCTTACTCCCACTTAAATATATCTCTATTACCCTCAAGAACTCTGTATATGTTTATATATAAATCTTTACTCGACCTCGTTCTTTTACTTCCTAACTTCCATCATTTCGTGCAAAAAAACTTTACCGGCACTTTTATCTAATCCTCTCTTGCTATTGAATTTTATTTATTTTTTTTGTTAGTTATTTTTTGTAAATGTTTGTTACACAGTTGAGTTAATTTATATCTCGTAAACTGACAAATTAATATTGACGTTGGCAGTTTCGATTGATGTGAACTCAACCGGATTTTAAAAATAATAAATTAAAAAGTTTAATTAGTGTTAATGTACATCAGTGTAGCAGATGCACATTTACATTAAATGATATAATTAAGTAAAGATTAATTAGTATGAAATATGATAAATATGAGTATAATTTATTTGAACGTCGTTGAAACAAATCCGTTATTTCTCTATTTTATTTAACCGAGTCTTATGTATTTATCTTATGCTCAATACTGCATACTATTATTCATTGGTTATTTCTCATAGATGCAAGTGAACGTGAACAATCAACGACACTATTGCAGAATATGAGTAGCAATCTAATGGATTCTGTTCATAAAGAGTTAGTGTATCATGCGGAGACGTTAAAGACTATCATACCAAAGAGAACAAAGAAAAGTTTGTGATAGTATATAACAGCAAGGAGTAGCATTACTTGCACCTAACGATGAGATATATATGTAACATAATAATGTTCTGAACACGATGTTTAATATTAGTTAAGTTGAGTTGAGCTGAGTAGAAATAAAGAAAAACGTGATCTATACTCTCGTCGCGGGCAACTACTCTATTCTCTTCTAGTACTGATCCACACGATTGAACATGATGTGATCAAGAACTATGTATATATATATATGTAGATATATATATAGACTTTCCTTTGTTACAGTACTATGAGTGAGATAGTTGCAATGCATTAGAGGGAAGTCGAGATGTATAAATAATTTGAGAGTGAGAGGAGAGACTTTACCCAGTAATCTTTAATGTATATTGAGATCGAGAGTGTGGTTGAGGGAATTTCTCGTGATCGTGGGCGTGCGTTCATTGAAGGGGTGGATTCATCTGGATGGAAAGTGCTTAGGCAGAAGAGTTTAAATTAAAGGTCTTAGATGTTATGATGTATTATATATGCACAGTAAAAAAAAAAAATCCATTATTATTTTATGTTGGCTATAAATATATTATTTTATAGGTATAGCTAAATTGTATAACTTTTATAAATTAATATCGATCGATGTGTTTGATAACCAGTGTGTCGTAATTTAAATATTTTTAAAATTTAACTGTATAAAAAATATCAAAAACAGGTTTTAAGATTTAGTGTTAATTATATAGTTTTTTTTGAGTCCTCAGACTAAACAATCAATTAAATTATATTTTATTAATAATAATAATTGATTTGATTAACTTTCATATTTTATACTATACTACGATGAAAGTCTTATAAATTTATTTTGATTTTTTTTTCTGGTGATTTAATTAAATTATTGAAATAAAAACATAATTAAATTCTTTTTTTAAATTAAAACAAATAAAATTTTTATAAATTTTTTAAGACTTAAGCACTGATTTATATTTTATTTTATTGTAGCATACCAGAGTACTGAAGTTATGTCATGAATAATGAATTTAAAAAGGCCAAGTGTGTAGGTAAATAATATATTTATGCTTATCTTGAGCGTAATGATAATCGATGATCACATTTCTCACGCCTGGGCTAATATTCATGGGAGTGTATACAAGTGTGATAGATATATATATACATATACATAAAGCAGGAAGTGAAAATGCTTGAGTTGATTTAGAGTAGGTGGGTAAGGTGTAAAATAAACTGATAAAAATGAATATGAATTAATACAATAAAAAAAAAGGAAAAAAAAGTACGTCCATTTTTTCAAAACTTTTCGAGATATTTTCATTTATTTATGTTTGTAAACAACACAACATTAAATAATAGAATAATAATAAAATGCGTGTAACATATAAATCCAGTAGTCTGTTAGCCAGTATGTGAAAAAGAGTGATAAGTAAATATATAAATATATATGGATATGCATATAATAGAATGTGAGGATGGGATGGGATAATCGATGAACGGAACTGCGGCACAACGATGACGTCATAAACTGCCGTTACTACGTCACAATCGACGAGGTGGTTGCAGAATAACAGAGTGAGGGTGGTGGTGAGATACTAGGGTGGTGATAGTAGTGGTGGTAATGTAAAGCAGAAGCTGTACTGGGTCAACTTGCATGTCGGTGTATAAGAGAAGTATGTGGACGTCGACATCGACGATGAAACACCGCCAAGGCCGTATTTAACTCATTGCTCTGGTGTTAAAGGGGAGCGTTCAATATATTGAAGCAGTATATATTTATATTAAAATATAAACTAAACATGTTTATGTTGATACTAAACTTATTGTAGGGATATCAACGATTTACTGATTAATGTTTTTATTTTTCCTCGCATGCACGATTTTTTTATTTTCGGTTTATTCACGTTCGTGAGTATGACCTACACTTTACACTTGTTCGAGTTGTTAATCACCCTGAAATAACAACGTCCTTGTCAATGACATTCAAAATCCTATTGTTTTTCTTTTATTTTTGGTTGTAAATTTTAAATTATTGCCATTACATGAAACTGATGAGACGAATTGTTTACTTTGTCGTTTGATTCAATTTAAAAAAATATGAAATATTATTTTTAAATTATTGACAATGTCTCAATATCGTAAAAAAAAAGTTTGGTGTGAAGTATTTAGTAGGTAAACAGTTTACAAGTTTGTTTTATACATCAATCCACATTGATTTAGTGCTCACTAAATAAAAAACATTTTTTAAAATCCTTTGACCTTAATAGCGAGTTATTTTGAATTTTTAAAAGATCCTCTTAGAAATTTCTCATATAGAAATTTAGACAGGATTTAGAATAAATTTACAGTAAAATGGTAATAGGATGTGTGTCTAATTTATTCCTTTTTGCAAAAATAAATATATGATACCTCCTGCACTGCCGAAATTATTACCAAAAGTTTTCGCAAACTTTTACTTATTTTAATTGAAATATTTAAAAAACGTTAATTATCATTGAATTATCGGTAATCAAACAGTTTCATGTAAATATAAACAAATCTTGTTAGATCAATAAAAAAGTTATTTCTTAAAGTTTAATCATTTATGTATAACGGTAGACATCAATTGATTAACGATCCGTTTACTATTTAAAAAAAAAAATCTCTAAATCGAATAAACGCGTCGATTTATCAAATTATCAGACATAATATGTTATATAAACAACAATAATTATAATAATGAAGAAAAAAAATAAATAAAAATACATATTAACGAGGATAATAAATATTCGAAACAAGGTCCAATTTTAGTGTGTAGTTATAGTTGTAGTGAATGCGAATCAAAATCAAAGAATAAAAAGGTCGAACAAAAAGTATTCGTGTCCTGTATAAAGAACCTGTTCTCTCTAGCTTATATTATTATATCCTAGTGATTTTATCCATACACTTGTATACTGTTACAGTGTATTAACAAGGTGTGATTGTATATATGTAACGACGGCTAACGTTTACCCACGCGGTTAGTTGATAGAGGAACAGGTTGGCGGACACCGGGAAACCGGTACCCACTTTCCTCGGTCACACTATACATACGTTCATTCTCATTATTATACATGTATAAATATAAATATGTATTTATACATATATATAAATACATATGATCAGTGTAATAGTCCTGCAAACAGCAGCGGGTGGTTATCACGTGATCTCTGTCTTGCAGTCTCTCTTGTCCGCCTTCATAGTTAACGTACACTAATCCAGATGCTTTCGTTTGTCTATTTATAATACTCTTTCTTTGGTAAACATCTCAAATTTTTCTTTAAGCAATTGTTCTACACAGAGAAATTATTCGCGTTTGAAATGCTATGGTGTCATAGTAAAGCCGAACTATGCGCCGTAAAAAATCGCGAGTGAATTCGGAATGATTACGGATTTTATTTAATAAATTCACTCCGTCACTCGAAGTTTCGGAGATTTTTAAAAAAATCACTCCGCATATGGAGTAAATGGGGAGTTTGTTTTTTCAGTGGAGTGATCTGAATTTTATTTAAATACGCATTCAATCCGATTCGGAATTTTAATATTAAAATAAACTTCCTTTAGAAGTTAATTTCACTTCGAACCGGAGTTTCAAAGTTATAATAAACTCCCCTTCGGACTGAATTTTACTCCAAGAGCATTTAATACAATGCAAAAAGTCAGGAGTGAATTCGGAGTGATTACGGATTTTATTCTAATCCGTATTCACTCCGATTCGGCGTTTTAATATTTAAAAAAATCCCCCTTCATAGTAAATTTCTGAGGGAATTAAATAAATGAACAGTCATCCACTTCGGATTTAATCCACGTTCATTCCGCAAATTTTTTGAAGTGTTGGCTACCTGACGGAAATTGAAATAAACACATGCAAAAATTACTATGACCATATTAAAATTTCTAATGATTGTATCACAAATTAGTGTAAACATTCTAAATTTTACTAAATGGTCATACAGCAGGATCTCGTTATAAGACTATTAGTTTCTCTCTCAAACTATTGCGATACCTGGTTTATGAAAAAAGGTAGAATGATAGTCTTATAACGAGGTCCGACTGTAGTAACTTTTGCATTTTCTTACTTCGATTTTCGTAAGGTAGCCAACATGGTCCGGCTTTACCATGACACCATAGTATTTCAGACATGAATAATTTCTCCGTGCATGGAACAAAAAATTTTTTTTATTTTAAAAATTTTACTGATGAGGATTTTTTAAATTTTTTATTTCCAAGAGGTAAAAACAGTGTCATGAAAATAATCGCTGCTTTATTTGCGGAGGGTAATATACCCCTTTGGATCAATGCATCTGAGTAGTAGAGGCGGCTTATCCGCCGAGCGTTGAATCGATTATAACGGTATAAATAAATAATTGAAGATAAAAATTAAAAAAAAAATTTTAACATGAAATCAAGTGTCACTGAGGTATTTTATGTTAAAATATAAATGATTAATCGTCCTATTAATTTTTATTATATGAATTTCACTTGGTTGATTTGAGGAGAAAGGTTTTTTTTTTTTTTTTTTTCCAAGTAGTAAAAGGGCACTATGTAGCTCATCAAGATGTGACTACTAACGATTACCTAAATCGGACATAATCAATTCTCCGTTCACTTTTGTATAAATAAATATAAAAAATAAAATAATAAATAAAAAAAAATATATAAGAGGAAAAAGTATATAAGAAAAAGTTTAGTACGGTGTCTGAATAAATGAGGAATATTCAATTGACGTTGAATGAATGTTAAGAAGATGATTGCAAAGAAAATTATTGGATAGCAGTTTAAGTAGGACTATTGAATACAGTAGACAGCAGCGGCTGGGAGAGTTCGATGCTCGTGTATTACCCCGACTACTTTTATAAATATATATATATAATATATATATGTGTTCGTCGTATGTTAAAAATGTGTGCGGTGACACATGGACACACTTATATATACACACACAGATTCAGACAGAAAAAGAGAAGAGGCCGGGCGTTCTATCTTTAAATTACTATAATAGATGACCTCCGATTGGCCTGGTCATTGGTGGCCTCTTCCGATACCAATCGATACCATTAAGTCTGGAAGCATATAACGAAAAAGATTAAGAGAAAATAATTTAATAGATCAATAGAAAGAAAGAGGAAGAAAGTTAGAAATAATATACTTGTAATAAATTTAAATCAATGTGATTATTATTATAAAATTAAAATATTTTCCTCATTAAAGATTAAAATTAAATAAAACTAGGACTTAGTTTGGATTAACTTTAGTCTAGGATCAATTACATGGCTAGACACTGGTACAAATAAATCTTGAGAGTGGAGAGCCGTTGACTACACTAGATTCACTACATGCTCGACCAGGTGCTGCTGATAGTATTAAATCTATAGATATATAAATATATATACAAGACAAACGTGTGCACTCTCAAATACGCTGATACGTAACCTATAGAGCGCACGTAAAGAGAGTGCGCTCACTCTTACACCGGGTACAGCTATAAGAGACTCGGTCTCACGGTAGTACAATATCGTAAGTAACTTACGCTGAGGTTAAAGGGCACGGACCTACATATCCGCGTCGCATTGAACGGTCGCTTCTCATTCGTGCCTATCTTTTATATTTATTTCAGTTACTTCTTCGAAATCGAATTTAAAATCACTCTACACAGGTCTAGTCCATGTATTTATATAAATGTACATATGTATACTTTTTAAAGAGTCCTAGTTTAGCTTTTGATAAAGTGAAATCTGTAAAAATTTATCTCAGGTATATGCCCGAGTCAAAAAACAAATTTGGATTTAAGTCTCAAAGTTCTCAACGAGGTTTTTAAGGATCAATTTAGAATTTTAAGATTGACAACAGTATAGAAAGTTATCCTAGTTTAGTCCTCAAAATAGTAGTTACGACCCATTTTACCACTTTGAGGACTACACTGGAAGAACATAATCTGCATTAGAGCCTCAAAATACTCAAAACATAAAGGAATAATTTTATCCGCATTTGAATCTCAAAAGTCTCATTCGAAGTATTCTCTCCCCTCTCTTTTTCTATCTAAAATTTTCAAAATTCGAAAAATAACTTTTCATTCGTTGAGGATTTTGAGGTCTTAATTATAATTCAAAATCGATAAATTATTCGCATTTAGACTTCATAGTTCTCATTGAGGATGTTGAGTACTAAAGTACAGTTACTTTCTGGGCGGCAAATAAAACATTAAAGAAATTGAGGCGTTTGAGGACTAAACTAGAATTTGTTTTTTGACTCGGGATGAATTATTATTTTTTTGAGCAGTTGGATTGAGGGTAATGAAAATATTTAATATGTATAATGAATGTAAAGAGATTAAAATATTCATTTGATTGTTAGAGTGTTAGTAGTATAAATTTAAAAGAAGAACTGGGTGGTAAAAATAGAAATGTATTTGCGAACGTGGTTGTCTAGCAAGCAAAAAAAAGTAGTGATGAGAGCTTTCTTAATTTGGTACCTTAATACGCAGGCTGTATCTTAGCTGTTCCTCTTATCATTAAAACCCAACGAAGTCATGTCATCGCAGTTCAACGGAACGGAATAGCGAACCAACCACCGGCCGAAGGCTGGCTACACGTGCGCAGGCACGTGGAGAGGCGTGGCTTCAGATGTATATAACACTTGTGGAAGGGAATAAAACCGAGTCCAGTGACGAGATCTTGGTATGATGATGTCTGGTGGTAATCTACTTATCCCTTATATCCACACTAAGCTTATCTACTTAATCAAGTCTTACACTCATGGTCTTTCTACTGATATGTACTTTACGATCTATACACAATATGTCACATATATTATTGCTATTTATGCTCTTCCGTCCATAAATATTCGTCACGCCTTGTAAATCAAGTGCTGCAAAATAAAAAAATGATACAGTAGGGAAATTAAATTGACGGCTTTTATAATCCGTGACTATCTGATTTGTATGAGTTTACCAGCATCATTATTGTCGAAGGGTTTGTTTAGTTTTTTTTTCTTCACTTGGGTAAGGAAGTAGATTAAATTTCATATTTTTCCCCTATGATACTTTATTAATATATATTTCACTTCTTCCCTTATTTATTTATTTATTTTTTAATTTATAAATCTCGGGCGTTATCATCATCTTAAGTATATAACTTACCCCGCAGGTGGGTAGACATTGAATTAAAATAAAATAATTATGTCCCATTTAAAGACGTACATCATCACACGAAGATCGACGCAGATTCGTTTCGTTTTTTCAGATTAACTCCAGGCTGTAGTTCATCGATACTTTGCTACTGAAATCATCATTTGAAAAGTTACGATTACTATGTACATGACAAGAAAAGTATCCGCACTTATACTAAAGATTTAGGGTGATTTTACCACTTGTCTGCAAGGACATCAACGCCGCAGTTTAAAAATATGATATATTTCAAATGCCAATGATTTCATGTCTCCCCTGAGATAATATACGCATGCAAGGGTTGCCAAGTGGGATAGCTTCTATATAGATATGACCAGGACACCGAGGACTTCAGTTCATATCGACGTCTACTCATATCAACGTCTCTTTAAATAATAAAAAAAAAACTTAATAATCAAATGATTGAATGAAAAAAATAGTGAAAAAAAACTTTAAATTGGACTTGAGTTTTACTACGCAGTGACCGCACATATTTTACCATTAAAATTATTTAAAAAAACAATATTTTGCATACTTGATAGATACTCAAAATTTCATATTTAAACTTATTAACATATCATACATTTTAATATAAAAATATTCCGATTATAATTAAATTAATAGTTTGACTCTATTTAACAAGATTAATTATCAAAAAACTAGACGCTTGAGATATTAATCATAAAATTAAGTTTTAAAATTGATATCCAATTCTATTTTTGAGTGAACTATTTATCGTATGTATGTAATATATATCAGAAGAAATAATCAATAAAATTGTCTAATAAACGATCCAGTTGTCGACGACAACGAAGACCGGAAGTTTATTCGAAGTTATGATCGACATGGACCGTACGCAGTACGATAAATACTGTATCGATCAGTGTACGTATGCATTGTTAAAAAAAAGCGTTTCGTCGATTGCTCAGTTGCCCTCTCTTTCTTCCTAATCACTGATAACATAATCATAATTATCTCTTTGATTTTTGCCATGCACCTGTAACAAAATGCACTTAAATTTCTTATAAAATTGCTTATTTTGTTGATGAATGTATTGTAAACTTACTTACCTTGACTCACTTACTTATTTAAATATTTATTTACTCGATCACATGACTGACTAAATAAATAATTTATTGATAAAATTATAATTAAAAAAAATATTTATATTTAAAATTTATTCGTGTATGATCAACAGGGCAGCTTCATACGCCCAGTGGCGAAGACGATTGTGAAAAAGAATTTACCGGTCATCAATTACCGGTTGATATATCTAGTAGTGAACAAAATCAACATCATCAACGTACATCATCATTATCATCATCCACTGAATTAATTTGCACAGATCGTGGCTCTGTTACCACTGCAATCACAACGGCTTCCACAACGACCACTGGCACTGCATTCACAGTTGCATCAAGTATGCTTCTGCTACAGACACAGGTGATTTTATTTTTTTAGCTATTAATAAATATTATTATCACAAATATTTGTAATCAATTATACACATCAGTAAATTTATTATTTCACATTTATTTATAATTTATATTATATTTTAAAAATATATATTAGGTTGACCCAAAGAAACCGACTTTTTTGTTTTCAAGTCTCATATGAAAATTTTTTGGTTTAAAATGTATTAAGAACCTCCAAAAATCAGTTCGATAAACAATTTTTAAGGGATCGCTCAAAAAATTCGAAAATTCTAAAAAGGATTAAAATTCGGATTTTTTTTAAAATTTTTTCTTTCTCGTGGCGGATGAAATATTTTCTATCTGTAAAATCAATGCCATGATAAAAATTTTGGCTCAAAATATAGATTTTTAAACGTCGCTCAAGAATTTTGAATATTAACTCATAAAAGGTAGCTAATACTTTAAATTAATTTTTGTATTTTTTTATAACTCAATTATCATATTACTGAAATATAACTTTTGCATAACCGAAAATAAACTGGACAGTCTTAAAGAATAAAATTTGGTAAGATTTGAATAACTAAAAAAACTTAAAAAATGAATTAAACAATAAAAAGTATGTAAATAACTCATTTTTTCTATGCCGGGTTCTGTTTTTATTCGTTATGATATAAATTGATGGTGAAAAAATTGAGATTCCTTAATATTAATATCCAAGGGTCGCTCGAAAACGTCCAAAAGACAGCACTCGGAAACATTAGAAATTCTTGAGCGACGTTTAATTATTTAAATTTTGGGCAAAAATTTTCAGCATGGCATTGATTTTACAGATAGAAAATATTTCTGCCAAGAGAAAGAAAGAATTTACCAATAAAAATCCGAATTTTAATCCTTTTTGGAATTTACAACATTTGTGAGCGACTTTTTAAAAATTTTTTATCACCCTGATTTTTGGAGGGTTTTGAAAATCAAATTTTTATAAAAGACTCGAAAATAAAAAAAAGTCGGTTTTTTTGGGTCATCCTTATGTATATAAATATATCAATTGTTTTAAAATAAAATATAAAATATATAGACCAGTAATAGACATTAACTATGAAACCCAGTTATTGTCAAGAATGAGGTCCCTAAGGAGCAATGAGTTAAATGTCAAACCATCGAACAGAATACCTACCCTTCTTTTTTTTTTCTTTTCTTTTACACGCTTTTTACCATCTATACCATTTATTGCTCGTTTATCCTGTCGTCTAGCTGTCATAATAGCAATGTATCATTCTGAGTATACACAACAAATAGAAAGTAACACATCGATAGCCGTCTATAATAAATGAGGCTTTCCTTTTGAACATTGCAGAGCCCATTTGGCTGCGGCAGTTTTGCTGATTTACTCAGTGCACCTTACACTGATCCTACGGATACAGGAAGTCTTACTGAAGAATTAGAACCCTTTCCAGAGTTACAGTTAGGCAATTCTCAGTCTGTAACAGCAACACAAGACGATATCACCCAATCAAATCTACATCATCAAATTCAATCTCGATCACTACCTGGAGATCTACAAACAGATTCATTGAGGTGAATTTCATAACATCTTGGTCTACGGTTTTTTTTCTTAAACTTTTTTTTTTCGTTACTTTGAAAGATGTTTAACGTACATTAACTTAGTATACTTACGTATTATTACGGATATTTAATAAATAACAGCCCAACTCCACTACCCAGTTTCCAAGAGACGTACACCGTTCATCAGCGCTACACACGCCAAGAACTCCAGAGTCTGGATATCAAGATGGATGACGAGTGTTTCGATGCTCTTCAGTATGCTTGTGCAGACACTCCTTACACTGCTGAATTCAATGCTGCTATTCCCTATCATCCTCAACAACAACAACAGCAGCAGCAGCAGCATCACCATCACCATCATCAGCAATCCCAACATCATCAGCAACATCAAATGATGCATCATCACCAACAGCAACTCTCTCATCATCATCATCACCATCATCGTCAAGACAATCATCACCACCAAAATGTAAGTTAATAAAAATTATTATTGACGTTTTAGTAATTAAAGTATACGATTATATATATTGTAACATTAAAATAGATTCCACCAACGTTGACACCACCTCCAGTAGCAGTGCCAATTCAATCAGTAACAGCGATGGCTATCTCACCATCTCCACCATCACCTTCACAACCAACTCCGCCACCTCCTCCACCACCACCACCTCCACCGGGTTATTTTTCCGCGATTACGTCAAACCACGGTGCCCCAATGCAGCCAGCTGGTAATTTACACCAGAGAGACATGTCTGGTGGGTTTACAAATGTACCTATACCGGCTTATGGTCAAGGGAATCTAATGAGCGTATCACCGGTTTCAATGACATCCAATGTCACTGGATCAAATGTCCACATTGGGTCAACACGTTCTCGGGCACCAATGCTACAGAGATCAGACTCTACGAGCAGTGGTAGTAATCAAGAATCACCGAAATCATGTCCCAGTACATCCAGTAATGTTAATTCAACTCCGTCACCTAGTGCTAGTAATGAAAGAGCACCACAGAGTCCAAGTCAACTGTGTGCTGTTTGTGGTGACACTGCTGCTTGTCAGCATTACGGAGTACGTACTTGTGAAGGTTGTAAAGGATTTTTCAAGAGAACTGTTCAAAAAGGATCTAAATATGTTTGTTTAGCTGAGAAATCATGTCCTGTTGACAAACGACGTCGCAATCGATGTCAATTTTGTCGGTTTCAAAAGTGCCTGATGGTCGGTATGGTCAAAGAGGTTTGTATCATTTTCTATAATATATTTTTACGCATAAGTAAATATATGTATAAGTAAATTTACTTTATTGATTATCATTTATTTTTTTTTTTCAGGTTGTCAGAACAGATTCTTTGAAAGGTCGACGAGGTCGACTTCCCTCCAAGCCAAAATCTCCTCAAGAATCACCGCCCAGTCCGCCCGTTACACTGATCACTGCGTTAGTACGAGCGCACGTTGATACTACTCCTGACGTTGCTAATTTAGATTACTCACAGTACCATGAGCCAGGCGTACCAGCACCTTTGGTAACAGACGCTGAAAAAGTCCAGCAATTTTACAGTCTCCTTGCGACGTCTATTGATGTTATTCATAATTTTGCCGAAAAAATTCCTGGATTTACGGATCTCTTAAAAGAAGATCAAGTAAATTATTATTTTTCATTATTAAATCTATCCCGAGTTAAAAAACAAATTTGGATTTAAGTCTCAGTTTTGAATGAGGTTTTTGAGGATCAATTTAGAATTTTAAGATTGACAACAGTATAGAAGTTATTCTAGTTTAGTCCTCAAAGTAGTAGTTACGACCCATTTTACCACTTTGAGGACTACACTGGAAGAACATAATCTGCATTAGAGCCTCAAAATACTCAAAACTTAAAGGACTAATTTTATCCGCATTTGAATCTCAAAAGTCTCATTCCAAGTATTCTCTCCCCTCTCTTTTTCTATCTAAAATTTTCAAAATTCGAAAAATAACTCTTCATTCGTTGAGGATTTTGAGGTCTTAATTATAATTCAAAATCGATGTTATTCGCATTTAGACCTTATAGTTCTCATTGAGGATTTTGGATACTAAAGTAGAGTTACTTTCTGGGCGGCAAATAAAACATCAAAGGAACTGAGGCTTTTGAGGACTAAACTAGAATTTGTTTTTTGACTCGGATAATCTGAATAGTTTAATTTGTTTACTATAAATAATAATAAACTAAATTAATGTGTTATTTCAGGAGTTACTCTTCCAATCAGCAAGCTTGGAACTTTTTATTCTTAGGTTGGCTTATCGCACGAGAGTCAGTGATAATACTTTAACATTTTGCAACGGTGTTGTACTATCACGAACGCAATGTTACCGATGTTTCGACGAATGGCTATTCAATATCCTTAAATTCTGTCATGTTCTTCATAGTGTAGAAATTGATGTCAGTGCATTCGCATGTCTTTGTGCGCTTACACTCGTTACAGGTAAACTAATAATATAATAATTGTAATAATGATACAAACATTAATCAATAATAACCATAAATTATTTCATAACATCAAAGAATCGTTGAGTAGTCAATTTTTTATTTATAATTGCATTGCTTCTTCAATTACTTGCATTACGTTTTCTCGTGCGTTGATTTATATTTTTTTTTTCTATTTTTTACAATTAATAATTCACATATTCTTTGGGAAATTACGTATTGACGTTGATGCATGCACCTGTTTCTCGACTTTGAAATCGTTCATGTTATCACGCGATTTCTGATCGATCCAAGTTCATTCGCCTTCACTTCTCATCTTTTTTTTTTTCACAATAAAAATATCAATGTTACAATTTCTTACGTGTGTTACTTTCAGTGTAATAATAATTAAATTACTAATTGAATTATAGATCGATATGGTTTGAAAGAACCACAACGAGTAGAAGATTTACAAATGAGAATAGTATCATCACTACGTGATCACGTTACTTACAATTCAGAAGCCCAGAGAAAAACTCAGTACCTGTCACATTTATTAAGTAAACTCCCCGACTTAAGGAGTCTTGCTGCACAAGGTCTTCAGCGAATTTTTTACCTCAAGGTGGAAAATCTTGCACCGATGCCACCTCTTATTGAATCTTTATTTGTTAATAGCATTCCCTATTAAAAGAACAAAAAAAAAAAAGAATGAAAAAAAAAAAAAAGAAAACATGACATACTCATTAACTATAGTTATCATAAACTCGATTAATATTTCATTAAAAATAATCTTTAAACTTTTAAATTATAAATATTTTCATATAATACACGATAAAAAATTAACGAAGTGAACGCAGAGTAAATTCGGAGTGAATACGAAGTAGATGACCATTTATTTATTGAATTCTCCCGGAGTGAAATTCATTACCAAAAAGAGTTAATTTAAATACTAAAACTCCAAATCGGAGTGAATGTGGGTTTAAATAAAATCCAGATCACTCCGAAATCACTCCGCTAAAAAAAAATCTCTCTATTTACTCCGTATGCGGAGTGATTTTTTAAAAACTCCGGAACTCCGAGTAACGGAGTGAACTCGGATTTAAATAAAAACCATAATCACTCCAATTTCACTCCCAATTTTTTACAGTATATTATTTTATAAAAAATTTAAATTTTGAAATAATTAAAAAAAAGTTCCTAATCTATAAATAAAATTTTATTCTAATAAAATAATTTAAAAGTTTTATAATTAAAAAATGTTTATTATTTTTTTTCATACTTAAAATATTTAAAAATAAAAATTTAAAGGATATTTCGAAGAAATATTAATCTCAAAAAATATTATCATAATATACATATATATATATAAAACAAAAAAAAAGAGAATACACGCCTTACTTTAACAATAAGTTCCTCTCACGTACCCAAATTGATAATTATTACATTAATAAATAATTATTAACGTGAGAAGTATGAGAATTATTTATATAAACATATCAGGATATCGAGATGATCAGTCGTTACGACAAATAATCTATTTTGCGATGGATATTTTTTTCATCTTTCTCACGATTTAATATATTTAATAAATCCCCTTAATGTTTTATATTAAATATAAATATATATATATAAATATATTCACAACGAGGCACGTATGACAAATACCACATGATAATCGTTGAGTGAGATTTTAAAGTAAAAAGATAAAAAAAATAAATCAATTATCAATTAATAATTATTGATAAAAATATATATTAATAAATAATTAAATATACAAATCGACCCTTCGATCAGTCCTTATACATTTATGTCTATGTGATTTTAGTAATTTAAGACTTATTAAAATAATCATGGTGTCGTCTTGTTTTATAATTTATCAAATTTTATAAATAGAAAAATAAAAAATGTATATGTTAGTTGTAATAAAGACCGTGGTGATAAATTTATAAAAAAAAAATAAAATTAATAAAAAAAAAAAAAAAATCAAGACGGCACTAGAGTATAAAGTTACCCATTATTTTATAATATTAATTTTAATAAAGAAACTAATATATAAAAAGTCGAGTGAAAATAAAAAAAATGAATAATTGTCTTTATACATATTTTACGCTATTGTTTATAATTGTTTATATGATTGTTATTATTCATTTATGTTAATTAATTCATTATCAAATATATATATATACATTTTATTTTATTTTTAGATTAATCTGCAACAGATTTAAATTTGTCATCAACAAAAAATCCTATAATCATTACTGATAATTGCAATTATTATGATTATTTGTATTGATTAATATATAATTAAATTTTAAAAAAGAAAAAAAATGAGAAAAAAAATGCCTGCGATGTGTAATGAACTTAATTAATCGTGCCTCTTAGAAAATTTTCCTATTGTCTATTAATTATACTTACTAGTGATTGCTCTACGACAATTACAATAAATAATTTGTAATAATAACTTAAAAAAAAAAAAAAAAAAAAAAAAAAATATCTTTTATTACATTTTCCGCTGTGATTAAAGTACAAAAGACAGCTTAGATATCAAGTTTTAATTATATTTTTAAAAATCACGTTTTTTAGCTCGTGATGTTCTAAGCACCCTCTTGTAGAATTGTTCGTGTATTGATTTTAAGTTTTGTTAAAAAAATGAAATTATACATTAAAAAAAAAATAAATAAATATATCTATTAATTATAAATCAATTAATGATAAATAAAATAGATAAATAAATAAATATGATAAATATTTAAATGTCATTAATTTAAAAAATAGTATTTTTTATTATCTTTAAAAAATTATTTTGTGTCTGCAATAAAATTTTCAAATCTTTATTTTTTATTTTATATCAATTTTTTTCTGCATTATTGACCCATTTAAAAAATATCAATCGTAGTTATAAATCGATAAAAAAAATTTTTAAACAATTAAATAACTGCCTTTTTTTTTTAATTTTCAATTTTCTTAGCGGGAAGTTTAAAAAATTATTTAGATTTTTAAATTTAAAAAGGTCTAAATATTTTACCGCGGAAATTTATTATTTTTATTTCAATTAAAATTTCTAGAGTCTACAAGTAGATCATGAAATTTAAATCTTTTTTTATTGAGGGTGTTTAAAAAATAAAAATAAATAAATTTTTATTTTCTTACATTGGTTGATAAATTTTTTTCTACGAGTGTGATTGTAGCAGACATCAGACAAATTTAAAATTATAAATAAATAGAGTAAATAATTAATGAAATAAAATTTTTTAAAAATTCGCATTTAAAAAATTTAAAAATTAATAAGTGCATTTTTTAAAAAAAATGATTTTTTAAATTATTTACTCTATTTATTTATAATTTTAAATTTGTCCGATGTCTACTACACTCACACTCATTTTTTCTTGCATTAAAATATACACTAATGGCCTCAAAAATAATTTATTTATATAAAAATATACATTATTATTATTAATATACGCATAATTATTATTATATGCTTATTATAATTGGCCAGTAATGAATGAGGTGTGCAATAATTTTTACGAATTTATTGAGAGCAAGAGAATGTGTTTGATAATAAAAAAAAAATTCTATAAATATAAATACATAAATTAATAATAAATAAATTTTTTTCTATTAATTAAATTTTTCGCCGAAAGCACGTCCATTGTTATAACTTTTTTACAAAATGCTGTCAATGCACATTTTTTAATTATTAATTTTATTTCTCTTTTCAACTTATTATTAATTTATAGTAATAATAGTTTTTAAGTATATATACTATCATTTGTTGTGATTGTTCAATAAATTATGTTGTGATCGTAAAAAAAAAAGAATTACTGTAAAAGATATGATAGATGTAAGAAAAATAATTAATTTGAATAATATATTACTACGATAATTATTATTATTATATTATTATAAATTAAATAGGTTTATAAAAAAAAAAAAAAAAAAAATTTGTGTAGATACTGGTCCATGAGCTTTGTAATATAAGAAAAAAAAGGAACAAAAAATATGTTAAAAATTCTTTGTTTCTTTTTTTTAAATAATGATATATAAATAAATCGTAATACCACTCACATTCATTTAAAACAATTTTTTTTTGAATGTAATGCCTATAAAATGTATTTATACAAAACCAGTGCACAGTCCCTATTTTCGAGAAAAAAAAAATATATATATACTTATATATAATCTTATATGAATTATTAAAAAAAACTAAATAAATAAAAGTGTCCCAATTATTTACTTAATTTTTTTCCAAAAATCCATACGGCAATCGCTATAAATATATTTTATAGAAAAAAAAAATAAATAAAATAATGTGATATATAAATAATAAGATAAATAAATGCTCGTTATTATGCTTATCAAAAATAAAATGTATTCTCATACATTGTTTCATTAAATTAATGAAAAAAAAAAAAAGAAAAAAAATGACTTCCTTTTATTACGTACCCGTATAAAGTAATGATACTGAAGTTAGCCGACGTCTAATAATTTTTGGATTTTTTTTTTAAACAATAAATTATAAAAAAAAATTATATGAAAACATTGCACCTAAAGTTTTTTAAATTTTCTACATGTGCATATTTTTATTTTTTAATTTTTTGTAATTTATTTGATGAAAAAAAAAAATCCACAAATTACATGATCCTGTAGTTAGCAGACAATAAAAAAATTTACAAATTTTGTTTTCAACGATTTAATTTAAAAAAAAAAAAACTAAAAATATGCACACGTAGAAAATTAAAAAAACTACAAGTGCAATTTTTAAAAAATTCAAAATTTAATAGACGTCAGCTAACTTCATTATCATAAAGTTACTAAGTGTCTGCTCTAACTTCAAGATCATTATAAAGAATACATTAAAAATTAAATTCGTTAATAAAAAGTAAGTAATAATTAAAAAAATATTTATAAAAAATGCACTTATTAATTACAAAATTTTTTAAATGCGCATTTTTTAAAAATTTAATTTTATTAATTATTTACTCTATTTATTTATAATTTTAAATTTGTCTAATGTCTGCTACATTCACACTCATGTTTCTCATTTTAAATTACGCGCGCCAGCGCGCATGCGCATTTAAAGCGTCCGCCATTTCGCGGTTTTATTTTACGCATGCGCGCCGCGTAAAAAAATAGTCCCTCAGAAAATAATAAAAAGTAATATATTTTTAAAAACAATATCATAATTACCCAGTAAATATATAAATTAAATTCAAAATAATATTTAAAAATTTTTTATTTATTTATTTATCTGTCAAGTGATGAAATAATTATTTAAAGTAACGATAAAATAAACTGATGTTCGATTACTCATTAGAAACCCGTTCGATGATAAAATCCCGCGTCCATTTTTTATCAAGCCGCCACTAGCGCCAGTGAAATTGCAAACCAACAAAGTCCGACACATGAATAATTCCTCGCGTTAAATAGAGATAAGTATAGTTCGATTGTCGCGACATATTAAAACGCGGATATAAATAAAGATATTTTTGTCCGTTGGTTAGCTGACAAGCTCAAAAATTTCTCATAACGATCAGGAAGTCAATGGTGGGGATTTGGTTGTCGTGCATCTTGAGAGGAGACTTTAGTACAGTGACTACATGTGGATATCCGCCGGTCGTTGGTCGCTTTTGTCCGTTTCTATACGTTAAAGAAATACTACATCCACTTTTATTTTACTACGTTATATTGTTATTATTATCTATACTATATACTATTAAATCACAATTTTTTAGTACAACAAAGGTTTATAAATATATTATTTTATAATATTTATATTAAAACGGGTGTTGAAAGATGCAAATGGATCAGATGACGGTGCAGCTGATACAGGTCCTAGAGAAGACCGTATCACAAGGTGAGGCATCATTTTCATTTTTTATATATCCATAATACCCAACCTAACTATTTTACACGCGCGAGAAACTACCAGAATTATTTATATGCTTCATCTTTTTTTTTAAAAATTACTCACCGGCTTTATTTTACTCACTTAATATATTTTTTTAAAAGCTATCTATTATATAGAATTTAATTGTTCTCAAATAAATATATTATCGTCAAGGACATGTGCTTTTAAATCAAGAGTTAGCTTTCATATTTTTTTTCTCTTCAATCATGCGTCACTCCTTAATGCAAACGATTGCATTCTTTGACATCATGATAACGCGCTACAATAATTATATTTAAATACAAACTCTATCAATATTTATTTATTATTATCAATAATTGTAGATGGATTGAAGTATAGGTTAATTTTTTTAGTTTGAAAGATGCCAAAAAAAATTATCTCGCGTGCCTGTTGCTAGGGGCATGAAAAATAATTCGATGAATTATTAACGTATATATTCAAGCGTTATCTTAATATTAATTTTTTTTTTTATTGGGTTTCAGATAAAAATGAGCTGGAAGCGGCGCAACATTTTTTGGAACAGGCTGCTCTTACAAATATTGTAAATATTTATATATTTATTTAAATTTTTTTTATTGTTGACTTTAATTATTTGTTATTTATTTATTAAATGTTTTTTTTTAGCATGAGTTCGTACAGAGACTCAGTGGAGTACTGGGTACTCCGGCCGCCAGTACCGTAGCACGTATGGCTGCTGGTCTTCAACTAAAAAACCAGCTTACATCCAAAGATCCAACTTTAAAAGCACAATACCAACAAAGGTGGCTCGCTATTCCTGCTGAGACACGAGAATTTATTAAGAAAAATGTAATATATATCACTGGTTTTAAAAATCATAAAATTAACCCTAATCGGTTAAACATGGGTCGTTTTTGTCCAAATATTCTACGGTAAACAGCCTACATGCCTCCAAATTTTGATGAAAATGTTTATTGGAAATTCATGGTGGCTACATTTCTGGAAAACTGGAAAAGTCAGGGAATTTCGTCACAAAGCTGGATTTTTTTTTTTTTTGACCGAAAAAATCCGTAAAATTTTTTTTTCCGTCCAAACTGTTCAAAAAGCGAACTGTAATTTCGTCTTTAAAAAAAAATTAGTAGAAATTTATTCCAATAGTGAAAAAATGAAGTAGTTAAAATTAATAAAGGCTGTTAGAAAAAAAAAGTCTTAGTAGAAACCAATCGTCAAGATCTTCAGCTTTTTAAATGCATATTGACAAGTTAAAAAACAAAAAACATTAAAAGTATTGAACTGATAAGTTTCATTATATTTATTATTCGCGTACTTGATTAATATTTTATTGATATTCTATAAAACGTTCATTACTACATATGCTCAGGGAATTTTTTAATTATTTGACTAGAATACCTGGAAAAATCAGGGATCAGTTTCAAAAATCTGTGGTCACTATGAAAAGGAATTTCCGGGGCTGGCAACAATTTTATCGCATAGTTAGAAGTCCAAAGAAAAAACCTACGGAATTATTTTCCTTACAGAATAACATAGTTAAATAAGCGGCGACCGCTAATGACCCATGTTAAACGTTTACGAATGCTGAAAACAGCGACACCGGATTAGGGTTAATAATTTGTACCAATATATTTATTTATTTTAAATTGTATTTTAGATCTTAAGAGCATTAGGAACAGAAAATAATCGACCAAGTTCAGCAGCACAATGTGTAGCATACGTAGCAGTAGCAGAATTACCAGTTGGTCAATGGACCGAATTAATAGCACTGTTGGTAAACAATATTGCCGATCAAAATGGTACAGAAATGATGAAAGAAGCCACACTAGAAGCTATTGGTTACATTTGTCAAGAAATAGACAGTGAAGTTTTGGTATCTCAGTCAAATCAAATTCTTACCGCAATTATTCATGGTATGAGAGGTTCCAGTACATCAAATCATGTTAAACTAGCAGCTACTCGTGCTCTTTATAATTCACTTGAATTTACCAAGGGTAATTTTGAGATTGAGGTAAATTTATTATTTATTTAAATATTAATGAGTGTGAATGTAGCAGACATCAGATCAATTTAAAATTATAAATAAATATAGTAAATAATTTAAAAAATAATATTTATAAAAAATGCACTTATTAATTTCAAAAATTTTTAAATGCGCATTTTTTTTTAATTTTATTTTTTTAAATTATTTACTATATTTATTAATAATTTTAAATTTGTCTGTCTGCTACATTCACATGCTCCTAATGTTAACAGACAATTAGCAATTTTTAGATTTTTTTTTATCAAGTCAATTATAGAAAAATAAAAAAAATAAAAATTTGCACATGTAGAAAATTTAAAAAACTACAAGTGCAATTCTTCTTAATATTTTTATTTTTGTAATTTGTCGTTTTAAAAAAAATCTTAAAATTATTAGACGTCGGCTAACTTCAGTATCATTACATTCACGCTCATGAATATTAAACATTGCTAGTACTGAGAAGAATGAGTGTTATTTTTTTTTTTTTTTTTTTTTTTTTTTAGACTGAAAGAAATTTTATTATGGAAGTTGTATGTGAAACAACACAATCAACTCATACGCAAATACGAGTAGCAGCTCTCCAGTGCCTTGTCAAGATCATGTCACTGTATTATCAATTTATGGAGCCTTATATGGGTCCTGCACTTTTCCCTGTAAGTATTTAATAAAAAAAAAACGCAATTGTTGTTAGTGGAAAGACAAATTAATGAATATTTGTCATACAGATAACACTTGAAGCAATGAAGTCAGATACCGATGAGGTGGCACTTCAGGGAATTGAATTCTGGTCAAATGTTGCTGAAGAAGAGGTAGATTTATCAATGGAAGAAGGTGAAGCTTCTGAAGGAGGTAGACCGCCATCAAAAGTGTCTCGACATTACGCCAAAGGTGCTCTGATGTTCCTCGTACCAGTCTTGATTCAAAAGCTTACGAAACAAGAAGAGTTTGATGATGAAGATGATTGGAATCCATCAAAATCTGCTGGTGTCTGTCTGATGCTCTTGGCATCATGCTGTGAAGAAAATATCGTACCGCACGTCCTTCCATTTGTCACTGAAAATATTAAAAATCCAGACTGGAGATTCAGGGACGCAGCATTGATGGCATTTGGTTCAATTCTTGGTGGACTGGAACCATCAACATTGAAACCTCTTGTTGAACAAGCAATGCCAACATTAATTGAATTGATGTACGACGTCAGTGTTGTTGTAAGAGATACAGCCGCTTGGACATTTGGTAGAATTTGTGAAATAATACCCGAGGCAGCCATAAATGAAACTTATTTGAAGCCATTGTTAGAATCTTTAGCAAATGGTCTGCATGCTGAGCCAAGAGTTGCCGCCAATGTTTGCTGGGCATTCACAGGTTTGGCTGAAGCGAGTTACGAAGCCGCTGAAACTGAAGATGGACAACAGCCTGAAACTTACTGTATGTCTGCATTCTTTGATTACATTGTCCAAAAACTTTTAGAAACAACAGATCGTCCAGATGGGGCGCAGGCGAACCTACGATCTGCTGCATACGAAGCGCTTATGGAGATGGTTAAAAATTCACCAAGAGATTGCTATGTAACCGTACAAAAAACAACAATGGTAATTTTAGAACGACTACAGCAGGTATTACAAATGGAGACACACATCCAAAATCATTCAGACCGTGCTCAGTATCATGATTTGCAATCGCTTCTCTGTGCTACTCTACAATCTGTCTTGAGAAGAGTAACACCAGAAGATGCGCCGCGAATTTCAGATGCGATTATGACCGCACTTTTATCAATGTTCAGTTCGAACTCTGGTAAAGTTGGTGGAGTCCAAGAAGACGCATTGATGGCAGTATCAACTTTAGTTGAACAACTTGGTGAAGGTTTTTTGAAGTACATGGAGGCATTCAAACCATTCCTTTGCATGGGTTTGAAGAATCATGCTGAGTATCAAGTGTGTGGAGCTGCTGTTGGGCTTACCGGTGACATTTGTCGTGCTCTTAAGAGCAAAGTATTACCGTACTGCGATGATATTATTACGTTGTTATTAGAAAACCTCAGGAATAATACAGTCCATCGGTCAGTGAAGCCACAAATTCTTTCGGTCTTTGGAGACATTGCTCTGAGTATCGGGCCAGAGTTTAAAAAATACCTCGAAGTCGTTTTGCAAACGCTTGTTGAAGCTTCGCAAACAGATGTCGATCGTAATGACTACGACATGATTGATTACCTAAATGATTTACGTGTTGGTGTTCTGGAAGCTTACACCGGAATAATCCAAGGTTTCCGCGGTGATGCTGAAGGCACTAATCCGGATGTACCGAATCCTGATGTCCTTTTAATAGAACCTCAGGTCCCGTTCATCATTCAGTTCATCACTACAATTGCTCAAGATCGTGAACATTTGGATGAAAGTATGTCAGCAGCAATTGGTCTACTTGGTGATCTCATAATGGTATTTGGAGCTAAACTTTTACCCCTTGTTGAAACTGAACCACTCACTGAGCTACTTGTCAAAGGTAGACGAGCACGTAATGGTAAAACACGAGCTCTTGCTATTTGGGTCACTAAGGAAATTCGCAAGCGCAAAAACGCTGTTAATTCTACGTCAAGTTGGTGAGTAATTAATTTATTATCATATATTATTCTAATTCTTATTTATTTATTTATTTATTTTTTTTTATTATAATGATGCTGATGATTATGATGATGCAGACTATGATGTGAAAAAGAGTGAACGTTGTTGAATATCCCTCTATTCATTTTTCATCCATTAATTATTTTTATTTATTATTATTATTTAATTACTTGAAATTTTTAATTATACACGTGAATTTTCTTTGCTCTCAATGTCGACAAATTCGTGCCTTACAACGTAAAAATAAATAATTAAAGAAATTTTATTATATTGTAATAATAGACAAAATTGTTATCGGTAAAAAAACGAAAAAAATTTAATTCTAAATAATCGTTAATTATATTTGGCCCGCTTTTGTTATTTGCAGATCGCCCCATGATTGTACTCTCGTGCGAATTGATTTGACTAGAAAGCTATCGAACACAATACAAAGACAACAAGATTGGATGGTGCGGATGCGAGTAGATGGATGTGCGTGAGTTCCAATGTTTAAAATTTAAAAAAAAAAAATTGAAAAAAAAAAAAAAAAAATTAAAAATTGAAAAAAATTGAAAAAAAATTAATGAGAAATAATGAGGATGTCAATGACAAAATGATGAAAGATATAGGATGATAATGTCTGCACGTGTTCTTCCTGGCGTTGACGCTACTATCCCCCGGTCAAGATCAATCCATAATTAATCGACTGGAATTAATAATTAAAATATAATAATAAAAATGATGTAATTGCCGGGTAAGCTGCGTCCGTCAGAATTTGGATGGCCGACGAAGGATGAAGGAAGAGTGCAAGTGGATATGTTGCCAAATAATGAATGTGAAAACAAGAGACACGTCTGTTTATAATGTCTGGTGATAAGAGTGTGCCTGATGTTAAACTATTTAAATAAATGAAATGAGAGAAATAATATTTGAAAAAATGGATTTAAATAGAGTACAGGACTAATCACACTGCTTGGTGTCACGGTGCCATGTAGTTTGATTGTAGCGTGTGATAGATATGAATAAATTTTTGCGTGTGATAATTGCATTGGATAGATCCATTTATGAATGACTATGATGTAAGATTGTTTTACAATGCGATACTTTTGAATACATTATTATTATGATTATTATTATTATGATTATTATTATTACTATTATTATTATTATTATTATTATGATTATTATTATTATTATTATGATTATGATTATTATTATTATTATTATTACTACTTTTACTATTAAATAATAAGAGTAAATTAATAATTATTAACGATGTCAGTAGTTATTATATAAATATACATAAATAGATATATTTTTTTTAATCATTAATAATAGGCTTACATGGAAAATATTGTTCATTTTCCATAAAACAACTGCTCTTATTTCAAATGTATTTTTTTTTGTTTATAAATTTATATAAAAAAAAAAAAAAAAAAAAGAAAAAAAAACTTTTACAACAATCGCATTGAGTGCGCTAGTAACGAATGAGTTAATCTATAATAAGTGAAGAACTAAGAATGATTATTTTATGTATGTACTATGAATATAAGTTGTATGAATGAATATATGAGAAAATAAAATACTAGTAATAAAATAAAAAAAAATAAAAAAAAGTTATGGATGACTGAATGGAACACGTGCGTGTGTAAGTATGAGTTATTGAATGTAGTTGTAAATGTTTTTTTTGTGCATATGGTACGTTATGATTTTTTCGTATCTTGAATGTCTGTTCAACTGTTGATTCATTAAAATTAATAATCTTTTTTGCTGGAATAATTTATTGAATTTTACATAACAAAAAAAAAAAAAAAAAGAAACAAAACTAATCGTGTCAATATTCGGAGTTTTCTTTTTTTTTTTTAAATGTTTTGTTTATTTTTTTCTTTTTTTTTTTTTTGTTTTTTTTGACTAACTTCCACAAATCCCTTTACTTCCTGATTTTATTTTTTTATAACTCGAAAAAAAAACTTTGTAATTAATAGATATTTTTATTATATCATGTCGCTCATGATATAAGAGAAGTTATATTTTCCGTACGAGTAGTTCATTTTTATTTTTTTTTCAATATTGAACTTTTATTATTTTTAAATGTTCAATAAATGTTTTTGAGAACTAAAGTTGATGTTGGGTTGATGCTTATGATACTTTAAATGGCGCAATAAAAATATTTTTAACTATCAGGAATGTTAATAATTGGAGGATTGTTATTTTTTTTAATTAATATATATTCGTGTAAAAAAAAAGTTTTAAAAATAATGGAACTGAAGATCGGAACGTTTTTCGCGGAACGGAAATGAAAAGTAAAAAATCTACTTGATTTAGATTTTTGAAATGTTTCGCATGGGTGCTAGTATGTCAGCCGATTATTGCACGCATTCCAAACTACCACTTAAACAGTCAAATTGCTTAAACTTTTTTAACTTTAGTTGCGCGAAAAACGTTCCGATATTCAGTTATATTAAAAAGACTCAACACAAGGAATTTCACTCGATTTTCGAGTGTGAAATTGAGTTGAAATTTGAAAATTCAAAACTAAAAATACCAACCGGGGTTCTTGTAGACAATTTTTGAATATTTTTTTTAAAATATCCAAAAATTTATTTCGTTTTCTTTTACTTTGTAAAAAATTTTAAAAAACTGAATTTAAAATTATTTTTAAACAGTTCAAGCTTTCTTTCAAAAAGTTAATTTTATTTTTTTTTTTTTTTTTTTTTTTTTTTTTTAGAAACAAAAAATTTTACAATCCTGAAGTTAGCAAACAATTAACAATTTCCGAATTTTTTTTTGAACAATGTCACTAAAAAAAAAAAAAACTAAAAATATGCACATGTAGAAAATAAAAAAACTACAGGTGCAATTTTTTAAAATAAATTTTTTTTTTAACTTATTGTTTTTAAAAAAATCCAAAAATTATTAGACGTCGGCTAATTTCATTATCATACAACTTTAAAATGAATTTCTTTAAAACATTTCAAATAAATTTTCAAAAAACCTTTGCAAAAAATTTTAAACCGATCAGTTATTCTCGTTTTGAATTTTTAAAAGTTTTGAATCATCTCAAATTTGCAAGTTCCTCATGCAAAACTTTTTTTCGCACGAATCGATTAAAATTTTGATAAGTTTCTCTAAATTTAAAAAATTTTTTAATTAAAATTTCAAAAAAATATATATCATATTTTTAAAAATGATTTTAATTATCAGTATTATATCTTAAAGTTTTATTAATAAACATATTTATACTTAAGTCTCAAGTGTATCAACAAGAACATCAGTAAAATAATTAAAAATTTTTATTCTAATAATGGTATGAATATTTCGTGACAATCGCGCGTGGACTCAACGAAAGTACCTTTATTGAATAAATGGGCTAGTGATATTTATGAATTATGATTAATTAACTAATGATATAAATGTAAACTTGATAGAGAGAAAGAGACTGGATGTCTGTGCGTGCTAGTATCAACTGGCAACTAAAACGCATAGTGGAGTAAAAAGATAAAAAATACAAAACAAATAAAAAGATTCTCTTTGGATTTTTTCTTAAAATAAAATTGAATTTTGTACACTCAATTTATAAAATAAATAAAATACGATAATCAATCATGGATAAATAACAAAACAAAAATTTTTTAAGAGAATCTATGATGAAATAAAAAAATAAAATTCGTCGTCAATTTAATTATTGCGGCGTTTGTACATTTTACTATATATTTTTTTGTGCCAGATGATAATGAGTAATAATATGAAAAAAGGTGAAAGTAATTTTTGAATGAACGAAATTTATGATGAAGTAAAGACAAGTAACTAACAGAGTGATGGAGCGTGAGAGAAAAATAAAGAGAACAAGAGTGATAATAAGTGTAATAAATGATAATAATGATATTTAAATAAATATATATCAGTTTGTATTTGCGTAATTTACGATAAATTACGAATGCCTGCGTATCGTTCGATTCATTAAATATGATGTACCTGTGGAGTCAAAAAATGTGTGTCAAAAAATAATGAATATGATCGAAAAAAAAGAAAAAAAAACGTGTGGTAAAATTAAGAAAAAGAAAATAATTGGAATAAATGAGGGTGCTGTCTAAGAACGATATTTTAGTCTATATATCTATGAATCCAAATAATGAAAAGTCTGATAAAAAAAAACAACAATTTCGGTATAATGATAATCATAATTAAATAATAATATATAATTATGTATAGAGCTTAAATAGTTTACAGGTGAAAATGATGATAGTGCATTTAATGAATTTAAATGCCTGATTTATCCTCATCTACGTGAAGTCCCATGTAACTAGTGACATACTCTGTGTCACCGGTGTCCTCAATCCTCTTCTAAGTACCCTTAACCCAATTGAATTACCCCCGACAACTTGGGTAATCATACATCGTCATCATTCATCCCCCAACACCGCTCACATCGGAAACCCGTTACTTTTTGTGTTGGATCTTTCAAGTGATACTTGGATTCAAGTGGTATCAAATATTATTCAGTATCAATAACACTAGTATATATATCTATGTTTATATATTACATATTATTTAAATAAATATTAATTATCAGTGTCCTTGAGAGTATCGTGTTGTATATGAAGTGCATCATTGGTAACAAAAAGACAGAGATTTAACGATGCAACAACTCACGTGACACGTTTGTACGGTATCTCTATTTTCGTAGCCACTTGAATCAAAGCGCGTTAAGATAAACGATCGAGTATGTATGGATCTGATGATAACCCATCTTCGACGGGTCCTGATAATCAGTCCAAGAAAAAAAGTGATGATGATGTAAGTGATGATACCATTAATGGTATAGATGATTGGTGTGTGGGTGTGTTACTTTACGTAAGAATTTAGAACTAAAAATAATTGTTAAAATAAATAGGATGCATTTGATCTCGATGATTTATTACCAATTGTCGGAGAATTCGGTCACTATCAGAAGAAATTACTTTGGTTGGTTTGTTTACCGGCATGTCTGCCATGCGGTTTTTGTGCCTTTAATCAGCTCTTTATGGCATCGACACCCCCTCACTGGTGCCGTGTCCCGGGTCTTGATGCTCTGGACCCATCACGTCGACGGAGACTCGCGATACCGACTACTCATCAGGTGCAGAGTACTCAAAGACAATGATTGTAGATTTTTTTTATAGTTATCCAGGCGCTTGTGTAAGCCGACCCTTTTAAACGTCATCACAGAAAAAAAAAATTTTTATTCATTTCAAGAAAATTTTTGCATTTTTAATTGAAAACAAAAAATTTTTTGTGTCGAAAAAAAAAGTTTGGCGCCAAAAAATTTTTTTAAAATCCTATACTGTAAAAAATCTGGAGTGAATTCCGAGTGATTACATATTTTATTTAAATCCGGATTCACTTGGAGTTTCAGAGTTTAAAAAAAAAATCACTCGGCATACGGAGTAATAGGGAGTTTGTCATTTCAGCAGAGTAATTTGGAGTTTTAGCATTAAAATAATTTTCCCCTTTGGAGTAAATTTCACTCTGAGGGGATTAAATAATTAAACAGTCATCCGCTCCGCATCAAGTCGCAAAATTTTTTGATTTAATCCGCATTCACTCCGAAAATTTTTTACAGTAAGAAAATTTTTGTCTTCAATTCATAATACAAAATATTTTTTACGCCAAGAAATCCTTTTTTGCTGTGTAGATTAATATATTTATTCCTGTAGGTATTTCTCTATTGGAAAACCATCGTATATTATTAATTGATAATTATTATTATAAATTAATTATATTATCATTATACAGTTGATTTATTAAATTAAAAAAATTTGTGGCATTGAGAGTATGCACTTAGGCTTGCCTAGAATGAACGCTCTGCTGTCTGTGATGTATAATTTTATAAAGTAAATATCTATTAGCTTAATTTGGTGACATTAAGTCACAGGTTGTTTTGATGATTGGAGGTGTGTAAACACTCATTTAAATGATGAAGCTGATTTATGTCTTAGTAGGACGCCAATGAGACAGTGTACAGTCAGTGCACGAGGTATGATGTCAATTGGTCAGACCCTATCGTCGACTTTATGTATATCGATGGCAACATGACCAATACTTCATGGCCAATTGTACCTTGTGATCATGGATGGGAGTACGATATGTCTGAAATAGTATCATCTATTGTCATTGATGTATGTTTAGTATTTAGTAAATTTTATTAATTAATCATCTTACCTAATTTACTTGTCTTTCAGTTTGACTTGGTCTGTGACAAAGACATTTATCCAACACTTGGACTGGTGGCTCTTAATACGGGTGGTCCTATTGGAGTTTATCTCTTCGGTACCTTAAATGACAGGTAACAAAAAAATAATCTATGACAATAATTATTACACTGTAAAAAATCGGGACTTAATTTGGAGTGATTATGGATTTTATTTAAACCCAAATTCACTCCATCACTCGGACTTTTAAAAAGGAGTTTTGAAAAAAATCACTTCGCGTAAGGAGTTTGTTTTTCCAGCGGAGTGATCTAGATTTTATTGAAATCCGCATTCAATCCGATTCGGAGTTTTGATAGTAAAATAAACTGTTAGAAATTAATTTCACTTCGAAACGGAGTTTCAAAATTATAATAAACTTCTCTTGGAAGTGAATTTAACTCCAAGAGTATTAAATACAATGTAAAAAGTCGGGAGTAAATTTGAAGTGATTACGGATTGTATTGCAATCCGAATTCACTCTATTGCTCGGAGTTTTGGAGTTAAAAAAAAATCACTCCGCGTATGGAGTAAATCGGGAGTTTGTTTTTTTATTGGAGTAATTTGAATTTTATTTAAACCCACATTCACTCCGATTCGGAATTTTCATATTAAAATAAACTCCTTTGGAGTAAATTTCACTCCGATGGGTTTAAATAAATAAACAGTAATCCGTTGCGCAATTACTCCGGATTTAATCCGTGATCACTCCGAAATTTTTTTAGTATAACAGTAAATATACATTACAATAATTGTTTTTATTTCTGCTTTATTAGAATTGGAAGAAGACTATCATTTTTTTCATGTTTGGCTACACTTATTACTGGAGGTATTCTTACATCAGTATCCAATAGTTTTTGGACATGGGCTGCGTGTCGAGTTGTCGTGGGACTTACGATACCAGCAATATATCAAATACCTTTTATTATCTGTAATTAATTAATTTTATAATGACAGTGACAGTACATTATGCAGAATGAGTAAATATTAATTAATAAAACATTTGTTTTTGTTAATAGCTTTAGAACTTGTCGGTCCTAACTACCGATCATTCGTCACAGTAATGACGTGTTCATTTTACACAATGGGACTGTGTATGTTAGCTGGTGTAACTTATTTGATACCACAATGGAGACTATTAGCACTTATTACCAGTACACCTTTTCTCGCTTACTTTTTTTACTGGTGGTTTTTACCTGAATCACCACGATGGCTTTTAGCCAAAGGACGATTGAGTGAAGCGAGTGATATTCTGCAGACTCTAGCAAAAGTTAACGGTAAAGAGTTACCAGAATCATTTACCCAAAAATTGAAACAACGAATGACAATGTCGAGAAGTAAAAGTGAAGAAGAAAGATTACGAAGTGGACCTGGTGTTTTATCGTTATTTAAAACACCAAATATGCGTTTGAAAACTTGTTTAATTACTCTTAATTGGTAAAAATTTATTTCATGAAAATTTGAGTAAAAAATTAATGAGTAATTATTAACTTATTTTTTTTGCAGGTTTGCTAATAATATGGTCTATGTAGGATTGTCTTATTATGGCCCAGCTCTAGGTAATGAAGAGCATTTGAGTTTTTTCTTTTCATCATTAGCTGAGATACCAAGTTATCTTGCGTGTTGGGTTGCGATGGATCGATGGGGTCGAAGGTGGCCTTTGTGTCTTTGCATGGTCACTGCTGGATTGTCTTGTGTTGCAACCGTACTTTTACCATCTGGTAAAATATTTTTATTTTTTATTATTCTTATTATTAAATATGAGGGATGTGAAAATCGGGTACGAATCGAATAATTCGAATTTTTTCGTATTATTCAAATCTTTTCGAATTAGTCGTAACTTTTTAAATTATTCGTCAATTTTATAATTATCTGAAAGTTGTTGAATTAAGATAAAAGACCTAGTACCCGATCAGGGAACTAGTACTCGATCACTCCATGTATTTGTATAGATACATTTAGTAAATATAGATATACGAATACATGAGTAATCGGGTACTAATTCTTTGATCGGGTACTGGGTCTCTTATCTTATATAAATTGAAAAACAACGAGTAATATAATGATAAAGTGATCCGTACTTACTGTCATTCTAAACAGTAATTATTTCATTTATGATTAAAACGTGAAGAATTATAAAACAAGTATTAAAATTTATTGTCTATGCAAGAAAAATGAATATATAAATTTTAAGAATCATAAATGAAACTTAAAAAATTCATGACATGTATTATAAAATTCGTTTGGAATGTTAAAGTTCCCTGTATTGACATCCAGGTTCCGGGTTATAATTTCAGACACTAATTTTCAGTTTATTTTTTTCATGCATACAAACACATGAGTTATCGGGTACTGGGTCTTTTACTTTATTTGTAACTTTTCAAATTGCTCGATTTGATTCGACAAAATTTTGGTCAGCTTTCAAATATTCAATTTTTATTTAATGGAGAGCTTAGTTTTCAAAGTAACAAAAAATTATTTTTTCGTAGATTCGTGTCCAATCTCTATTTATCTCTGATGAAAAGTTGAATTATTCAAAAAACTATTACAATTTTAAGTCGTTCCAAAAAAAATATTTGAATTATTAGTAAATTTTCAAATAATTCAATGATTTAAAAATAATTCCAAAACTATTCGCATATCCCTATTAAATATTAACAATAAATTTATTTAAATAATTTACAGATGCTGTAATTACCACATTAATTTTATTCCTACTATCAAAATCAGCCATATCTGCATCTTTCTTAATAATATATCCATTCGCTGGTGAATTATATCCAACACAATTGCGAGGTGTTGCTATAGGATTTTCAGCGTACATCAGTGGATTGGGATTAATTATAATCCCATTTATTACATACTTGGTAAGACGTAATTTAATTAATTAAAATCAATAGTTTATATTTTATCATGAGCATCAATGGATTTATTCAAGTACATGAGATATAATTATTTTGAAGAAAAAATATAAAAAATTAAATGGAATGAGAAAATGGACCAACATATTAATTACTGTTATTAATAAATATGTAAGTTTAGATTTATTTATTATATTTCAGGGTAGAGATAATTTGGTATTACCTCTTGTAATACTTGGGGTAGTTTCCGTAATTGGAGGATTGTCTGGATTACGATTACCAGAAACGCTACATCATCGACTGCCACAGACTGTAGAGGAAGGAGAGCTCTTCGGAAAGGATTGGAAATGTGCTGACTGTCTTCACTGTGTGCCCATCAAGTAAGTCAAATAATTTATAACAATCTTAAAGGCTAGTATTATTACAGTGACAATTTATTTATTTATTTATTAATTAATTTTTCTTTTTTTTAATTTATTTATTTAAATTTAATTAATGATATTTATTTTAGACCTCCTTCAGCGACGACGTCATACGAAGATCTCTCAGTTGGTGAGACAGTTGAAATGCAACCAGTGACAGATACATCAGCGGTTGAATTAGATCAACAACAAGTACAATTAACTAGAGGATCGAGTACGTCGACTCGTCGACTGATGCGTCAGTCTAGTGTAATGGACACCCAGAGAGACTCTGACGGTTCCATTAAAATGACATACTGGTTTTAATGTTGATAAGCCAAAAAATAAACATTCACGAGAAATGGAAATTTCATGTTTTCTTTTAATTTCGGAAATACTTTCTTGTTTTTTTTTTTTTTCTTTTTTCTTAATTAATTAAGTATTGATATCTGATATACGTTGATACTGAAGAATGAGAAAATGTGTTGCGCATGATTATGTGCGTGCGTTAATCAAAAAATTTTATTTTATTTAATCATCTTCCGTCGAGTTATAACCTTGTGGTTCGATTGTAGCAACTGTAAAAAATATAATTTAATGATAGAGATGTCGAAATATGATATATATTTAATAAAAAAAAAAAACTAGGTATGTTTAAGTGAATAATAATGACCTTTCTAGAAGACGACGCTTAAGTTCTGGTGGATAAGCGACGTAAATATAATGGTCCGGCATTGCTCCGGCAGCAATCAGTCTATCTTCGTCTTCATATTTTCTTCTTTCCCCTGATTGACCGTCACCTCCGGGATCATGAAGAGAACTAGATGGTCGGTCCGGCCCATCATGAAACTCTGGATTGTCCTCGCTACCATCCATGCAATCGTCGTCCCCCGAACTAGTCATATTTTATTTTTTCAAAATTTTTAATAATTGTATGTTCAATTTATATTAGACTGTGCCAAATAAAATCGATGTTTTTTCTCAAGTTTGAAATTTTATAACTCATCAACTGATCAAAGGATTGACACAACCAACACATACTCTTGTAGAAAATTGAACGCTCTACAAAAAAGGTCTCTTATAATTTTTTGATAAATCTCACCGTTCAAAAGTTACATTTTTACGTAATTTAAATTTTTTTCTCAAACAATTAATTTGTTAAACCTGTAACTTTTTAATTGTGAGTTTAAAAAATTATTAAATAACAGATTTTGGTTAAAAAAAAAATGATCTACAAAAACAGTCAATTAACATTTTGCGATTAGATTGATAGTTTCGCTGGAAAAGTAAAAAAAATCGTCAAATTTACCATAAATTTGAATTTAAGCTTCACTAACTTTTGAACGGTTAGATTTTTAAAAATTACAAGAGACCTTTTTTCTAGAACGTTTACTTTTTTACAAGAATATGTGTTGGTTGCGTCAATCCATTGATCAGTTGATGATTTATAAAATTCCAAACTTCAAAAAAAAATTTTTCCATGTTATCTAAATAGGAAATCTTATTTAGGTGAGCGCTAGCTCTGTAATTGAGTTAGATGGCTCTATAGGGTGGCTAAATTTTTTTTTTTTTACACAAAATTTTCGTATGGGACCGATAAAAAAAGTATACATATATTTAAAATACCTAAGGAGAAGAGAGACGACATAATAACACGCAGATATGCCAGATGAAAGTAAAAACAAAAATGTTACGAGCAGGTACCAAGGAGTATGACGTTGATGACGTTTTGTATCTTCCCAATATCTGTCACAACTCAAGTACCAACAAATTGCACGATTTAATTCTCCCTCGATTTCTTGAAAATCTTTTATTGAAAGATTAGCAAGAAGACCAGCAATACAATCTCTTACCAATATCTACACCAAAAAATAACAATAATAATAAATGAATAAATAATTAATACATATAATAAATTTAATGAAACTTACCTCACATTGTATTTTGAGCTTTTGTAATTCTTCTGGATTACAATTTGATTTAAGTTTCCTAATTTCTGACTCACGATTTTTTTCTCGTCTATCACCAGCAGATGGAAGAGCTGCTTCCACTAAATTGCTTGTGTCATTTTCACCCTCGTTATCATCATTATCACAAGCACTGCTTTTGTTGTCAGTATCGTGAGGGATATCACGATGATAGCCGGATGACGATGCAGTTGTTGTTGATGTTGATGAAGCTGTCTGTGAAGTACCACGTTCACCTGTCTGGCAATGTTTTGTATGCGCACGATGATAAGACGAGCTTGTAGAAATAATTTCCGATTTATCGCTATTACCAACATTACTGCTGTACACCCTCGCTAATTCACGACATTCACAGGGCACATAAGGTGTTACCCTACTGTCTGTATTCTCTCGCCAAACTTGTATATCTGTATTTACTGAACCTGTTGAATCATCAACTAGAGAACCGTCAAGTTCCATCATACCCAAGACATCACAACGCATGATGTCACAATAATTTGCTAAACAAACAGCATCTTCAGCCTAAAAAATATATGACAATAATAATAATTGCGTTGTGTATGAAGTAAACATTATTTAGTCTCTAAACCATGAGTTTCAATCATCATTTTATCTAGATTTTCTTTAGTTGTTACTCAATTCAAAAATTTAAAATTGTCAACATGCGTAACATGATATAGAATATTAATTCAGGATGATGAAGTAAACTGTCAAGATTTGTCATGTGTAAAGTGCATCAAAAGTGAATTTGTCCCCGGTACGCTAAGAGAATTATTGATAAAGCTGATGACGTACTTTGTCTCAAAGTACATTTCTATTATTACGAGTGGAGCCAAAACACTAGCGAACTTAATGAGTTAACCCGGCAGTAACCAGTGGCAGATAATATTTTCTCTTTACGCATCTATTTACGTGATTCGAAGCTGCATTATATTTTATAGTCATCGAATAACTGAAGGATGTCAATTTAAATTCCCAAGTAGCACGAGACAACTTTTAGATACCATAAAAATGTCTTTTAAAAGAGCAATGCAAGACAAATTTTTTTTTGTCTCAAAGCCAAGTTTCTTCATATAAATAAGACATATATAGATGTTGGTTCTAGGAGATATTGAACTTAAAAAAGTAATTTAAATTAAGAAATCGCTTAGATAATGACTTATTTGTAATTAACTTTTTGTCGTCACTTATTTAAAGTTTTTTAAGTAGATATTTTTTCGGTGACACAAATTTCTGATTATTTTGTCAACATATTGGTGCCTTATCTATAGGTCAAAAAACAGCCTCAAAACTTCTCTTATTGAATACGAGACCCAGTACCCGATCAGGGAACTAGTACCTTATATCCCTGATTAAGAAATCTAATTTAGAATGATTTGAGATTACGTAACTCTAGATCATTTTGAATTATTCCAAATTGTCTGAATTATTTTGCTTTCGATTATAAATTTTTGAATGAATCATTTTAAATTAGATTGAATTCAAAAATAACGAAAAATTATTTTCTGATTTGAGATTATTTAAAATGATTTGAACCTTCGAATCATTTCAAATTAAATCAAATTAGAAAATAATATCGCAATTTCTGGTTTATAATTTTATGATTTAAAATAATTCCAAGTTGAGAATTTTTAATTATTTTAAATTATAATTTTATGATATGATTCAATATAAAATAATTTAGATTTTTCAAATCATTTCAAATTAGATTTTTTAATCAGGGATATTTGTGGATCTATATTTACTAAAGTTTACTAAATATAGAATACAAATTCATGGAGCGATCGAGTACTAGTTCCCTGATCGGGTACTAGATCTTTTACATTAGATGTCACAAAGTCAAGTGTCCTACTTGGGTTGTTCAACATTTAAAATTTAATTTTCAAAGTAGACAGACTGCATACCATCGTCCACCTTACAGCAATAATTATATTATTTTTAAAATAAAAAATGATTTGTTAAGCGAAATTGATAACACAACAGTTTATCATCACTATTTTTAAATTATGAGAAAACAAGATTTAAGCCACTAGTTGTAATTTTAAATTTATTGCTCTCATTTTCACCAATCCATCATAAAAATAATTACCTAACATACGTACCGTATTGACATTACTCTTATGTCTGCTATCGAAATGTGCATCGAGATGTTTTTCTGCATAAAATGATTTCCCGCACAGTCCACATGTCCACTGTGATGTCCTGTGCTGTATCTTGGCCACTTGCTGAGGGTAAAATATATCTCGACTTTCGTGGAATGGGCATTCCAAAGGCAATTCCACTTGATATTTTTTTAAAATAGGTATCCATCTCTAAATAATAAATATGTTCAATCAATACCAATATAAATATCCATTTAAATAAAAAATAAATTTGGTTTACTTTATGGACGATTCGTCGCACCATAGACGCACGATCACGGGGGCATGATATTTTAAAGACAGATGGTCCTGGCCACGGAATCACAGATAGCAGCAACACCACCACAATCTATAATTCATAATATAAATAGAATGTTGATACATAATAATCAATAATGTTGAACAATTATCGTAAACTTAAAGTTTATTTAATAATTTATCCACTAAATAAATAATTTAGTTTTGTTAAAAATTATAATAAAATTTATTGCACTTTGATTACCTCGAAGTAACAAGATTTGGTCTTCATTCATAGCCTTATGTCTGCTGAACAGATCTTCCTGATTAGCTTGTTGTATTTAATGTCAATTTCGTGGTCTTGGTTAATGTTAAATAGTCTAAGTGCTATTCCTGTATGATTATATTATACGCGCACGCGTCCATTGCATTAATCCATCTACGAGTCTAGGTCTTATCATCGGGGGTAGTAGTTTCAACCCCCAAAGGAATTGAGGCTTTGACGTGGTTGGTGTCAATGGGATTGCGCAATCGCATCACCAATGCTCATATTATATTAAAATATGTGTCTAAATAAAGGACACTACTGTTTAAAAGTAATATATTAATTTATATATCACTTGCACTGAAATTACAAGTTTCAACATCTGTTTAAGGGGGGAAATGGGTCTGAGATACAAAAAAAAAAAGAGGATATTTTTGTGATTTTTTTTTTCAGAGTACCTTCGTTATTAGAATTCTTAAAATTTGTGTCATTATTAAACATCATTCCAAGAATATTCTACTAAATTTTCATAAAAAAATATTGAAAAATAAGCCAGTGGTAGTGGGGAGAGCTGAGTCACCTAAAAAAAAAGTCTCCATGTCGTAGGCAGGATAACTTATGACTGCCTCATCTGAAATCAAAAAACCAAAAGATTTCTTTAGTATCTGAGATCTGAACGAAGAATTTTTATTTTCAATAACTACTTATTTTTTAATTAAATAAAAGGAATAATTTTTGACAAAAATCAGAGTTTTTTAATTTCAGCTTTACTAAAAATTCAAAAATAAATATTTTGTTTATTCCTTCCTTCAAATCCAAGATAAACTTATGTACTAAAGAAATCTTTTTGGTTTTTGGATTTCAGATGAGGCAATCATGAGTTATCCTGCCTTCGGTATGGAGACTTCTTATTTTGAGGTGGCTCGGCTCTCCTCACTACCACTAGCTTATTTTTCAATATTTTTTTATGAAAATTTAGCAGAATATTCTTGGAGTGATGCTTAATAATGACACAAATTTTAAGAATTTTAATAAAGACGGTACTCTGAAAAAAAAATCACAAAAATATCCTCTTTTTTTTTTGTTTCTCAGACCCGTTTCCCCCCTTAATCAGTCAAAGGAAGACGATTGCAGACCAACTCAATTTGAATATCATCAGTTTCTACCTTAGAACAAGCGTTTAATTTTTGACTTAATTTCAATAAAATTGAGTTTTATTCCCACATACGTTATTGGTATTGAGTTATTGAAACTCTGTATTTCAATGCTGAAATCACAAAAAAAAATTAAATGTCTGCGTAGTTTATTTTCAAAATTCGACATGAGCATGTCACCCCATATTACCAGGACCTAGGCTGGCTTACATTAAGACTGAAACGAGACTTTTTTTCTGTTGTTTAGTATTTAAGGCAATTAATATGAGTCAAATGCCTCTTTTCCGTGATTAAATTATTCTTCTTGAGACCTGTCTTTGTAGAGGTGATATTAGGCAGGATTTTTTGGTACTTCCCAACTCTAGTACAAAATACGATACATTTTTCATTGTAAGCGCTATTAGAGAATTGAATAAATTGCCTATAGATTCTACAAGTCGACGCACTTTTAATGAGTTTCATAATTTTTGTTTTAATCACTTTATAAATATGACTTTTAATATTGATTGATGGATGAATGATGATATTATATTATACTATAACTGCACTAAAAAAAAAACGATTTCTTGGCGCAAAAAAAATATTTCATTATGAAATGAAGACAAAAATATTCTTAGGTCTAGAAAAAATTTCTTGGTGAAAGATATTTTTTTCTCGCCCCATGAAAATTTTTGTTTTCAATTCATAATGCAAATAATTTTTCTGCCCTCCGGCCGGAAAGTGGCAACTTTCGGGCCGCTGCCCTGAACGAAGTTGCAACTTTCCGGCTCCGTCGAGCAGAAAAATAGTATACGCACCTTGGCCAGTAAAAAAGAAAGCCTCAGACCACATGTTTGTCAGCCTCGGCCAACAATTACATGTGCTCTGAGACTTTTCTTATTTTACTGGCCTAGGTATGTAATATACTATTCTGGGACAAATAATGAGATTTAACGTATATATATATATATATATATATATATATATATATATATTGTCTGTTAAAAATCTATATTGTATGGCCGCAAAAAGCTTAGGCTTTATGGCCAAATAAATTAATAAATAAATAATGCAGATAGTTATGAAAACTATACTGTGGTGGAATAAAACATGATTTTCTCGCCTCCGTGCGGAAAGCGTCAACTTTCGTCCTGCTGTGCAAAACGAAGTTGCCGCTTTCCGCCTCCGTCGAGGAGAAAAATAGTATACACACCTCGGGAAGTAAATAAGAAAGCTTCAGATCACATGTTTGTCGACCTCAGCTTCGCCTCGGCCAACAATTACATGTGATCTGAGACATTTCTTACTTTACTTCCCTAGGTGTGTAATATACTATTTTAAACTCGATGTGAAGAAAGTCATCTCTTTCTCGTCTTGTTTATTCTCTTTTTATGCAACATACCATTAAGAACTAATTTACAATTAATAAAATACTTTTTATGTTTATGATCAATCTTTATTTAGAAATATGCGCATCCAATATCAATTAGTAACGGATATTTTAGCATCTTAACAAATAAGGCTATATCAGTAGCACAAATGCACACCTCATTGTAATAGTTGTTGTTATTATTATTATTAAAATGAATAATAAGAATGAACGAGCAAACATTCTGAGGAAACAAGTACTTAAAAATGTTTCTTAATAATAATTGCCGGCATTTTCACACACATGTAATTGTTCTTCTCATATATATATAATTCTTATTCAAATAACACATCAATTTTTTCAATAAAATTGTCAACGAATTATTATTAATATTAAATGTTATTAAATTTATTATTTAAAAATCATCTGTATTTATAGAGTAATTCAATATAATTGTCAAAATTAATAACGGCCGCTACATAAATTCATCATAATTATCATCATACGAATAACTGTCGTATTCGTTCAAATGGGTGTTGTCTCCTTCCAATTTTAATTTGGCTTTTCCTTTACCTTTACTTTTTTTACCCTTGTCACCTTTTTCTATTTTTTGTTTTTCAATAGCTAAATTGTTGATTGTTGTACTGAGTTTCTTTAGAACAACTGATGGTACTGAAAAATGAAAATTTTTAATAAAAAACCATCAATAAATTAATAATAATATAAACATATAGCGGTCGTTAAAAATTAAATTTTCTCAGACGCCCCATAAAAAACTTTTATTTAGTGAAAAAAAAAAAAAAAACATGGGGAATTTGGTTTTTTCTTTTTAAGTGAAAAGAACACGTGTCTCAGGATGGTCAAAGTTCATTTTTCGATACGATCGCGTTTTTTTTAAATATTTCATGAAATATGCAGATTAAAATAAAAAATCATAAGAACAATTTTGTAGGAAATTAAATTCTTGACAAAAAAGGTCATTTTCATTTTTTTTATAAAATGTGTATTTATGTAGATATTTAAAAAAAACCGCGATTGTATCAAGAAATAAACTTTGATCGTCCTGAGGCACGTGTTCTTTTTAGTTAAAAAGAAAAAACAGAATTTCCCACGTATTTTTTCACTAAAAAGAAGCTTTTTCTGGAGCGTCTGAGAAAATTTTATTTTTAACGACCACCCTAATAAATAATAAATTTATAAAACTTACAATTAACAGATATACGATTAATAAGTTCTTCCGCAAATGCGGGATACTCGATGTGCGACTTAAATTGATTGATCTTCTGTACCAAGGCATCACCAAACTGATCAAATTCTTCTTTAGTATCAGGGAGCATTGCATCAATAGCTGTGACGCCTTTAAAAACATCATTAAATTAATTTATTTAATTAAATCTACTAATAAAATGTCATATATTTTTTTGATTCTAGTGACTTAAATTTAATTGGTATCAATTTTTATCTTTTTTTTTTTTTTAATAATTAAATAAATGTTTTACATTGACCAGGAACAATACAGGATAGATTGATAATGAAACGCAATGGCGAATAGGTTAAAGAAGTACGTCTAGAAAAAAAATTAATTTACACTGTAGTTCTTTTTTGCATGAAATTGCGATTTTTATTACAATACAATAACATTATATATGTTATGTTAATTTTAATTAATTAATTACTTTTTTTTCTTCTTCTTTAAATGTTTAATTGACAATTAAGACTTATTTGTATTACTCAATTTCACTGGTTTAGTTATATTACTTCCTGAGCATTATCATCTATCTCTATTACGGTTCCTGACAATTTAAACCATTACTTGTTTCAATATCTTATGCCATCAATTTAGAAATATAAAGAAATTCACTTTTTCAATGATCAATTGTCTAACAATTGATTTTTTTTAAATTTTGAATATCATTATTTAATTATCGCTTATGATCTTGAGCTTCATTGCCATCAATTCAGTCTATTTGCACAGAAAAATCGATTTGACTTTGTTCATGCGTAATACTGCAATCATTTATTAATAATTTGTTGATTTATCAACAAATTTTAGCGCATTTTATACTATTACTCATATTGTATTAAAAAAAAAAAAATCATTACCAACTTATGCGCAAATTGAATTGATTTTTTACAGTTACTATATTTTATTTCAATATCTTTTTCATTTAATGACTTTGTAATGCCTCTTTAGTTTACCGATGGATCTTAATCATCTCTTAATATATAAATATAAATTTAATACAAATATTTTTTATGTACGAAAGAGTATTAATTTTGTAAAAAATAAAAAAATTAATATTTGCGCGCACCCGAATTTATACCATTTTAAATTTAAGATCACGTGGTTATTTAATTTTATTTTATGATTTATAAAACTCATTAGATAATGGCACAATAGCTTGGGCTATTTCTTAGTAGTTTTAGGGGGTTTGCGGGGACTAAAGTCTACAAGGTTTGACAAACCAAAAGTTTCCATCGCCAGTCGTAGATCTGCTTCCTCAGCCATTTTTTGTCGCCTTAACTGCTCAGCTCTCCTTTCCTCAGGTGTCATCGCTTCTTCTTTTTCCTTTGCCTTCTTTTCGGCTTCTTCACGAGCTTTCCTCTAATTATTGCCAACATAATGTCAATTATTATCAATACTTTCAAATAAAATAATAAATAAAAAAAGACATCAATTGATAACTAAAAATATAAGTGTGAATTTAGCAGACATCAGACAAATTTAAAATTATAAATAAAAAGAGTAAATAATTAAAAAAATATTTATAAAAAATGCACTTACTAATTTCAAAATTTTTTAAATGCGCATTTTTTTAAATTTTATTTTATCAATTATTAATCATTTTTAATTTGTTTAATGTCTGCTACATTCACACTCATCTAAAAATTAATAACGAATATTTAAATTTACCTCTCGTTCTTCAATTTTCTCAGCTACTTTCTTTTTAGGTTTAGGCTTAGGTTTTGGTGCATCAGCCGGTTTCTCAACATCTTTTTTTTCTTCTTCATCATCTACATCTTCCCAACTATCCTATTTTTGTAAAATATTTCAAATATTAATATTTAAATATCCTTATAAGTTTAAAATTAATTAATTTATATTTTTTAAATAAATCATTTATAAGCAACTCCATTTATCATTTTTTTAAAATGTTACTGTGACAATTGTATTAGTGTAAATGTAGCAGACATACAATTTTTTAATTACATATAAAAAAATTAAAATAATAAAATTTAAAAAAATGCATGTACTGAATTTTGAGTTGTCTACACATGTATTTTTTTATTTTTATTTTATAAACATTTAAATTTATTATTTCAAAGTTTTTTAAATTTTCAGATGTCCGCTAACTTTACTATCATGACAATTGTCAGTGTAGGTATTTCTGATAATATTAATTCAGTAGATAATTTAAAAAAATCAAGATAAATGATAACATATTGACAAAAAGGTTAAGCGTAGAGTGTACGTATGAAGTTGCTGTAAAAATGGACATTCACAAGTACCAATAATAAATAATTTTTACCTTGACTTCTTCCTCTTCATCTTCACCCTCCCATTTATTTGATCGCAAGGTCAACTCAAGTTTTGAACTGATATCATCAGCATCTATAAGACATTAATTATTTTATACCTTATGCTACAAAATCGTATAATTTTTTTTTTACAACCCATGTGAAATGCAGATGGAAAATTCAAGTACTTACCCCATGCGTTCTCCATAGTTTTAACTTTGAAAAATCAATATTTACAAAGCTGATGAACTAAATTTAAAAAACTATATGTGTGTTTGTTAATAATTTTATAAACTATTCTTTAAATAATCCAGATTTATATTTTCTCGACGCGATTATTAGAGAGCCTCGTGTTCACCACGAAAACCACAGAGGGGAAACAGCCGTCTGCGGTTCGTCTATGAATTCATTTTTACTCACTGTGGCGCTGATGTACTTTTTTTTAATATTAAAAATTTTTATTTATTACAAAGAAAATTGTCTGCTGTATAAATTATCATCCAGATGGTAACAGTGGAAATATTAAAATTTTTTATAATTGATTTGAATATTTGTATTGTTAAATAAATTGTGTTTATTTATTAATTCAATTATACTCAATGTTCGATTTATCTATCGATATCTCGATTAGTATCACTTGAACATAGCTGCGAATTAAAAAAACCCGCGAAATAATTTTTTTTCAAATTTTATTTTAAGAAAATCAGTTACAGCAATTCAAAATAATAAATTGTTGGTAAAAATAAAATTATTTAAACAGTCAATTTATAAAAAATACAATAATTAAAATTTTAATTATTTGAATAATATGTCATTAATTTCAAGTGTGCATCAAATTAACATAGACTGTTATTATGAAAATTAGAATTGGAAAAAATTATAGTGAATTAGCACAATGTGGCACCTCAAAAATTTTATGAAAAGAACAAAAACTTTTTTGTCGTGAGTTAATAATAAATTTTGAAGCCATAAATTAGGACAGAATAAAACAAGACACCGAAAAATTTTTTTTCAATTAATTATTTTGCCTCAGAAAAATTATAACACGAAAAAAAAAGTGTCGTTGCAACAGAACTTTTCAGCGGCTGCAGCAAGAGTTTCTAATTATTTCAAAGCAAAAAAAAATCCAGTATAAAATCGATTTGTATGAAAAAAATGAGTGTGAATGTAGCAGACATCAGACAAATTTAAAATTATTTATAAATGGAGTAAATAATTAATAGAATAAAATTTTTTAAAAATACGCATTTAAAAAATTTTGAAATTAATAAGTGCATTTTTTATAAATATTATTTTTTTAATTATTTACTCTAATTATTTATAATTTTAAATTTGTCTGGTGTCTAACAGACAATTACTTATTTTATTATTTTTTTTCAACCAATCAATTACAAACAAAAAACTAAAAATATGCACTTGTAGAACATCAAAAAAATTATAGGTGCAATTTTAAAAAATTTTTTTTGTTTATAATTTATCGTTTGGAAAATAATCCAAAAATTATTAGACGTTGGCTAACTTCAGTATCATAAAATTTATTAATGTGAATATAGCAGACATCAGATACATTTTTAATTACTAATAAATAGAGTAAATAATTAATAAAATAAAATTTTAAAAAATGGGCATTTAAAAAATTTTGAAATTAATAAGTGCATTTTTTATAAATATTATTTTTTTAATTATTCACTCTAATTATTTATAATTTTAAATTTGTCTGATGTCTGCTACATTCACACTCATTAAATTTTATCTCATAACAATTAATTCGAATGTCAATAAAAATTGCATTTTTGGCCCTAATAGCCCCATTCTACTCCATATAATCCGCAATCATATCATAGAGAATTCACGACGATCTTGTTTTTACAAATTGACTGTCTTGTTGCAGCCACAGAAAAATTCAGTTGCTGCAACATTTTTTTTCCATACAGAAATGCTGCCTATAATCAGAGGAGGACCTGTTTTTATCAAAAGTCCCTGGTAAGTTAAAATTACTTTAAGGCTGAGCCGTAATCAATAAATTCTCGAATTTTGGATATCTTTTGAGTAATTAATTGACTATCATTACAGGGATTTTTTCCAGCTTCCGGAAAAATACATAAGACGAACTTCCTTGGAAGATTTTCATCATTCGAATACCAAAAATATTTAAAGCGTAAGAAAACTACGATCTGAAAATTTGGTTAGTATACTACCGACCCTTAAGCTATACCTGATAGGTCATTTTAAGATCTTTTTCACCTCATTGACCATACAAGAGCTGAAATATCGTCGGTATTAATCACCGAAACTGTCAGGTACATGGTCAAGTGCGACATTGTGGCATTACAGGAGTCCCTTAGAAGTCAATAGACAATTAAAAATATTTAAAACCGTATTTCGGGCATTTTCAAAAATTTATGTCAATATATAACTGGCAGCTTGAGAAATTCAAGCCATTTATAATAACTTGTGAGTTTGAAAACAATTTAAAGTTTTCAAATTGGCTCATATATGGTCAATCGCTTTTAAGATTTTTCATTTTGATGATTTATCTGTTCAAAATAATTACAATCTTTTATGAATAAAAACAAATTAAAGCTTTGAAGATTTTCTTAAAAAAAAAAAAAAAAAAAAAAAAAAAAACAATCTATTTTATTTACAAATGACTTCAAATAATTTTTTGAGCAGATTAAATGAATAATTTACAAAACATTCCATGCAGAATCGCCTATATGAGCTCTGATTAACAAAAATTATTTGAATTGATTTAAAACAATTTGAATATACACTTAGCATGGATTAAATCATTTTTCTTAATCAGGGAGGATCAGGCTCTAGATATAGGTGATTTGGCATAGAATGCCTGATATTCACTCTTGTATAATAAAAATACTAAATATACTGAATTAAATAATTATATAATAAATGGAATTGAAATTATTCTTTTACAGCAAGTAAAAAAGAAATGTAACCACCCGAAGTTTTCAGCAACTGTAAAAGTTAAATAATGATAAATTATATAAATATTAATTTATGTAAACTATACTAAAAAGTCTATCATTAATATTAATTAAATATTAAGTTTAGTGTGTGGTATAGGATAAAACACGATTTTGGATTTGATGCCAGTCAAGTTCTTTACCGTTTGAAATCGTCTTGTTTTATACCTTCCCACACATAAACCATTATTCGTGTATTTAACGATCCATGTTTACGTAAACATTGAATTAACTATACAAAAATTAAAAACTAGTGATTCATAGTAACAGCAATTCTTACTTGAACAAATGTATTCATCGACAAGGGTATCATATTTCCTGCAGTAATTTGAAGTGGATATTGAGAACGAAAAATCATAAGTATAATATCTTTTACTTCATTATGATCACAATATATCCAGTTGCAATCACAAGCAGCCGTATAAATTGCACTGCTCTAAAAAATTATTTTTTTACAAATTAATAAATAGCATTTATTAAAATTTAAAAAATTATTTGATCTATTTATTTTTATCAAAAAAATTAAGCGACCGTTTTGAATAAAAAAAAAAAATCATTTATAGTTTCTACTATAAATTGTTAAGATTTTTTTTAAGTTCGAGATTTTTTTTTGTCATAAATTGAAAAGGAAGAGAAATCAATGTAAGACCAACTCGAGAAATATTCTGATCTTGATCTATACATCATTTAATCAAATAGTATTTATATTATATACCATCAATCTAATTCGTTCTAGATTATCTGAAATTAAACAAAATAAACATTCACCTGAGTAAGAAGAGTCTCACCAACCCACGAATAAACAAATGTTAGAAATAAGCAATAGCTTAAAAATTGCATATAAAAAACCATTTGTGTAATCGGTAAATCAATTGTTGTATCTGTAAAAACCTATGGGAACGTACAAAAAATAGTTTAGTCCTGAATTCTCTATACTAAAATATAAAAAACATACATAATCTTATTACTTTACATTTATGAATTGAAATCCTTGAATACAAAATGTAATAGCGACAGAACCAAATAATGCAAGTAACATCAAGCTAAAAATTTTTTCAATATCTTGCACAAACCTACAGAATATGTATGTAAGTAAACTATTTTTATTATATTTTATCGCGGAAAAAAATTATTTACATCTAACATATATGTAAGGTAAGACCTGATACTTGATCAGGGAATTAGTACCCGATCACTCATGCATTTGTTTATTTATATTTACTAAATACAGATATACAAACACATGGAGTGATCACGTACTACCCATGTAACAATTTCCATTACAAGTTGCTGGTCAAAGCACTGATCACAAGAATCTTTTGATAGATACTACATAGACTTGCCCAAGATGACTTACACAAGACAATCTTGAGGTAGTCTTGTGCTATTTTTATGAAAGTATCTTGAGGAAGACCCCTAGGTGTCTAAGTCTTTATATACCTATCAGTCTGTTACAAGATATTAATACGAGATTCTAAGACAAGATTGTTGCAGGACTTGCACGTGATATTGTACAAAAGAACATTGAAGATGTCTTGCTCAAGATGTGTTAGTAAAGTTACTTACACATATCTTCAGCGATTCTTGCAACAGAAATTACTTGCAGACACTAACGCAGATCTGCTCCAGAAGTGTCATATCACACTATCTATATATCTAACTTCTATCTCTTCCACTTTACCCCAGAGCTCCGCATCGTACGCCAATAGAGGGGATAAAGTGACAGAGACAGACAGTGCAATATAATACTTCTGGAGCAGATCTGGTGCAAGATTAGCTCAAGTCACTACCAATGCACCATGAGCAAGATATCTTTATCTTCAATATTTTTGCATAATTCATCAAGTACAACATAACACTAAGTTTTTTTTAAGTTTTGTACTAGACTTACAATTTAAAACTTCGTACCAGTGTCTGCCGCAAAATCTATAGTTACATAAAGACGTAGGCAACTAGTGTTCTGGTGACCAGACTTGGGCAAGATTGTTTTAATTCCCTGATCTGGTACTAGGTCTCTTAATATGAATCTTTTCTTTCACACCATTTGGTGTCAAAAATTATCAAATAATAATATATAGACTGCAGCACTAATATATCATTATTATTATTGATAGAGATTATTTAAAAAAAAAAAATTAAATATCTAGTGTTGAAATAATTTAATACCGTGCGTCGTGTAACTTTCACACCAGCAGTGTTAAAAATTTTAACACCAAATCATTCACACCACACCGCTGACTCAAAATTTTTTACAGTGCACTCTGCAAATTACAATTTAAGCGCAGAATTTTCTTTATACACAAAGCGGAACCCGCAAAACTTACTCATCATTATTATTATTTTATAACTCACATGGGAAAAGATATATCCGGGAATATATACCGGCAAAGTAGCATACATACGACAATACTAAAGATATAAGCCGGATATATACTATTTTGCCGGGATATATATTTTTTCATACGGGAATGAAAGAGAATAATAAACAACAAATACCGAATTAGTCGAACGTGATTCTTTACATGTTCTCGCAGTAGCCGTGAAAAATATTGTGGTTTGTCAGCAATTATTTGAATTCGATTAGCAAGTATTTCCAATTGACCACACACATGAAGAACAATCATACCAAATAATACATCTGCGCTAGTATAAGCAACAGCAGAAAGCCCACATCCAACAATTTGGCTTATTCGTGTTAAATAGTAACTGTAAGCTGTTGAAGTATCATAAAGATAAACAGCTTGAAGAGAAAATAAATTATCAGGATCATCTGTCAGATTTGTTATTGTACGTAAAACGATGCCGAATGTTAATGGGCCTTGATACAATATAAGACTGAAGAAAGCGCCGCATAATCCACATATTGTCATTATCCTTGATATTGTTGCGTATTTTATCATTATATTTCTTTCATACTCATTTTTAATACCATGCCAATCTTTTTCAATCTCGTCGAATAGGGCTACCAAAACTTAACAATAATTCTATATTACACAGAAAAAAAGAATTTCTTGGCGCGAAAAATTTTTTTCTCGCTCCAAAAAAATTTTTACTTGTCATAAAAAATTTTTTGCATTATGAATTGAAAACACGAGTATAAATGTAGCAGACGTCAGACAAATTTAAAATTATAAATAAATAGAGTAAATAATTAAAAAAATAATATTTATAAAAAATGCACTTATTAATTTCAAAATTTTTTAAATGCGTATTTTTAAAAAATTTTATTTTATTAATTATTTACTCTATTTATTAATAATTTAAAATTTGTCTGATATCTGCTACATTTACACTCATATTGAAACGAAAATTTTCTTAGAGCGAGAAAGAATTTTTTGAGATGAGAAAAAAATTTTCTTGCGCCTATAAATTATTTTTAGTCTTAAAAAAATTTATGAGTTTGAATGTAGCAAACGACAAATTTAAAATTCTAAATAAATAGAGTAAATAATTAAAAAAATAATATTTACAAAAAATGCACTTATTAATTTCAAAATTTTTTAAATGTGCATTTTATTTTAAAATTTTATTTTATCAATTATTTACTATATTTATTTATAATTTTAAATTTGTCTGATGTCTGCCACATCCACACATAAAAATTTTTGTTTTCATTTTTTAATCAAAATTTTTCTTGTGCCAAGAAATCCTTTTTTCTGTGTAATTATTTAATATATTATAATATTTATTACTCATTAAAAAAAATGAAAATAATAAAACAAATTTTTTTTTAAATGTCACCATACCTTTCTTATGCCACCATAAAATAAATATTTTTAATTCGCATGTTGTAATCGGTAAATTAACAATAAGATTATCAACAATTAGTGTTAAATCTCCCCAGATTTTAATCAATGCTAATGTTTGAGGAAATGTTACAAAAGTAAATATTCCAATTACAAAAATAAATGTTTGAAAATTAAAAGTTAATGTTTGCCATTGTGATTGATTATTATAGTACCATACACCAAGAATTTTCAAAACTGTCCGATTTAATCCCACTGCCCATTTCAAATCTTTAGAAGCAGTACTACGGATATTATCAAGTGAATTATTATTATTATTTCTGGACTTAAGAGAAGGTACCATTACGATAGTTGAATTACAACTGACAGTTAGCAACTTAGTATGACTACCTTAATTTTTTTTGCAGGAACTCCGGGAATACTGAGCACGTACTCATACATAATTAATTCAAACTTAATAATGCAGTAAGTTCTTTACCCGCTTTATTATTAACGTTCGTATGAGACAATTTTTTCGAATTATTTCTTTGAATCATACAGTTTGAAACTTTTGTACTTTAGATTGATAAAAAAAACTACATTGTCTAGTGATTTGAATAACAAAGTATATTAATATACTTTGTCAAAGTCACGGGTCGTTATATTTTTTTATTATCATAAATATTTTATTAAATATGACGGATGGTTGATAAAATTAAATTCGCGTTACAAAAAAACTAAAAAGTTAATAGTGAAAAAAAATTGCTGTACTTTTGTCAACTAAAGCTTGAAGTTGAAATTTTTTACTTAAAGCGTGCAGGTAAAAGTTTGATATTTATTGTCTATGGTATATCATTTTCTTTCCTTAACGTTTTTATAATTTATGTTATGAAATTATTTATATTTTTTAAAAGCTCAAATTTTCAATATCAAATTATGATTTCAGTAGTCTATAGAAATTTTGTTATCTTGAAAATTTTCATTCATTTGTTCATGGTATGAGCAATCATTAAACTTCCTTACTCAGCAAATAAATAATTCTGCTTACAATGCAGTTTATGTCTTGTCAATATTATATTATCGAAATACTTTCATGTTGATGAAATGCATACTTTAAAATAAAATATTATTCAAACAGATCTGAGTTTTCTGGATTTTTTACATTCAACACTTTATTTTTCTTCACATACCCGACTAGAAATTTCAGTTCGTTTTTTATTAGCTCCGGATTAGGCATGCCGAATTCCGAATTCGCGCCAAATGAGGCAACCGCATAAGGGTCGCATCACGAAAATAACGCACTTCCGGACCTCTGCATAATTAGGAAAGCCGGATTCAGCAAAAATTCGGAAACCGAAGTCGCCCCGAGAAACCGTAATCTATCTGTGAAAAATGATTATATATAGAAATTGGCAGTATATGGTCATGTATGACTGTAATAATATAATTTTGTTTTACTAAATTAAAAACAAAATTTTTTTTTTTTTTTTATCGTTTAAAATTATTTTTGCAGAGCAGCTTATCATCAAATGTTCTAATTTAATGTTACTTTAATTTCCAATCGAATTAGAAATTTTTAATTCAAGGAAAAACACTAAACTTATTAACGACCGCTGTTTTTGTAAGTTGATCATTTTTAGAACCTTAAAATAATGTAAAAGTGAAAAAATTTTCAACCTTCTGACCTCATTGTTGTAAAGTTGTGATACGAGTAAACAAACTTTCATAATTAGTTTTAGTCTTCCTTTTTGTAATGTTCTTCAAACCAGAAAAATTCTCAAGTTGATAATTTTTACTTATTAAGAAATTCTGAAAAACGTGCTTATAAAGTACTCAGTTGTATTTTTTTTTAACTTTTTTAGTTCAAAAATAATTAACTCGCAGTTCAAAATTTTCTCAAATTTCAAAGTTCACTCTTATGAACTTCTTCGGAACATTTTTGGGATGGATTTTTTTTTTACAAGGTTATGGATGTGCGAATAATATGTTTAAATCAAATAATCGAATCGAACATTACTATTTAATTGAAAATCCAAATTTAATCATTTAAATTATGAGTCAATTTTCGAATTATTCAAATTTTTCAAATAATTCAAAAATTTATGAACACCTCAAAAAACTTTGAATAATTCGAACTTGAAATTAGATATTAATATTCGAATCGACATGAATAACTAGTAAGTTCGAATTATCCATACATCCCAAACTATTTATTAACTTTAAACAATTTTTATTTGTTTATTTAATCATTTTTTTTTTAAATTCAGTTTTACCATACTGGGAAAAAGATTATAAGACTACCATATGATGAATTTATCAAAACTTATCCATCAACAAATTGGAGAAAACTTCTTAACTATTTTAAAGCTTATGATAATGAAATACCGAATCTTTCTAATTACATGATCTCTGTAATTGATTACTTTCCGGATTTTCTCGAGTTGATGAAAAAAACTCCAAAACGTGTCCAAGCAAATTACGGTGTATGGAAAGTAATTCAAGAAACGATTCCCTATTTAACAGATGAATATCGTGAGCTGAAACGCGAATATTGTTTAATGCAAAAGTGCAAAATTTAAATATGCGCGGATTCTTGCTGGGGGGTCATTAAACAATATTTACGCCTCGCTAGTGATGTATTGTACAGTAAAAATTTTGACAATGATATCGATACGATTATTACCGAGATGACATTAAATATAAAAGAGCAATTTGTGAATTTAATAAATGAATCAACTTGGATAAACAAAAAAATTAAAAATCAGAGAATAAAGCTACTTGAAAACATAACGATTGTAATTGGTTATGACGGAAAATATAATAATAAAATTGTTAAATATTATGAAAATTTAGAAATTGACACAAGTAATTATCTTCAGACATTATTAAATTTAGAATTATTCCAACGAGGATCAAATACCGTTCTAGATTTGAACGAAATTATTGCACGGGCTCAACCTACAAGTTCTCATTATCACAATCATCGAAAAGTACTCTATAATTATTTTTGTAATTTATTGATAGTTTTAAACCCTATCTGTCACAAAGGTTCGATAAGACTCCAGCGTCTTTGATCAGCTATTTATTTTTATCATAAATTTTAATTTGACAGTAATATACAGTAAAAGATTTGACTTAAAGACTTCTTTGAGATGTTGATAAGACGTCCAAATCATAAATAAGAACACATTCAGAACTCATCAAGACGTTATTTTGCTATCTGGGCAAGGGTTAAGCTCTATGGCTTATTCACCCCAAACTTTTACAGTTTTTGTAACAATTGTTTATTAAAAATATTACACGTACAAAAAGTATGATCCTGAAGTTCGCAGACAATTAACAATTTTCGGATTTTTTTTTCTAACAAATAAATTAAAAATAAAATAAATCTAAAAATATGCACTTGTAGAAAATCAAAAAAACTCTAAGTGCAATTTTTTTTAATATTTATTTTTTTAATGTATCGTTTGTAAAAAGAATTCAAAAATTATTAGACGTTGGCTAATGTCAGCATCATACAAAAAGTTCTTATAAATTCTATCTTATGTCGGGTAAAATGGTACACGACCTCTTTCTCACATCTAATTAAATTAATTGAATTATTTTGTTGCGCTTCTAGAGTAAATGTTGATTTCAAACCAATTATTCTTGAAAAATTATGATACTGAATCATTTTTGAATTTTTTAAAAAACGATAAATTATAAAAAAAAAAAATATTTAAAAAATTGCACCTATAATTTTTTTAATTTCTGCATGCGTATATTTTTAGTATTTTTATTTCTGTAATTAATTTGTTGAAAAAAAAAAAATCGGAAAATTTTTAATTATCTGCTAGCTTCAGAATCATGTAAAATTTGAATTTTTGAAAATACTAAATTTTTAATCTAAATTTTTAGTTGTAGAAAACGCTAAAAACTTTCCAATTGAGATTTCCAGTTTTTGTCAATGAATTAAATAACGAGTGTGACTGTAGCAGACAAAACAAATCTAAAATTATAAATAAAGAAAGGAAATAACTAACAAAATAATATTTGTAAAAAATGCACTTATTAATTTCAAAATTTTTTAAATGCGCATTTTTTTTAAATTTAATTTTATTAATTATTTACTCTATTTATTTAGAATTTCAAATTCGTCTGATGCCTGCTAAATTCGAACTCACAATTAAATGGACATCGATTTTAAAAAAAACATGTGTCGGTTAAAAATATTTCTACCCATGAGAAAATAGAAATCCTACTCTCGATAATATCATTTTCTTCAACCATTTCATACATTACCAACATCACTCACTCGAAATAAATTTCATAACCTCAAAGAAAAATAATTCCGGTGTTCATAAAAAATAACAAAAATAAAATTTAATAATTCAAAGGTACGATTATTTAATTTCTACAATTAATGAAATGATAATAAAATAATATATATATTTTTTCAGATGTCATTCCGACAATCTCTGTTTCGATCATTGAGAAACTACTGCCACAGACGAAATTACAGTGACAAACCCGATGAATTAATAATATTTAAAAATGATATGGCTATTTGTTGGCATCCAGAGCCTAAATTTCCTTACGAATGTTCTAAGCCGCTTCCAAAAGTAATAACACCACCGAAGTCAATATTGAAGACATCTGAAGAAGAAGCTTTCAAGATGTTCACTCGCCCAGAAAAACCACCAGAAATTATGGCAGATGAATTAGCTAAAATGACTTATACGACAAAACACATTTGGTTTCCTCGTGCCAGAGACAAGAAGGCCAAGAAAACTGAACCAGACAGACCTTACTTGTAAATTAAACTCATCTGTAAGATTTTCATATAGATTATAATAATACTTTTAATAAAAACCATTTAAACTCTCTCACTGATGTTATTTATTTAAATATTATTGCTTTTTATTTTATATCAAACAATATCGTTAATTATATACAAATATTTATCATCGTAACTCATAAATTATATATAAAAATTTTACAAAAATATCAAATTATTTTTTATTGCACAGCTTTTTATTTTTTTATTTATATTCTATCAGTTATTTAAATTTTTTAAATGAGTGTAAATGTGGCAGACATACGACAATTTTTAAATTCTATACAAAAAAATTAAATAATTGAAATAATAAAATTTAAAAAAATGCATGTACTGAACTTTGAATTTTCTCAATGTGCATTTTTTTATTTTTATTTTATACATTTTAATTTATTATTTCAAAATTTAAAAATTGTCAGATGACCGCTAACTTTACAATCATATTTTTTAAATTAATATCTTTCATTTTCATATTTATAACTTTAAATTAATATTTTATTATTTTCTATAACTTAAATTGCAAATATTTTAGTCATATTCCATAAAAATATAAAAAATTTTAAATAAACTTTTTCTTTTACTTACAATAATATTTTTTAAAAAATCTATGTAATACTTTGTGGGAATAATTGTCGTTCTCCTTCGTACATAAATATTTCCATGGCTTTATAGAGTAAATAATTACCAACACCAATTTTATCCAAATTACCCATTGTCGTAATAATACCATAGTAATTGCCACGAACGCAATTAGTCAATTTATCAAGACCTATAGCGTCAATCATTGCTGCCTCGCGAGTAAAAGCTTCTTCTTGCATGCGATTCATGTAAACATGTAGACAAATAACTCCTTTTGAATCCCGCCAAATGTCTAATATTTTACGAATTTTAGTAGAGGGTTCACCAGACTTATTTTTAAACCAATAATCGAATGCGTCATACAGATGAGCTGCTGGTCGCGTTGCTTTGCCTTTGCCGATATAAAAAATAGCTTTGAGAAATATATTCCAGCGTTGCCCTGATGATAAACTACGACCATTTCGCGGTAGATTATTTGTAATCCGTGGGTCCAGGAGAATATAATTGAAATATGATTTAGAAATACCACCGCGGTATCTTCTATTAGGTTTTGGTGTCTCGAATTCTTTGAATACTCGATCCTCAAGATCTTGAAAAGGTTGAAGATTACATGCCCAAGGATCTGGTAATGCGGTTTCGATTAATGGAGAAAGTGTACGCTCATGTTGGAGTGACAACTTTTGCATACGAGCGTTTAAATCAACATCTTTTTCTAATTTTGTCAGTCTTTTTAAATACACGTGGTAAGTTGTTGATGTTATTGGCCCAGGTTGCTCTCCCAGTAAAATTAAACGATTACGAAGGTCATAATTTGTGAGAATTTTTTTACCTTGCACCGGTTTATACACAACTTTTGATGGATAATTATCATTATTTTCAGCTAAAATAAGTAATATATTATAATTAAATAATTATCAATTGATAATATTTTTTAAAAATGATTACATCATTAAAATTTATATTTTAATAAAAAATTCTTACGCATTTCATCTAACCAACTGGATCCACTTATATATTTATCAGACACGTCGAGTTTTCTGCAACACAAAGAATATTGTAAAATGGCTATGACTAATAATTGTTATCAATTACGCAATGATTTAAACTAAGTACTTTAAATAGCTATCGCCGTAGTTGCATAAAGACTGAAAGTAAACAGTCAGATACAAGCAATGAGTAAAAATATTTAAAATAAATGTTAATATTATTTTCAATATTAATTTAATTTATTATAGATTTATATTCATTAAAAATTTTTACTCTGCTTATAACTGTGACTTTGTATTTGCAAGCAAAATTTAATTAATGTTATCAATATCGTTCTTATTATTACTGCAATTAGATTTATAATTTACTCTACTAATTTACGTAATGATAAGTCAAGAATTTTAGAAAAGTTAAATTTATAATAGAGATTTTTATAAAATATTTATTAGCAATAATTTATTTAAATGAATTTTTATTGCATAGAATTAAATATTAATTTAATAAAACTACTTACGGTAAAACACATAACCGACGTTCTAAGAAAGCTTTCTTTTTTTCAGGATCAATGTAATGATACTGCTCTTCAACAGTAACAAATGAATCATCGCATGATGAAGAACTGCAAATAAATAATTTTTTTAATTAATAGTTAATAATTAATACAAATTTAAGATTTTAAATAGACTACAAACCTAAAAGATCTAAAAGGAGTTTCGTAAGTGCCAGTATCACTACTCTCCATTTTGTCTTCAACTTTTATTTTACTAATACAGTCATTATTTTTTTTGTTTGGATAAAAATCATCGCACTCATTAGTCGTGTCAATAGATGGTTTGTAAATTAAAAATGAATCCATAAAATTTTCTGACAATGCAGTTGGCTCCTCACTGGACCAAGACTCGTCGGATCTCTTTGAGATTGAAGCAGGTGGTGTTTTATTACCTTGGTAAATATTATTTATCTCATAGAGCAGCTCAAGTTCTTCTTCTTTGCTAAGTTCTGATTTTATTGATAAATAATTTGACGTCGGTGTAGAAGATCCTGGACTATCAAGAACAGATTTTATTTTTTCATTAAAAGAAACATCTGATTTAGTTTCTTCATTATTTTTTTCATCAACAATTTTATCTCTCACTTTATTTTTTAGTCTGCCAGATGGAAGAAGTAGATGAGATCCTTTGGAACATGAGCTAGGTTTTATTTTATCGATTCCCAAAATTTTTTTACCGTCTACATTAAATTTATGAGCTTTATTTCTTATTAAATTGTCATTGCTTATTAATTCCGAGTATTCTTTATCATATTCGTCGTCATAAGAATCATTTAAATTTCTAGCGACATTTTTTAGTAAAGATCCATCATCGATATCTGATTCACTTTCATTATTTTGCGAACAAGACGATGTATTACAATCATTATCGCTGTAAGTCGAATTCGATGAATTCTTATCAATAATATTACTGTTAAAGTATACTTTTTCTTTAGATTTATATTGTTTACGTTTAAACTTTCTTCTTGGCGTTGAACTGGCACTTTTAACACATAAATTATTATCCGATGGTTGAGTTGACGAGGTTTCGTTTGATGAATTTTCATTTTCCAATGATTTCGATCTATTTATTATATTATTTTTATTTACATTAACATTAATATGAAAATTTGGTGACTTACTGACGATTGATGTATCAAGTAATGCCTCATATGTTTTCTTTTTCATACACTCTAAATTATTTTTGAATATTTTCGGCTGAGGAAGTAAACTTACATATTTTTTAGTATGCTTACAATTTTTAATTTCATCACTCAATTTTTTATTGTTCAATGAACCACAAGTTTTTTCAAATGAATTAGAAAGTCTTCTTATTATTTTTTTAACCAGTTTTTTTTCGTCTCTAATAAATCCGGATTTTAACTCAGATATGATTTCATCATGAAGTATTGGTGATATAGCATTTCTATTGGTACCATTACTATTATTACTATTATTATTATTATTATCATAAGTTCGTTGACGTCGACGAAGTGTTATATTATTATTAGGAAAAAAATTAAAATAATCTTCATCACTCGTATTTGAATATTTTGTTTGTATTGAAAAATTATCAGGCGGTAAATTACAAGTAAAAGAACTGTCTGATTTATATAAATCATTCAATCTTTTTATATTTTGTTTACTCTCATCAATAGTGTTACTCGTTAAATCAATTTCTGACGGTACATACTCAGCTACTACGTTACCACGATTTATAAAAATTTTTTCAAGTGTTATTTGAACTTTAGGCTTCTCATTATCACTATTACTGTCGTCGTTATCGTCATCATCATAATTGTCATCTTGAGTTTTACTTGAATACTTTGCCAAGACAATGATAGCTTCGAAATACGAGCCTTCAAACGCATAGTGAAATGGAGTATGACCGTCATCGTCAGTAGACAATGGATCTCCACCGTTGGCAAGCAGTAATTCTAGTACTCGCATACGTCCCCAAGCAGCGGCTACGTGGACTGGTGTCATTCCATCAGTTGATTTAACATTCGGATCACCTCCGTGACGTAAAAATAGTTTGGTAACTTCTTCAGCGAATGCTTCAGACTCATTACCAATCACCAGATGAAATGGCGAGATACCATAAGATGGAATTAAAATATTTGGATCAGCTTCTTTATCTTTTAGCAGTGCTTTTACTTGGTTTATATTATTATCTTCTAGTCCATCGTATAATGAAGATGCCAAATACAGTTCACTTTTTTTCGTTATGAGTGAATATAATTCCTGTTTAATTATTTATAGAAAATATTAGTTTATTATAATAATGAGTGTCAATGTAGTAGACATGAGACATGAGACATGAGACAATTTATAAATTTAAAATAAATAAATTAATTAATTAATTAAGCCCAAGTAGCACGGAGACAATTTTAAGATGTCATAAAGATGTGTTTTGAAAGGACTAGTCAATTTTTTTTTTGTTTTAAAGGCAAGTTTTTTATATAAATAAGACAGAGATGTTGGTCCTAGGAATCATAGAAAATTTGTGTTTATTTTTCCCCGTCTTAAGAAAGTCATTTCAATTGTAAAGAATGTTTAGATAATGACTTGTTTGACAATTAATTGTAATTTACTTTTTGTCGTCACTTGTGTCGAGTCTTTTAAGCAGATATTTTTTTTGTGACACAAATTTCTGATCGTTTTGTCAACTTTTTAGTGTTTTATCGATAGGTCAAAAAACAGCATCAAAGCTGATAGATGTCACAAAACCAAGTGTGCTATTTTGGATTTTATAGTCATTGAATAACTGAAGTATGTCAATTTAAATTCCCAAATAGCATGAAACAACTTTGAGATGTCATAAAGGTGTCTTTTAAAAGAACAATACAAATTTTTTTCGTCTCAAAGCCAAGTTTTTTTTTATATAAATAAGACATACAGATGTTGGTCCAAGGAGCCACAGGAAATATGTCTTCTTTTTTCTGTCTTAAAAAAGTCATTTCAATTTAAAAACTCTTTAGATGACTTGTTTCACCATTATTTGTAATTTACTTTTTGTCGTCACTTGTGTCAAGTCTTTTAAGCAGATATTTTTTCGGTGACATAAATTTTTGATTATGTTGTGAACATTTTGGTGCTTTATCGATGTCAAAAAACAGACTCAAAACTTCTATCTTATAGTTGTCACAAACCAAAGTGTGCTACTTGGGAAGTAATAATTTTAAAAAATGCGCGTATTGATTTTTCATTGATCTAAATACGCATTTTTAAATTTTTATTCTACTTACATTTTATTTATTTATTCAAAAATTTAAAAATTGCCACTTGTCAGTTACATTCATCACATTCAAATATAATAATGAATAAAGTAATATAACTTAAATATATTTACCGGATGAAACATTTTGTTTTACTTCAACCACCTGGACTTGAAAAAAAATTTCAACTTATAACTGAATTGATTATTTCGTCGGATCAATTAAAAGTCACTCTGAAAACAAATGATTTTTTAAATATTTACCTGAATAAATCATGCAACCTGTTTACAATAGAAAAAAAAAAGTTTTTAAAACAAACCTAAATAATTAATACAAGAAATTTATGTAACTTCTACAAATTACTTTCTTATTTTTCATATTTATAATACTGGATTACAATTTATGTTTACAAATTAACTTGTGATTGTTGTTACAAAATAAAACAAGTGATTGGTAAATAAATACAATAAATTACAAGGTTATGATTTTGAATTTTTATTTAAAAAAAAACTTTTAGATGGCGCTAAAACAAAATGGCTGAGGTCGATAATAAAAGCGGAATATTTAAAAATAAAAACATGCGGTTGCTAAGGTAATATATTTATTATTGATAAAATATTAAATATATGTACATACATGTCATGCGGTAGATAATATCTGTGATAAATAATTAACATAAGCTTTTAATTATAAAATTTATATTAATTTACTCAACGCGATATTTATTTACCAAGTGAAATTATTTATAAATTATAAAAATGGTTTATGATCTTGATGAAAATATAATGGAATTAATAGCAAAGCCACCGATTGAAATAGAAGAACCGCCAATGTACGTATCTAAATTTCGTAATTCTGTTAAAAGAGCCTCTATTCGGGGCAAAAGTGCGCATAAAACTTTTGGTGTACCTCGAGTATCATTAAATCCACCGCAAGAATTTTTAAGAAAAAATTCACGCAATGAAATACAACGTACTGATATAAAACATAAACATTATCATATACCAGATTATCAACACAAATTACCGGAATGGAAGTCACGTAAATTATCAAATACTTCAGATAAAATACCAAGAAATTCAACAAAGTCTGAAAAAAATTTTAAACGTGATAATATTATTAAAATTAAAAATACACAAACAAAAAAACCGATACTTTATTACGTTGATGATCGTCGAGGGAATTCTTTTCCACGTAAACCTGCTAGTTTTTCTGTCTGTCAAAATGTGGTAAATTTTTTTTTTTTAGAGATTCTACGGTGGCACCGTAAAATGATCGGAAATTCTTGTAGAACTCGACGAAATGAGACTTTTTTTAATGAATAAAATTTTTCGATATCTCGCTTAGTTTTCAAGAAAAGTGCGATTTTTTTTAAAAAAGTGAAAAATTTGATAGATTTTAATATCTTCAATTTTTTTTTTTTTGATTTTTTTTCTGGAAAGTACATTTACACTGTAAAAAATCGGAATGATTACGGATTTTATTTTAATCCGAATTCACTTCGTCACCCGGAGTTTCGGAGTTTAAAAAAAATCACTCCGCATACGGAGTAAATAGGGAGTTTGTTTTCTTAGCGGAGTGATTTGGATTTTATTTAAATTCGCATTCACTCCGATTCGGAGTTTTAGTATTAAAATAAACTCCCTTTAGGAGATAATTTGACTTTGAACCGGAGTTTCAAAATTATAATAAACTCCCCTTCGGAGTGAAATTTACTCCAAAAGAGATTAAATAAATAAACAGTCATCTGCTCCGTATTCACTCCGAATTTAATCCACGTTCAGTCTAAAAATTTTTTACAGTGCAAAAACGAAAATTTTGAAATAAAAAAATGTTCTGCATTAGTCCATTTTTGAAGAAGTTATGGCTATTTGAAAAAAGTCTTATTTCGTCGAGTTCTACAAGAATTCGCGGTCATTGAGCTACGGAAACTGTACTTCCGATCATTAAAAAATCAAATTTATAAATTTTTTAATAAAATATTTTGTGTATTTATTAACTTTAGGAAAATGAAAATCCTCAATTTTATTTAGAAAAAAATCGAATGAGTGAAAAATCAAGAAAAAAGATTTTAAATAAATTTATAAACAGTACAAAAACTTCAGACCAATCATCTGCAAAGAGTGAAAAGTCATCAGAGTATGACGGATTAGAAAGTAAAGAAAATAATAAAAAATCGTTTAAAAAACATAATAAAGAACCGAATTGCCGTTACGTTAGTGACGAGGAACGTGCTCAGCTGCTTTCGGTAAGCTAATAATAGAGTATCTTTGCTTTTAATTTTTTTTATAAATTTAATGTCCATTAAAAACTATTCAATTATTTTTCACCATTGAAATAAGAACAATTTTAATTGTTTTTCATTTTTTTTTTTTTTTTTTTTATTACAAGTTGAAATTATAATTATTTTTTGCAGGGTATGAAAAAAAGATGGGAAGAAATGATGAAACAGTTTCAAAGCCTTCCATTTCTTACTGACACACCGCCCAAGGCCAAAAGAAAAGCAAAAATGGAGCAGGATTTAAAGCAACTGGAGAAGGATATAGATATGATAGAACGCCATCCTCATATTTACGTTTACGACGATGATAATGATGGTTAAAAAAGAAAATAATTTATTGATTTATCCTGTAAAAGAAAATCGATATATACAATTGAATGGCCATGATTAAAGTCAATAATAATTGTCGGTAAATTAAAAACAAAAAAAAAATTAAAATTCTTGCCAAGTTTCCGTAATAGTTTCATCGTTTTTATTAACGATTAAAGTGAAAGTATCACCGCTATTGGTTTTACGTTTTTTCGACCGTTTTTCACTCACTAAATTCTCACTTTCTTGTACTTTACTGTTTTGTTGATCACTGAGTGGTCGTAGAGAAAGATTTTGACAGTTTTCTTCAACTTCATTACTAATAGTGACAATTCTATTGTCATGTATAGCCGGTATATCACAATAAAAACACTTAACATCATCGAATTCATCATCCAACAGTGGATGAAATATTCTACCACAATTAGGACAGTTTCGATACTTAAGACATGTTACTTGCAATAGTGTAATAGCACATCGCGGTAACCGATGACCTACTGGACATGTTGGTTTATTCCAAGGTAAATCAGTTACCATTTCACCGCACAAATTACAATATTCTGCTTCAATTAAATTTAATTTAGCTGTTGCAGACAACGCGTCTTTTGCCCGTTTAACTGAAATACATTTTTCCGTACTTTCATCTTCACCAGCCAAAAAAACTTCCATATAAAGACGTAAAAAATGAATAGAAAGCCGCAAATCATCAGATAATAATTTTTTCTCAGATATTTTAATCATAAAATCGGCTGCCGAATGAACGAATATCAATGGCTGAGCTTCTGATACCTCACCAACAAAGTTATCAATCTTCTTAACAAGTTTTTTATTCTTCATAACTTCTGTAATCAATGTTAGCCACATGATAACACGGAGTCTGTGAGTGCTCAATGATTCTAAATTCTCAGAAATAACTGGAAAAATTCGTTCTGGATTAGCATCACGTGACGCCCGTATTCTTATTGATTCCAAACAGTCCCAATGATCACCGAGCGTTACGTTGTCTTTATTTAAAACTTTCCAATGGTCGAATTCATCATTTTTGAAGTTGAATAAATAAATTGTGCTTGGTTCGCGATTCACTAGATGATCGTACAATACATTTGGACTAGTGACATTTACTAATGTAACTCCACTTGGTGCACGTGCTAATCCCAAAAAATGAACTTTTGATGGTTTCATATCATGACTAATACTCTCGCTAGTTAATTTACATTTTTTCATTGTTATTAAAAACATTTTGCTGTCTTGTGTTGTTACTACTAATCGATTATTACCAATCGAAGTTAACCCTGAAATAATAAATAATAAATAAATATTAAATAATAATTAAGACCATTTGCAGACAGTACTCCCGCTTTTTAAAAATATGCAATCACTTTCAATTATCAAAAGAGTATCAGAATTTTATCAATTAATTAAAAAAAAAAAAAATTACTTTCAGTTGATATCAATTAAGAATTAAGAGGGGAAACGGATCTGAGATACAAAGAAAAAACGGATATTTTTGTGATTTTTTTTTAGAGTACCATGGTTATTACAGTTCTTAAAACTTGTGACATTATTAAGCATCATTCCAATAATATTCTGCAAAATTTTCATTAAAAAATATTGAAAAATAAGCCAGTGGTAGTGGGGAGAACCGAGTCAACTAAAAAAAAAGTCTCCATGCCGTAGGCAGGATAACTCATGACTGCTTCATCTGAAATCAAAAAATCAAAAGATTTCTTTAGTACATGAGTTTATCTTAGATCTGAACGAAGGACTTTTTTTTCAATAACTACTTATTTTTTAATTAAATAAAAGGAAAATCTTTTGGCAAAAATCAGAGTTTTTTTATTGCACCTTTACCAAAAATTCAAAAATGAATATTTTGTTTATTCCTTCGTTCAAATCCAAGATAAACTTATGCACTAAAGAAATCTTTTTGGTTTTTTTATTTCAGATGAGGCAGTCATGAGTTATCCTGCCTATGGCATGGATACTTTTTTTTTATGTGACTCGGTTCTCCTCACTACCACTGGCTTATTTTTCAATATTTTTTTATGAAAATTTAGCAGAATATTCTCGGAATGATGCTTAATAATGTCACTAATTTTTAGAATTTTAATAACGAAGGTACTTTGAAAAAAAAAAAATCACAAAAAAAAGCTCTTTTTTTTGTATCTCAGACCCGTTTCCCTCCTTAAACGAAATTTGTTTATAATCTTCATGTTAGTTTTAAAATTCGAATTTTCTAATTTTGTAGGCTAAAATTTATTCACTAAATTTTGTTTAACTTCTAATTGATAATAACTGTAAGTAATTTTTTTTAAATTCTATATTTCGGCAAAATTACTACGACGTTGTCCTTTTTTCAATTAAAGTTTCAATTTTTTTTTTTCAATTAATCAATTAAATTTTAATACGCTCTTGATAATTGGAAGTCATTGAAAATTTTTAAAAAGTAAGGGTCTGAGAATGTCCACAAAAATAAATAAAAATTACCAGATATTAAAAATCCTGGTAATTGGATGTGTTGTTGTCCCAAAAATTTTCCTTTCTTATCAATTGTTACCATTATTACAAAATAACTTTTAATAATAATAATATTTATTACTTCATTAGTGCGTGTAAATTCTTGTATAAAACTGACAGCCATACGATCAGGAGTAGATTCATATTTATAAAGTGATTCTTTAATGATTTTATTATTTGTTTTATTTATTTGAAGACCATAAACACGTCCATCAATGAATCCAACGACAATTAAATATTTATTTGTATCAAGATTTATCCAAATAAGTTTTGAAATTTTAACATTTATATCAAAACACGTGCGATAGACAATCGTCGGCTGTACTTTCATTTTTATCTCAAATACTTTCATAACTTTCCAGATGACTAGATCACCGCTACGATACCCAGTCACCAAATAGCTATAAGACAATGATTTATCCTCATAGAGTGGACTCCATGTTATAGCTGTTCCAAGCAGTCTCTGTAAATTACTTTTAAATTTACCAGCATTGACAAGATCTGCTTGAATATTTTCTGGGTCATATTCCAATTCATCTTTGACTGTTTCCCACCATAACGCTGATAAATTACTTATAGAATACCAACTATTTCTTATTTTAGTAGTTACATCTATAGCACCAGTTGATGTAACAACAGCCAATAAACATTTCGATGGTGACAATAATTTAATTGGTGACCAAGCTACTCCAACAATTCTTGGTGTGTGATCAATTTTATCTGGTATTTTTGGTGTTAACGTTACATCTAATAAAAATGAGTACATGTCGTTCCGAGTGAACTCATTTATTATTGAATTCATGTGGGGTAAAAATTGTCCGATTGGTAAATAACTCGATGCATAAATAAATGATCGTTTGAATTTAGCTGTAGGATATGCACACAATGGATTCGGTTGTAATTCCTGTAATAAAGATAATTATTATATTAATATAAATGATAATAAATAAAGTATATTAATAACTCTGCTAAAAAAATGATTCAAAACAATTCAATTTCAATACTATTATTATTTATTCAAGCCTTCGTAGAATTACTGTCTGTAATTTGAATATCGGGGTGGATGTTAGACATATAGTTCTTGAATGCCCGGCTTACAATCCACACAGGAAAAAATTTCTAGGCCCATAGATAGACGAAAATTACACTACAGATTTGCGACGTATTTTAGATTTCAGAACAAGGAACAAATTAAAGCCATGTTTTATTATTTTTTAAATGTACTTGCTATACGTGATCTCGAAAACAGTCTTATGTAAAATCCTCTGCCAAAAGGTTCATGTAATCCTACGAAGGCTTAAATAAATAATAATAAATACTGTATAGGTATACATTCATCATTGAGTAAATCATTTTTTTTATTCAGAGAAGTGTGTGATTGAAAAAAAATAATTATTTTAAATGTCTTTAGTTATTTTAATGTTTAAAATAAATAAATATAATTTTGAAGTTAGCAGACAATTAAAAAGTATCGAATTGTTTTTTTCAATTTAATTTAAAAAAAAAAACAAAAGAAAAAAAAACTAAAAATATGCACATGTAGAAAATTAAAATAACTGTAGGTGCAATATTTTGAAATATTATTTTTTTTTTTAAATTTGTCATTTGTAGAAAAAATCCAAAAGTTATTAGACGTCGGCTAATTTCAGTATCATAAATAAATATGAGTGTAAATGTAGCAGACATAAGACAATTTTTAAATTACATAAAAAAAATTAATCAATTAAATTGATAAAATAAAAAAAAGCATTTACTGATTTTCGAACCTTCTAAAAGTCGATTTTTGAATTTATTTTGAAAAAAATTTTTATTTTATTATTTTAAAGTTTTAAAAATTGTCAGATGTCTGCAAACTTTTCTGTCATATTATAAATAAATAATTTTAGTAAATAATAAAATAAATAAATAATTACAAATATATGAACGCCTTTTTCGGTTAAAACAGAAATTTGATTATCTTGTGACCAATCAACAGCAAAAGGCGATATAACAAGTTCGTGTATTGATAAATTATAATAGTCACTGGCTTCCATCTTAAAAATTAATTATTAATATAACTCATAAAATAAATTATTTATAAATATACAGTCAGAGTTGTAATAAATAAATAATTAGGTTGTGTTTTTTTAATCATAATAACAAACAAGTCACATGTGTGAAGGGTAAATACGGATATAGTGATTACGGGCACGAAGTATAGAATACGAAGGGCATGAAAAGAGAGTGCGCCATTTTTAAATGCCCGCGCATGCGGATAAATAAAAAGCGGTAAATTGAAAACGGGACTTGATAAAAATGTGTGTTTGTAAGAACAGTGAGAGCAGCAGTTGTGATATGAAAACCGATTGTACAACAGAGCACCCTCGCATTGGGGAATTATATTGCTCTAACATACTTCCGGAACACCTGTATTAACGATGTTTTGATATATCCATACGTGTGTGTAATTTAAAGACAGCAGGGGGCGCGTGATTTTTTTTTCTCAATAATTCAAGTCCAAAATGGCGAGTGTGTTGTGAATGTATATTGAAACGCAGGTGAGAGATAATTATTTTTTTTAATACCACTGCTAATATTATTTATTTTGTTCATTGTAGGTATATATATATGTGTATACATTTTAAGTTGAATTAATTGTGTAATTGGAGTGTGACACGTGGATAGCGTAGTAATGTGGACAATAATTATTATATTTTGTATCGTGTCAAGGCGTTACCATGTTGGTTTTACTGTTAAATATGTCATAGCATATCAAACGTGATAAACTATTTTATTCTTACCTTTTTTTTACGTCCTTTATAAAACAACATCACTCAAATATTATTCTTACATCATTCATTATTTTTTTTACCATTTTCTAAGTGCTAGTGAAATTAATTTTATTTTTATTCTGCGTATGTATACTATTTTATTTTATTTTTTTTTTCGCGGTAATAGATTATTACCGTATGAAATTTTTTATTATAATAAGTCACTTGTCTCACACGTTTTGCTTCGAAAAATTATACTGATATGCCGTGACGGATATTGTCTTGTTATTGTTTAAATTATCGTTATTTATTTTTTTTTCTTTTTAACTGTACGATTATTTACATACACGATTTTCCAATAAATAATGTAGATAATGTGTATTTAACTTGTCTTTTTAGAAAAAAAAAGTAATCATAATAATAACAACTCACACACTCACACATACACGTGTTTATCAATATGTTTTTTTTTCTTTACGTTCTTGAACTGGAAACATCGCAATTAACCACGGAATTATTTATTTTTTAAATATTTAATTCAATAAATATAACAATTTTTTAGCGGCGTATTTCTATTTTTAATTATTTGACACTTAAATTTTCATGAGTGTGAATGTAGCAGACATTAGACAAATTTAAAACTTAATAAATAGAGTAAATAATTTAAAAAATAATATCCATTAAAAATGCACTTATTAATTTTTTTAATTCCCATTTTTTAAAACTTTTGCTTTATTAATTATTTACTCTATTTATTAATAATTTGAAATTTGTCTGATGTCTGCTACATTCACATTAATAAATTTTATGATACTAAAGTTAGCGGACATCTGACAATTTTAAAAACTTTGAAATAATAAATTAAAATGAGTGTGAATGTAGCAGACATCAGACAAATTTTAGACTATAAATAAATAGAGTAAATAATTTAAAAAATAATCTTTTTAAATAATGCACTTATTAATTTCAAACTTTTTTAAATGCGCATTTTTAAAAAATTTAATTTTATTAATTATTTAGTCAATTTATTAATAATTTTAAGTTTGTCTGATGTCTGCTACATTCTCACTCATTAAATTAAAATGTTTATAAAATGACAATAAAAAAATACATGTTTAGACAATTAAAAATTCAGTACATGCATTTTTTTGAAATTTTATTATTTTAAGTAATTAATTTTTTTTTTATATGTAATTAAAAAATTGTCTGATGTCTGCGACATTTACACTCATAATTTTATGATAGTAAAGTTAGCGGACATTTGACAATTTTAAAAACTTTGAAATAATAAATTTAAATGTCTATAAAATAAAAATAAAAAACTACATGTTAAGACAATTCAAAATTCAGTACATGCATTTTTTGAAATTTTATTACTTTAAATATTTAATTTTTTTATATGTAATTAAAAAATTGTCTGATGTCTGCGACATTCACACTCATAAATTTTTAATGATTTTGCACTTTTTAAATTTTAATTATCAAAAATTTTTTTTAAACTGTAGTTAGATTGATAATTTAAAAGAATACTAGTTTTTTTGTACATCGAATTGAAGGACTATTGTGCTTATTGGAGTCTATAGTTAATTGATTGTTTTGTCATCAAATCTCTTATCATAAGCTAGTGAAATAGCTAAGGCTACCTTATCAGCTTGATAAACTCTACCACATTTATTCTGAGCACTTACACGTCGTTATAAACCAATTGTTTTTTCCAAGTTTTTTTTTTTAAATAAACTAAATCAATTGAACAAATAAGAATGAAAAATAATAATAAACAATTAATTTATGATCAATAATTTTTAAAAATAATTTTTATTAAAAAAAAAAAAGTAATAAAATACATTTGATAAAATGTTATTGACCTAATTGAATATGGTTGTGTTTAAAATTTGTCGCTACAATAATTAAAAATTTATTTATCATAGATTAATCGAAATAATTATTATATTTGTTATTAAAAATATATATATTTATATGTAAACAATTAAAGTTATTAATTCTTTGTGCTAGATTTTATTTCGCAATTAATATAAATATATATATACATACACATTAATTTCATTTAAATTATCATTAAACTTCCATATTAATGACTTTGATATTTGCACTATATATAATATATATTTGTATATATTTTCATACCAGATAATATTATTACTTTTATGTTATAATGTTATTATATATATGTAATCTCTCGGTTCTCTGCTTTAAGTTATTTAACGAAAAATTAAAAAAAATCCCAGCATATTTGCTACAGTAAAAAAAAAAAAAATTGACTCGACATGTTTATTATTTCACTTTACAGTACATTAAAAAAAAACTAATTTCAGGTTCCGAGTGTCCTGCCGTGTCAACATGACCGCTAGTAAATGAGAAAGCAAATAACATTGGGCATTGAAAATAAAAGTTTTGATCAGCAAGACAATGTACAATGAGCTACAGCGGGAACCTGCCAGATTGGCATCAGTATAACCCACCGCAGCATGGACGTACAGGATCGTCCAGCTCACAAAATGCTAATCCCAATCATATATTTCACTCTAGTATTAATCCACCGGCTCTAGATTCAATAAATTTATCGACAAACGAACGTCAAAGCAAGCACCACCGCAATGACGTCAATTATTCACGAAATTACGCATCGACGGCGATGGCCGGACCGAGTTGTGCGACAAACTCAAACACGGGTGTCCACATGGGACTTTCGGGTTGTGTGGGTCACTACGGTACATCGCCGTCGAGAAATCCGATGATGGAGGGCATGCCGGGTTCAATGGATCCACGTCTCGCGCCTGTGGGTCCACTCAATGAACCCGAATTACCACATCGGAACAATCAAATGCCATTCAATCCACCTAATAATCATTCAAGTGGATCAAATATAAGTAACATTCATTCCAGTATGGCTCCACAGACCTCACCAGTAGGGCCCATGTCACCAGGAGGACGTCAAGGTCCACCATTTGGGACTTGCAAAGGTCCTTGCTGTAATCCCGATACGAGTATTGCTTACCAGCACTGGGAAAAATATGGCCACTATCCAGCAAACGCAGCCTACAGAGATAACATGCGATCTGCTGGTTATCATATGGAAAATCGACGCTTTGTACCTGACATGAACCTCAGAAAAGATTGTATCGAGAATAAAGAATTACCACCAGCAGCATTTCCCGTGGACAATCGTCGTAATTATCCCGAGTACAAATATCGTAAAGAATTATCACGAAATTATCCTAGCTCTAGTTTAATTCAAAATTATAATCCAATGCAAAATTATAATTTTACATCGGAATGCCAAAAATGTCCTCACGCGGTGAAAGATTATTTAAGACGTGGCCCTAATTCACAGGCTATTAATTCACAAAATCAAGGAATTATTAAATATCCAGAGCAACAAAGTGTTATTGTACAACAAAAGTACAATAATAAACAGATGTCATATCAGAATGGTGCTCTAGGAACAAATAATATGCCAACATCAAGCGCAAATAATCTTCCATCTTCAATACAAAATTCATATTTTAATCCTCAACTACCTCGGGATATGGCCAGAGATTTTCCACGTGAATTTCCAGATCCCAATGCCGTTGGTACTAGATTACCAACGTCACCTTCAGCATTACACGGACCTTACCAAAAATACCACGCGTATCAACAAAAATTATCTATGCAACGGTTTTCAATAGAAAGTCATTTACGTGCAATGACAAGAGTACCGGGTTATCAATCGCATCCTAAATATCAAGAATATCTGATGAGATATCGTGAAATACTGAGATTACAGCAGAATGCTGACTATCAAGGAATGCTACAAGAAACATCTAAATTACCAAGTCCTTCTAATGGTCCACCTCAAATACCACCGATTAATTTGCAGTTTGATCAGAACGGTGTTCTTATCAATACTAATTACAACCCTGGACATTTTCCGGGGATTCTTAATTCTGTTAATCCAATTGGTACATCAGAAAATACTGACAATACGGATAATAATAATCAAACTAACGTTATTAGAAATCCAATGGATCAACAGCAAAATAATTATAATAAAATAACAGAGCAATCATTAAATTTATCAAGGAATCGTGAAAATTTACATAACCAAGATAATTATATGATGCGAAAGAATGATGCCACGGATTTTGATAATTTAATAGTTAATGTTGATGACCTTGACATGTCTCCGCCTATAAGAACATCAGTGGGAGATACTTTGGGAACAACAACGTCAATGCCTACGATTGATAATCAAAATTCAAAAGAATTTACAGACAAACCGGCACTTGATGTCCGACAATTTTTAGCTAATTGGGATGAAACTGAGGAAGAAGAAGCCACAGCTGCAAATCTTTCGCAAGCTGGAATGAATAATATTGCATCAGTTGTTGCAGCCAGACGAGCTTCTGTTTCACCACCAAAACAAATTATAACTGAAGATAATCGTGAATCACAACAAAATAAAATAAATAACGTTGATAAAATTACCGAACAGACAACAATAATAGATGCTAATTTAATTGTACAAAATAATGTTGATAATATAAATGTTACTGGATTAAAAACAATTGAAGAATTAGCTAATTCTGGTACTATTGTCCAGTGTATACAGAGTGATAGTGATGATATACCAACAATTCATATTGTTGATCATTTGCCAAATGAATCCGAATTAACGACAATTCAAACGGTATATAGCGACGTATCCTCATTGACAATGGAACAAATTGCTAAGGCACCAATTGAGATTATTAATGAAACACCTGAGGGTACTGAAACAATAACACTCTATGAACCAGACTCTGATGTTTGTACTAAAATAACGGAATGTAATGATACTACGAAAGAAACTGGAGGTGTAATTGTCGTTGATCAAGTTGTTGCATCAATAATTGATGCTTCTGTAGAAATTGCTGAGGCAACAACTGAAACCGCAAATGATAATAATAGTCGAGATAAAACATTGCAAGTTAATTATGAAAAATCATCATCACAAACAGATAACACGGATAAAAATAATAAAAATAATAATGATAACAATAATAAAAATAATGATAATAATAATGACAGTCAAATAAAAGTTCTTAACGAGTCGAGTAAAATTAATCCATCTAATAATGATAGTAATAATTCATTAAATCTCAAAAAACAACATTCTTTTGCTAGTGAAGAATCGCACAATCCAGATGATATTAGTTTACCTGATCTACCAATGTCTGAATGTACGCCTATTTCAACGACATTGAATACTCCTATTCATTCTGACAGTGAAGAATCACCGGAGCACGTTACTGATTTATCAATATCAACAAATCCAATAGAAGTTATACAAAATAGTCCTATCATAAGTTTTTCACATTCGCCGATTAAAATTGATCCTTATGGTAATTTAGAAAATGGAAGATTAAATGAAAAACGTCCGGAAGATTCATTGGATTTTGATTTTAGTGAAGAAGACAATTTAAAAATTAAATTTAACGACAGCAATAGTAGCGGTAATAATAAAAATAATAACGACAATAACAGTAATAAAAAAACGGCTGTTGAAGATTTTGAAATTGCAAGAAGATCTAGTACATCCGCAAGTAATACAAATGTCTCTGCTATTATCAGTATCAGTAGTGATAATAATCCACATTCAGCAAATAAACTTGAACTTGAAGATCATCATGAACAAGTGCCTTTAAATTTAATATCGATGGATAAAAATAAATCTCCAGAAAAAGATAAAGAATTTTACCCATCATCGGATCCTTTGGTTGGGATGACGCAGTCTTCAGACTCGATATCAAAAAATAATTTAGAAACGTCTGATAATATTGGTGAGATTTCAAATGACATGATACAATCTGGCGATTGTTCTGGCGAATCATTAGGAGCTAATACTATTCTTGGTAATTCAGTAAGTCGCATATTGTCATCTGATGAAATAGACACAGGTAAATGCCCATCAATTATAAATACTGAAGATTTTCAACAGTCTGACGAACTTGATAAACTATGTAATATGTCATTAGACGACTCTTGCATGATGCCATTGATAAGCGATGATAGTTCAAGGTTAGCAAGAATACCTATGACGTCTATTGAAGATCGATCATTAACAAAAGTAATGACAAATATATTACCCATTAGTGATATAAATGTACTTGAATCGTCAGATGACGAGAATGACGACAATGATGATGAACAGTTAGACAAAGAGGACGATGACTGGATAGAAGTTAAGTCTTTAGACGGTCAAGATAATTTAACTGTAAACTTATCCACTAATGAAATGGTAAATAGTGATAAAAATAGTACTGAGAATTTGCTAAGTAATTTACAAATACATTCCAATGAGTCAGACAAAAAAACTCATGGTAATTATGACGATGTTATACAAATTAAAAAATATAACAAAACTTGTTCTGTTACTATTGATACGGCAAATACCTCAGGCGAGTATAATTTAAAGTGTGATAATTATTTAAATAATGACAAATCGCGGGGTGAAGATAAAAAAAATTATATTCCATCTATTTTTGATATTTCCGGTGAATCTCAGAGCACGGATTTTGATAAATTTGAACGTCGGAGACAGGAAAAAAATAATAAAGATCGTTTGAAGTCATTAAGAGAATATCGTCGAGATAAATCTGTTGAAAAATTATCATTAGGTAAAAATAATTTAAATGATTATGATTGTAGTCAAGATAATTCATTATCTGATGATTCGACAATAAAAACTAAAACGATTCAAGTTCGTGGTATTATTTTACAAAATAATGATAATAATGACAATACTGATAATAATGAAAGAAATAAAAAATTTAATAACAATAATAATAATAATAATAATAATAGTCAACACATGGATGAAATGTCTAGTGTACAAAGTGATAAATCATTTGAGACAATATCTAATGCATTTAGATCCTTGGAAACGCACACAGTTACCAAGTGCTTTCGTGGTGGACATAAAGATACTGATGTACAAATACATGTTGCTAATATTAATGTTAAAGAAAAAAGTGATGATGAAGCAAGTGAAGCCATTGACGCGATTGAAATAAAGATAAATGTGTCACGTAGTGATAAAAATCGTGGTAATAAACAATTGAACGATAAATTAACTGATAGTGTTAATGAAATTTGTCGCAATAATAAAAAACGTGGCTTCTTTTCATTTCCCGAACGTGAAACAGTAAATTATTCACCTAAATCAATTTTTAATTATCGTCGTCGTAAATCAGTGCCCGATGAATTCGACACTCGGAAGTCTAAGTTTCACAGTGAAAAATTTTATCGTCGACACAGTGGGGGCCACAGTTTTAAGTCATATCGACGTAAGTCTAATGACGATAAACATTTTACTGACAATAACAAAAAAGTAAATCATGAGAATTTAAATTCAACTAATAGTAATAATAATAGTAGAAATTTTGAACCCACTTTAATGCAAGACCGCAAAATAATTGATAAAGATAATGACGATAGTTATAATTATGTTAATTTAAATCAAATGTCTCGTCAATCACACGATGATTTACAAGAAACACTAAAAAATAATACGAATAATATTTTGGATATTATACCAGAAGATACCAAAGAAGATGAAAATAGTGAATTGGCGGGTGATTTAAATAAAAGTAAAGACGCACCACGTAGATTATCAGTAGACACAACATTAAATACTTGCCGTATTGATGATCTAGATAATATTGTTTCTAGATCATCGTGTGACATGACACCTGGCCCATCTGATACAACTTTAATAAACAACATTTGGAATAAATCAAATTTTTTAATCGACAATACATCATCATTTGATTTTGATAATTTTGACGTTGCACCAAATTATAGTAGCAATAATAATAACAACAACAACAATAATAACAACAACAACAACAACAACAACAACAACAACAATAATAATAATAATAATAATAATAATAATAATAATAATAATAATAATAATGACAATGATAATAATAGTCAAACAGGATATTCACTGTTAGACGACGAGGATGGTATATCATCGCGAATGGATGCAGAGGTACGTAATAGGAGATTGGAAGATAGCGAAAGATATCGTAATCCATACTCAAATGTTAGACAATCTAGTCCAGATAGCTTGGAGATTAATCTTAATACAGTTCCCGTTTACACAACTAAAGATGGCAAGATAACGTACAGTCCCAACCCACGATACACTTATCGTGTTCTACTTATGGAAGCGAGACAACGCGAAGGTTATCCGATGATTAAAGATCTATATCAGCCAAGAGCACAACCAAAAGATTACCAAGAAAAGAGATGGAATAAACGTAAATATGAGCCAACTGACAGAGACAAATATTTAGATACGGGTAAAAGAACCAAGTCAATGACTTGTAAGCCTGGGAGTGGAAGGTGGGGTGACAGTCATCATGAAAGACAGTTTAAAATTAATAATAGAGTGATCAATAATAAATATGAGTGCAGATCGAGAGATAGGGTTGATGATTATGATGATTTTATTGGTGATCAAAGTACTATTTATACGGAAATTTCAACTCCGTTGAATTATTCACCGAGTGATTCGACATTTAGTTATGATCATCATCGTCATTCCCAGTCCTTGATGTACACCGGCCGTAGGAGTGAAGATTTTTATCACGAGGATGCATCGAATTTTAAGAGAAGGCATGATGGTAATTTAGAATGGGATCGTGCAATTGATTTACCAAGTGGTTCTTCGATTAATCATATTAATTATGACAATAAAATAATAAGTAATGATCATTTTGAAGGTAATAGAGATGTAGAGTCGAAAATATCAAATAGAGAAGAATTGGAATTATTTTCAAAAAATTTAACACAAGTTCATCATGATTGTCATGATCAAGATGTTACGGATACTTCAATGTCTACTATTGTGAAATCAAACGTCATACCTTCGAAGGACATCCGCAGTGTTGACGAAAGACGTGAGAAAACAGCGAGAGAAAAAAATAAGATGACTCCTGATTCTTTAGATCCTGAAGCATCGAATGACGATGATGATGATTTTAAAGATATTGGGGGTAATTCAATAATGATGATGAAGCCACCAGCTAGCGTTGATACTGAGCAGGATTCTCAAGCAATGCTTACTGACAGTGGACTTGAATCTTCTACTACTTACACAGAAGGTAGTAAAAGTAGTAAAGAGCCAAAGAGATGCCAAAGATGGCCAAAAAAATTGTTACATCATGTGGAAAAAGTTGATAATATTAAAGAGTCTAAAAATGATAATAATATTTTTGAATCAATAGTTGAGTTAAATGTTAACAATGATATTGTTTTACCAGTTACTAATTCTGATAATAATGTTAATAATAATGTTGATAAAGTTGATGATATAAATAAAGATAATGCCAAATTGTTTCTTGAAAATGAAGGTGAAGAAATGAGAGAAGAGGAAGAAGAAGTAGAAGAAGAAATAGAAGATAAAAATCATGAGATAAGAATAGAAGAAGAAATTGAAGTACAGGAAAATATAAATAAAACAATACCAAATATTACAAATATAGAAAAATTAACGAATTTCATGTTGTTAATAAAAAATAATAAAAATTATGACAGTTCAATGCTAAAAGGTCTTGATTTAGCATTTCCTAGTCATAAAGTAACTCGTAAATTAAATTGTCAAGTTAAAATTAATAACGAGACTGCTGTCAACGATAACGATAAAGATGAACCAAATAATAAAAATGATAAATTAAAAGAGTTACCAGCGTCATTATCGTCATCTGTGTGTACAAAGCAAATGTCAAATTTTATTGGATTAAAAAAATTAAACGATGGAACGATATTAAGACGGATATCTAGTGATGAAGTTGAATCACGCAAAAGAGAAAATAATATGAGTATTTATTATGAAGATATAAGTAGTTATACTGGTGCAGGAACTTCATTATCAACGGCAACTGATGCAATTACTGATAGGAATATTATTGGTTACAGAAAATGTAACGTTAAAATGGCGAGTGATAAATTAGTCGATGTACAAACAGACAGAGAAGCTGATACGTGTGATGATATGTTACCAAATGATACAGCCATTTGTTTATCTTTGAAAGATTTATCAGTTAATGACAATAGGCATAAGGATAATGATGAAGACGATGATGTATTTGAAAAACCATCAGTACCACCAGTTGTTTTTGGACCTTTGAATAATCCAAATTTGATTAAAACCCACGAGCCTGACGTTAGTGAAATTTCAATAGAGTCGGAAGTTTCAAATTATATTGACACCCGTAGTTCAACACAATTTGGAAGTGATTGCGCTGAATCCAAACAAGAAAGTGATGAATTTAGTAATAACGGTGGTATTAATTTTTTGTCAACGTCTAGTCAAGAAGCCATCGATGCGACTGATCTTAATGACGTGAGAAAAAGTTTAGTATTAAGTGGACTACAAAATGATAACTGTGAAACTCAAGAACAGCAGGAGACATTTGATAAATTGAATGATTTATCAAAAGTTGATGACGACAATAATGACAATGATGAGGATGATGATGTTGAAGTTAATGTTGTTGATAATGAAACAGAAGATGATAATAAAAATAATAAATGTGATATTAATGATAAATTATTATCATTTTCTGGTAGAATATCGAGTGAAAGTGAAGATGATTCTAATGCTCAAGATGCATCACCATTACAAAATGATAAAGTTCAAAATTCAAATGCTAATGAAAAAGAAAAAGAAAAAATATTAAGTTTTACTGGGCGCATAGACAGCCCAGAAAATCATATAGATATAAAACAAAATTCACCGGTTATTTTTTTTGATGATAAATTAGAAGATAAAAATAATAAAGATAATAATTTAAAAGTTTTAAATTTTTCTGGACGTATACCAAGTCCTAAATATCATTTTGATACATTTTCAATTCACCAATCTAATGAGCTAACGGAAGATTTGAATACATCATCAAACATCAATGAAAATACGGATAAAAATTTAACATTTTTGGGTAAAATAACGAGTGACGTAAGTGGAAAACTTTTGGATAGTAAAAAACCATCAACGACAATTGTGTCAGATAAAATACCAAAATTTATAATTAAAAAGACTGATTATTCATCAAAATCATCATCAACTATATCACAAATATTACCTCCATCAGATATATCGTCACTGAAAAGCATAGACACCAAAGCATCATCAAGTCATAAAATTTCTTCACATCCTAAAATACCAAAGATGATAATACGAAATTTAAAATCACGTCCTGGTACACCGACAGTTGAAGAAAATGCTGTTGAGTTATCATTTCCTAAAGCTCATGAGGATCAAAAAATATTTCAAGTTAAAATAAAATTGGATGATAAAAAACATCATGAATCGCGAAAGGATTCAGTTAAAAAATCAATTGGAATTATTGAGTGCAAAGTACCCAAAATGAAGATAAAACTTGACGATTGTCAACCGAAAATGATTTTTGAAAATGCGAGTATGGAATTATACGATAATGATTCAGAGTCTACGAAAAATGTACCGAAAGTTAAAATTCGCAAGATAAAAAGATCAACATCACGAGAAGGAAAATCATCATCCAGTAAAACTACTAAGAAAAGTGAGCATTCAGAAAGATCAGAAAAATCAGAGCGTACTAGTGGCAGTAGACCTGATAAATCCAGTGAAAAACATCGAGTTGGTGACTCAAGTCGTGATGTAAATACCGAGGAGAGACATGAAAAAATTCCAAAATTAAAAATTAAAAAATCAGAATCTCGTGTTTCTCAATCATCTCATGATTCAAAAAAGAAAAGATCAAAAAGTCCAACAGATACTTCTAGCTCATCACAAAAAAGTCATCAGAAAAAATCATCAAGTCGACATCGAAGTGAAACTAAACAGCCAAGTGAACGCTCACCGTCATTAGACAAAGAGGGAAATACAAACTCTCATACAAGTATGTCAGAGAAAATACCGAAAGTAATAATAAAACGTGCATCATCAAGTGCTGAGTTCAAGTGTGAATTAAGTAAAGATGGTGGCGATGCTATTAAATTAGATTCTAAATGGCAACCAGAAGTTAAACTTGAACGTTTTAAAGTACTGGATACCATGGCTAAAGAATCATCGCATGTTAAAATTCCAGTTAATATGCTTCAAGTCCTGACAATGACTGATATATCACATGTGTCCACGTGTTCAAAGAGAGATCGTTGGACACGCACGTCGTCTGATCCAAGTGATAAAATTCATTTAAGTTCAGATAGATCAATCAGTAAAGGCAAACGCAGGCATTCGGATTCCGGGAGATCAGGAAAGGGATCATCAAGTTCTAGTTATCATAGCCATAGTCATAGTTATAGTCATACTCATGGTCATGGTCATGGTCATGGCCATGAGAAAAAATCTAATGTAAGAAGAAATTCAACGAGAAGTTTAAATGATGATTCAGATACTGAAGATTTTCCGCGAATTATCAGGCGCGATGGACCAAAACGTCTGAATGATGAGTCGAGTCAAGATGAAAGTCTTGATACTAAACTAACAGCGTTCACTGATTCATCTAAAAATCACCACCACCAGCAGCAACAACATCAAGATCAAAATCAAAAGGAGAAAGCAGCCGTAGTTGAACTGACAACACTAACGATAGCAACAACGACAACGAGTGCAGAAACTATGAGTGAATTTGAATTTAGTGCAACATCTTGCAATAAAAAAATAAATGATTTAATAACAGAACCAACTGTCACGACACTTGCCAGTGAACGTGATGTGACAGTAGATGTTGTAAATAAAAATACTGATGATGTTGATGTTGGTGAAAATTATGAAGTACCTGAGTCGGTGATAAAACTTGAATCGTCAGACGAGAGTCAAACAACTATTGAAATTCTTCCAGCATCACCAGAATTATCACAACCAGAATCCGAAGTACCAATGCCACTTGAAGGTAAACGTAGAATAGCTAATGGTGATATGGCACAATTGTATTCAGAGGATGCGATACCAACTCAATTTGAGCTTGAACTAGAAATAGTTGATAATAGCTCTGAATCATTGGAAGTTCCTGTACCAGAGATAACAAGTTCTATTGTTGATAATTATTGTTCGCCTAGTTATGCGGAATCTGTTAGTACTGCAGTTGGTGATGGTGATAATAATAAAGACAGATGGAAGAGTCGCAGTGATAATATTGTTGATAATACGGGTGATGGTGGTTCAACATCAATGGCAATTAATTATCACCATAAACGTGATGTGCCGAGTGAAATAAATATCTGCTGTTCTGATTCGTTGGTTAAAGAAGTTTTGGCGGCTAAAGAAACTCTTAAACGTTGTCTTGCTAAAACTAAAAGTGAATATAAAAATAGTAGTAGTAGTAGTAGTAGTACTACTAATAATAATAATAATAATAATAGTAATAATAATAGTAATAGAAGTAGTAGTAAAGTTAAATTATTATCATCAAGACCAAAGACTGCGGCGGAAAAGAAACAAGGCGCTGGATTTGATGTGACGAAAAGTTCTTCAAGCAAAAAAGATGAAATAAAAATAGATAAAAATCGTGTCTTCCAAGAGAGTGGAGTTCCGTGTGATGTTTCACGTAAGGATTCAACAAAATCACATCATGAGGAAGTTGATAGAAAACATGAAGAAAGATCTGATAGAAAACATGAAAGTTCCGATAGAAAACATTCAAAGTCGAAGAGAACTAGTAGTTCTGATAGAAGAGAAAAACGTTCGAAAATTGAGTCAGAGAGTTGTAGTAGCGGGAGTAAAAAACATGAAGAAACATCTGTCAGTGTAACAGTTGCACGTGACAGCACTCTTTTGGTTAATGATACGATAAAAAGTCTTAAACGTTCAAGAGAATCGAATGATTTGAGTGAATCTAGTAATTCTACCTCGAAGAAAATAAAATCTTCATCATCTTCACATTCTGCTGAAAGCTCTAGTTCGAGATCAAAAGCATCAAGTTCTTCATTGTCATCGTCATCGTCAACGTTATCATCATCATCATCATCATCAACAAGAAAACATAATTATGATTCTGGACGTTCTAAAGACTCAGAAAATCGACAGCCATGTCCGTCACCAAGTACTGATAGTTCAAGTAAGGTATGTAATTATAAAATACCTAAAATACCTAAACAACATCATCATCAGCAGCAGCATCATCATCAACACCAACAAGAATTAAAAACAACCACGACTGAAGTTACGAAAAATAGAACAGAGATAATGCCTACTTTAGAACCAGCTGATCAAGTTAATTTTGATCTCAATGAAAGAGATACTTCGAGATCTCCGCCGGAAATAACAAAGCAAGACAGCACGGAATTGAATCCCGATAGTCCGAAAAAAGTTGATGAGAAAAAAAGTGAAAAGGATGATTCTATTATACATCAAGATTCCGAAGCTGTTACATTTGCTGATATCGTTGCGCAAATGGCTTATCATGAAAAGGTTTGTTTTGAAAATTATTGTTATTTATTTATTTGATGATTAATGAAATATATTATATTATATTATATGATTTAATGAATTGTTACGTTTACAGGCGACTATTAAGCACAAACGTTACTGCATATTGTGTGAGAGATGGTTCCCAACAACAGAAAGGCATAGAAGACATTTAACTGGATATCAGCATCGGCATACTGAACTTACCCAACGCAGAACCGTCCATGCCTTATTCATGCTGTTCACTGGTAAACCATGTCCTCGATTATTACCTGCCAGTATCGTTAGGACAGACTGCGTACCTGGTGAACCAACTCCACTTCAAATAGCTGTTCAAGTAATTTATTTATTTTTCTAATTTCCGTGTAAAAAGAAATTCGTTCCAAAAAAGTTTAATAATACTGAAATTAGTCGACGTCTAATAATTTTTTGATTTTTTTAAAAACGATAAATTAAAAAAAAAAAAGTATTTCAAAAAATTGCACCTATAGTTTTTTAAATTTTCTGCATGTGCATATTTTTAGTTTTTTTTTTTAAATTAAATTATTGAAAAAAAAAAATTGAAAATTGTTAATTGTCTGCTAACTTCAGGATCATAAAAGTTTGACTCAATGTTTTAAATTGTCTAAAAATTCTAAGTTTTCTGCGATTAACATTTTTTGAACAAATGTTTTTTTTACGGATTATCACTAATTATATTTTAATTGTTAATTAAATTTAATATTTTTTACCAATAGATTTCTATAAAAATAGTTGATAATCGATTGGGGTAAACCCAAATTATTAATGATAGGATATTTTTTTTTAATTAAGTTAAAAATAAATAACAAAAAATACGGCAATAAAAAAATTTTTGATAGCGTAATTAAACTATCGATAAATTTAATGGGCGAGTTATCATTAATTTAATTAGTCAATTAAAAAAAATTATTATTAATGATAATAAATTTATTTTTTCAGGATGTAGCGATAAGTTTGGAAAAAGGCGCCAGTAATAAGAATAAAACTATTAATGAAGACGACAAATCGTGAGTAAATAATTAACAAGTTGGTTAGCCAAAGATATTAGTGAAATAAAAAAAATAAAATAAAAAAAAAACTTGAAAGGAAAATATATATATAGTTATACATAGTTATACATATATATAGATATATAAATACACAAAAAATCAGTTAGTTAATTTAGTGTATATTTAAATAATTTGAATTTGCCAAGAGATTTTCGAGGTATTTCAAACAATTGTACAAATAAATGTTACGAGTACGTTATACTCGTGGTTGTTTAATTCACGAAAAAAAAAAAAATCTTATCTCATAAGTCAAAAAACAAAAAAAAAACATAAACATTAAACATAATATATTTATAGATATAAATCTTATTTTGAAATAATATATTGATATTTATTTATGTGATTTCGAGTATGAAATTGCATGGATATTACATACACGTAAGTATGTTCGGGTTACACGAGTAATATATATTTTGAAATAAATCACTTAAGAATTGTGGGAATTAATTTTTTAAGTAGACAAAGATTTTTTTATCTTTATTTGTGAATCGGTGATTTTAGTATATATTTATATATTATATATTTAGCAATGGACAAGGGTATTAATATAAATATAATTATATAAATTATATTTTAAAAAATTTTTTAATATGTTTGGCCTTTTTATCCACTCTCTTGCTCTTATACATAATTTTTAGCCTACGTTTAATTTTTTTCTATTAAAATAATGCACGTGTGCCTTAATTATTATACATTGAATTTTAAAAAAACAAAGATTTGAATTGAATCAATAAGTATACTATTATTATACAAATAAATGAATCTCTTTTAAGTGAAGGCCTAAAAGGGCACTAGTTTTAAATGAATTTTATAGAAATTTTATGCACGTTTTTTTGGCTTTTATATTCAAATTTGATAATCATGTTAAATTATTTATGACTATTGGTAGAAATTTATTTATAAAAAAAAAAACAAAAATATTAGCACACGTTATGTTCGAAATTTTTTTTTTTTTAAAGCAAACAAAAAATTCAATACCATTGTGACCTTATGAAATATTTTATTGCTACGCTAGATAAATATTTTGCATCAAATATAAATTTTAGATAAATTTTTTGTGGTAAAAATATTTTTTTTAAATATTTATGTGCAATCGAATTCGCAAAGTATTTTTATCTATAAAAAAAAAAAAAATAAATATATATTTGTAAACAAAATATAGACAAATTTTTAAACTGCAGAGGCTAATTATGCTGATAATAATGAATTAATTGAGCATTTAACATAATCAATTGAGAGTGGTACCATAAATTATTTCTTTATAAAAATACCGTCAGAAAAAAAAAACAATCATAATTATTATCAAACATTAGATGTGTTAATTATTGCAATCAGTGTGTGTTCTTTGTGCCTAAATGATATAAAAAAAAAGTAATAAATATCTATTAATGTTTATTAATATATTGGACATAAATATATACTATAAATATATAAAATATATATATTTATATTTGTAGACATGTACAAAAAAATTAAATGTGCGATTGAATTGAATGCCGTGTGGAATTTGTTATTGAATCGTAATTCGAATGTGCCGTAATAGATTTTTATCATTACATCGAATACAAATGAAATAAAAAAAAAAAAAAAAAAAAAAAAAAATACCTTCAAAAAAGTATCTGCCTTATTAATTTACAATAAAAACGTAAACACAATAATGCAGTTACATTTGTGATAATAAAAAAAAAACAGGTGAACAAATATGCATAATTATTTATCATATACATATTTATTCATTAAAAATAACAATAAAACTAAAATAAACAAAAGTTAAAAAAAATATAAATAAATCGATTAATGAACTCCATATAATTATTTTGCAATTAAATAATCGAGTTAACTGTTTAATAGTCACTGTAAATTTGTACCTATAATACATTAAATTAATGTCTGTTTTTCTTTGCATTAGACAGTATTTGAAAAAAAAAGAAGTTAAATTTAAATAAACACAATACGTGTGTTGATTTTCACTGTTTCTTGTTATATAATTGTATTCATATAAATATCTATAAATATTGTCTTATTGAAAGTAATTAATTAAAATCGATTAAAAAAATAAAAATTGATATATTAAATATATATTGACTATTTAACAATGCTCAGAGTTTTTTCATCGGATTATTATCTTTTAATTTTTGTCTGTCATTTTAATATAAATTTATATAAAAAATTGTTTTTTGAGTGTACAAAGTGTGTTTTCAATCGAAGTTATTTATAAATATTTGTATATGATACAAAAAAAATTAATTATTATTAATAATAATAATATAAATATATATTTATACGTCAGTTTAAGACATTAAGTTAAAAGTGTGATTGACATTTAATTACACGATTAATTTTTGATTAGTTTGAAAATTTTATGTGGACAGGGTTTTTATTCAATGGATCTCTTTTATAATAATTTTTTTTTTTAATTAACATTACCATTATTTTATAATGAATAAATATAGACGAGTTACTACAATGAAAAATAATTTTTTAAACAAATAATCAACGTTACCAATGTTTATTTTTAATTAAATTTTTTATCGAACATATTGTTAAAAAAAAATTAATAAAATCTAGATTAGTTTCATCACTAAAAAAATGCTCGTTATTATAAAATTAAAATTTAATAAATTGTTAATAATCTTTATAGTCATGGAATTATTATTAAAAAAAAAAAAAGCAAAAAAAAATATTTGTTTGATGTACTTAGGGTTCATATATTTGCGAAACTAAAACAGCATCGATTAAAAAACCAAAATACTAATTTTGAAATAAAAAATTAAAAATCGTTCATATATAAAATATTGATGTTTAATAATACAGCGGCTGTTATTTCTGTTTATAGCCGTTTTTAAATGTATAAAGTAATCATATTAACTACTTAACATTCCGATATCATTATCATCAAACTTGTTGAGTTTTGTTTTTTTGTTTGGTCATTATGCATTAAAAAGTACTGAAATTAAATTTAATTGTCTCAATGATAGTCTATAAATATTTTTGCACTTTGGTAATTAATTTGACTAAATTTTTTTTCTTTGCCTATCACGAGTGATTTAGATGTAAAATTTAAATTTATTTGAGATAATTAAATTTAATAAAAATACTTGTGCGTTATTACATTGTTATTATTAATTATCATTTTTATGGTTATTATTGTCATAAATTATTATTATTATTGGTTTTATTATTATAATTTTATTTGATGTATAAAATCTATATTTGTTATTTGTTATTTTATAAATGTATAATAATAGCTTTATGTTAAAACGTTAATAGTTATTAAAAAATGGTTTTTACACGGGCATTTTATTCGCGCATTTGCATTTTAATTTATATTATTATTATTATTAATTAATTTTAAATAAACAATTGATTAAGTGTACGTCAATAATTTCGAATTTAAGATGAAATAATAATAATTTTCATTTAAGTAATTTAATACATTATTGTAATTATTATTATATTTATATTAGTGATGGTAATTAGGATGATAAAGCGCTGGACGATATTAAAAAAATTAATAATTTGTTTATTTAAATGATACATTCCTCGAGATGAATTTTTAATCATCAATTATTATATTAATGTTTTGTTTTATGAGTGACGGATTACCAAAGTGACCTTCAACATTTTATTAATTAAATTTAAAATCGTCGCTTATTTTTTTTCATATTTTGTAATAATTATTTAAATATAGGAAAAGAGTTATGCAAAACGGGACATTGAGTCATATGCCTTATTATTATCGATAGCTGATTGTTAATAATAAATTTTTAATTGTATAAACTTTTATCATAATTTTAAATATAGATATATACATATATAAATATATAAATACATTTTTATTTGAATAGTCCCACCTGATATTTTACTGTGTGTTTAATATAATAAAAGGGGGTGCTGTACATTGTAAAATGTTTTATGTGTGTGATAAGACTTGTTTTTTGTTAACGTCAGCCTGTTGCACTATTATTATAAATAAAAGAAATTTATGCAATTTATTGTCTTATTATTATTAAAGGTTCCAACATGATATCTCCCCAGACGAAATTTCCCCACGACAATATCTCTCCAAGACAAAATTCCCTCAGGACAAAATCTGTTGAACACGATCTCTATAAACGAGATCTTATAATAATCTATGTAATTATAATGATTTTTACACTTACGACTGGAATCGTATTCAGGTTTTTTTTTCACATTTTATGTGTATATCATAAATAAATAGGATGAGTTACACATACATGTATGAAATCATGGGAAATTCCCAGCCCAAATTTGACATCATCGTCAATTGCAAGAACTTGACGTAAACTTACTGTGAAGTTAATCAAAATCACTGAACGTCAAATTTTTGAAGTGATAGTATGGCCATCAGGGATTGAACTGATAAAAGTAACTTTAGAAATTTTATCCTGAAGAGATTTTGTCGTGGGTAGATTTTGTCGGGGAGATAAAGTCGTGTTACCATTATTAAACCATTAAAAATATTTATTTATTTAATTCAATTTACTTCAATCGGCATTATACATAAAAATATAATCCTATAAATTTAATGAAAAACATTATGTACCATAGTGCCGAAATGAGTATTATTATGCAGTATCAAATACTACATAGTAACATTTTCACAACCGTAGAAAACGAGGAAAGAGATCCACCAAAGAAGTTGATATCAGTAGAATGTTGATTTACTGAAAAGAAATACAGATTTGTCTGCGACTCTTTAAGCTACTCATTAATTGACAAGATTAATAAGGTCTTATAATGTGGAAAAATATTAATATATTGACTGACAAAAATTTAATAATATCAGTGGAAAATGCATTAAATAAACTGCTGCAATGTCGTCATTGAGATCTTGCGATTTAATTAGTCAGTTAAAAAATTAATTCGTGGCATTCTTAATTTTTTGTACTTATAAATAAAAGTTATATTTGAAGTATTTTTAGTTTAATAAATTTAATTATTTTTATGCAGTTTTTAAAATATGACACGCATGATTCGATTCTTATTTCAAAGTCACTAGAATTAATACTCATATAAAAATTATTTAAAACAAGGGTTTTTTCAATTATATTAATTTATAAAGCTTGTAAAAAAAACTATTTACTACATAATGCAACAGGGTATTAAGTTTTAACGTGATACTGAAGTTAGTCGACGTCTAATAATTTTTGGATTTTTTTTAATGCTATAAATTATAAAAAAACAATATTTGAAAAATATGCACCTGTAGTTTTTAAATTTTGTACATGTGCATATTCTTTAGTTTTTGTTTTTTTTGTAATTGATTTGATGAAAAAAAAATCCGAAAATTATTAATTGTCTGCTAGCTTCAGGATCATAGTTATTAACAGTAATAGTTGTTGAATTCTTAACTCAAAAAACTAAAATTCGAAATTAAAAATGATAATAGACGATTTTTTAGCCCTTTAAATTTTCTTCAAAATAAGACATTTTTTAAAATTTTTTATTCTATCTTAAAAATCCATCAAAAAAATTTACTTTTTTTCTCTACAAAATTCGATGGGACTTCAAAGCTCAAGTTCTTACTTTCAAAATTTTAATTCTACATCAAATATTGGAGATACACCCAAAAATAAATAGAAAAAATTTTGTAACCTTTCATGATTTCAAAAAAATTTTGAATTTATGGTCTCAGCTCAAAAATCCATGAAAAAAAAAAAACTTAATTTTTTTCTACGGAATTAGATGACATTTTATCAAGATTTAAGATCTCAAGTTGAAAATTAAAATTACATGTCAATTATTAGTGGCGCTAAAAATGATAAAAAAAATTTTAATTCGTAATCTTTTAAATTGCGTACGAAATATTTTATGATACTGAAGTTAGCCGACGTCTAATAATTTTTTGATTTTTTTAGGAACGATAAATTACAAAACAAAAATATTTTAAATAATTGCACTTATAGATTTTTTAATTTTCTACATGTGCATATTTTTAGATTTTTTTTTCTTTGTAATTAATTAGTAGAAAAAAAAATTCAAAAATTTTCAATTGTCTTCCAACTTCAGGATCATAATATTTTTTACGCATTTATCAAATTGATTATTTTAAGTCAATAAAAAAAAAAAATAAAAAAAAAAAAAAACAAGACTGTTTTCTACGGAATTCGACGACATTCGATGTCATTCCAACGTGTGTTTATGCGCATTTCCTTGCGCTTGCGCGCAAACAAACGGACCGGTACGTTCTATGATAAATTATTTGAATCCTCATGTAAACTGCTCTCATGTAAATAAAGTCACATATGTTTTTATCAGTGAACTCAAGTTTAACCTGAACAATAATATTCAAACGCAATTATCAGTTCGATTGTAAGCCGGCAAGGTAAAAAAAATCAAACGCAATAATAATTATCTAATAATTTTTATGTATTTTGACAGTTTAAATAAACAAAAACAAAACTAAAATCTCTCGAAATAAAAATGGTAAAAATAGGATTAAAATTTCAAGCAACATTAGAAAACATTGAAGAGTTAAACCCAACAGATCCAAATTTTCGTTGGGGTCTTAAATTAAAATGTTCCAATTGCAATGAATCAACTGACAAGTGGCAGTATTTATCATTAAACGAAGAAGTTCCAGCACCTCATGGCAAAGACATTCATCATCTTGTATGCAAATGTAAACTTTGCTCACGTATCAATACCGTTACAATAATTAAAGATTCAATAAAAAAGTACACTGCTGAAGACAACGAGAAATTTAAAACAATAGTAGTGTTTGATTGTCGAGGATTAGAGCCTACGGAATTTTCATCAGGAGAAGGATGGGTCGTCAAGACCATTGACAATGGAACGGAGTTTGAAGATGTTGATTTTAGTGATCTTCCCTGGGCCGATTACTGCGATAAAATTAAAAAACCTGTTAGTGTTGATGACATTAGATATGAATTTGAAAAAGTCAAGTAATTGTCATTTTTTTATTATTGATAAAAGATATGATATATTTGTACCAAGGATTAATGATATTGAAGTTAGCCGACATCTAATCACTTTTGAATTTTTTTTAGAATGATAAGTTATAAAAAAAAAATATTTTCAAAAACTGCATCTAAACTTTTTTTAATTTTCTACATGTGCATATTTTTGGTTTTTTTTTTTGGCAAATGATTTGTTGGGGAAAAAGATTTGAAAATTCTTAATTGTCTGATGAGTGTAAATGTAGCAGACATACGTAAATTTTTTAACTATATATAAAAAAATTAAATAATTAAAATAATGAAATTAAAAAAAATTCGTTCATTGGTTTTTGAATTTTCTAAACGTGTATTTTTATGTACCTGAAGATCGGTACGTTTTTCCCGGAACGAAAATAAAAAAACGAAATGAAAAGTAAAAAATCTACTATAGATCTAGATTTCTGAAATGTTTCGCACGTTAGTCGAAAATTGCAGGCTACTTCTAACTACCTCTTAAGTCACCTTTAAATTCAAATTACATAAATTTTCTCCATTTTCGTTTCGTAAGAAAAATTCCGATTTTCAGGTACATGTATTTTTTTATTTTTACTTTATAAACATTTCAATTTATTATTTCAAAGTTTTAAAAATTGTCAGATGTCTGCTAACTTTATTGTCTTAATTGTCTGCTAATTTCAGGATCATAAGGATTAATTAATAAAATAATAATTATTAACAACGACATAATATAATTTATTCATAATCATATACAAAAAAACCATTCATTATTTAATGATAAATTGTTCGAGACAGATTAAATTTATTATTGTTCATAACAATAGTCTTTTATTAGTTCATCTCGTTATTTCGTTAATTATTTTTTTTCTACCCTGCACTGTCCGTCAGATGACTGGAGACAAATCCGAGCAGGGGAACACTTAAAAGTAAACCAATTTTAATATCAATTACTTTTTTTTTTGTCGCATTTGATGAATTTTGATAAATGTTGATGTCACTTGGAATGTATTAAAGCAGCCAATAAATTAATTTAATTTGGTATTCAATTAATTTTTCAGTGTACCATTTAATTAATTATATTATTAAGTATAATTGTTCAAAAGGAAAATTAACAAAAATAATAGTTATATACATTGGGCAATTAAATTTAAATAATATATAATGCTGCCTTGCAGTTCTACTATTTTTTGTAAAGGGATCACTGTAAAAAAATTCAAAATTTTTTTAACAAGTGTCAGTTAAAATAATTAAATAAAATTTTAAGTAAAATTATTGTGACTAAAATAAAATGAGTGTTAAAAAAAAGTTATTCAATTAATTTTCATTATAAATTTAACTGACAACTTTCTTAAAAATAAAAACTTGATAAAAAATACATTAATAAATAAATAATAATTTATCTAATACGATTACTATAACTATAATAAATAGTTAATATCTAAATTCTATGATTTTTCTAAACATTAACTACGTAGTTACTATTTTCTAGTATTTAAATTTTAAATAAATATTGCATTTTACGATTAATTTATAATAATTTCGTTTTTAACGAAAATATTCCAACATAAATCACATAAAAATTTCTAATTACTAATACTAATAATTGATTAATTAATTAAATCTAATCATACCACTATCAGTCTATTCTCACAAAAATATCACCGTGACTGAATACAATAATTTTTTTTTATCATGAACATCAATCGAAGTATCGTCGATATACTTTCAAACCCAATAAAAAAAAATATTTTTTGCGAGTATAAATTAATGAACGTGTTATTAATTAATAACAAATGGTTTAAGATGTTGGATTTATACATGCAAACTGTGAAAATATTTTTGAATTGCAAAATAACAAATTCATCGATGATCTTTGGAGATAATCGCAAAGCTCAGGTCGGGTAAAACCTACCATGCAAAACTATTAATTCAGTCACTGAATACATTTTAATAAAATTAATTATTACTAAAAAAAAAAAAAAAAAAACAAAAAGAATTTTTCATGATACCAGCATCGAAATTTCAGTGTCTCTACAGCCAGTCGAAACAAACTAATTTCAGTCCAATGCCACGTGTGAATGCCTTCAGTCATCGAGCAGAAACAAACTTGTTTAGTCCCTTGAGAATAAACAAATAATGTTTCTGTCGCTGACCGAAGGCTTTAGCAATTTAAACTCTGATCCTTGTCATTTGTTTAATAGTAATTTCAGACCATTAATTTTATTTACGTAACTGACAGTTCTGACTTCCCAATTAAGTTTTATAAAAATTAGTGTGAATAATAAATAGTATTTATAGTTTCTGATTGATTATAAATTGCAAATGACAATTTACGATTACGCTAATAGTTAATCACACCATTGGTCTTAAATTAACTTGTTTCTGACTGGCTGCTGACAATGAAACTTTAAGCTCCAATGCAGGTAATCATGAAAAATCTAGTGTGTAACTCAGGATAAAACATGATTTCAATCTGCGGTAATATTAGCCCTCGTCCACGGCTCGGGCATCAACTTCACCCTGGTCTGAAATCGTTTTGTTTCATCCCTTGTCACACAATATACTATTTACATTTGATTTTAAATATGTCAACTATAATTAATTTAAATGAATTAATTTAACAATAACGAACATAAATTTAATTTTTGGCATCGAAATTAATCATCTATAATAATAAATTTGTTAGAATATTTTCTTTTTCTCTTCGTTTTCTAATGAAGCAAAGTTACTTTTTTTTGTTCATTTTCTACATTATCTTTGGTAAAGTGGGAAAGTTCAAAGTTAGTCCTACTGACAAACAAAAATCTATATCACTAGACTATTTTAATATAATCAAAAGTATTGACAGTATGACGTAAAAAGTAATATAAATATATAACTTATTGTACGTTATATAAATTATTGTTGAATACAATTTGAGATAAATAATATAACAGAAATTTTATTTCAATAATATCTGTTTTAAAAATAAAAATCTCTATTTATTTTTAATGAAATAAAAAATTGTCGATTATTAAGTAGTAAACGTCTGTCTCTAAATATAAGTAATGAATAAATGTCTTTTTTTTTTTTTTCTTTTTTATTACTTTAGAAAAAAGCAATGAAGTTAAATAATATATAAATAGTCCTAAGTGGGTCATATTCATTAGGGTGTTAAGAATATAATTTATTTGGTTATTGATTGATTGATAATAATTTTTAAATATCTACTTTATATGTACTAGTGATTACTGATGTATTGTTTAGAGAATAATTACTACCGCCATTTTAAAAATTTTAAATGTATTAATTTTTTATACGTAGCAAATTTAATCTATTTACTATATATAATACACATATATATTTGAATATGACCATAAAAAAAAATATCTACACTAAAAAATGTGCCCATTTCTATAAAAATCAAATAAAAATTATGAAGAAGTTTGATTTTGAAATAAATTTAAAAAATTTGTGTCTATGTATGATGATGAAGATGAGTAATGAATTTTAAATTCCATTCATTTGTATAGTCAGTATATTAATAAACATTGAGACTGTTATAACACGCGTTTGTAAAAAGTTTAAACGACCAGGAAAAATACCCTGAAAATATTTTATATAGTACGTCATATATGACTTTGACGTTTCTTTTAATCTTCCTCACGTTTAGTTGTAGACAGACATAAAAATATATGTGAGTCCCCCTGCAGGGTGTCTGTTAAAAAAAAAATCCCCTCTGTACCTATACAGACAATTAGGTATTATGTTAAAAGTTAAAATAAAAAAAGAAAATACTTTGAGGGACAAGTTTTTCGTATCGATTCAAGGCAACGTGTCGTCAAGGATCGTGTCCTGAAGGCACGTCTGCTTTAGAGTAGCCGACTGGTCCTCGAGGCTACGCTTTAGGCCTGCGATCGTGTGCATCAGCATTTGTCTTCGCAGCTGCGTCAGGTGATGCTGAAAATTTTGGTTGTCTTGAGCACTAAGATTTGCTTCTGCTGCTAAACGTTCTTGTCGTAATTGTGCTATTTTTTCTCTCAATGTCCGTCTTGAATCATCTGTAATTTTATTTAAATTTATTATTTTAACTATTGTTTTAAATTATATTTATAAATTAATACCTGTATCATCAGTCGCAGTATCTCCATCTGAATTTCTCAAAATAACATGTTCGCCTAAAGTCTTTTGTATTCTTCCATATGTTGCACTACCAGCGTAAACTTTCCTCTTTACTGGTTCACTTTGAGGACAATAGTAAGTGCTTTCTTTAATCGGTCCCATATCAATAGATCTATTGAGAAAAAAAAAACAAAAAATAATAATCTATATTATTAAGAGAATAAGATAAATTTTGTTCCAGTCATATCTGTATGATAGAATTAGTTAATGCTATTAAATTTGGTATCCTTAAAAAGGCCTTGACTTGAATTTGTGCCTTTTTATGGTTTAAACTCTTTTTTATTGTCAAGCATTGAGATAAATCAATTTATCTATATCATTCGACTTACATTTGAATTTCGCGGGGAAAAAGGACGATCGTATTTATTTTCTTTAAATAAATTAATATTTTAATTATTCTGTCACTGAATATGACTGAATATATACAACTATTATATATATAATTAAAAGAGAATAAGAAAAATTAAGTCCATGTTATGTCTTCTATGATAATAAAAATTAAATAAATTTAATTTGGTATCAATGAACAAAAATAGATTAGACGACTAATAAAAAAGAATTGATCGTGTGTAAATTTTTTTTTAAAATCCCATGATTATACAATCAACGAAATCAATAAGTTTGCGAGTTAATGACGAGATTTGTCTAATTAAATTTCAATGATAATAAAAATAAACAAAAGATTCTAGAGTAAATTTTAGAGTAGAGATTTTAATAAACAGTTGAATTCAAATCATATTTAATAAATTTTGCAGTAATATTCGGGTAGTCACGTAGTAACTGTAGGTCGCTCGTTATTATTATCGACGATAAATGTTTACCTGAATGTCATCAAAGGTGCTCGTCTCAATTCACATCTATCGTCTGACTCTGAAGAACTTGATGTAAGCGTATCTTCTTTAGTTTGTCTTGGAATTTCATTTTTAATCATAAGACTAGATGTTTTTTGAGCAAGAGATAATGCTTGCTCTCTTGTAAAAGTTTTGGATAATCTACTGTCTTGACTAAACGATCTAATGCCATTCAATTCAATGGCACGCGATCTCGATCTATCTCTTGTCTCTTGTTCCATCATTAAAACGCGATTCTGTACCAAATTACGGCATGGGGAATGTTGTGGTGTCTGGCGTAACACAACCGGTGAATCGGGACATTTATCGTGACGATAATGATAATTATCTTTTATTAAATTACCAGAGTTACGTTCCATAAAACGATGGATCGGTGAACAAGGCTGATTAAATTGTCTTTTAGGACTAGTGTGTTCAATATCACGTATATTTCCGCTCTGTAGTTCCGGTTGTGAATTACGGCTCTTTAATAATGCCAATTCAATATTTAGTTCGGTATTTTTAATTAATTCAACTCGTTTGTTAGCCAACCCGTTGTGAATACGTCGCGACGGCGAAGGCATTATAACAGGTGAAGTATTTCGAGTATTTGTAGCAGTAGTTGTTGTTGTGCTGCTGGTATTTTTCATATTTACAAGAATATTTTCAGCTTCAAGTATAAGCTCGCGATATTTTCTATCGGCTTCTCTATCGGCTTCCATAAGCGCAAGCTCTGATGCAAAGGTTGTCATATAAGAATTTTCAGACATACGCTGCTGTTTTAATATATTCCCATTGACATAACTCACAGAGTTTGAGCGGCGCTTTACCACGTCATTATCCATCACACTTGAATGAATAAAGTTACGGTGGTGATCTTCATTCTGCCTCAAGGACGACAAATTATCATTTATGTCGTGATGCTTTCTACGTCTCAAACAAATCGGCGTACCACCGACACTTCGACTCCCTTGATTAAAACCAGAGTTTTTTAGTAACATTCTTTCTACCAGTACCCTGTTTAAATTTGCTGTTGCGTCGTCGCATTTTTCTAATCCAGATTTTTTACGTTGTGATTGACGTTTTTTACGCTTCTCACTAGACTTATCATCGAATTTTTTGTGCCGAAGACTTTGACGCTTTGAATTATTTCTCATACTTGCGGATCTAAAAAAATTAATAGAGATTATTTTTTTTTTAAATAATTTTATGGTTGCAATGTTTATTTAAAAACTTACCGATGCTGAATTTCATCTTTAGATCGTCTTTTCAAAAGCGATTCTCTCAGCCGCGTACTGCGACGTGTCAATTCAGTTGTAAAAGTAAAATAAGTACAGTGGCCAGTGTTGGGTAAATGAGCTTCTAAATCCTCAAGATCCAAAAAACTCCCGTTATCAATATAATCAAATTCATCATTTTCAAGTGGATCATTTTCATCACCGCCATCCTGACCAGTGTCAATGTCCGATGGTGAATGATTGACATAATCCTCACAATCAGTTGGATCACTGTCTGACAAAATGTCAGTCTCTTTTTCATAAATATAACTCTCGTCAAATTTACCCATCATTTCATTAAGCGTAATGTCATCTTCAGAAGACCGAAAACTCTGTGTCATTGATGATGTTTCTGATGAACTACTGCTATCTCGCCTTAATAATCCGGTTATCTTTGATCTAACATCCATCGCTGGTGAAATCCTCCAGTTTTGATTTATTCTACCAAAGAAAAAAAATATACATTAGTAGATAATAAACTTATTCATTTCATTTTGACTTTTAAAAGTTTGTTTCTTTTTTTTTTTTACCAGCGAATAAAAGTCTCTGCGGATAGACTACACAAAAAGAAGTCTCTAGACGTATTGTCAACTGTACTCCGTGATTAAAAGTTTGCAATAAAGTAGAAAAAAAATGTGTGTGATGAAATGAAAGAAAAAATAAACATTTAATTGGTAAACTCTTGAAAGTTTATTCATCTAAATATGATGGGAAAATAAATTGGAAAAGTGTTAATCCATTTTGTTCTAAAGGACGTCATACATTTCTCAAAACTAAATATTTTTTTTTTACTGGAATTAATTAACTATTTTTAAAATATCATTTGTCTTAATAATTTATTTATTGAAAAAATTCTTTTAAGATAAAAAAAAAAACTCATGTAAATTTACGTATTTTATAAGACGTAAAATTGTAAAAAAAAAGACTTAAAATTTTATGAGATTGTAAAAAGTTCAGTTTGAAAATAAGTCATACAATAACTGCTTACACAATCGGTAGCAGAAACAATAGCGACGAGGGAATAGTCATAATCATCACCAGAGAGTAGCTGGTACAAGATTGTCGACTTTTTCAAAAAAGGTGAGTTTTTAATTACATTGAAACTTTTATTCATTTTTATAATTAATGTATGTAATAAATATTTTACTCGTAATTATTAGAGTGAGAAAAAAAAATAACTTTTGTGAAAACAATATTTTTTCGAGTAATAAATCGATATAAATTATTGCATTATTAATTTCATATTTAGCGCGAAGAACATTTTTTTGACAGAAAAAAATTAAAATTTATTTACACTACTGCAAAAAGAAAATGAAAATATCTTGAAATAAACTTGGGTTCCTTCGATTAAAAAAATTATTTTGAATGAAATCTTCAAATGTTAGCGTCAAAAATATGTTAGATTTAAAATTTTTAATACCATAATTTCTTGTGGTAAGAATATACGATTTGAAAAGATTTTTTTTCTCTCAGTGTATTATTAAAAAAAAAATTCCTTTAATTTAATTCTATAATTTTTTTAAAATATTTATTTTCTTCTGTTTGTATTATGAACCGCCAATGAATTAGAGTATCATCAATATACTTTCCAACCCATTAAAAAAAATATTTTTTACGGATGTAAATAATTAATTGTGATATTAATTAACAACAAGTAGTATAATACGTTAGATTTATAGATACAAACTGTTTAAACGTCTGTCAAGCCTCATAAAATCAATGGCATCGATATACTCACGGACTACGCCCTGCGCTGAGGCTCTCCTGTCGGCACTCCCTCTTGGCGTGGCCGTTCCTATGGTTATTAACATTCACATCGCTAGCACTTCCGGAAGACTCAGTGAGCTTAAGACCAGAGCTACTACTGGTCTCCTCAAGGGTTAAACGTGATTTGTTGTAACCATTTGCAATTGTTCCAGTTGTTGCTGTTGTTGTTGTCGTAGCAGTACTGGAGCCAGAAGAATTGGCCGAAAGCCATGGGTTTGTTCGAATGCGGGAACGTTGTCGGGGTGATTGAGCTGAGGGCGAAGAAATTAAGGGCGGAGGAATTGATGAGGGCACTGGTAAACTATTACGAGCCGTTACATCGGTTGAATATGACTCGGTCCTTCTGTGCTGCGGTTGCTGATGATGATACTGCTGCTGGTGTCGGTGCAGTTGAAGGGAGTCTCGCTGATGAGTCTGCGAATTCAGCTGACTCTGCTTGTTGACTAGATGGTTAACTGCCTCTGCAGTCTATGATGGAAAAAAATAAGCTTTCAGTGTATGAAAGTCATATATATTTTTTTTTTTTTTTTTTATTGTAGTTATGTTACGAAATATTTCTTTCAAGTTGGGTATAATTATTTTACGAATGTTAATGTCAGTGGGTTAGTCTATTTCAAATTCAACCCTCTTTTTATGTGAACACAGTTGCCTGTCCTTTTCCCAGTACGTCGGGTTGCTTTCCAATTCGATTTGCATACTAAACGAACCACCCGTCGTTTATTGGACGCTCTGATGCCGAATGAAAAACCGTTAATTCAAACTGACGTCTATTTTACACAGGATCTGTTGTGATGATTAGCGTGTCTTGTCAAACAAAAATTGTTACCAAGTTAAATGTCATGATAAAAATTTCAAACTTTTTAAATATATTTTTAAATTACTGATAGGAATGTATAAAAGTTTGATTTTATTTTAAACTCTTATTAACTTTTAATTATTCAAAAGTTCATATTAAATTTTATTTTCATAAAAAAATATAAAAATAAAAATGTGTTACATAATTTTAAAACAACGAATCTAACTTCCGGGTCTGCGTTCATTAGATAAAAAAAAAGACAAACATTTTATCGTGAGATAAGCTTTCAATGTGTGTATGGGCGTGTGTGTTTTTTTTTCTTTTTTTTTTCCAACACTAAAGTTACTTTAAAATGTATGCAAAAATTTACAACGGCGGAAGAAGAGATACGCGAATACACATGATAGCTTTGACAACACCGGTGTTCTATATGAATAAACTCACCGAGGTGTCTTTGAACCTAACCACCAAGAACAGCTAATCTCAGGTCATGAACTCTTTGGGGAAGGTTCAACGATAATATACATTCGACCGGAGATGCTCTATAACAATCGTGATGAACTTTCTCAACTGATAAGATAAAAAATCAAACTTTTGACCCCGTTTAAATAGCTACTGTTCTCGTGTTTAATTAGCACGTAAAAGTATTGATTGCTTTGAGTATTCGGGTTTATTCTATAACTAATATATAATTAAAATTTTTTTGCTCATTCTTGACCTAAATTTACAGAAGAATATTAAAATTTATTATGATACAACGTAAATATTATTATTATTAAGTTATTGGATTTAAAAGGAATTTATTTTCCAATAAATTTTTTTTAAAAATAACACAGAAAAAAAAAAGGTTTCTTGCCCCAATAATTTTTTCGTATTATGAATTGAAAATAAAAATTTTCTTAGGAGTAGAAAAAATTTCTTGCCAAAAATAATTTTTTATTAACCCAAGAAAATCTTTTCTCGCCCCAAGAAAAATTTTTTTTTTCAATTCATGATGCACAAAATTTCTTGGTGCACGTAAAAATTTTCTTGGGGTGAGTAAGCCCGCATGAAAAAGGTATATATTATTAGAAATATATAAAAAAATATATGGTAAGTATGTGATAAATATGTGGCAGCAAAAATATCTATATTAATAAATATATGTTTTTTACATATATTGGATTGTACTCATAATACTATATTGATTTTTATATGTTTTATATTATTCAATATATATAATCTCATATAATGCTCAATATATTTTTGCCATATATATGGATAGTATATTTATAATTTATTAAATATAATGTAATATAAACTATATATATTTACATACATTCTGACTCATATAATTAGTGATATATTATCTCTATATAATTGATTATATATAGAAGAATTTATATGTTTAAACCTATCCCACACGGAAAAAGATATATCCGGGAATATATGCTGGCAAAATAGCATACATACAATAGTACTAAAGATATAAGTTTGATATATACTATCTTGCCGGGATATATATTTTTTTGTGCGGGTATGGTTCGCGGTATATTGAAATTATATTTTTCCAATATATTAAAAATTATATTTTGCAATATACTAGAGAACATATATGAAAAATATACATAATACCATATATTAATTGATATACTACTAACAATACAATATATCAATATAAAAAAAATATACTAAATTATATATGTTAAATATATATAAAAAAGTTATATTGATAAATATACTGTTATTATATTGTAGCAGTATATATTTTTTCAATATCTTATCATATATTAATATGACAAAAATATAATTATTTTATATATATTGTACAATATATCACATTATAATATTCATATATTTTATGATATATTTTTTTACATATAGTTTTTTCATGCGGGGAAATTTTTTGCACTAAGGAATACTTTTTTTCTGTGAATAATTATTATATTACCTTAAAGGGAATAGTAGAATTTAATTCTCTGATGAGTTTGTTCTCTCGTGTCATGTTAATGTTACCATTCACCCTGACATTCTCGACGCACTCGTCAATCTGGGTCTCATTTACCGGACCGTTGACCATTATACTGGCAGAATCACCTGGTCGCTTGTTAACGCGACCTCCTTTGTTACTTTGAAAGTAATGCGTCCCTGTCCTGATATTTATATAATACTCTGGTGGATAACTGGCTCCTGGCGATGTTCCGTCTGTCGAATACCCGGTACTATAAGCACTTTCGGGTGATGATAAATTAACACTTCCGGTTCCACCTGAAGTTCCAGACGAATTTGTTGTTGCGCCGACGTACGTTGTCGTTGAACCGTTCTTCAAAATAATATTGTCTACGTTTTTTACTGGTGAGTTAAGCGGATAAACCTTTAAACAATAAAATAATAAATAAAACAAATTTATATACAACGTAAAAGTACCGGCTTTTGATACCTTATATTTTATTTTAACGTATGAGGAATAAAAAAAAAAGTGTTTTGACGGTAATAAGTATAATTAAAATATTTTTAAATATGATAGAAGTATCATTATATTTTTGCATCTTGTATAAATTACATTATAATAATTTTTGAAGTGTCTATAACTGGTAATTTTACTCCATTAAACTTATAATTATAAATAATTAATTAGAATTTATGTTTTTTAAAAAATTTACTGGGAAACTTTTTCAGTAAATAAAAATAATGTATTTTTTAAGATGAGATAGACGAATAGATGGAGTTGATAGAGATAAAAAAATTAAAGTTGGATATAGATAACAAGTGTCTTTTAAAATCAGTGTAAAGAAACTGAAAATGGTAAAGAGAGAAGTCTATAATTCGATGGCTAGCCGATAAAAATAAACGAGTGGTTTTGTGACTTGAAAAAGAGATACGAGAGTTACTTCAAATAGAAAAATACGTCTGATTTTTATTTCAATCTAAAGTATATTTTTTTCATTGATCTAAAGTCTACCTTTATAGATTACGGTTGCTTTTATATACTATATATTATAAATATATATATGTATATCGTTCGTTAGTTTGTCAAATAATTTCTTATTGATCTCTGCGTGCTATTAAGAGGATGAGGATTAAATATGGCTCATAAATATCATGGTGTTCTGGTAAACCAGGGTTTTATTAAAGGCGAGGGTAAGTGTTGAATATTAAAGAGCCTCCTGCGACTAAATATTTGAAAACAATATGTCTCACCACAGGAGATAAGAATATTTATATTAATATATTTATGATGATAGTTTTTAAAATTATTTGTCATGTTTATTTAAGAGTATTAATTATAGTTAACATTTAAAATTTTATTTATTATTTAAAAATTCAAATACCTGATGAAGTCCTGGCGATCGATTGTTACTATGACTACCTGGTGAGTTGCAATTTGAATCAAAACCTTTTTCACCTTTCTTTCTATCTTTTTTTTTCTTTGGTCGCACAATATGCGCCTCCATCCACGTACGCAACTTCGTACCGAACATGATTACGCCCACGACTAACTATTATTATCAGCTTTGCCGATTTATATTGTCGTCTTTATATTCAAATTTATTCAATTTTATTACTTATAAATAATTAAATTTACTTTAATATTTAAATTAATATTATTTTTTTAAATATAAATTTACTTTATAGAATTATATTAAAAATTTTTATAATATCTTTGACGTGATTCGTATTTTTTTCCACCAAATTTCCCTTTTTTCCTCCCGCCCATCTGTAACAAAAATAATATTTTATTAATAAATAAAATATATAAAAATAAGATGTAATATTTTATTTTCTCTAAGTTAAAAAAAAAAAAAAAAAAAAAAAAAAAAAAAAAAATTGGAAAGTTAAAGAAGATTGAAATCTAGTAGAAAGCTTTCAGTAAAATTTCTCAACAATGAAAATACAGAGGTATTAGAAACTTTACCGTCTCTACTCTCGACTTGTTCAGCTTGCAATATATATATATATATATATATATATATATATATATATATATATATATATATATATGTATAATAACATTTAGTCGTGAGGGCGACTGACTTTTCTGCAAACGGAACTAGGGTTGAGAAGTTATAATGCGTGGATCATCGAGATGAGGGTGTACTCGCAGTACTTTCGATTTCTGACATGAGTCAAACTTTACTTCAAATATAACGTTGTAAAAATATATATATATATTTTTTTTATGTGAAAAATTTTTTCATATTAATAAATGTGAAACTCATGTAAAAATCTTCATGTCAGATCAATAGAAGGTTTTAATAATTAATTGGTATTTCTAAAATATAGAGTATGAATTCATAAAGGATCAATATTTAAGTGATATTATTAACGGATCACATTTATATATATATATATTTAATTATTTGAGTAATGATAAGTGACATCTTTATACTCGATTAAATTTTATGTAATAGTAAGTTAACTATTTTTATAATTTTAATAATTATTATTATTATTTAAAAAATATTCAATATTTGATCAGAAATTACCGGTTATAAGAACACGCAAAAAATTTTATGAGCCAAGAAAAAAAATATCAATGAATTTTAAGAGAAAAAAAGAAAAAGAATTATTGAGTTCAGAAAGTATTAATTCAAAATTAAAACAGTATTATGTGATAGTAGATTAAATTTAAATGAACTTTTAAATATTAAATTAAAATTTTAATTTTTACTGACAATTTTAAACACAACTCCATTTATCTTAATTTGAATCAGTTGAGTTTTATAAAATCATAACTATAACTAGATAAAAGTCTGAGTTTAAATTAAAGCTATACAAAGTTCGTTAACACTTGATAGTTTATAAAAGGTCAAACTATAAATATTTAAAAAATATTTCCAATTAAATATCTTACTTAATTAGCGTATAATTTATTTTATAAATTAATTAAATAAGAATCATACTTTATTGTGCACTCGCTTCACAAATAAGAGATTAAATATAATTTAATAAATTCTCTATATATGAGAATTATCATGCGTATTAATTTCCTGAATACAAACCAGATGTTGGAAAAAAAAAAAGAAAAAAAAAGACAAGTAATTTATATTTCACGCGGACTTGATGCTTTTAATTATCTTTTTGCGCATTTTCGAACTGTCGCATCTCTATTGCTTTGGGGATGAATTTATCGGTTCATTCATGTAGATATATATTTTTGACACGCACCCTCAGAATTAATTATCTTTATTATTATTCTAATATTTTTCAATTAATACATTGAAGCAAACAGCCCACGTGCCGTGTATAAATTAAACAACTAAGAATAAATTACTATATTGTACATATATGATATATATTATTAAAGAGGCATAATATGTACAGTATTTGTAACATTGAATATACAATAAAATTTGTATTTTCCGGTTAAATATAATTTAATACATGAGAGCCATTTAATACTGGTTTTACTCTGTTATTATACGCATTCCGCTCTAGCATTGTACCATATATATGTATATATATTTACAACATTCATCCATTTATCCATACTATTTACAGATAGCATTGATGAGAGTAACATATAAGCACGTACATAAAGAGTAGTGTGTATTATATGTGTGAATATGAAGTCTGTTTCAGAGTATCGCATCATATAATATGGAGTGTATGAGAGTGTTGTAGAGTCCTTGGTGCATTATAACCAACGAAGGGTTCAGTTCTGTGGTCGTTGGAACCACATACCCTCCCAGGAAATGTATACTCCACCCTCGTATAGAGTTAGTGCAAAGTGACATCATGTATATACATGATGTAACAGACGACACGAGCTGGTGCATCGAGAGAATTGGGGGACAAGTCAAAGCCTTGTTAGTGTCTGGTGCTACCTGACAAACGTCTCCCTAACAATAAAGGGTTATCATCACCCTGCTTGGTCAATTTAATTTATTGTAAGCTTGTGGTCAATCCAGTATTTGTTTGGTTTTTTGTCAATACAATTCAATATCATAGATAATTTTTTTTTTATTAATTTACGACACATTTGAATAGCGCAAATTGTCATCTTGTCTCGTCGGCTGTTCGTGCATATCAATTGTCAGCTCGATTTTAAATTACAAATTTTTTTGTTTTTTAAATAATATTTTTTATCCTCTCACATTCCCGATTATACTTTATTCTCATTCTTTATTTTATATATATGTAAATATTTTTTTTTTCTCTTGTCATATTCATGTGCATGCACGAACGCTTCGACGGCAGTCATTCATTGCACGGACTTTACGCCCATTTGATTACCCATTTGGGAATTGAATTCGTATATCCGGGCATACGTGATATCCTTTCATATAAAAGTCTCGGAATATCAGTAAAATGTTTTAAGAATTTATATAAATAGGTAAATAGAAAAAAATATATATATATTCACTTAATATAATATTTTTTAAAAAATCATTTGAATAATTTAAATTTATATTCAGCGATAATTTAAAGTTGAAAATTTAAAATAATATTTAAATAAAAAAATTAAAATATTTAATTTTAAATTTCATTCAATATATTAGAGATATTTAATAACCTCCTGTATAAACTTTTTTCATAACATTAGTAATGAATATATAGTTTAAGTGATGTATTAGTAAGAAGCTGAGTTAGTAAATGGAATAAAAAATAAGGAAAGTTATTAAAGTTTTCATCATTTATAATAAATTTAAAAATAACTTTCAACAGCGAGTAATATTATTTTTTATTTAACGGGAAAAGTCTTTATAAGATTTTTCCGTGCACGTGCAGAAGATTAAAATTGGTAGGAAATGATGGTGGTAGGTAGCCGCACGATTTAGAGGGATGATGGGTATGGGGTTTGGTACATGAAGCATCTTCCTGACTCCGGAAATAAAGATAGCTTGCTATACTTTCTGGCAAAGAGATGAGAGAAGAGATTTTAGAGAATGGAAGCAAAGAGTCGTTGAAAATTCACTGACACAACTATTATATACACATGTACACTTTGGAAATATGATTTATCCATGTGGAATCTTGCGATTTTCCTCAGTCTGTTGTGCGTCTGGTTTATATCTCTACGAATTTTGTATTTGTATATATACACTTGTGCACCCGAGCGCCCCTTTGCTAGAAAATCTCTCGGGGGGATGAAAACGAGCAACGAGACAAGGGATAGGAATATTCAATTATCTGCTTTCGCGAGAAAACCCAGATGAGAATAGAGAAATTGTATAAATTGTAAGTTGGTAACTTTTGATTTTTAAATTCATTTTTTTTTATAAACTCATTAGTCATGCAAGATTGCAATATTGCATTGTTTCAGATATTGTTTTAATATTTTAATTGGATTATATTTTAATTAAAATATAGGGAAGACCAGGGTACAACAAGATATTGAGATTAATTAATTCTTGTGGCTTTTGAGCACTGAATCAAATTTATATGTATCTATTTTGATCAAGCTTGTCATTATTTATATTACATTTAGTAAATAAATTATTCTTTAAGATTTAATAACATACTCAAAAAAAAATTATATTAAAAAACTTTTTATTTCATTGTTTTTTTGTAACATTTTTACACGCAGAGAATTTTACGGTATTTTTTACATCAAAAATTTATAGAAAAATTACTATGTTATAGTAACAAGAGGACAGTATGGAATTTATTGAACAAATTACTAATAATATAGAAATTTTTAAAATACATCGAGCAGAATTTACAAGGTGCATTGTAATTTTGACAAAGCAACAGGTTAAGAAATTCAAATTTACTTGGATAAAATTTAATCGGTGGCTTCATCAAAATTACAATGCACCTTGTAAATTCTGCTCGATGTATTTTAAAAATTTCTACATTATTAGTAATTCGTTCAATAAACTCCATACTGTCTTCATGTTACTATAATATAGTAATTTCTACATCAATTTTTGATGTAAAAAATACTATAAAATTCTCTGAGAGTAATTACTGTTATATACTTTCAATTCATTTATATTTAATAGATTTATCACTATTTTTGATGAAAAAAATTATTTGGATCCGAATTCTATGATAATCTTAAAGTAATAAAAGAATTTTCAATTATTCTTTTTTTTTTTTAAACAAAATTTTTGGGATATTTCGCTACAGTCACTCTCCCCTGCTATAATCATTTCTTTAATCCAATTCACTTTTATTGAATTCATAAACATAAAATAAAATTGAACTTTGGTGCCATTTACTAAATTTCAATAAAACTTTTTCTACTTAAAAAGGTTTTAAAATGAATTCCCATTTTGATAAAATAATAATAAATTGTTTATTTCGATTTTTTTTATAATAAACAAAATATGATTATTTGGAAATCCAAGTGTAATAAAAAATAAAATAGATCAATTTTAAGTTATTGTCTTTACCAACATCCGTACATACTGGCGATATTACAAATTTTTTCGATCATTATTTATAAAAAAAGTGACTTAAAATTGAGTTCGTTTTATTCATTAAGGGGGACCACTAGTGTGACCGCCCGAAAAAAAAATCACTTATGGAAATTTTTTTTTAAGAAGACTACGTTATGAAATGTTTTAATATTTTAAGGATATATTTGTGGATATGTAATGAATACAAGATAAAATTTTTGGACCAAAAAATTCAAAACTCAGCGAGTTATTCACAATCTCCCAATGCTAAAAAAAAAAAAAAGTCTCCCCACTGCTGCAGTGATAGAAACCTTCACAATACCTGAATTCAAAAAAACCAAAAAGTATATTAAGCTAGAAGGTATTTCCCGTACCATGACCCTCGGGCTAAGAAAAAATTGAAATTTAATAAAATGGCGGAGTTTTAAAAAAAAATTTTTAATTTTGCGCAAAAATTTGGTGATTTTTGGCCTGCCAAAATTACATTTTTGATTCGATCGGAAAACTGGAGGTTCATGATACGTAGAAACATATATAAAAGAAGCTGCGATTTTGAAAATGTAGTTTCGAGAACCGATGAGCGGCTGCTCTTCCGATGGCTTTAATTCAAAAAACTATTTGAGATATGCACTTGAAATTTTATTATGTTATTTTTTAAGCTATAGACTATCGAAATATGCAAACAAAAAAAAAATCGATTTTAAAAAATTTCACACTAGTTGCTCCCTTAATGAATTATCTTCCAAATGATACGAATGTTCTAGTTAAGAATATTTGAATAAGTGTAAATATGATTTATACATGAGTGAATCAGCTGGTACCGAGTAAGCGTAAGCAGAACACATCTCGTTGCTTCGCAAATAAGTTGTGCAATATTTATTTTTATGTAAAAAAAATATATACATATTTTTGATTAAAATCTCATAAATATTGAGGAAATAAGATAACAAAATGAATGATGAGCTTCTAGACTATTGTCACGATTGGAGATCGTGATGGGCGTAGGTACGAGATTTCGTATAAAAGTATTGAATAAAAGGGTACTTACATTGATCAAGGTCCAGTTCGTATGCCCGGCTACCGTTAACCAAATGCTCAGTTTATTCTATTTATATTTAGATCGCGCCTACACAATATTGTTGAAGACAATATTGATATTAACCCAAAATGATTTCCAATTTATGATGTGACTGATTATTTTTCACAATCAAACGTCGAGCGGTAAACGTAAAATTGTGTACCCCCTACTGTGAACTATCGGTCTGAGCGGCTAGACAGGTAGTAAAATAAGGGATAAAGGAAGGTGGGCTGCCGAAAAGCCTCGTGAAGCTAGTATCTCGTTGTTAGAGTAAAATTGTCTGAGAAATAATGTTTTCTATTGTTTTATATTAACGAGTATTTATTTATTGAGGACTAAATATTCTCAAAATACAAAAGGGTTACAAATGACAGTATATAAAATAGTAAATATGAAAATAAATGTTTCATGCATATGTTTGACAATTCCTCGAAGTAAATTTAGAAAATATCAAATAATGGTTACAATGTTTTAAAACTTACCCTAAACAGGTTTTTGGTGAGGTGTCAGGACTGTCAGCAGTAACACAGGACACTTATTCACAACGCGTTCTCGCGGTTAATTAATATGATTCTAATTTATCGTTTTATTTATTTATTTAGTATGCTTTTGTTGTATCAATTTAAATGTTTATATGTTTCCAGATCTTCGTAGATCAAAAATAATATGAATGTCTTCGCGCTTCTCGCGGTAAAATAGTTTCAAAATATTCAAATTCTTCGCTTTTTCGCGGTAAAATAAAATATAAATTTGTTTATAAAATCTTTGCGTATTTTCGCGGTAAAATAATTTCAAAATCTTCGCGTATTTTCGCGGTAAAATATTATTCAAATCTTCGCATTTATCGCGGTAAAATATTCTTTGATTCTTCACGTTTCTCGTGGTATAATTCAATATTTAAATAAAATGAAATTAAATGGATTAAAAATAAGATGAAGATAATCAACGCTACCGGTGCTTCCGATTGATATTAATTCACGACTTACAGCGATCAAGGTCCGGTTCGTATGCCCAGCTACCGTTGACCGAATGGTGAATTTAATAACGCTAATTATTCTCCTGAGACTAGTAGAAAATGATATACCGATTATTCGAGTGCTTACGACGATCAAGGTCCGGTTCGTACGCCCAGCTACCGTTAACCGAATGCTCAATCGAGATATCAATCCTCTAGCCACGAACACCGTCAAGTGTCCGGAGTTCAGTATGGTTCAGAGTTTGATTCCCAAAAGAACTGATGAGCTAAAGTCCATGGTCTTTTTATATGGTCTTCACATATGAAAAGTGGTGGTAACTTGTTTCCCATACGAGAAGACTCGGACTCGCCCGAAAGTTCTAGGCCCATGCACACGTGTGATCCCTGGGAAATAGATTTTGACTATTAGGTGGGCCGATGACCTGGCGCCACTCTGCCGCCGAGGAAGCCATAAATTTGGTGGTTTCCATTAGCTTTCTTTAATTTCCAAGAATCACATGCAGGTGCACACGAGTTGGGTGGTCTATAGTTTTAAGATGAAAAATCAAAGAAGAGATTACCGTTCTATGCTTAGATTATTAAATGGGAACGGATACATAAATTTTAAAAGTACGTTAAGAGAAAATGACGAAATTTAGAGAATACGAGAAATCTATAATACACGTGGTCCATTAGTACAATACGACTTAATTGTAAAGCGTTGACAACGCTCAGGTAGGTATATTTGTCCGGTACGACTGCTGGCGTCAATAAGTCGGCGTTATACATAAAAAGGTTTACGTACAAGAGGTCTTAGTGTGTACTTATTTCAGGAGGGAAAAAAAAATAAAATTTTTGAAAGTAGCATCCGTGACACTATATATGAGAATGTATATTATTTTTATTAATATTTTTATATAAATGACTTTTTCACGTGAAAATAAAATAACGAGGATTAGATGATTTATTGGAGTGTGAAGAGAAGTAGCGATCATATGTGTTTACTTGTTGGAAAAGACTCGATGAAATGAGTCTCTTGAGACAAGCTAGAGACGTTAGGTATATATAGGGATCAGAGTCAACATCATGCAGCTAAACCCTATTTACGAAATAACAAGATGAGATGGGAATGTAGTATAGTATGGTATGGTATAGTATTGAGAAAAAAAATCTAGTCCAAAGTTAGCACCTCGACTGTGACTCATCCAATCTGAAAATATCTGTACGAGAAAATAAACTCTAGAGAGCTAAGAGACAGCGAGAGGAAAAGATTTCAAATATATATGTATTTATTTTGTAATATTTTTTTATTTACCTTTTACGTTATTTATTACTGTTTATTTATTTTTCTAAATGAAACAAAAATTAATAAAAAGCAAAAAAACTATAGAGCAAGTTGATAAATTATTTGTATGGAAGAGGTCGCATTTAGCTGAGTAAATATTTAATGAAAGTGAGACATAAACTAATGGGTTGTTTAAAGTGAACACGCAAGTGTGAAAATTTGTGGGTTTCTTTTTTTCTTTTTTCTTTTTTAAATTATAAAAGAATAGTTTGGATGAGAAATGAGGTATAAGAATAAAGAGTAGAGAAGAGTAGAATAGAGAGGGTAAAAGTAAAAAAAAATATAAGTGAGCATCCCTGTTGGCAAAATACATATACAAGCAAGCAACCCTCGAGTCACAAACTCAAGGGATGCGCGACACTTTCCTCTTTTTTTTCTCGGCTCTTTAAAATCTAAAGGACAGTCATTATCGTCTACAATCGTGCTTGTATAAGTTAATGGTTAAGCACAGTGACCTATTTTATTTTTAATATTATATAATGTATAATATTTTTAAATTTATTTAAATGGAAAACTTGTGTATACATAGATAGTAAGTAAAGATTATAATCGATCATCAGTTGCTTTTCAAAATTTATCTTGGCAATTTCACATCACTCGGATACAAGAGATATTATACGAGATTTTGGCACATAAGGAGTGTAGATAAGAAAAAGAAATATCGTGTTTAACATTTGGAGCTAAGCCAGGTGTACTATTACTGTGGCTTTTATCCAAGATATTCAGCTATGCTATTATATTTTATATGTACCAAGTTAACTATAGTTTTTAACTAGGTTTAGTAATAGCTCTTATTACTGCAGTTACTTCATTGTACACATTTCTATCAATAAAAAACAATTTTTTTTAACTTATTTTTTTCATGAGAAAAAATAATCCATGAAATGTTTGGTATAATTATGCAGTAGGACGATCTCACACCGATGATTAAATATAAAAAATGATTATAGATTATCGTCCCCTTTCTGGTTAAACCTCGTAACTACATTTTTTTCATAATTAAAATTATGTGTGAAAAACATTCTTTAGTACTGCTATTGCGTAAAAAAACCTTCAAATTTTAATAATTATAATAAAATGTTCGAGAGACTTTTGAATTTTAATATTTCCATTAACGGACGTGCAACAGAATAGACGTTTTGACCGATTTCTGAAAAAATTATAATTTTGCAGTTATGAGACTTACCCAAAAAGAGAACGTTATTTTTCGAATGTTTGTAGTAATTGAAATGGATGGATTATTTAATTATTTATCAATTAATTACTTTCAATAATAAATGATTGAATCACATTCCATTAAAATAACATTATTTATTTAAATTCAAATGAATAAATGGTAATAAAATAAAAATTAAATATTGAGAGATTATTTAAATACAACTATTTTAATATTATAATTATCCGGTAAAAAATGTTAATTAACTTAAAGTATCGATAAATTTTTTCAAGGAACTTGTTAAAAATTGAGCCTCTATTTTTAATATTAATTAAAAAAGTATAATTTCATGTATTTTTTAAAAATTTATTAAAACTTTAGCCGTAACTGTAAAGTTTTAATTTATAAAAGTTTAAAAAAATGAGAGAGTTGAAGTGAAAACTTTTTATAAATTAAAATATATTATGACCCGAAAAAATATTTACGCTACAGTTTGTCACATGGAAATTAACTAATTAATTTTGTTAAAGGCTAATAGTATCAGGATTGTATGAATTACTTGAATTAATAATTTTAAAAAATATTTCTGTCGTAAATAACAAATTATATTAGTGAAAAAAAGTTTTATTATTAATGTAAGTTTACCTAAATTTTTTTTAGTATCGTAAATATGCCGAGGGGTTTTATTTATTTGGGACAAACGTGTTACAAGCTCAATATTTTTTATTTCAACAGCTTACGTAATAGGGCGGATCAAAATATAAAAAAATTATTGACAAATTTTAATGTTTTCATGAATTGTGTGAATACACTGTAAAAAATTTGCGAAGTGAACGTGGATTAAATCCGGAGTTAATGTGGAGTCAATGCAGAGCAGAAGACTGTTCACGGAGAAAAATGTTGGCTCGAGATCAATAATTTTTATTATGCTATCGACCAAACTTGAAACAAGAAGTGAAGCATCCAAAAAATGATTATACTGTACAGTATTTACTACGCGCGAGAAACTTATCGATAAGCTTTAATAACAATTACTTTCATACATTATAATAATTGTGATGAGGCATAATATTTTTTTATAAGAGTATAATAACTTTTCAAATGCTTAACTTCTTGTTTTAAGTTTGGTCGACAGCATAATAAAAATTGGTAGGTTTCGAGTCAACATTCTCTCCGTATTTATTGACTTAATCCCCTCGGAGTGAAATTTACTCCGAGGGGTAGTTTAATTTAATATTGAAACTCCGGTCCGAAGTGAAATTAACTCCTAGAGGGAGTTTATTTTAATATTAAAACTCCGAATCGGAGTGAATTCGGATTGAAATAAAATCCGTAATCATTCTGAATTTTTTTTGCAGTGAATAAAAACTGAAAAACGTTTAACCAGGTCTTTAATTAAACCCAAAAGGTTTAATGCTTTCAATTTATAAAAACTGTAATAATATTTTTAAGTTGAAAAATAAAAACCCCAGTGACGATCTTTTAAAATAATCGCAGGGTATCAAAGTGGAGTAAACCCTTCTATGCCAAACTGAGAATTTATTCTTAGTGAAGTAAATGGCAATCTTGCTATTGTTTCATGTTTAAAAAACTAAGCGGAAAATTCCCGTTGAGTTTTCAGGGCGCCAGAGACACGAGTGATTAAAAATAAAAAAGCGATCTAAAAAAAAAAAAAACAATAACAATAACAATAATGATAAAAGTAAAAGATGCAAATGTTTCAATTCAAGTAGAAAAAAAATTAATTGAGGCCACGAATGCTTTCAATGTTTCAAACAAATAAATTTATGTCAATGTATATAATAAATATATGTATTAAATTGAAATTTATATTTTATAATAAATTATATTTAAATGTATGTATTTATTCTGGTGAGAAAAATCTGGTATTGATATTGTTCTGCCATAGTGTTTTTGTATTTTACATATACAATTCCGGATGTAAATGCCACCGATGCGGAAATCGATGAAACGTCAAAGTGTCTTATAGATATCCATAACGAGAAAACTTATTGATGTGTATTATTTTATATAATATATAATAAATATATAAATATTATATGTAACTGGATATAATATAGGGCGAGAGTGTGAACCCGATTGTTGAGTTTTTATATAAAGGGAGGCATTATCACACCCAGGTCTTCTATTAATGTAATGTAATGCTACCTACTTCATTTGCACGTTTCGTTTGCCAAAGCTATGGCTACAGTGGTTTGCAGGAGATATTTAGGATATTAATTATAAGTCTGCTAAAGCTCTTAATGCGTATATTCTACTGCATAATATTACTACCGACAATTATGTAAATTGTATTTAAGCATTTGCATTTGCGTTTATTTTTTTTTTTCACCACCGAAAACTTTGCACTTTTAAAATTATTATTGCATAAAATAACAAGGTACTTTGAATATCGTAATGGTCTATTGTTGTAGTTTTTTTTTCTATTTAGAAAAATTATGACCAATGAAAATAACTCCATAAATCTGTTGAGAAAAATGAATGAACAATCTTTTGTCTATCAGACTTTAAAGCTTGTAATTAAATAAAATTAATTATATTTTTGTAAAACAACGCATATTTTTTTAAGTTTCAAGAATAAAATAGCTTAATTGTTGATAATGGGAAAGAGAGAGCAAGATCGAGTGGTGCTTATATTAATTCTCAATTAGTAAGGCTTAGTAGTAGTACAAACGAGAAAAATAAAGTGAGAGGCAGTGAAGAGGATAAGAGTGAATAAGAGTAAGAGGTAAAAGGAAAATGAGGGATGAATTTGACCCAGGGGTTCACTCCACAATTTTCCTTGACGGTACTTATCCTTTTCAAGTATTTCAGGGAGTCCTTTTCTCTTCTCAACAGAGTGAAGTGGAAATCCCGCATGAATTTATAGAAGTCATACATAAATCTATGTATCTAACAATATTCTAAAGTTCACTATTTGTTTCAGTCATTTTCGACAAATCTACGTCAGAAATTATATTATTTGTTTATTTATTATTATTTTGTATTATGTTTTGCATTGCGCGCGGTCATATTGTTGTTATTATATTTTTGGTATAGATAACTTTTTATTATTAAATTTTTGGTGTCTTATTTTTATTATATTGAAAATCATCAGGACCTTTACGAATATATATATGACAATTTAATAATAAATTTATTAATTTTTGTGAGTAATTTTAATGCTGTAATAAATAGGAACTGAGAAATTTTTCTCAGTTCTTTTCTATTATAACATTGAAATTATTCACAAAAACTATTATTATTATTATTATTATTATTATTATTATTATTATTATTATTATTATTATTATTATTATTATTATTATTATTATTATTATTATTATTATTATTATTATTATTATTATTATTATTATTATTGTGTATTTTAATATACTAATGATATATTTAAAGTAATCCGTGCTTTCCGATTTTAGATGCTAATTAACACTCTATTGTCTTAAGACCTGAATAAAGAAACAGAAAAAGATAAAAAATAGAGAGAAAAATATAAAAGTAAGAACAAGAGATGAAGACGATGAAGGAAAGAGCTCATTACTTCTACCAATTATGGTCTTGAACGAACGAGGAAGAATCAGAAGAGCTTTTTCAATGTCACAAAGGCTACACTGAGACTCAGTTCTGTATTAATAGCAAGTTGAAAGAAAACTAGAACTCAAGAACTAAACATCGATAGTATAAACTTTACTACACATACATACTGATGTAACTAATGAATCATGACATATAACAAAAACACCTAGAAATTAATCAGTCAACTTTTTATGTTTCATCAAAAATTAATATATTTTAAAAAATTACTCAAATTTTTTACGATTCATTCAACAGTTAGAAAAGCATTCATTTCATTTAAAAGTATTTGTTAATTGACTTATTTAATTACTGACCTAAATTCATATCTTGAATTGTGATCATTCAAACTTTTTTTTAGAGTTGACAAAGTAATTACAGAAGGTAATAGTGCGATAAATCTTTATAATTGAGTTGTATAATAAAAATAAAAACAATAGTTTCATTAAAACAATAAAGTTAGTAAATGAGTTGTATTATTAATTGGATTCATTAAACATTTAAATTATTTGTAATCTCTGTAATGTCACGAAAATACCATTTGTGACGACAAAAGTACAAAAATAAAATCTTGAATTAGACTGTGAGTCATTGTTTTAACAAGCACGGAGAACACAATGTGGTAATTAGAGTAGTGGAAGTAAAACATAAAAAAAAAAAAAAAAAAAACACTACATTTCATTCAGCTCATTATTAATTTATCTACAATTTTAAAGCCAGATGTTCATAATAAAAAAAGTTTTTAAAACGGCGCGTTAATAGGATTAAATCAGTTGTAAATCCATAGAAAGTTCACATTTTTTTTTTTTCGCTACCACAATATTAATTTTAAAATATTTATATTTGTGGACAGCGAAGCAAATGAGAGCTTAAAAAAAATTACTCAATTAAATTTTTTTGTTTCATCACATTCTAAAAAAAACAGCTTGTACTTCAACTATGATAATAAAACTATAAATTAAACAAGTTTTCTGATGTAAACATTTAGTATCAGTTAAATTAACTTTTGATGCTAGGTCGGCACTTTTAAATTTTATTTAATATTTCTAAGTACCCATTACTTCAATTATTGCCTCTTTAATAATGAAATTAAAAGAAATTCCGCTGTAAGACATATATTTAATTAAAATTTACTTTAATTCTAATAATAAAAAAATTTCAAATAAATTTTCAAGCTTAGTGTAAAATAAAAATTTTGATTATTTTTTTAAATTTTAGGATACCGGTTAGATCATTTATTCATCTCCTCATATATTAATATGATGTAAAAATTGAATATAAAACATAGATTGAAGAGGTGGTTATTGCAATTTAAATAAAAATTTTTGTTGATAAAATCATTAAAAATTAAATTCACATATTGGGGGTGAAGGTTACGAATTGCATCAGGAAGTGAAGGGTTGGTTTGAGCACCTCTGCAAGTGCCGGGGTTGCGATGGTAGTTGTCATAGCAACCCGGGAGCTCGTATACCGTAGATTGAAATATCCCGGATCTACAAGTCGTGATGATCGATAAAAATATACGAATAATATAAATCAATAAGGATCCTACAATTGTAAATGTTAATTGTTTGTACACAAGCTTTCACATCAAGTACACTCAAATTAAATTTTGCAATCCAATTTTAATGCATAATTGCATTGCAGCTTTTTTTTTTTACTTATGTATACATCTATATAAAATCGATTGGAGATTTGAGATTCAGTAGTAGCTCTGGACATTGTAAGATAGTTTGAGAAAGATGAACTCTTTCAGCGGAGGCTAGAGAATAGAAGACAGCAGTATACTGAAGACTAGACACACTCGTTGGCATGTTGCCCATGCAAAACTACCTTACGAGAAATACTAAAGGGACATAACAGAGAGGCCAGATGAATTTTTATTCAAGAGGCGACCCGTCCTCTTGAGTACGATCGCTGAAGTTCAGGATGGACGATACTGCGTGTGTACGCGAATGCGCATTGGAATACTTCTACATAGCTCTATCTGGATTACTCTTGAACTTTATCTCTTTCTCTCTATTTCATAAAAGAGGGATAGAAATGGCAGAGGATATATAGGAGGCTTTTCTACCCTTCATCTAGGAAGGGTTGGATGCATAATTCCCGGCGAAAATCAACGCCATCACACACTTTGTTTGGAATTAATAGGGATCAGACAGCTGAATATATATAGATACAAATATTCTTATCCTTTTAATGAATTTAATGGAAAATATTTAAAACACTGGCATCAATATTTTAATTATTTTTTACTTAATTCAGTGAAACATTCATTTTTTTTTTTTTTTTTTTTTTTTTTTTTTTCCATTACTAGCCTGAATATGCAAATGTTTGCATTTGTGTAAAGCATAGATGCTTTTGATATTCACGATGAGAGATCCTTTGAGTTGAAATAAACTTAGTTTCAAGCTGAATGAAGTTGTTGGTTCGGAATTGAATCAGCAGACCAGACAAACTGTAAGTGAGAGCTTCACAGCTACTTCCAACCACAATTGCAGTTGATTAAAGGATACTCTGACTAAATTCAACAGTATGAATGATGCTTTTATGTATATAATTAATACTTTATTTTTATTTTTTTCAGTACCATATCAAGGTAATGTAAATAACTGAGGATTTAAATTATTTACACTCGTATTAAAAAAATATGAGAGTATATATTTCATTATATTATCAAAACCGTGGGAAGTATGTGGGGCAAACAGTAGCGATCGAAGATCGCGTGGGTAGAATTGCATATAAACGTGTACCAGTTGAAATTATCCCAGTGTAAAATTGTTCACGTACAATCTTTATACACTTGACTTTTTAATTTTAATCTGCATGCTTACTTTTTATTTTTTTTTTTTTTTCACGCTACGTTTATTATTATACGCCCTATTATTATTATTATTGTTATTAAAATGATATTGGATAATGAATATATTTATATGCGAAAAAACGTTTTGAGTTTTTTGTTTTTTATATTCCAAGTTCAGAATGACTTCAAGTACTCAGTGAAATTCGTTCTTTTGATATTTTTAAATTTATTCTTCTTCACTCGAGTCCTTATTTTTTTTGTTTTTCTTATTTCTTTTTTTTATCTACTCGAGACAAGGTCGGTAACTATATAATATTCAGCCGCCTCTGCGTTGGAAAATTTTTACTTGCTTTTACTACTGTCCTCAAGACTGAATTAGATGATGGTGAGTCATTGAAACGAGAAATTGAAGAAGACGAAGAAGAAGACGGAAGAAAGAAAATAAAAAAACATAAGGCTAGACGAGTAGGAGGAAAGGTTGAGAAGGGGGACGAGAAAACAGAAAGAGGTGGGTTTTGCTAAGGGACAAGGAGGAAAGAGAGTAAATCTAAGAAGTTGAGATCTATCCAACTTCTGAAGACGGCAAAGTGTCCCATGGGTAGTCCGATTCACTAGCTAGGACCAATTCAATTTTTAAGAATTTGCTTTCTTAGCTATACTTTCAATTTAGTCTTTTTTTGCTATTCTTTGTAAACTTTTTTTCTCTCCCAAACCACAAAAATTGAGAATTTTTTTTCTACCCTCCTTCAATCCATTTTTTTTCCCTCTTAATCAAAGTAAAGTATGCATGGCACGAATGCAATTTTGTCAAGGCTTCTAGGTTTTGTTGGTACGTCAACATTTCCATTTTTCCTACATCTCCCTCACCTTTGCTCCCTACTTCATTTTGGCAGCTGGCCATTGACTATTCTCCCTTCACAAATAAATTCGTTATCTTCCATTACATTTCCTCATTATTCTCATAAATGGAATACCCACAAATTGCTAAAAATTTTTTTTTTCAATAATTATCTGTGTGTAAATCTAAAAAATAAAAAAAAAAAAACAGCGACAAATATTCATTGAGTAAATTATTCAATCATAAAAGCACACGATTTTACTTGCGCAGTCCAGCGGTTTCTTTTCACCCCCAACTCACAGACACATCTTTTCATCCAATTGAGCTGAAAGAGTGTAGTAGATACATGCGTTATTCTTCCAGGCAACCAAGCAAGAAAACCCAGTAGATGGAAACTCTTTCATAGACTTTTATCCTCTGGCTACTCGTTAGTTATCATCATATTCTTTTTTTTTATTTTTTATTTTTCTGGTTTATGTCTACGTCTATTTAATTTATACGCCCAATGAGCAGGCGTATTGGAAAATATACAATATACTACATCATACTGTTTTATTCGAAATTATTTGTGTATCCGTATAAACTAGAGTGAAAAAAATAATAATAAAAACAAAAGGAAAATAATAGAGAATGTTTTTTCATTGTTATGACATACTTGTATGTTCATCCAACTGAATTCAAATTGCTACAATTTTCCCGGTTAAAAAAAAGAAATGCGTATTTCGCCTTTTTTTTGTTTTCAAGCGATTATCGGATATTGCTAGAGTGGTGGAAAATTCGGATGAAATAAAAAGAAAAAATTAGACTACAAAAAATGAGATGACATTATCGTGAATTCTCACTATCAGTTTTTGGAGCTACGTTTATCAAAAGCTCGTCCCGGTAAACCGTACTACAGGATTCGAATAGAAAGGTCGATTTATCACTAGTTTTAGTCTCTCTATCTCTGTTTCTCTCTCTAGCATTATTCGTTCTCTTTTCTCGGTACTTCCGTTAAAGCCTGAATGCTACGGGCAAAATATTTATCACTCTGAGAGAGTATTGTTTCCACTTCAATAGTCCGGATACTCCAGGCCGTTGTATAATTACAAATCTTTTCAATTTATTGGAATACTTTTTCTCCGTATACTTTTATGCCATTTATTTTTGTTGTTTTGTCTGAACTCTTACAAACATTTATTTAAAAACTTAAAGATTTGCTGCCCGTATTGAAAAACTTTTTTTAAAACTACTCAGTACAACTTCAAAGTTAAAAATCCTACGGTGATGAAAAGTTGGACGTAATTCATAAAGACTAGGGCAGACATTAAAGTTTGATTCACATTAATTAAGTTATAAGCGATAATCTTTTAAGTAAATAAATGATTTTTTCTTCATACTGTTGTTACTTCAAATCTAAAGTGAGTTTAAACTTTAAAGGACACATCTATTTTAAAGTAATAAAAAATTAATACGATCGATTTACACCTTTGCGTTTTATTCGATTGATCTAATTCCGTCGTTTGATTCAGCAGTAATTTAATATTTACTCAATTATCGGCGTTTGGTTTTATTTTTAGTCGAACCCAAAAGATGCATCATACAACTCAAGTCTAATTTTAGCTGGTTAATGTGTCAATTGACTATTCAATTCCCTTCTATCATTATAAATTACAAATAATTTTTTTTTCGTTTTACTGCAGTTAGAAAACTTGAATTAAATATTAACTTTTTTTATTTACAGTCAAGTTGAATGACAAGAAAAAAAAACACATTTATATTTATATTTCCTCGCTATAAAAACTAAAAACTGTAATTACATTCAACATATTAAATGATCTGTGAAATGAAAAGAAAATAAAAAAAATTGATTTAAAGAAGCTTCAATGAAAGTACCAAAGTTGATCATTAAAACTTGAAATGGCAAAAAGAGACCATAGTAAGTTAAGTTAAGCGTCTCGCAGCGTATGCCTGACCTAAATATATTTTTTATCCCTTTTGAATGTCTTTTTTTCATCATCTTCTAAACACATTATAAATTCATCGTATAAACGAGGTGTAGATATAGATTAATGACTAACTATCTTTTTTTATCACATCAGTTATAAAATCAAAATAACAAAATCGCTTGAATTAAATTATAAATAAAAATAATTCAAGTAAGTTTATCATTTTGATTGTAAGTGCGTGAAACATCAGTGATAAAAAATAAACTAATCCAATTTTCTTTGATTGCAGACCCGTAAATTTGGATAGGTAGATAATGTGGTTAAGGATATGTTGAGATTGTTCCAATCCATTTTATGTAATAGGTGGTATACCTTCTAACACACATAAGAAAAAAAACGTATCAGATCTATAGCCAACTTTCAAAGCTATCTCTAGAGACTGTCGAATTTCTTTTGGGATTAAACGGGATCCGGAAGCTAAACCTGAAGAATCGACAGAAATCTTTTTTGGCACTTTCATTCCTTTTTACATTTGATCGTATCCAAATCTCAACTACATCTACACTTTTACCCACCCACCCACACACACAAACTTGGCTTTTTTTTTATTTCCTACACACATTACTTGATAATTTTGACTATTCTGATATCGTACGACAAAAAAATTTTTCTCTTCCTTTCATAATTCTTGGAGATACGCCAAAGCGATCGAAGCATTTTTACGAGCACGTACGATTTATTTCTATGATTTTTGCGATCCTATTTGAACGAGTTGTCCATAAAAATATATAAAGACGTTTACAAAAAAGAAAATGAAAAGATAAAAATTTTTTTTTAACCCTGATACATTATAAATTACTTATTTAATTAAATGTATGTATAGATTTTATCAAATAATTTCTCCTTTCGTTTGCTTGCATTGTCAGCTAATCAAGTCTGGCCCAGAAGGGAGTGTCTAGGTCGACACGTGTATGACAATCAACACTAGTATGAGTAAATTTAAAAGGCAAACATAAAATAACAATACAAACCTCGTCTCAATAATTTCTTTCTTCGTTTTATGTATACATTACTATCAGGTACAAGTATGTCCATCAATTCCTTTCAGTCTCTTGAATAATACCCAAGGAAAATAAATTGGAAGCTCATTCTTTGACACTGATAACAAAAAGAGCTTGATACTTGTGCTCAAGTTGTTTTTTTATGGAAATTTTTTTATTTATTTAACTTGCCATCTTTAATTAGATTGAATGTATTTCAAATATTCGAAACTTTATTTATTTATAAACTATGACTTTTATAGATGAAGAAATTTTATGACAATAAAATCAAAATGATTCTAAATTTAGCAATTAAAAATTTTTGAATTTTTTTTTTTTTAAAATTGAATTAAAAAAAAAATTAAACATTAAAAATATGCACACGTTGAAAATTTTAAAAACTGTAGGTGCAATTTTTTGAATTATTTTTATTTTTAAATTTAACGTTTTTAAAAAAATCCAAAAATTATTAGACGTCAGCTAATTTCAGTATCATAAATCAGAAGACAACTGACAAGTTTTTTATTTTTGAATAAACAAACTCAATATTTGTAAACAAAAATGCATACCAATTAATTTTAAAAATTTTACCGCGCATTTTTTAAAATAATTAATTTTAATAATATTTAATTTTGTTCTGAAAATAAAAATACTGTCAGTTATCTGCTTCTTCAGTATCACTAAATTTTCAAACAACATAAATATAACCTAATCCAAGATATCGATTACTGCAGTAATCGAGTTATCGATACATCGAGAGAAGCGCATGCGTGCCCTTAGTTTGTTTTTTAAATAAAGAATAAAAAAATGGCGTTGTCTACATGATTGGTGGCCATTAATTGTCGCGCTTCATTGGGCAGATTTTATAAATCAATTATCATAAATTTTTTCGACAGAACTGACTAAACTCAAACTAATAAATCAAATTTTAAATTCATGTAACAATTTAAGCGATTGAAATCAGACTTCAAGCTAAATTTATTGACGTTTATTTATGTACGTTTCCAACGCCAATGATTTTTTGAGGTTGTTTTTTAAAATTTTTTTTCCAACACAACTAGAAAATAATAAATTTATTCATTTATTTCCAGGAACGTATGAATTAAATTTATTTTAGTAGATTTAATGATAATTAAATACAAGTACTAAAATATCGTTTGTTGCGACAAGTAATTATTTCTACAAGAGAAAAAAAGCCTTTAAATAATTGTGTTTAATTGCAATTTTAATGAATTAATTAAAAATCTAAATGTCAAGAAGTTGAAATACAGTAAAGAATAATTTTTTTTAATTAAAAGCGTAAACGTGTTAAGAAAATAATTCAAGACTTTCAACAATGGAATGCAAATTAATTGGAATGAACAAAAAGGTGATTGCAGTAATGTTGTAAGTAATTTATGTTTTTTCTTTTTCACAACAATACATGCAGGTTCTTTTTTTTTCAATACTTGACTAAAACATTAATCAAGATTAATTGACTTGGTCTTTAAAGTCCGTATTTTTTTTTTTATTTTGAATATGCAGTATGACGAGTAAATTTAAATTTGCTCGTCTCCATCGCAAGCTTATGGAAAATTATTCTAAGTGTGAATGTAGCAGACATCAGACAAATTTAAAATTATTAATAAATAGACTAAATAATTAATAAAATTAAATTTAACAAAAATGCGCATTTAAAAAATTTTGAAATTAATAAGTGCATTTTATATAAGTATTATTTTTCTAATTATTTACTATATTAATTAATAATTATAAATTTGTCTGATGTCTGCTACATTCACTCTCATAAAATTATTATAGAATTACGTCAATGATAATTTTTTTTTATCTTAACGTTATTTTTTAATAATTATAATATTGATTATCGATATTTTAAATCGATTATTTGTTTTATAAAAATGAGCGACCTACAGTCACTTACGTGACTGCCCGAATTTTACTGCCAAATTTATTAAATATGATTTGAATTCAATTGTTTCTTAAAATCTCTATTCTAAAATTTACTCTAGAATCTTTTGTTTATTTTTATTATCATTGAAATTTAATTAGACAAATCTCGTCACTAACTCGCAAACTTATTGATTCGATGATTGTGTAATCATGGGATTTTTAAAAAAATCTACACACGGTCAATTCTTTTTTATTAGTCGTCTAATCTATTTGTTTTCATTGATACCAAATTAAATTTATTCTATTTTTATTATCATAGAAGACATAACATGGAGTAAATTTTTCTTATTCTCTTTTAATTATATATATAATAGTTGTATATATTCAGTCACATTCGGTGACAGAATAATTAAAATATTAATTTATTTAAAGAAAATAAATACGATCGTCTTTTTTCCCCGCATAATTTAAATGTAATTCGAATGATATAGATAAATTGATTTATCTCGATACTTGGCATTGAAAAAGAGTTTAAACTATGAAAAAGCACAAATGCAAGTCAAGATCTTTCTAACTATACCATATTTAATAACATTAACTTATTTTATCATATAGATATGGCTGGAACAAAATTTTCCTTATTCTCTTAATAATATACACAGAAAAAAAGAATTTCTTGGCTCAAGAAAATTTTTTCTCGCCCCGAGAAAATTTTCCTTTTTAATTCATAATTCAAAAAATTTCGTAGGACAAGTAAAAATTTTTCGCGCCAAGAAATCCTTTTTTTCTGTGTAGATGACCGCTTAATTTGCTAATAAGAGTTTATAAATTGCGTAAGTCAAAAATTTATTTTATAATATTATAATTATTACATCAATTTAATAAGATTGTCAGTATTTTGAGGATATCGTATTACGTAATAATCTTATAATATATAAAAGAGAGTATAAAGTATAAATTTAAATTGAGATAATATCCGATAACCAGTTTGGAGAGAAGAGTCTTAGCTTAAGGCAATTTTCATTGATTGCCGAGATTGGTTCATTGATTGTCTGGTCAATTATTATATTCGGACCATTAACGTCACCCGAGTAACCGAGTGCCAGACATAATAGCTATAATTACATAATTTATCAACTGCAAGGTGGTCGTAAAAAATAAAGGGTGTAGCGGGAGTCACTTACAAAATCATGTATCCATGAAATGATAAACGATATCTAGAATATCTTACTCTGCGTGTTTTTATATTGCAGTTTATTGATTACCGTAGTGCATTAAATTGTTTTTTATGTACGAACTTATGGAGATATGATATCTACGATAAATAAAGTATTTTCTTTTTTAATACTCTATTTACGAAATTGAATTGGAAATGATGATAACATCAATAACTTGGGATAATAATTATATAACATCAATAAACATAATTTAGTGGTAGAGGCTTATGAATATATGTTGAAGAGAAACATTAAATGCTCATGTTTTCAGTACATAAAAATATATCATTCTAACCAACGAACGTTAATAATAATATGCATAAGTCTGACGTGAAATCCATTGAAATTCTCATACATAAATAAAGCCTTGAGGTAAGGTTGTTGAGCATTTTTCTTTCTGCAGACAACCAAAATGTCCAAGTGTCTTGTAAAATAAAACAGGAAAATAATTCAGTACTTACGGGTGGGGCACGCCCGAGGGATGAAATGTAGTAGTAGGATGTAAGCACAGAGTATAGGGATGGGATAGAATGGAATTTTGCAACAACTCAGCATCAGTAAAAAGAGAAAATGTTATACATATATTATACGTGTAACAAGAAAAAAAAATTTCTTTATGCATACGGCAATGAACGAATATATATAAATATATATCACAAAAATGTTTGAAACTAACTTCTACCCCTTCTTTCTTCATCTGGCCCTATAGCTGAGAAATCTACGAAGTTAAAGTACGTCGGGAATTACTAAGCCTCTCTTATACGTCTACAGACGAGAGAAAGCATATTATATAGTGATGTATACATATATAAATATATAATATAGCCTATACATTTACATGTGACCCTTCTTTCGGTCGTTCTCAAAGTCCCGCAATGCACGCGAACCGCGCGCATCTTTACTGCCGCTAAGCGAATTGCGTGTTAAGGTACTGAACTATCCAAATGTGCGTTTGTAGGGATGAATTTTACCCTTGACGAACCCTCAACCGACTGCACCATGACTTCGACCCCTTTTGTCAACCATGAAGAGGTGGGATGAACAGAAAATGACATTGCATTGCTCATGAATAGGGTGTAGGGTATAGGAATTCCTTTTTTTTTCTTACGAAGGGGTGAATTTTGCCACAGTCTTTTGGAATAACGGAATTGGCTGGAAATTATATGAGGGGTAAGCTTGGTATATTTTGTCCTCAAAAAAGCCATGTGTTTACCTACATATTCACTAGTGAAATTTAATTAAAACTATTTCAATATCGACGAACAAATTTAACGATTATCGCACTTATGAGTTTGATAACTTTTTTCATTGGCTTCAATTATTTTTTAATAACTAGTTTTTAAAAAGTTTTTTAAATTGCTTTCATTTTTTAATAATTAATGAGATTTACTTTGATGATTCTACTAGGTGTTGAAAATTTTATCGAATTGTTTCATCTAAAGAATAATCTCTTCAAAGGACACGTTTTTTAATTAAAAATTTAATTTGTATTATGGTTATCATTACAAATTCATTTCACAGCTCAATGATGGTCTTATATATTTTTTATCGCAGTTTTATTGATAGTCTTATTTTTAAATAAACTTTCGATAAATGATTGATTAGGATGAAAAAATTCTGTCATTTAATATTTTTATTCCTCGATAATAATCCGAATAATCGGCTAAAGTAAATAATTTATCTCTTTGTATCTGGTAGAGGGTTCTTGGGCCTCCGACTTTTTCATCACGACAACACGATTCGCATAAATGATTGTGGGGTAAACTAAAGTGCTCTCGATCACACCCTCCATCGGCAGATCTTTGCTCATATATATACATGAATGTATATATACCATCACATACATATGACGATACGAGATCTGAATATCTATATCTATTACTTTTTTACTATGACGCTAGTAAACTATTATACGAGTTGTAAAACTTGAGTCGTTCTGTTTAAAATTATTTTTAAATTTTTCAGCAAACTATTCTTTGTAAAAAGTATTACTTGAACAGATTTTATATTTCGATTACGTCTGACATGATTAATCGAGTTGAAATTTCCTTCCTTTTTTTTTACATTTTGTAATAACACAATCATTTTTCTTTTCTTTCAATACGTCACGGTGTTCACAAACAACAAAGAGACATCGTCAAAGTATTTTATCTTGATAAAGTTTTCTTTTTTTTTATAACAAACTGTCACTAAAGTTGTTTTTATATATTCTCGTATTTTAATAATAGGAAAAAAAATAACTCCCATAAGATTATGTAATATTTAAAAAAAAATCGTTGGGTAGCTCGCTTTTCAGAGCTTTTATTAACCCCTTAGTCTCTACACCCACTAGGGATTTTCGTTTTTACTTCTCTTGTTCTCATTTCTCATATAAAAGCACTCAGAAGATCGAAGGAGGCGCAGTCGCTCTCCACTGTTGAGTAAGACCAAGAATAAGACTTATGAAAGTACATACATATATGTACTTTCTTTACTGTTTAAATATTACGTTATGGTAATTTCCTTTGCTGAAGTTAATTTTTGTATTTACATTTCTCATTTATAAAGGGAAAGATTTTAATAAAATAAAACATAATAATATTCTATTACGGAATTAATAAAAATTGCAATAAATGTTTTCTGTATAAGAATGAATAATATTTACAATATTCATTTACAAAAGTAAATATTGTTTTAAAATAAATATACTCCATTGCTAAATGTCATATTGTGGAGTATAAATTATTTTTTTTTTTATAACGTTAATCGGTATGCCATAAGTATGACGCGATAAAACCCATCCCTAACCCTTCGCCCTCAGATGCGGTCCTTCTGATTTTACTTCACCCTTCTCAATTGCAATTTTGTGCTCCGTAAATCTCATGGGTAAAGTACGCACAACGGCTGACAGTGTGAAATGACATCGTTATTCATAATTTGTGGGTCTATGTAACTAATCAAAAATTTGACTTAAACTCCGTTTTAAAAATAACACATCAATAATAACACGTTAATTTTTAGCATCAATTGTCTCATATCTTTACCAAATAATTTGCAATAGTATAAACATAAAAATCTATCATTCGCTGTTTAAACTCTTTGAAGTTAAAGAAAATTTTGACAAATATTTTCAAGTTATTGTGACTTGAAATTTTTTATTTCATCCTTGAAACATTATTTTTTTAAGTGACATATGAATTTATTTATGTACACACTTTACACATAACGTGGGATGTAAATTTGGAGCTTGTCACTGCTTGTAGTAGTATGAAAAGTGACTCGAAAAAATATTATTTTTCTTTCTGTATACAAAAGGTGTCAAGTGTCAACGAGTATGCTTTTAAAAATTGTCACAGAAAATATTTTTATGTTATTTAAATTTACTTTTTCAATAATTTTATTACTTTATCAAATGAAAAAAGTAAAATTTTGTGTCATATATCTGTAAAAGCAAGATTACAAATCACATAATTTTATAAAATATTGAAATTTAAGTTTTGTTTACCTCCTCCATCGTACGTCATTCTCCATTGAATTAATTCACTTGAATTATTTTCACTTGAATGACACTCAAATTAAATTTACAATTATAGTACAACAATTAAAGTGTTAATTGAGTTTGAATAAAGTAGTTATAATATTTGAATTACATTTAAAAACGACGAATAAACCGCGATACTTTCACGACGAGTGCTGGCACGAGACTGCAAACCGGCGGCACGCTCTAGGGAGCTCTTCAACCTGTCAGGGCCGTATATAAAACATGAAAATCCACGACAGAATGGTTAGGTGGCGCTAGAGTTTCACAAATCCAACCCCTTTGCTTTTTACCACCCTTAAAATACGGAGTATAAGTTACATAATTTGAATGTTTACTTGAGCAATAATTTTTTTTCTTTTCATCATAGAACATTTATTATGAGTAAACTTTTTTATTTCAATAAAATTTTTTCGTTATTTCTAAAGCTGAAAGCAGTGAGGGGATTAGATCCGATCGCTTCCGATTTTATGGTATTTCCGAGGGTCGAGCTTTATGATTATGCAGTCCCACCCTCAATATTCTATTGGGTAAAGTGATTGTAAATATTAGGAATAAACGATGTGTACTTAGCTTTCTCTTGTCAATACACGTTCAAAGTACTAAATAAATAATTTAGTTTTGCAAATAATATTTATCTATTTACGTAATTATTCAATCAACTTTTTGTGTTTTTTTATCATATCATTATTCACATAATTTCAAAAATCTTAACTGTCATAGTTTTTAAACCATTCGTCTTTTTAAATTATAATAAATTTCATTTTAACATTAATTAACAGAGGATTATAATTTTTTACATAAATTTGCTAACTAAAAAAAATTTATGAACTTTTTTATCATAAGAATAATGTTGTTTTTTTGTATTTGTATATTTTTTTTTAAAATTGATGAATTGAGAATCGAAAGTATTAGTATAGTTAAAAGCAATATAATTGCAGCTTTCGTAAAGCAACTCAGCACTTTTTCTATTCTTCTGCTGTCTCGATATTGGAATTGAGCCAAGACAAATATCAATTTTACGTCATCCTGAAAATTACTACTTCGTTCGTTTAGGTTCTCAGTTGACTGCCAAATTGTACATCTTATCCATTTTATCGATATTCAAATTACTAAATGGAAAATCCTTATCGGTCAATAGCCTTTTATCACAATTTTTATTTTATTTTAAAATAAAACTTTGAACAACTACTTTCAATAATGTTATATTTAATAAAATTGTTGTATATATATACACTTAAATGCATGTCAATAAGAAGTTATCATTAGAGGAACGAATAATTTTTTTTGTTCAATAGAACGTCCGAGCGATGAAAATTTAACGGCATCGTAATTCAAACAATCACGATAAAGCCCGGGGGTGTTCTATCATAATCATAAAATCTACTGTCCATCATCTATTCTTTATTCAATCTCTTATACACACACGCCAAGATAATATTTACTTGAAAAATGTTGTCAGTCACTTGAAACGAAATTTAAAAATGATCGCAATACGTAACTTTTATTTTTAGCTTTTGTTCTTGATAAAAAGTTTTCAAAATGAAACACTTAATCTTAGTGAGTCTTTGCATTAAAAGTTAATTTATATTTTAATATTATCCGATTTAAATTAGAATAGTGTTATTATTATTACTTAAGCCATGATATTTATGATCTAAGCATTTTCCGAATATAAATTTATCGATAAAAGTAACATAAGCTATAATATTTGATAATGATATAGCTGTGATTAATTTGATTATCATCAAGTCAGTAACCAAGAACAATAATTTATTCTAGCTATAATGGTTTCAGCAGCTATTGAATTTAGTAATATTCAATATAACGTCAGTTTCATTGAGTGTATCATATACCGATGTTATTAATATAAAACTGTTTCCATAAAACTGAATTTAGAGATACCTTAATCTTATTTTTTTCTGTCAAAAATCTTTGGCAGATTATTAATCTACATGAAACAGATGTTATTTGCTCATTTTCATCCCAACCCAATGGCAAAAAGTATAAATTTTAATCATTTTTATATATTATCAGTTTCTTCTTTGTTTAACTATTACGATTGTACTATGTAATATTGTATCTGTAAGTTGTGTCATGATTGATAAAAAAAAGTATGAACATGAAAATTTTTAATTTTTAATTTTTTAAACTATTCTATTTAGATTAAATTAATATTTGACCCTGAACATTCACTTATCTCTTCTAATGAATATTTTAGTTTATTTTAGTTCTCTTCTGTTCATGATATTTTATTAGTAGTAGTAAAGTATTAGTTATATTTAAATAAATAATTATGAAATTTAGCAAAATGAAATTCCGAAATTTACCATTTTAGTAAGTGACAAATTAATTAATATTTACGCAACGTTAATTCAATTGAAAAAATCATATGTACTTTAATAAATCTGTAAAATGTATATTTTTTACTGATGAAATTGCTGAATAAATAAGATTAATTTAAAAAGAAAAAAATGAAAATTCACATGTTGGAACTTTCAAATTTACATTTCGTAATGAGTATTATTACTATTCAAACTAGATTATTGAAAAGAAAAGAAAAATAAATATCACTTGCTGAAAATGTAAAATTTACATTTTATAGTTTCAATATCGTTATTTCGAGAAACAAGTATTCAAAATTTTATCATAAAACCTGCTAAGAGAAATTGTAAATTTTAAAACATATCAAATGATACTTTAATGATTTTCATGAAATATTACAGTATGAGTTAGTAAATTTATTGCATTGTAAAATTGTAATGTTTCATACTTAAAATGTAAAATTTACTGCGTGGCACAAAACTGCAACTTTTACAGTTTCATTCGTGAAGTGCTGGGTTACTATTTGAAAATGTAATAATTCTCGATCAAATAGCAATTATTACAGTTTTCTTCTTTTCGTGCATATGTCCGTTGTTTAGCATTTTTTGTTTTATTCAAATTAAATTTTTCTTGTCCAAGCTTTTATTAACTAACAGAAATGTTTGGCCGGCGAAATAATATACTAATCAAATTTTTTCATGAATTGGATGTTTCGAATCATGCTTAAGGGGGGGGGGGGTAGGGTAGGTCTGAATGAACAATATGTCGAGAACATTGTGTACAAATTTTAAATCAATCCAAGTGAAACTAACGGAGTTACAGCGTTTCAAACGACTGGCCGTGATACCTGATTTTTATACCTGCCCGGCTACATACCCCTAGTAGAAAGTAGCTGCAATTCCTTTTGTTTTCCTGAATCCCTTTCTCCGTCTGTGTCTTTCAAAAGATGTTAACTAATGACTCTATGTAAGTATAAAAATTCATGTTCTTTTATTGATGGTTTATTTCGAATTTTCACGAATAAAAAACTTTGGATCGATTTTCTCGAAAACGTCATTTTTGAAGTTCGTGAACATTAGAACTTAAAATCTATTGAACCGATCCTCTTGAAAATTTGAACATGACTTTTTCACATAATTCAACAGGTAATCACGAAAAGTTTTTTTTTTTTTTTTCATTTTTTTCTATTTTTTAATAACAAATAAACTGCGATTTTTTTTAGCTAAAATCGCGTTTTTCACTTCCAAGTGCTGCAAAAAATAGAAAAAAAAAAAAAAAAAAAAAAAACTATTCGTGATTACCTCGAGAAATATATCACCTTTAAAATGCATATCAATTTTTTTTTCAGATGATCCAGTAACGAGTTATAATGTTCACCGCAAAACCACTTTTTTTCAAGGTGCCTCTGGAGATTCAACGCCACCGGCTTATTCATCAATATTTTTCATTGAAAATTTTTTCTGATATACTTTAAAAGTTGCACAATAATATGTTATCAAATTTAATAAAATAATAATACTCATCTCGCCACGAAAAAATCACAAAAATATGCTTTTTTCGCCTTTAAACCCCCCCCCCCCCTTCTTAATATAATTTCCAGATTAGTTTGGGTTTCGGCACCAATTTTCATTATGTATAAATGCAACAACACCATCAGCATATATATCTTGTCATACAAAAGGAATCGTATATTAGGATTTTTTACATTGAACTAGGGTGAAAAATTAATATATAATCATTACAATGTTAAATACTTCTTGTAAGTTTCGTATCTAAGTTTTGTATTCTCATAGTGCTTTAGATTACTTTCACTTCATCAAATCCACGAGTTCATTGCCGTCGTTAAAAATTGCTGCATCAATAGTTCTTTCTTCAAGTTCAAAGTAATATTATGATGATTATTATCCATTATGATGATGTTCTTATCTACGAGGATTCGCTAGTATATTTTCCGGTTAATTGATTTGTAGAGTATAAGGGCTTGAGTATGTATTACCTGTCTGCGGTATATATTCATGGATTATTACTACATTGTTGAATATGTTTATAAAGATATAGTATACACATAAAAAAAGAGAAAGAGTAACTGCATAAATGATGTACATGTAACTTTAGTCTTGTTGTCTTTTACTGACTGAACTGCCACCCTCATCGTTACAATAAGCACTTGTTTCACGGCTCGTTGACTCGATTTACCCCAACATTCATTGTGAATTCCTATATTTATAATATATATAATGCTACCCTCCTTCATTAACTGTTCTTTCTTATCCATGTATTTTTGTTCCTTTTAATCGTTAAGCGAAATAAATATCATTGCAATAAAAGATAAAGTTTTATTTTTAAACTTAAGTGTGAAAAAAGCTATAAATCATGCAGATTTTTTTTATCGTCCACAAGGGATTCTTAAGCGATAAAAATCACAGTGAAAAAGATAGTAGACAAACATCGGCCCAATGTAATGTATAGTCCGAATGTTTTATGTCAAGACTCACTTTTTTTTTTTAATTTTACATAACTAACTTATATTTGCGCCGAAAATTATTTTACAGTGATAAAAAATGAAAATTGTGTGACACAAGAACTTTTATAAATGCATATTAATTATATTATTGTGTATGTTATGGAGATAAAAAAAAAATAGAATATTTCCGGGCAATGGATACAATGATATTGCTGGAAAGGAGGTATTGAAGATCTGCTGATAGATGAAATAAAGTAACGTACATACTACACGCAATGCAGAGTAAAAAATAATAGGACGTCTGGCCGATCCTTATTTCCTTCCTTTCCAGACAACAGCAATTCAACTGCTGAACTCAATCCCGTCTACAATCACGTCACGATTTTGTGTGAAGAGAAAAAAACAGTAATTTGATAAAAAAAAAAAAAATTATCGAAAATTAAAAATGATGAAGCTATGGTAAATCTGAAATATTTACTATTTGGAAGATAGAAATTCAACTTTTTACCTTACAAATTTACAATAAATAAAATTAAATGAATGCTTAAATCGTGAAGCTTTACAGTTCTCCCTTGAACTATACTTAATATTAGGGTCCTGGAGTAAAATACGTCGGAATAAATTTTTCAACAAACACTCTTATTGCGCTTTATCGGATTTTATCGCACCCTATACCAATAATGTTAAAAGCTTTTCTATACTTTATGCTAATCATTTTATAAGCATCTCATCTGTTTTTAATTTGATGATTTAATTTGCTTTTGTAGAGTTGATTAATTGTCTTTGCATTACGTCATGAAAATAAATGATTACAGCAATCAGTATATTGATAAATGTCAATAGATTATTTGCAATAATTATTTAATAAAAAATTGAAAAAATAAACGCCCAACGTGGGGCTCGAACCCACGACCCTGAGATTAAGAGTCTCATGCTCTACCGACTGAGCTAGCCAGGCATCCGGGCGTTGAAAACACGTATTCGCATTTATGCATATTCTAAAATTTCTCTATTTTAGAAAAAAAAGTGCATAAATACTTGATAATTCTTGTTTATTTATTAATAATTTTTTTTTTGTTTAAAAATTTATTATTTATGTAAAAATTTCTTATTTTTTTTGATAAAATAAAAATAATTATGTAAAAAGTCCGACGAGGATGGGATTCGAACCCACGCGTGCAGAGCACATTGGATTAGCAGTCCAACGCCTTAACCACTCGGCCACCTCGTCCTGCTGTCAATTTTTTTCTTTAAATTATAGTTCATAAACTTATGGTCTTCTTTAATAAAAAATAAAACTATATTGAGGGTTATTTATCGTTAATCTATTACTTTCAAAAGAAAATTATATAAATAAAATGTCATAGAAAAATTGACACACATAATTTATATCGCTGAATGATATTTCGAAACTTTCGATTGAATATCAAAACACCGCTGTTACAATTTTGCCTGATTGCAGCTATGACATACTAAAGTTCTATATTTTTGTAATTCTATAATAAAAAAAAAGTATTAGATGTTACGCCATGAATGTTACGACAGCGTGTGATAGGAAAAAATTTTCAAATAGATTACGAACAAATATTTATTGGACGATTTACATATGTAAGACGGCTTATTTTCATCACATAAAAATTTTGGATTGAATTGAAATCTTGAATCCCAGTGGATTATTTATTACGAAAATTCAAGTTATCATACTAGTTTTTCTTATAGATTCCAATTTTTTATTTTCTTCACTTCTAAGTTAAAACGATAAATCACGCAAGTACTCTGTGAAATTTATTAGTTCAATCAAGATTACAACATTACAAATGAAAAAAAATTAATTTATAAATTATGTTTTGATTTTGCAAAAAATGCACCAAATCCATGTATATATTACTTTGAAACACATCTCCTATATAATTATTTAATTTTTAAAAGCGTGAAGATGACGAAGACGCACGTTCTACGTAAAAAAGATAGCTTGGAAAATGTTCTGCGTAAATAATTTTCAAATTAAGGTAATTCAGAAGGTTGAATTAAATTTTTTCCAAATCTTGAAAAAAGCAAAACTTAAAACGTCGATTAATATACATTATTTTTTCATGCAAACACCTATTAAACCTTATCTGGACTTTTCTGGGACTTATTTGCAAAGAGTTTATTTGAAGATTATGTACTTTTGTTGTAAAAAGTTCAGAAATCAAGCTTTTAATTATTTCTAGACTTTTCTTGAATAGTGAAGAATTTTTTAGGAATTAATTTTTCAATAGATTCATTCTAAAAATTTTTGCTCGTTCGTATAATTAAAAAAAAATTCTATTTGAAAACATGTTCCAGACAAAATTAAGATAAGGTTCAAAAAACATGAGCAAAGAGTACTATATCGATCAGTTATGAATTATCCAAAGATCCTAAAGTTCAATTCTCAAATTTAGAAGTTTTACGTGCGGAACGTTTTCGGAATTTTTTATTTATACGGGATACTATGATAATACTTTGAAGTGAGAACGAAATCATTGATCGTATAAAAAGTTATACCAGTGCATTTGGTGCTTTTATCAAAATAAATATATTTTATTGAATAACGTGGATTAATCTATTTATTTTTTTCATTTTGAATTAATTTTTAAACGACCTATAACTGGTGGTGGAAAAGGATCTTCTGGTGGTGGTGGTTGTGTCAAAGGAGGATATGTTTGCGGAGGAGTTGGTACTAAATCTGATGGAGTCGGAGGAGATATTGTCGTAGTAGTACTAAAGTCAGGGAAGAAGAAATCGTCATCTAGCCAAGGCTTTGTCGTTTTAACTGTTGTTGTAGTAGTCGTCATTGTTGTAGGTTTAGGTGTTGTTGTTGTAGTAATAGTCGTGGTTGTCGTAGGTTCAGGTGTTGTAGTTGTTGTTATCGGTTCAGGTGTTGTTGTGGTGGTTGTAGTTGTTGTTGTTGTCGGTTCAGGTGTTGTTGTAGTGGTTGTAGTTGTTGTTGTCGGTTCAGGTGTTGTTGTAGTGGTTGTAGTTGTTGTTGTCGGTTCAGGTGTTGTTGTAGTGATTGTAGTTGTTGTTGTCGGTTCAGGTGTTGTTGTAGTGGTTGTAGTTGTTGTTGTCGGTTTAGGTGTTGTTGTAGTGGTTGTAGTTGTTGTCGTCGGTTCAGGTGTTGTTGTAGTGGTTGTAGTTGTTGTCGTCGGTTCAGGTGTTGTTGTTGTTGTAGTGGTTGTTGTCGGTTCAGGTGTTGTTGTAGTGGTTGTTGTAGGTCTAGGTTTTGCGGTAAGTTGAGATAAGTCACAAGGGTATGGTTCTAATCCATCAGGAAGCCATTGAAACAATTCGTTTAAAATAGTTGTATTGGGAAAAGTACCTGTTTCTAAAGCATTTGTTAGGTGTGAAATACTAGTATTAAGTGCATTAATAATGTAATCCATTAAATTTTCTATTGATGTTGTATCATATCCTTGTGCACCTACTTGAAGAAGTAAATTATGGCGATCATTCAATAATCGGTAAATTTTTTTTAACTGGTTGGTGAAAATACATCGATGTGGTACAGTAATATTAATTTTAAGGGCACACAAATCTTCCTCTGATAGCTGACCAGACGTTTTTGGTTTTAATTTTTGTCTATAATAAAAGTATTATTAATCTAATTGTTGATTAGAATTAGAAAACAAATTTCAACAAACTAAATCTGGATTTAATGCACTGTAAACACTAAATGTTTTATTTCCCATTTAAAAGCATTATTGTCACTTGTTAAGAATTTATTGGTACGTAGATTTTCTATTCAAACGAATGGAAAAAATATACACACGAAGGATATGCATGTGTTGGGAGAATTTAAGCGTGGAAATAATCTAAATAGTTTTATAGAACAATACTTGTTAACAAAACTATACAAATCCAATAAAATATTTTTATACTGATAAAGATGACCCAGCTACGATACTTAATTTTTTTGTGCACATTTATGATTTACAGTGACACTTACAAATACTTTTGTTAAAAATACCTCAAAGGATATTTTGAAGTAGAATTGGTTATTTTATCCATACTATAAGTACTTTCATATGTTTTTGGGGTAGTACAAAAACAATCCGTTATTTCTTTGAAACAGTTAGCTTCAGTTGGTGTGACTATTACACAAGTAAAATGATAAATATATCGTTAATTATTTTATTGTTAACCGCATTGAAATGAATTAATCATTATTAAATTACCTGAATTATTATACCATTCAATATTAACAAGTTGAGTTGACTTCGGGGTTGATGTGACTATGAGAAATGATTAATAATAAATTTTACTATTTTATTGTATACAGCCTTAAAAATTATTGGGTATCAACTATCTACCTAAACTATTATTACATTGAGCATCAAAAAGCTGGGTAGAACTTGAAGTTGTTGTGTCTATTCGACATGAGAAATTATTATTAAGAAATTTTATTATTTTATTGTAAATATCTTTGAAAATAATGAGGTATTATTCAATTACCTGAATTATTACTGAAGTCAGAAACAAAAAGTTGAGTAGAATTCAAAGTTGTGTCTATTCAAACACGAAAAATAATAAATACTTAATTTTGATATTTTGTAATAAGTGGCATTAAAAATAATCAGGTATTAAGTAATTACCTGAATTATTATTGAATTCAGAAACAAGAAGTTGAGTAGAACTTAAAGTTGTGTCTATTCAAACATGAAAAATAATAAATACGTAATTTTGATATTTTGTAATAAGTGGCATTAAAAATTTTTTAAGTATTTTCTAATTACGAGAATTATTATTCCATTCAGTATTAAAAAGTTGAGTGGAATTCAAAGTTAATGTACCTATTCAACAGGTAAAAAACATGTATACTTTTGTTATTTTATTGTGAATAGCATTAAAAATAAATACCTATTATATAATTACTGAAATGATTCCCTTCACCATCGAAAGGTTGAGTAGAACTTGGAGTTGATGTTACTGTGATGCATCAAAAGCAACTAGTATTTAATCTCATTATTGTGTTAAAGACTGCATCAAAATTTATTAATTATTTTTGAATTACCTGCATTATTATTACAAGTAGCATCAACGAGTTGTGTGGATTTTATAGTTGTTGTGGCTATTTCACATGAAAATATACTAATATTTAGTTCAATCATTTTGCTAAAAATCGCTTTATTTATTATTTGTTTTTTTTTAATTACCTGAATTATTCCACTCAGAATCACAAAGCTCTGTGGAACTTGAAGTCATTTTGACTATTGTACGTACGAAATAATTAATATTTAGAATGATAATTCTGTTGTAAATGGAATTGCATATTATTGGGTATTTTTTGATTACCTGTATTATTGTTCCACTTAGCATGAAACATTTGAGTGGAACTCGAAGCTATTGTATCTATTCGACATGTGAAAAAAATAAATGTTTAGTTTCATTATTTCGTTATAAATAATATCGAAATTTATTAATTGTTATCTAATTACCTGAGTTATTATTCCAATCAACATTAATGAGTTGAGTGGAGTTCAGAGTTGGTGTGACTATTTCACAAGAAAAATAATTAATTTTCAGTATCGTTGTTGTATAGTAAATAGCATTGAAAATTATTGGGTATCAACTTATTACCTGAATTATTATTCCACTTAGCATTGAAAAGTTGAGTCGAACTCAAAGTTGTTGTGTCTATTCAAAATGTAAAACAGCTAATATTTACTTTCATTTTTTTGGAGTAAATAGCATTCATCTTATTTAATTATTATCAAATTACCTGTATTATTATACCACTTATCGTTGGAAAGTTGAGTGGAACTCGAAGTTGTTGTGTCTATTCAACATGTGAAAAAATTAATCTTTAGTTTTATTGTTATGTCATGATACAAATGATATCAAAATTTATTAATTGTCATCTAATTACCTGAATTATTCTTCCAATCAAGATTAACGAGTTGAGTGGAATTCGGAGTTGGTGTGACTACTCCAAAAGTAAAATAATTAATTTTTAGTATCGTTATTGTATAGTAAATAAAATTAAACAATTATTGGTTATCAACTTATCACCTGAAATATTATTCCACTTAGCATTGAAAAATTTTGTCGAACTCAAAGTTGTTGTGTCTATTCAAAATGTAAAATCGCTAATATTTAATTTCATTTTTTTTTTTTGTCGTACATAGCATTAAAGGTGTAGTCTAATTGGTCATTTTCGAAAAATCGATTTTTCTTTTTTTACATTTTTTTAATGTATATGTATCTAAGCATATTGTATCAAATTTTTAAGACGATCCAAGCAGTCTAAGTGTATTTTTCTGAACTTATAGGTCAACAAACACGATTTTACGCGTATCGAACATGCGAACTGCCACAGAAACGAGGCCAAATCAGCAGCAAACGAAAAGTTTGAGCAAGAACAAGGTGCTCCGTATGGCGCAGGCATCGTGAATTACATTTTGGTAAGATTTTTTTTTTATTTAAAAAAACTTAAAACGCGTTTTTCTCACTTCGTTTTCGTGTCCGCCCTTCGCGATTTTTCCGAAACCCGTGGGCTGATCCTTCTTAAATTTTAACTACATATTCTACACATAACTATTTACAGAGTAGACTAAAATCATATTAAAATTTTTATTTTTACTAATTTTTTTTTTACAAATAACATAAAAAAAAAGCACCTTTCAATTTTTATTAATTAAAATTAGTAAAAATAGTTCAAAATTAATATCGCTAGTCTGTTTTGTAGCCACTGTCATACCGAATCTAAAACACTTCGATTTTTTTGTTTCAAATAAGCCGTTGCCGAGATATCGTGAGGGAGCCGACCTGCTTCCAAATTATGGCATTCCGTTAGAGGACAGATTTTTTATAAAAATACTTGCAAAAAAAAAGGTATAAAAAAATTTTCTCTGACAATGTTTATGTACGTATCTTTCATAGTAAGCTCACAAGAAATTCCCTAAAATAAATTATTTTTTTAGCCCATGAACTAGACTACACCCTTCATCTTAATAAATTATCATCAAATTACCTATATTATGGTACCAGTCATCGTCGGAAAGTTGAGTGGAACTTGAAATTGTTGTGTCTATTCAACATGTGAAAGAAATAATGCTTAGTTCCATTATTTTTTTATAGAGAGTATCGAAACTGGTTAATTGTTTTCTAATTACCTGACTTATTATTACAATAATTTTTAACATGTTGAGTGGAGCTCGGAGTTGATGTGCCTATTTCACATGTAAAATATTTAATTTAATGATGATAATATCATTATTTGGTAGTAAATAACTTTGATAATTATTAGGGATCACCTAATTACCTAAATTATTATTACACTTTGCATCAAAAAGTTGAGTAGATTTTGAAGCTGTTGTGTCCATTCAAAATAAAAAATGATTAATATTTAGTTCTATTATTTTGTTGGGAATAGTATTGAAACTCATTAATTGTGATCTCATTACCTGAATTATTATTCCATTCACCCTCAAAAAGTTGTGTGGAGCTCAAAGTCGTTGTGTCTATTCAATATGAAAAATTATCAATACGTAGCATCGAATAGCATTAAAAATAACTAGGTATTATTCGATTACCAGAATTATTATTCCAATCAATATTAACAAGTTGAGTGGGTCTCGAGGTTGATGTAACTATCACACATGAATTCATTATTATTTCGTTCCACCGTTTCGTTTTGAATAATATTAGAAATTATTAATTGTTATCTACACCGAATTAGAGCTGAATAAATTTGCTAAACGACCTATGCATTAGTTTAGCTGAAACAATTTTTCCACGGCCTGTGGGCTCTTTGAAAATACAAAAAATTTGGAAATTTATTGTCTCGCGGTATTTCTTATGTTTGTACAATAGCCGTAGCTTTAAAAAAAATTTGTTGAAAATCCACCGAAACTAGAGATTTCAAGCTATAAATTGTTTTTTTTTTCTTTTTTTTTTTTTTTTTTTTGAAATCTCGATACGATTATTTCTCACAAAGTTATAGCTTCGCAAAAATCACTAAAAAATTTCTAAAATTTTTCTGTTCCTTTTATTGTTTGCGTTAGTGTAGTTACCTAAATTATTACTCCATTCATTATCAAAAACTTGAGTGGACTTCGAGCTTGATGTGACTATTACACATGAGAAATGATTAATTATAAAGATCATTATTCCATCGTATACAATATTAAGAATTATTAGGTATCATCTAATTACCTAAACTAATATTCCACTCAGCATCGAAAAGATGAGTAGAACTCAAAGTTGTTGTGTCTATTCAACACGAGAGATAATTATAAATAAATTTCAATATTTTATTGTAAATAGCATTAAAAATAATTAGATATTATTTAATTACCTGAATTATTGTTGAATCCAGAAACAAAAAGTTGAGTAGAACTTGAAGTTGTGTCTATTCAAACATGAAAAATAATAAATACTCAATTTTAGTACTTTATAGTTTCAGATTGCATTAAATTTTTTTTAAGTATTATCTAATTACGTGAATAAATATTCCATTTCGTGTTAAAAAGTTGAGTGGAACTCAGAATTGTTGCCTCTGTTCAATATAAAAAATGGCTAATACTCAGTTCTATTATTTTGTTTTAAACCGTATTGAAATTCAGTAATTGTTACCTATTTACCTGAATTATTGTCTCGCTTGGTACTAAAAAGTTGCGTCGAACTCAAAGTTGATGTGTCTACCCAACATATAAAGCAATTAATATTTAGTTCCATTGTTTTGTTGTAAGTACTATTGAAACTTATAAATTACTATCTAATTACCGGAATTGTTATTCAAATCAACATCAACAAGCTTAGAAGACATCAAGGTTGATGTGACTATCACGCATATGAATTAATTAATATTTAGTTTAATTGTTTCGTTCGAAATAGCATTGGAATTTATTAATTGTTACCTATTTACCTGAATTATTGTCCCGCTGAGTATTAAAAAGTTGCGTTGAACTCAAACTTAATGTGCCTACTCAACATATAAAACAATCAATATTTAGTTTCACTGTTTGGCTGTAAATACTATTGAAATTCATCAATTGTTATATAACCTGAATTGTTGTTCCATTCAGCATCAAGAAGTTGTGTGGAATTCAAAGTAGTTGAGTCTATTCAATATGAAAAATGATTAGTTCTCAGTTTTGCTACTTTGTAAATATCATACAAAATTATTAAGTATTTTCAGTTACCTGAATTATTATTCCAACCAATATCATCAAATTGAGTAGTCCTTGAGGTGGATGTGACTATTGCACATGAGAAATAATTAATAATTAATTTTATCATTTTATTGAATACAGCATTGAAAATGGTTAGGTATCAATTAATTACCTAAACGATCATTCCACTCAGCATAAGAAAGTTCAGTAGAACTCAAAGTTGTATCTATTCAACATGAAAAATAATGAATACTCAGTTTTTGTATTTTATTATAAAGTCTTCAAATTCGACAATTCTAATCTATATACCTGAATTATTATTCTGCTTTGTATTGAAAATTTGCGTGGAACTTAAAGTTGATGTGTCTACTTAACATATAAACAATTAATATTCAGTTCCGTTGTTTTGTTGTAAAAACCATTAGTATTCATAAGTTATCTTATTACCTGAATTGTTATTCCAAAAAATATCTACAAGCTTGGTAGACAACAACATTGATGCGACTATCATGCATGTGAATTAATTAATATTCAGTTAAATTTTTTCGTTTGAAATGGTATTGGAATTTATTGTTATCTATTTACCTGAATTATTATCCCGCTCGGCATTAAAAAGTTGCGTCGAACTTAAAGTTGATGTGCCTACTTAACATTTAAAGCAATTCATAGTTAGTTCTATTGTTTTGCTGTAAATACTTTCGAAACTTATAAATTGTAATCTCTTTACTTGAATTGTTATTCCATTCATCATCGAAAAATTGCGTAGAACTCAAAGTCGCTGTGTCTATTCAACATGAAAAATGTTTGGTTTTTAATTTTGTTATTTCTTTGTAAATAACACTAAAAACTATAAGATAAGTTACCTGAATTATTATTCCAATTAATACCAAAGAAATGAGTGGATCTTAAAGTTGTTGTGTCTATTCAATATGAAAGATGATTAATACTTAGTTTTTTTATTTTGTTGTAAATAGTGTTGAAATTTAATAATTGTTGTCTAATAACCTGAATTACTTTTCGATTCAACTTCAAAAAATTGAGTAGAACTCAAAATTGTTGAGCCTATTTAATATGAAAAATAATTAATACTTAATTTTGTTATTTTGTTGTAAACATCAGTCCAAATTGTAATGTATTTTTGGATTACCTGAATTATTATTCCATTGAATATCAACAATTTGAGTGGATCTCGAGGTTGATGTGACTATAACACATGTGAATTAATTAATATCATCTTTGATTGTTTCGTTTAAATGATAATAGTTACCTGAATTATTATTCCATTCAGTATCAAAAAGTTGAGTAGATCTCAAAGTTGTTGTGTCTATTCAATGTGACAAATAATTCATACTTACTTAGTTCTGTAATTCTTGAAATTCATTATAATTTATTTACCTGAATTATTGTTCCATTCAGCATCAAAAAATTGAGTGGAACTCAAAGTTGTTGGATCTATTTAATAAGAAAAATAACTCAAACTTAGTTTTGTTATTTTATTATGCATTAAAAATTATAAGGTATTATTTAATTACCCGTATTATTATTGAATTCAGAAACAAAAATTTGAGTGTAACTCAAAGTAGTATCTATTTAACAGGTAAAAAACAAACCGTTACTTTCATTATTTTTTTCTAAATATACCATTGAAATTTATTAATTGCTATTTAACTTGCCTGACTTATTATTCCGATTACTGTCCACAAATTGAGTAGAGCTCAGAGTTGGTATCACTATTCCAAATATAAAATAATTCATATCAAATTTCAATGATTTGCTGTGAATCGTATCAAAATTTATTAATTATGATCAAATTACCTGAATTGTTATCCCATTTATTATCGAAAAGTTGAGTCGACCTTGTGGTTGTTGTGTCTATTCGACGTGTAGAATTGATATTCAGTTTTAATACTATGTTATAAATACTATATTGAACTATTAATTATTATCTAATTACCTGACTTATTATTGCGATCAGTACCAATAAGTTGAGTGGAATTTAAAATTGATTCCTCTATTCGAGGTATAAAGTAATTAATATTTTGTTTCACTATGCGTTTCGCAAATCGCATAAAAACTCATTAATTATAATTAAATTACCTGAATCATCATGCCAATCAATTTCATCAAGATGAGTGAAATTTGAATGCGATTCATCTATTTCACATGTAAAATAATTCATATTTCATGTCATTATTTTTTTTTGTTTTTTTTGTTTTTTGTTGCAATATAACTCATTAATAATAATTAAATTACCTGAATAATTATTCCAATTATCCCAATCAGTATCATCATCGTGAGTGGAATTAGAAGTCGATTCCTCTAATACATTTGTAAAATAATTAATTTATCGTTTTATTCTTTGTTATAAATCGCATTAAATTTTATTAATTGTAATTAAATTACCCGAAATATCATTCCAATCAGTATCAATATCTTCACTAAATTTAGGAGTTGTGCTGTCTAATCCACATAGAAAATGAATAATATTTAGTTTAATTATTCTGTTGCTAACCTCACTAAAATTAATCTGTTAATATGTAATTACCCGAGTTATTACTCCACTTATCAATAAATTGAATGGGACTCAAAGTTGATGTTTTTGTATAGATAGTACTTTGGAATTCATAAGTATTCGTAAATATTTTATTACATGATTCTGCCGTCCAGAGGACAAGCAGAGCTTTATAAATATTATCGAGACTAGATTTCCTCATGGAGATTAATTTTATACTAAGCGAACATTTTCGATTAAAATTAAATCATGTAACATACTTTATAAAACACTTTTATCAATGACAGATTTTTAATTGCTTTTCTATTATTCATTATAATTCTGACTCCCGTGAACATTTTACTCGGCCAGATGTATGTTTGGAAAAAGAAAAAGATAAAAAGCAAAGTCTTGTCAATATTCTTACTGTCATTACACCCTATTTATTGTTGAAAATAATTATATAATTGAAACAATTGTTATTACATCATCTTATAGTAATATTTAACAGACGATTATTAATTATCAAGATTTTTATTATTATACAGTACAGAAAAGTATTTATGGGGAATTATGAAATGAATAAGGGGCATTAAAAAACGACGTTATGTGTAGTCTTCATCTTCATCTGTATCTGGTAGCACATCAACCGATAATACACCATCATCTTTTATTTTAAATTCATTGGGCTTTTTTTCAAGTTGCTCTTCTTCAGATTGTTCAAGTTTCTGATGAGAAGCATTTTCATATTGTTCAGAATCTTGATTGGAAAACTCACCCGGTTTTTCATTGTTTATTGCTTTTTTCATAACGCTGTAAATACGTCTTAAAATATCTCGAAGATGCAGATTTTCACCATGTAGATCTGATACGATGGCAGGCTGATTTTTTGTGTAAAATTTTGAGAAGTCTGTTTGGTCTTCCATTTTGTGTATTTTTGTAACAATCACGCAATCTTGAAAAACAGATCTTACTGCCAAACCGTCTTTCCTACAATACTTGGTCCAAAATTTATCCATCATTCCGTGCATTCGAGCTGCTTGTACCTTTGGTTTCAATACTAAAAAATCTAAAAATGTTATATAAAAATGAAACTCCTATGTTGCGAAAACAGTTTTTTATTTATTATCATCATTTGTTTTGCACACTCCAAGCATTAAACGCTCCATATGTTCTACTCTCCTTTAAAAATTTTTGTCTACATTTTGAAATTAAGTTCTATATTTCAAATAATCCACTGGAATATTTAAAAAAAACCGCACTGTTGCCGAGATAGTATTGTAATACACAAATCTCCCAATCTTTTGAGGAAATTTACTTGATATTTCTAACAGAACGTTAAATTTGATTTTTAGTTTGAATAACATCGATTTCTCCGTACAATTTGTAAGAATGAATAGATCTTTCAAAAAGCTTGATAAATTGAGTTATTTATTTTTACATTAATTTGAAATTTAGAATATTTAGATATCTTTGTTGATATACTCTTTACTCGTTCTATCAAATACAAGCAACGCCACGTGTATCATTTGAAAAAATTAGATTTCTTTTTGAGTCAAATAAAATCTAAAATGCACAATGCAGAAGTTTTTACTTTGAATAAAATTTATTAATTGAATAGTCTATATTTAGTGTAGTGCATATATTAATATCTAAAAAATCTTTATTTTACTGTTTTATAATTTTTAATCGCTATTTTAATTCTATTGTTAGCGTTTGAGGTGCACAGTGATTTTTTGAAGCTTTTCATCGAATAGTTTTATTTTTAGATTTTATCAAGATAATTAAGTAATAGTGAATTTTACTTACTACGGCTGACACGATCTTGCACTGTATTTTTCATTTTACTCATGACTTTAAGTCTATACAATTGATTGATTATTCTGCACAATTTAGATTCACTTTTATCACCATGAATTGCGCAGTTCATCATCATTTTGCCCAAATTTTGTTTTAAAAATTGGATCCTATAAAATGTATCTGATGTTGGGTATAAAATTTTATCTGGATCTCTTTTTTCAACAATCGTAGTAATATTAGCCGACATATCATAGCTTATTCCTTTTTTTATTAGAGTCGAAAATAAAAAAAAATAAAATAATGAAAAAATACTGATTGATATTCGATACATTTTGTACACTGAGTTTTATTTCACTGCTGATAACTTTTATAAGGCTGAATATATAATTTAACGCCTATCATTGAAAATTTTTAATGCACCAATATATTTATAAGTTTGACGTATCATTGAATCAATTCTTTATATTATTAATTTTTAGAAGTCAATTTCAAAATTTTAGTGGTTTTATAAATATTTAGTATCATCTTTTGTTTTATACATTTTGTATATAAGACACTATTCTATATATATAAATGTACAAATTTCAAAACTATGTGACTTTTATGACTGATTTTACAAAAATTCTAAATTAATATTATTTTGCATTATACCCTTTTGAAAATTTTTAAGATTTTATTCCATTATCCCTGATTGAACAAAACGATTTACTCAATGATGAATGTATATTTATACAGTGTTAAAATTGAATCGTTTTAAATCATTTCTAATGGTTTTGAATCATCTTTTTTCATCAGGGATACAAAAAATTTATACGGTTTAATTTATTCATCAATGATGAATCATCATAATCATGATTATAATTACAATTAATATTTAAATTAGTTTTTTTTTTATTATAATAAGAGAAACTTTCTTTAAAGTTAATAATAAATTTCTGACCATTACTAAAATATAAATATATATACGTAGTAAAAGTGCATGAGAGGGTAAAGAAAGATCGATAGGGCGTTGCACCCTCGTATGTTGGCACTCTAATAGAGTAACTTTGTTTTATCAGTTAAATAGCTGCGGATTTCTTTTAATCGCCAAAACGGAAATGCTTGACAATATAATATTACTAAAATTTAAGTGTACGTCTGTATTATGTATTTGCATACGTTATATCATTTATTATAAAATATTAAATATATTAATATGTATTACATATTATTATATTAAGTAATTATAATAAATTATATAATATATCGTTTTTGTGTTCTGACGTAAGAAGGTCGTATATATGTATTGTATCATATATCACTTTACCTGCCGTCGAGAATATACTGATAGTAGAGACTTTAAGAGAATAACTTTCTTTGCCCCCAAGTACAAGAAGAAGTACTTACACAGAGGCTAACTACTATATATATAAAGTTAATGTTACTATTAGATGTACAAACTGCGTCATATAACTCTTACTGGCGCCTACAGTGATTCTCAAATATGGCCACAACTTAAGTATAATTCATCATATTTATTCATCTCCGCCCATCAGTCATTATAATATAAAATTATTAGTAGCAATTTATCATGTTTTTTATGCATCGTGACAGGCCGTTTATTTTGAACTTTTCTTTGAAATTTTCTGTTAACAAATTCAATTTTTTTCGTTTATGATTATTTTCTTTTTGTTCATTACAAACTAAACAAGTTAAGATGCTATTTTTTTTTACGGCATGTTTCCTATTATAAAGACTAGGAAATAGTGTAACACCTGTTACAGATGTTGCGGTTTTAAATAACTATTGTTTATAGTATGATGCGGTTTTCTCGTGCAATATGGTCTTAACGGCTTCGTTGTCATTTTGTTGGATTTTAAAAAAGTAAAATGTTATTTAACTTTTTATCGTTATTGGAGAATATATTGTTTTGTAAATAAATGAAAATTACTTGTAACGATAAATTCAACAGAATTTTTAATACTTAAGAATGATTTTATAGGTTTTTCCAGAAATTGTGAGGCTCTTTCCTTAAGTTTCCGCGAAGAATATTGAAAATTTTTCAAAAAAAGTGAGGTAACGTCTAGTCCGGTTTTCAAAAACCGAGTTCTTCGTAAATCAGAATAAAAATAGGACTTGAGAGCTTATGCTAAAAATTACAAAACTTTTTCTTTAACTTTCACTATACAAATTCGATCTAAACAAAATTTCTAAAAGATGAAAAAAAATAATCCAAGCCTTCGACTACAGCCAACATCGACTATCAAGAAAATCCATAAAAAATCACATTTATTTTATTTTGTGATACCATAAATAGTATATACTCAAAAAAAGTATTTATTTAACATCAAGCAAATGAGATATTTTGTATTATGTTAATTTAATTGAATTGAGTCTTTGAAATTCGTAGTTCATCTAAATACAATACAACCCATAACTTTTATATTCAATAAACTATACTCTGTATTTATGTTTCTCGTTCTCTATTTCTCTCTTTAACTCACGGACATCGAACTTACAGAAATAGTGAAACTAGTACAAACTCTCAACAGTGGCGTTATCAATTTATCAGTTCATATTCTGTTGTCTGTGACAATACAATAGAGAATTCTCCGTTGACACACGTCACTGAGTATTAAACAAATAATGTCATATTAAACTCAATGAAATATATTTATCAGTGTTTTAATAGTCTGTTAATATGAGTTGGGTTTATATTTAATTTACATATTTTATGAATCGTGTATCAACTTTTTTTTTGATAAAATTATTTAGATTTTTACAGAGATACAAAAAGTTATAATTATAAACACGATTTTTCTTTCAAATATATTTATTATATTGAAATTTTTCTTCATTAATAATGAATGTTTCAATGCGTAATAATAGTTCAAGAGTTGTCTGTATGTATGTATGTATATTTATTGCATATAAAGATTACATCTTTGTTTACAAAAGAGTGTGGTTTTAACACCAGTAAGATAGCAAAAAGGGGGAAACAGTCGGCGTTTTGGGGGTAATATATCAATTTTGTAGATTTTTAAAAATCTACAAGAGTTATTTACAATTTATTGTCTTAGTACATCAATGATCATTTAAAAATTTTACTTTCGTACAGAAAGGAAAAAAAAATGCTGTCCAGATAACAATAAAATTTTATAAAATTATTAGTAAACATTTTAAATAACAAGTATAATTGTGTATCTTTTAATAGATAGATATTTTTATAGATTTATGTGCCAAATACCACACTAAGAAAAAAAAATGACTTAGAAATATGTTATTTTCTTCTTACAAGAAATTACGCTATTGGAAATTTCCAATTTAATGTATTTTAAGTGCAAAAATTTGATGACTTCATTCGAAATCACTTTCTTAGTTGGAGAAATCTGAGCTCAGCTCGAGATATGCTGATCTTTTTTTTTTTTGGAGTACTATAAATAAATTTCGATGCACTTTTCTCAAAAAATTATTCTTCACCTTGAATATGGAATTAATAATATAATAATTTTTATTGATTTACTATTTAAGATTATTGTTTTGGAAAAAGTAAATTTTTGTCAGTAGAGCACACATAAACCATTAACGACATTTTTATATATAAAATATGGTACTAGGAGTCATTAATGATTTATAATAATCATAGCATGGGGATGTTCGTCGTTTATTCCATTCAATAGCTAATTCAACAATTCCTGTAGCATCAACAAAATTAAGTGCAATTATATTAACATTAACAAAGTATTGCTCGTTGTAGATTTGTAACAATATTGGTGAGATAATATCTGCGGCACTACGAGGATCTTGATAACTACTAGCGTTAATATTATTAGAAATTCCATAACAATCAGGAATGTAATCCGATTTAACTGCAGCCATTATTACTCTTGGTTCTCGAATACATGGTCTATGGCAATAAAATTTAAAATTTTAAATACTAGAATTTTCGATATAAATTTTTATACGTACTCGTGTATACATGAAACTTGATAATATTTGGCAGCATACTCTTCATCTATAACTTTTCGAATTACTTCTATCGACTTTTCATGTTCCAATTCGTTATTTATATGTAGAGACCATACAGAATTATTTTCTGATTGAACATCGTGATCGAAACTTATAATAAGCCGTTTGTTCAATTGCCAAATTTCATTCAAAGTTATATTCCATGGATTAACGGGTCTTTCATATAAAATATGATCTTGAAATTGTTTTTCGAGAAATTTTTTGAAATTAAGACGATCATCATCATTTTTGAAACCTAAATATTTATTATTTTTATGTTACCATTAATATATTAAATCGTTTTCGTTAAAATTTCATTTAGGGGAGACTAAATTAATACGGACCACCTAAGGATTTTATTAATTTATAGTGAAACCAATTGAAAAAGTTTTAATCTAATCAACTTTTTTGCCTAATAAATATCTCAGCTAATCAAAATTTGTATTCAAATTTTTTTAAATTCACTTACGCTGTCCGTTTTGTTTTGCCGCCCCTAAACTTTATATTAATTTATACCTTCAGAAAAATTTCGAAAATTCATTACAATTATTTCTTTAGTCGCAAGGAGAAAAAGTTTAATGTCCTTTAATGTTAAAAATAATTATATTCAATAAATATAATATAAAATATATATATACGTTCAATACTTAAAATTTACCATAAATATTCTCAGTAGAGGCGTATTTCGTGAACATCCTTCATTTGACCAATATTTAGTAGATTTTTCAGGAAAATATTCTGGACTAAGGTCAATAAATCGCACTCCATGAACTAACTGAGTGAGTATATCTTGATTCTGTGTAAATAAACATAATACGATAAACTATTCGGATTTATTCGATACAAATTGCAAGAAAAAACTGATCAGATTGAAATCTTTGTTTGAAAAAAAAATTGGCATTATCAAATAATTTACTTTGCTCAAATTATTTATGGATGAAAATTTTCTTATAAAATAAAAATTATTAATATATTTATTACTTACCTGCGTGACTGTATACTTTTCAGAAGGAGTCTCCCATATTGGGAGGTTTCTTATATATAATCCAGACTTATGGCTTCCTGGTAAAATAACTTCACTTAAACGATACGGTCCTATAGAATTTTTCATTTCATACATCCAATTACGATGTGTTGACAAGCAAGTGATTTTTCTTACTTTATTATTCCTAACCCAAGCACCATAATATTCTATACAGAAATAATGTGCACTTTTATTTAATTATTCTAAATTACTGTTGTTTATTTATTCATCTAATTACTTACTTAAACAAATGTCTTTATTAACTGGTATTTTATTTCCGTGTAAAATCGATAGTGTTAAGGGAGTAATAATATTACCACTATAAATATCAGGCATATATTCAAAAACTGGGATTAAATTATTAAATACCGGATTCTTATCATAGATCGCGACTATATCTCCCGGCATAAAATTTTTATTATACCAATAAATACCAATTTTACGAGTAAGATTTTTATCAATGTTAGCCGACAGTGTAATTATTAATTGGGCATTGTCAAAATCATCAATAGGCACGCAGTTATTGGACATAACGTTATGAATTGTCAAACAAATAAAAATTATTATTAATTTCTGAATAAAAATTAACATGATTAATTTTATTTTTCACTTTGAAAGTTGGATAATTATTAAATGCTACCGCAGAAATGAAATTCACTTTTTTTGTACAATGATGCAAATATTTAATAATTATGTTAATAAAATAGTTAAGTAAGTAATAACTTTATTGACAATTAAAAAAAAAATTATTTATGATATTGTTATTTTTTTTTATTTAAACAAAACGATTAGTTAACATTTTTCCCGTCGTTTCACTTATAAAAAATCTCAATAACTTAGTGTACTCAAATTTTTTTTGATGGACTTGTCTCTTCCTTTACATTTAAAATCTCGAAATAGACAAGTATTTTTACGAACAATATATGCCGATAATGAGGATAGTAATGACCTTAATGACATTTTTATAGGTGTAAAAAGAACTTGAAGCAGAAGCGTAATAATTGATCTAATAGGTATTAATAGTCATGTTATCTTAGTACGATAGTAATAGATTTCGATAAGCCATCAAAAATTTTTTATTGTTACTCCAAAATAAAAAATGATTTTCGAGCTAAATATTATTTTTTAAATAACTCACATATTCTAGCTCTGGAACTCAAAAATGTAAAATTTTTTAAATGACCTTTATAGGGCATAAATTTAGGATAAAAAAAAAAGTTTTTTTTCTTTAATTTTCCATTTCATCTTCTGAATAAATCGGCTGATTCAATTTGTTATTCAAATATTCATAAGGGTTGATTGAGTCGGTTTTAGCATCAATTACTTAGATATTTTTCTAAGTGATTTAAAAAAAAATGAAAAAAACCAAAATTTATCGATTTTTATAATATAATTTTGGACCATTTTTAAACTGATTTCAGAATTAATTTAAAACTAAATTGAAAGTCAACCTTATAAACGTTTATGATTACGTTCAAAAAAACATAAAAATTTTTTTATTTATTCAAAAAATATGATTTATAGAATTTCATACAAAAAGAGAGTGATTCTTTTCATTATAAAAAATGAAATTTATTTTAAGTTGTCATAAGTACTTTGTTTTATATTCTTTGCTAGTGCACATGTTTCGCGCGCAAGCATGCACTTGTCGTTTTTTATATATTTATTTTAGTGTACATTGCTGTGTCAATGGTATATACTTTTATGCTGTTTCCAGCTCTTAGCCAATCACTTTACGAATAGTTTGGCTTCACATATTTTTTTATGTCTTTTACATTATAGGGATTAAATGTAATGAGCATGACCATTTAATTGTTAACTTGAGTAAAAAATATAATGCGTACTTGAAAAAAAACCGATCTCGAAATTTAATTATAATTACTGTAAGGAAAATAACCTGAAGCCATTAATGGATTCGATAACTTTTACTTTAGCATAAGTGAAAAATTACTATTCCATAAGTGAAAGATACAAACGCTTAGTAATTTTTAATTTATAATAGCACATTTTAGTTATGGAACTGATTTTGAACTTTTATTAAAAGTTAAAGCTATCAGATCCCATTAGTGGTTTCCGGTTACTTATCACAGTAGTTTTTGTTTACTTGTTTTTCCGTGTACTATTATTGAATAGCGAAAACATCGAAAAATATAATGTCCAAAAAAAATTTGAAAAATACTTTAAAATGATTGTTGAAATAATTAATTGTGATTTGAATTCTTTACAAAAACAAATTCGATGTAATTTGCTTTTTTTGATCCTATTTATGTATCGCATTATTAATAATTCCAAAAGGACTTGCATTTTTACACGCCCTTTTGGTTTAAAGGAGATTCCTAAAGCCAAAAGGGTGTATGTTTTTTTTTTTTTCATTGCCAATTGTTCGGTAGAGTTATTTTAGAGCTAAAAATTTAAAAAAAATTTTGAAAGCCAAACGGACGCATGACAAATTATATGCCCTGTAGGCTTTCAAAATTTTTTTTTTCAATTTTGAGCTTTAAAATTAAGCTTCCAAAACGATTTGTAATAAAAAAAAATTATGCGTCCTTTTGGCTCTAGGAAGCTCTCTAAAACCAAAAGGGATTTTAAAAATATAAATCCTTATGAAATTAATAACGCGATAGGAATTACTACGAGAATATACGCGGCAAGATATGGACGTTATATATTTCGTAAACTCAGTATATCTATAATTTTAAAAAATCCATAAATCCACTTACCTAAAAGTATTACAGAAAAAAAATTACAGACATAAATAATAATTGGAAATGAACTAAAAATAAATTTAATTAATTATATTTTAATTATTAAAATTTATTTATACATTTAAATATAAACATTATATTTATAAAATATTAAAAACTATTTCAACTTAGATAATTATCATCGTTCGCAGTCTCGGGTGAATTATTCTGTGTTTTAGAATTATCAATATTTTTATTATTTTTGAAATTGTACTGTTGTTGATTTGTAATTTCATTCAAAATAATTTCTTGTATCTTGAGACGTACAAACATTTGTCTTTCAATCGTTAAACTACGCAACGGGCTTCTAATACTCATAAGAAAATGATACGTATCATCATCATCCTCATTATTATCATCAGTATGACAAAAAAATTTCCTATGATGAATACTTTCATAACGTTTACGCTCAATACTACTCTGATAATCACAATCAGTTGAATCAACAAGTACACGTTTTCTGTTAATGTTATTACGAACTCGTTTAACAACTGGTATCCCTCCTACTTGCAATAATTCATCCCCAGTCAATAATGATTGACAGGAATCACCGTCAACAAGTTCATCATCAAAGTGTGCTTCTTCATCACCTTCAAAAATGTCGATTTGTGGCTCTATCTGTGTTCCATCAAGTGAAGTTGCATAATGACTACCACCAGTTTGTACAAGCCCACTGCCACCATTCCCACAACCGATCACACGTGAATTCATTTGATCACGTAGAAATAGTAAACTTTTAAACCAAACCCATTTAGATTCATGTTGTTGTTGCTGGTGATGTTGTTGTTGTTGTTGCTCACTTATCGAAGAAGGGGAACTACTGTCGCATGTTGCTTTACTACGATATGTTTTCTTTAGTTCATTCCGGAAATTGTCCCGAAGATGTTTCCATTTTGATTTCGCAACTTCACCTAAAAAAATTTTGTTTTTAAATTTAAACTATCCATATTACCGTTATTATATACATTTTATGCATAGTATTTAATTGTTTAAAAAAGCAGATACTTACAAGAGACATCGCAAGCTCTTGCGATCTCTCCCCACATCTTCAAAATAACATCTCGATTATGATAATGAGTATTCTTTTGATCCCATATAGCTGGACGTGCTTGAACTTCATTAATAAGTCTTTGCAAGTCCATAATACTCCGAAACAAATTATTTATTGGAAATCAAAAATCTATATCTTCATGCCTCGTTGCGTTATTATTATCAAATTGTTTTTTTCTTCTTAATTTTATTATAAAAAAATGGCGTTAAATGTTAGGGACGAACGGAGCAACATCGTCACGATGATCACGACTTTGCACTGTCCTCGCAACTCTTTTTCTCTCTCTGGTCTCTCTGCGTAATGACGTAGCGACGCCGAGCCGAGCTGAGCGTACAGCATTCGGGCAGTCGCTTCGTGTAGTAATCCTTACTACATATATCTCGGGATATATATATATATATATATATATATATATATATATATATATATATATATGTAGATGTGAAGAGTAGAATCGAGACTCGCCCTTGTCCCGTATGCATGTATATTTTTTTTCTTCGTATTCTAGCCATTAGTTTTACGTGTTCTGTAGCGATTCTTATAGTCTTTCATTCATATATGTATATGCAAAGATTGTATGGATTAAATGTGTGCGCTTACTCTCACAGTTACATCCAAATGTTGCTAGTAGGTATATATTGCAAACGCTACTCGCGCACACACGCATCTCGCGAAATCGTTAAGGCAACGCCGAACCACAGTTTGGTTTGGCTGCTGCGTGATTATACGCTCGGCTCGGCTCTGCTCGGCTTTACTCGGTCTTAATATATATATATATATATATTTATATATACTATTAGTTTACGCCAATAAAAGAAATTTTAAATAATTTATTTTAATACAAAACAATCTCCTCCACCCAACTAATCTAGAAATTTTTAAAATAAAAAATATGTGTTGGTTTCGATATGAAAGAAAAATTTCGAATAAATGTTTTTTTTTACTCCAGATGAATTGAATAGTCTGCAATTTCTGTTGATCGATACCTCGACTTTATATTAAGTCTTCCTTGTAATGAGAAGACATGCAACCATTTTTTGTTATTCTGTTTTTAAACTTTACATTTTAGTTTTGAAGACAATCACAGAGAAAAAGAGAGAAAGAGAAGCTATTGATTTTTTATACTAGTAGTTTACTATTCATTTAGGTTTCAATTTCAATGATATGAGATATCTAGATTGCTTTAACAGGTATAAGAATCATCGGACTACATGATCACTTTTATTTTTCAGATAATTAATAAGTACCAGATAATTTTTTTTTTTCAATTTTTTAATGTATTAAAAACATGAGATTATGAAAAAAAATACCATGTGGTTTTATTTATTAAAAATTTTTACAATAAACCGCATAAATTTTTTTAATTCGTATAATAATAATAACGAAACTATCGAGCAATATAAAAAATTATCTCTAATTAAATTTAAATCAGAAAATTAAATATATGTATATATAAAACATGTGTTTCTAACACATGTTATAACATTTTTTTATAATAAAAATATTTCTTCTGTATATTCAATTCATAAAATATTTTATTATTTATAAACTATAAATTATACAAAAAACTTATCTATTTTTATTAAAATTCTTTATTGAAAAATATGTATAAAAATCATTTAATAAATCCAATCGAAACTATTCGTGAGAAATCGTTAAATTACTGAAAATTTCCAATATCGACTGAACAGTTAAATCTATTAATTCTGGTGTCAATTCATTAATTTCTTTAAGTTTCTTTTCAAGAATATTTGTTGATTGATATTCAATTTCCCGCAGGACTTGACTTTTGGCAAATAATGTCAGTACTCTAGTGAGAATATTAATCAGGTGATCCGTCAGGTGGCCTTCTAATCTTAATGTAAAGTTACTAAGTAAAAGATAATATATCAAGAGTTTAAATTATGAATTTTGTATGCATAAAATCTATGATATTATAAAATAAGATCCATATTAAACTTACTCAACTTCAACAAATTTGAAAAATTCAAGCTTGAGAAAACTTTTTTCTAAGTCCATCGATGCCAAAACTCTTACTCGAAGATTTTTAAATCTTCCAGTAAATGATCCTTTACGGGTGAACATAAGATGTCTAATTGTATAATCATAATTTAGCTAAGGAATAAACAATTAATTTATTAATTACTGTAAATTGAATTGAAAATCATATTTATAAATATTAAATTTACATATATACTATCCCAACCAAGATCAAAATCACAACTAAAAGTCTTATCATTGTAACGCAAAATAACATCACCAGATCGTTTAATTGTTACAAAATTTTGTACCCATCCTCCCTGTAAATGTGTTTTTCCAATTCCTAACTACAGAAAAATTTTTAATTAATTTTATTTATTTATTTAAACAATTTTTTTTTTTTTTTTTTTAATAAAAACGACGTCATACATCCGTCATTGTTATCAAGTGATCAGGAACTTGTAATGGATCCATTCCTAGTAGTTTAATGAAGTTACGTATTAATGCTAAATTTTTATCAAAAATTTCATTTAAAATAAGCTCCTCTATCTGCGATCTCTCATACAATCTACAAAAAAAAATAATAATTATCTTTCTGTAATTAATGTATACATACTAAACTCTACTCCATGTACACTGAAAATTGAATGTAGTAATTACGGAGTATAGTTTTTAAAAAACAATTATCTTCAGGTACATAACTTTTAAATCGACATGTTATTTAATGTAAATAATTAACTAAAAAAACTTACGCTGCAAGTTTTTGATGTAAATCATTGCGTTGATCGAGAGCTTGAGCTTCAGCGCATGAAACTGTTGCGAGTACCGTGAAAAAGAAAATATTAAATATCATTTTGATTGATGTGTAATTATTGGAAGACTGTAGCAACCTAACAAGACCAGAAGAGGTTTATTAACTTTTATTTAATACATTTATACTGATATCATTAATAATTTGCTTGTATCTTATCTTAAAATCAATGTATCGTTTAGATAATCTTTAGTGAGAATCTAAAAATATTATTAAATAAATTATAAAAATTTATAAAATGTATAATACCCGCTACCGGGTTTTCTTGTCATGCTATCTATAAGATTTCAGGTCACTTGTAAGGTTGTTGTATGGACGAATTTCGATAAAACAGTTTACATTATCTGATATAAGGATTTATTGATTACCATGTATTAATAAATTTTTTTAAGAAATATTTATATGTATCGATGAATATAAAAAAAAATTATTTGCTTAAAACTTTTGATTAATTTCAAAATAAATAAACGAAAATAGGAGCTCAGTAATTCTTGGAAAGAAAAACTTTTTTTTATTTTGATAGTTGAATGATCAATAAAAATATTTATTACTATTTATCAAATACACGTATAAGATCATTTACATTGGATCTATTACAGTGAATTATATACACTGCTATTTAAATTTTTAACACCATTGGAGTAGATAATATTATCCGATCCTGCATTCAGACTAAAGGATAAATAATGCAATTACTGGAAAAAAATCCTACTCTTGTAAGAAGAGCACTTTAATATATTTCACTTGCTAGTAGATAAAACGAAATATTTATTTAACGATTTCCATATTCGGACCCGACAACTAATCGTATAATACGGACGGTTAATAATAATTGATATAATATAAGGGGAAGGGCGAAAATAGCTACATAACATCACATTGGGTCTTCTCGGAGGGTCCCATCGGAATGTCTCTTTTTTATTCACCTCAATGTCCTTCTCGCCCTTATGTAGTGGGGGTGAACCTTATCACAGGATGAGGGTAGTCCTGACGTCAGAGGCTACGAACCTCAAAATGCCTAACGAGAAAAAGGCTCGGTATTGAGGAAAGAATAGCTTATACTCTCTAAAATAGAAAGCAGAAGCAAAGTTAAAATATGATTGAAGGGAGTGTCTTTTTTGTAATTTAGCACTTTTTACATGTCACACCGATCGGACTTGTATAAAGTACTATTCTGTTAGTACGAAGGCCCTTGTCTGCATACAGATCTTCCGGAAGTTGTAGATTCTTCATACTTTATCTTTGGTTGTCACTTTTACCTCAATTATGTCTTGACCAGGAGTTATTTGTTGTCTTATAAATTACGAAATGCTGCAAACATCAATAAATAAACCGATATTTTTATTTTGTGACTGTTAAATTTTTTAAACTTGCCATTGAAAAATGACCTCGAGTCAGGACTTAACAAAGTCAAATAATTTCTTTATTCGACTGTTGGTTCATAGGCAGTAGTATAGGTCAATGTCCTTTTTTCAATAATAACTCTCACTTTCACTGATCGCAATATAACTTTTGCCATCATACAGAGCACAGATTTTACTTTCAATGACCTCGACAAATGAGGTTTGAGTTTCACTTTCATTGACCAAACGACCTAATGACCTGACTTATATACCAAGATTCGTTTGAACTACTTTCTCTGTTACTATTAGGTCATTCACACAAAATAAGTTTATTAGATAAATACATGTTTTTCTTTGTTTGCATGTTTGTTTATTTTAAACTGAAATCTTGATATGCAAATTCTATCTTGATTATTTATCGTTTTTACTACGTTTCATTTAAATATTTTCAAAACATCTTGTTATCTATCAATCCGATAATGATGAAATCGTACAAATATTTTCCGCTGTACGATAAATGTACTCATGTACATTGTTATTGTGATTATCTATCTTAAATAATTTATCTATAGTTATAATTTAAAAATTCTATTAATCAGCAGATAATAAAAATTATCAAAAACAATTTTTTTTTTTATAAAATAAAATTTTAATTAATACATATATTTACAATTCTTCTTATTAAAAATTAATATTTAATTTTTAAAAATAAATTAAAATTGCTATCGTTTAATTAAACTAAATATATTATTATTATATTTAATTTTCCGCTATGAAAATTCAAAATCTTCAAAAAAAAAGGGAAATTATTAGTTTCGGTCCGATTTTTTTAAAATCGAGTTTTCATCAGGTTTTGACGTTTTGAAGACAATCGGTCGAATAGTTTATGAATTATACGAAAAATAAAAATTTAAAAGATTTTTTTGTTAGGTTTTTTGTCGTATAACTCATAAACCGCTTGCCCGATTTGCTTCAAAATGTAATTACTTCTAAGTCTTGATGAGCCCTTGCGATTGCCAAGTACGTTAAAATTGTTTCATTCTTTTCAAACATATCATATGACAAAAATTAATTTTTTGTTAGCTAAATGTATTTTTTTAGTCCAAAAAATAAATAATGAGTTTAAAGAACTCAAAAATTAGTAATAATAACGTTTTCGTGACTAGTTTTTTAAGCTCAAAACCAGCGGGAAGTTTTCGGATTGGCCCGTAGGGTCAACTAGTTTTTGGATTTTTTTTTCAATAATATTTTTATAATAGTTTATAACTCAATAATTATTATTTTAATCCGGAATTCTACTGTTTCAGTTCTCGATAAAACATAAAATTTCATGATAATAAGCATTACTTTTTAATCAACTGATGATACATCTATGTAAATTTATCACAGGCATATATTTTATTTCACAAAAAATTCATCAAATAAAAACATTTTTTTTATTTATGATACGAAAGTTTTAGCCATCATCTAATAATATTTCAAATTTTTTTCAAGATGATAAATTATAAAAAAAAAATTTTTTTTTAAATAGCAGCTATAGTTTTTAAATTTTCTACGTGTGCTTATTAAAAAAATTTTTTTTTTGTAATTTATTTGTTGAAAAAAATCGGAAAATAGTTAACAGTTAAATAGTTAAGTGGCTGCTAACTTTAGGATCATTACTTTTTCATTATCAAAATAATTGTATAAAAAAATATAATTCAATAAATTTGTATTTAAGCTAAAAGACCTAATACCCGATAAATATATATATATACAAATACATGGAGTGATCGGGTATTAGGTCTGTTATTTTACTTATCAAATGGTTTTTTAGTATAAATATCAAAACAACGTGTTTGGAAATAATAAAATAAATTAGATAAATTTGGTCATAAATTTTGAGATTAACCTCGAACTCATCTCTTGAAAAGGCTTGATAAATAATTTAAATTAACTCTATTTATTGAACATAAAAAATTATAAGATTATCGATGACCTAAAACTCTTAGCACTTATTTCCATGGCCAGCAAGATTTTTATTTCCTTCCTTATTCGGTTATTTCTAAATTATCGTTAATATATTTAAATATAATTATTATGAGTAATAACTTAAAAAATAAAAATACCCAACAAAATATGTAGAAAAATCTCGATAATCACATACATCAATAAAATTAAAAATCATGAAAAACAATCAATTTACCCGTACGTCATGAATATTTGATCACGTGTTATTATCGCCGATTGTTTTCTTTTGTAGTGAGTCAAACATTCCGGGAATTCGTCTTACTATCAAAGTAAAAAATATCAACACATGTTTATTATTTTCTTTGTAATGCGCTATATATTTTTTAATTGTGCACAATATTGTTGTGGACAAGGAAGTGTAATACTTTTATATTATACTGCAAATAGTTTCATTGTAAACATTCTTGTTTATGAGACTTGCCCTCGAAATGTATGACGTAATTATCGGACCAATAGAATACCTTCATTCTGTGGGTGTGCGCATGTGATAATGACGTCTTATTCGAAGTATCACTTGCATCATAACACATCATATACAACAACACAACACATTTAAAACCTGTATGAAATCTGATTGGCCGATTAACTTAACACGCGGTTTTCTCCTTCTTACTTTTATTTATAATATATATCGTCAAACCTGAACAACATTCACTTATAAGTTACTATTTTAACGTAACGTTTAATTAAGTAGAAAACAAGTTGATCTATTACGTACGACGTTATTATTTTTTATTATTTTATTTTTTTTTATTTTACATTATAATTTTTATAAATAATTAATATTTTGCATATTATCTACATTAATATTATAAAGAAAGCATAACTATCTTAACGTAAAAACATATATTTTTATATATTTTTTTTTTAAATTATCTTATAACTCCACATTATTATTTACTCACGTTTTTTTCATATATGCACTACATCATTGGTCACTGGAGCAAACGTGAACTCATGTTATGAATCAATTAGTAGATATGAGTACAAAGATGTGCAACTACATATGTATTGTTCAAGTCCAGGCCACTGACCCGGTACTCAGTGGCAATAACCGACGAAAATAAAACAGAGTTGTATTTAAAGTGGGTAATTTTTTTTATTACACTTTAGATAACCACATGTGCATTAATCTAGACATGGAGCGGAAATATTTCTTTTTTTCGAATTGTAATTAAATAAGTCAGAAATATGAAATGTTATTTTTTTTTACAGTAACAATATTTTTAAAACAAAATAATTTTTAATACAGACTTTAAAATAATTAATTTTTATTATTTTTAAAAAAATGTGTTTTCAAAAATTTCACATTATGTATTATTATTATCTTTTATTTTTCCTCTAAGAAAATTTAATAAATAAATATTATGAATTTTTTTTTTTTTTTTTTTTTTTTTCTTTACCAAAAGAAAAAAGTAGAACTTGTAATACTTAAAAGTAAAAAATTTAATAAACAAACCTAATAATTCAGTTTTTTAATTCTAATTTTTTTTTTTTATTGGAATTTAGCCAACGGTAAATAAATCTTGTTGACCGCGCGTGCAAAAGTGAAAGCTCTGTAAATTCAATATATTATAACGCCAAAACGTAAAAAATGTAATTGAAAAAACAAACAACTATTTACCTCGATTAGTTTTATGAAAAATATGTTTACTTCGCTGGACGACAATAAAAAAAAAAAAAAAGTTAGTCATTTTCACATGTTTAAAGTTACACATAAATTACGTAAATAATTATTCAATAAGATTATATTAAACCTGACAAAAAAACGAATTATAAATTACCTCTAAGTTATTGATTATAAAATAAAATTATTTTTATATTTTAATGTTTATATACATGTATTTAAAAGATAAATAAAATTATTTTTATTGTTTATTTACATCCGAATATAAGTTCGATAGCTGGTCCGAGTTATCTTAACCAATCACGTGGTAATAAGTTTAACGCAAAAACAAGCTTACATTAA